>OY282491.1:0-600000 GCA_958295575.1 Leucania comma | reverse complement strand
ACAAAATTCTAGGCAACAAATGCCGAGGTTCATCAGTACTTGGAGATCCCCACTGTGAATGAGGAAATAAAAGCCAGAGAAAGCGTCTACCTGGAGCAATTGAGACGTCATATCAATCCACTGGCACGCGACTTAGTCCAGGATTCAAGCAGCCCAAACAGGCACGTACTCGAAAGCAGGACTAAGAAAGGAAACGAACAAAACCTCAATCACTAAAAACCATCCACCCACATGTTTTACAGTCAACAGACTAATGACTAGCAAAAAAAAAAACAAAAAAGAATATGATTCGAAAAAAAAACAAAATAAATACAACTAATAATAAAAAAAAAACAAAAAAAAACTCACCGAACAAAAGTATGGCACAAAAAAACAACAATCAATATTCCTCCAGTCACACACTAGTTACTATCACTTCAAATTCCACATTCAAAAGAGATCGAAATAAAAAAAACAAATATATTGTTCCGTTTTGTTTTCGCGACCCGTCTTATCGTCCGTTCTTCGCGCTCGCAACCTACTGAATGGCGATCGTCGTACCGATTATAGCTCAGCCACGTCTAAAGTACCCATTAGATCACTAGGGTAACCACTAAGTTTACAATCATAGCTATCATAGGGTAAAGCATGTGATCCACTGCAGTAAAGAGAACAAAAAATATATGTTATTCTTTAGGAATAATGCTAGATGGATAGTGTGTTCAAAACATGATACAACTAATTTAATTCGATAAAAAAAACACGTTAAACGCAACGATAAATATTTTTTAGAGGCATCTTGTCTCTAAAAAAAACTTTTATTGATTAAAAACTAGATTTATATACGTGAAATCATTCTGATTGGTCGTCAAATTATTCTACAAGCATTTCGTTACAAAATTTATTGTATTTAGTGAATCTCTAAAATGCTTCATATTTGCAAGCATTGTTTCTTTTTGCATCACTGTCTTTTGTATGTAGTTTAAGAGGGACCGACCTTACTACAGGAGTAGTTCTAGGGGTGACTAGGGTCACCAGATGAAAAAATTAAAAGTCTGGAGAAAAGGCCTGATTTCTATTTAGAACTCCTGAGATTTTTTATAGTTAATTTTTATTTTTATCAAATGTACAAGTTACCATTTTAATCAATCGTATTATTGTCGTTTTTTTACACTGCATTATCAAATTATGATTATTTTTAGTTTGTCAACGTTTTATTTAAAAAAATATAAGCTGCATTTTATTAGGAATTTTAAAAATCGTAAAATCAGCCTGCAATTCTAAGAAGACTCCAAATATCTCAGGACAAATCCTGAGATATGGCAACCCTAGATTAGAGTAACCCCTGAGTTACGATTTTAGCTCGAGGATAATATGTTAATTAAAGACCATTTTCAAAAATGGTTAAATATATCTTTTTAGGTACTCGTATATCTGGTTTTTGATTACGTGGGAGACAGTTTACATTCAAGGTTTCAATAATGTCGTAATTTAAAGAATATTGGTACGAATTTTAATACTTAGCGTTTTAGTATTCACAATTCAGGTGTTTTATGCAATACATAGCGTTAAGTTGTCAAAAAATAATAGGCCCTTTTTGACATATGTAATCGCGACGAGAATATTAAATAAATAATAAAGAATACTTGCAATTTATTCCATCATAATATTATTTAACGTGCCAATAAAATGTAAGTATGTATTTTTTTAAAACATATTAAGTGATTAATTAGTATTTTAATATTTTGCAAAGTTTCGTCAAGTTACTTGCATAATCTTTTTCAAATGTCAAATCTGCCTTTTATTTTCTAACGACTTTAAGCTAACTATATAATAGGGATGAAACACATGCTACTAAAAGGGTTATGAGTATACATGTGGATGGATGGAGAGGGAGGCCAAAGAAAAGATGAATGGATTGTGACGAGTGATATGAAAGAGAAGGAAGTCAGTGATAGCATGACCGGTGACGGGGCAGAATAGAAGAAGAAAACGTGTTGCGCCGACCCCAAATAACATGAGAAAAGGGCAGGAAGATGATGATGATGAAGCTAGCTATAGGTGCTTAACATTCCCACAGCTGAGACGCATGCCTCCTCCTCTCTGTGAGAGGGACTTGACTGATTCAGTGTTTATATTTATACTACATATATTACCATACTATCACTATAAACTATACTTACATATAAATAAAATTGAATTGTCTGTTTGTAATTTTTATTATTTTTTTACAAAATATATATATAAAATAAATTGGACATCTACAGTATGCGACTACTAAAGATTTTCGTGATGGGGGCTCAGGCATGTCAAAATGTATGGAATTATGGGTGGTGGGAGCTTCCCTCATCACAAAATCTCGAGTTAAGTTGTTCGCCACTCCTCGGTACAAGGTCATAACAAAAATGCGATCTTAAATTCTTTTGTCTTGTTTTTTTCAGAAACTGCTGGACTGATTTTGATGAGACTTTCACTGGTAGACAGCTGATGTTATAGAGAGTAACTTAGATTTCTTGCTTATACTTAATTTTAGTTTATGAAAATTAGAATACTGCCCAAAAAACAGATTTAGTGTTTCGGTACCTTTATTGCTTGTAATGGATTCGCACTTGGCTAGTTTCTCACGCACCATAAATTTATAACATAGCGTTTACATTTTTGGTCAGCTCACAAAGCTTGAGGCAGGTTGAGCGGATGGTGTCTAAATCCATGTCAAGGCCACGGGTTCGGTTCTCGGGTCGTGACAAATATCTGCATTGCTCACGATACAGATGATCCTTATGAGGAAGTGTATTATTAGTAGGTACAGTCTGACGAAACTGGTGAAGCTTGTATATAAGTCGATATCATCATTCATTTTTTTTTTCTACAACGATCACACAATACCGTCTAGTTTGAGACTAGGCTAAGCAGAGCTTGCTTTTTAGCTTCACTTTTTTTATGGACTGACCGACATTTTGACAATTCAAAAGTGCCTGTAATTGGTCTATTTGAAATAAACTATTCTGATTCTGATTCTGATTTTTGTGTTATGGGTACTAGACAACTGATAAACTGACTTATATATTTCTAAATACATACATAATCTTCTTATATATAAAAATGATTAGCTGTTCGTTAGTCTCGCTAAAACTCGAGAAAGGCTGGACCGATTTGGTTAATTTTGGTCTTGAAATATTCGTGATACTCCAGGAAAGGTTTAAACGGTGAGAAAATATGGAAAAAATCACTGAAAATATCGACTACTACGCGATACGAAGTTTGCCGGGTCAACTAGTTATAAATAAATTACATCGGTCCACCGTGTAAGAGGCCTTCCAACGCTGCGTCCTCCGGTACGCGGCCGCCACTCCAGAAGCTCTCGGCCCCAACGGCCATCTGTTCTGCGAGCAATATGCCCAGCCCATTACCACTTTAGTTTGGCGATTCTTCGTGCTATGTCGGCAACTTTGGTCCACTGCGGATATCTTCATTCCTGATTCGATCACGCAAGGAAACTCAGAGCATAGCCCTTTCCATTGCCCTTTGGGTGACTTTAAGCCTTCTGATGACGCCCAATTGTGAACGACTAGGGCCTCAAGTCTACCATTACAATAGTGTCAGAATGGTCTATCATTGATTTCATAATTGTTGATTTTGACAAGTTTGGTTATCTACTAATTTTATGACGTCATTGACTTTCCAATTTTCAACCACTGACACTCCATTGAAAGAAATGGCATAGAGTGGTAATCTCGTACATAATGATAAATTAATGTGTCAGCTAAAATATTGACTGTTCTTTTGATCAGTGATCTACCATTAGAACGTCATTGTGCAGTCATTGCTTTAATTCGTTACAAGATAGCTCGTACTCCAGTTCTATTACTAGACCACTGACCGATCAAAGATCGGCAATTACGAATCAACAGATTACGAACTTTTAGCAAAGTGACAATGGAATCGTGTTGGAATAACGAATTCATGAAAATAGCAGACTAGGGCCCCAGTTTTCGGAGCCATTTGTCATCACTGTCCTGAAATGCCACATAGGCAATTCTTATCTCGTTAGTATGTTATCTGGGGATAATTCTGTACATTCACGCGCGTGAAAAAACTGGCAGAAATTTATAAGTATATAATAATTATTAATTCCATTAAAATAAAGAGCTGTGTTAAAGATATTTGGCGGGCCTTTCATCCTAATATCAATATAATTAAAAAAAACTTAATAATGGACCCAAATGTCTGTGAAAAAGGACTTAGACAAGCATGTTTATCAAGGATATAATCTTCAAACTAATAATACATTTGTCTACATAGTGTGCGTTGTATGCATACCTTTATATTTTATCTCTTAAACTTACAGCATTTCAAGTGGCTTTTTAAAAGAATTGTTTATTTTATCTAACATGCATCGAGATTGTACATCAATTATTAGTTCATGTTTTTAGTATCAAAGTTTATACTTGTCAAGTATTTTAGTAAAAAAGACGAATGGTGATATTAAATATATTAAGCGTGTATTACATATAAATCTTCCTCTTGAATCATTCTGCCTATTAAAACACCGCATCAAAATCCGTTGCGTAGTTTTAAAGATCAAAGTATTCATAGGGACAGACAGCGGGAAGCGACTCTGTTTTATACTATGTAGTGATATACACCGTTAAATTTTGATCGTTTTAATCCCGTGGACGGTCGATTCGGTACATGAAACACTATCGATTTGTAAAGAGAAAATAAAAAAACAACGTGCTTTTATTAATAAATGACGCATGTACGAAATTAACAGGCAGGTGGCAAGTGTGGAACATTACGCGCCGACGACAACTCAAGATCAATCTATTCAGTGTGAAAGAAAAGGCTAACAAAAAATAAAAAACACTTTTAGCTAAAGAGCGTTATTCTTAGCCTGTTCTGTCCCACTTCTGGGCAAAAGCCTGCCTCCATTCCTTCCATCTTCAGAGGGCGCGCGCTTCCTCTTGCCAGTTCTGGAGGAATCTGTCCAGCTCTTCGCACCATTTCCTTCGTGCACCAATTTTGTGCTATTTTGGCCCACAGTTTGTTGGGCATGCGGCAGACATGTCCTGCCCAGTCCCATTTCAGTTGGGCAGCCTTTTGAGCCACATCAACTATTTTGGTTTTGGAGCGCAATACCTATAATGTATCGAACTCGATCCCATTGCTTGTTGACTGCAAAAAAATCTGAAAGCTGCTTTTATACGGCTTTTTGAAATAATAAGATCTTTTATACGACTATTTTTCGATTCATAGTCGAGAGAGTAATTGCTCGGACCAAGCCGGGGTCGTTGACGGCACGCACTGTTACCGCACGCCTCAAGAAGTTGTCAGCAAACCGTAGAAGCCCAGCCTACTATCAGGAAGGCAGGGTCAAAACCTACTGGGGCCAAGGGTCTGCTTCTGAAAGGAAGGCTCGGCCCTGATATGAAAGGCAAGGAAGGAACGGGGTGGGTTTTTAGACCATAGGAGTCTCGGGAGATGTCATTGAATGATTTTACCCGTCACCAAAAAAAAAAGAGAGTAATTGCTTATACGATCTCTGCTAGTTGGGTCGCTTGTCCATTTTAAGTATTGTAAGCACGTGTAACAAAACGTAATTGTAGCACGTCAGAGCACGCACATTCGGCTGCGCGTGCGACCTTCACCACTTCTTCTCAATTTTAATAGCTTACCGCACAAATTACTTTCAACCTACATGCGATGTGAAGCATGACCAATTCTCCTATGGAGGTAGATCAAAGACCCTAGAGCTCTTCACGCGATCCAGTTGACGAACTAAACTGAACCACAAACTGTAAGGATGGAGCTGTACAACATTATTTTTAGTATACAGGATGTATCTGACATCGTACCATAAACAAATACCATGGATCCAGGATCCAGTACACGATTCTGGATCCCTCACTGGTGGAATTTTTCATCGAATTTTTATTGATTAAAAAAAAAACATCTTTACGTTTTTTAGTTTAAACGGTATAAAATTGATGTAAAAAATAATATGTTTAGTGAAAAAAGGAATGAATTATTTATTTTTTTTACTGAAAATATCATCGAGATTGGTTAGAATAACGGTTTTATACAATTTAAATTTAACAAAGCACAGATTTGCTTTTCAATGATACAGTTATGAAATTTTGTACGTAGATTCTTTACATAAAAGTAGGTACTACACCGTTAAATATTGATCGTTTTAATCCCATGTAGGGTCGATCCGGTACATAAAACACTATCGATTTGTGGAGATAAAATAAAAAATTAAACTACTTTTTTTTCTAAAACTCGAATTAAATACGAAATTAATTTCTTTAAGTAAACCAGTCAACGACCTTGTAGTAGTAGTAGGTAGTCAAAATCAAAATTAAAATAAAAACCAACTCTTTTATTTCAAATAGAACATTTACAGGCACTTTTGTAGTGTCAAAATGTCGGTTAGTCAAAAAAAAAGTGAAGCTAAATTGCACGTTCCAAAGCATAGATCTCTATGGAGAAGAACGTGCAAGAAACTCCAGTTGTCGGTCGTTGCCTACTAACTACCTAAACGTCATTGTACTCGCCCAGCTGACTAAAAATAATGTTATATAGAGTGTACACCTCCATCTTTTCGCCGTGGAAAGGCTGCAGCTTGTTTTTTTTTATGCTGCTCTGAGAAACCTGTTTGATAGTAATTTATTATTAGCTATTTATAGGCTAGCCAATGACCGCTGCTTCACCTGATCGATTGTCATGATGTAGTCGGGACCCGGGAATATTTATTTATTTATCTATGGAACATATCTCTCGCGAATATCTTCCTTTCTGATTCGATCTCGCAAGGAAACTCCGAGTATAACCGTTTCCATTGTCATATGGGTGACTTTAAGTCTTCTTATGAGGCCCATTGTAAGCGACCACGTTTCAGAACCATATGTCCCAAAACATGTCGCGAGATTTCGCAAATTTTAAAATCAATACCTAGATGAAGTATTTAATTGCACAGCTAAATCTCGCGGCAAGCTTTTTTAACATATAAATTGTATATTGACGTTATAAGTTGATAGTAAACGTTTTAAAGGAAAAGTATATTTTCTTCTTTTTAGCGCAATTAATTTAAAGTTTGATTTTAAAAAAGCTTTTTATTTTACTTTTTATACAATAATATTGCATGTTTTTAATATTTCTGTGGATTTCTGCTACCTAATTTTCAAAGGTATGGCAACAGGGCAGGGCATATTGCTCGTAGAACAGATAGTCAATGAGGCTTAAATGTTCTGGAATGACGGCAGACACAGTGTTGGAAGGTCTTCTACAAGGTGGACCGATAACCTGTTGTAGTGAGGTTGCAGGAAACCGATGGATACGAGAAGCACAGGACCGTGGTTGTGGCGACACTTGGAAGAGGCGTATGTCCAACAGAAGACGTGCTGCAGATGAAATGGTTGATTGCTAATTGCGATAGTAAGTTCCTAATGATTTGGAGACAGATGGCTGTAAGCGCAACATGGCCTTTTCAAAATGCTGACATACATAGATTTACTTTGAAATTGAAATGTCAAAATCGTAAATAGTTTCGTCACATCCACTTTTCTGTACGCAGGTCATAAAATCCAATTTTATTTTTCAAGTTTTAAGTACTTAGTGCTTGATATTATGTGAAATAGACACTTTTGAGTAATTACTTCATTGTTGAAACAGTCGTTGCACTATTGTTTCATTAATTCATTCAAATGTATTTTTTTTTTGTGGGGCATCATCCAATAATTTCTCTCGCTCTGGAGAGGAAGGGATGTCAGATTTTTACTTATAGAAATCAATTTCGTACATGCGTATATTAATTCGAGTTTTAGAAAAAAAGTACTTACTTTATTTTTTAATTTTATCTTTATAAATCGATACTGTTTCATGTACCGAGTCGATCCTCCACGGGATTAAAACGACCAAATTTTTAAGATGTGGATGGATGGGAGAAGCAGGAAAGAAAAGGGAGTTAGTGATAGCGTGACAGGTGACAGGACAGAGTGGAAGAAAAAAAACGTATTGAGCCGACCCCAAGTGAAACGGGACAAGGGCAGAAAAATGAATACATAAGCAAAAACCTGAATAATTCTACTCAAAATGATTGTATACCTGAGCCAATCTTCAAGGATCTTATGACATCAGTAACAAGAAAACATATAATTATAATACCAATGTTACAGTGTTTATAGGTAACAGTTAAGAAGTAAGAAAGGAAGACATAATCACTGACCAGGTGTTAAAGTCAAATTGTTATGGACACGCCATAATTATGACGGTAAGACCCTCTTTGAAGAGTGGCTGGAAAGACGTCACGGAGTCCTTACCCTCCATAGGACGGAGGTTGTCACGACCCGGTGAAGACTGCGGTGGAGGTGTGCCTCGCTTGGGCTTAGCACTGCCGTGTCTTCGTGGTCGGCGGCAACGACCTCTCGCGCCGGGCCCTTGTACTTGCCATGTTCGAGAGCAGGTGGTCGTCTCCTTCGGGGAAGCAGTAATGCAGGCGAAGGAAGCGGTCGCACGCGTGAGGGAACGGACGTTTTCACGCCCCAGCCCCGGATCTCGGCACGAAAGACGGAGAGTCGAAGCCTACTGGGGCCACGAAGAATTTCTGAAAAGTGGAAACGTTCTAAGAACGGTAAGGGAAAATTGTGTAAAGTGGATTTTAGTCGGTAGTTAAGAGTCTGACACGCCCTGCTGCCCCACTCTAGTTATTTGTTGACATCCCAGTCAACACAAAATACAAATTGTTGCAACAGTTCTTTGCTCAATTCTTAAATTAAAAGTTGTAACCGATAAAAGGGTATTTATTACACTGTACTTACTTATTATCAAACCTATCATTATTTAGAAACTTCACTGAATTGAATTTCATAAAAGATATTAAGTAAACGTGTAATAAGTCTTCTAAGTGATGTTGAATTTATGGTTTGTTTAACATTTGCGATCGTTTCATTGGCAACTAATAATAATTGTATGTACTTAGTCCATATTTATCGTTTGTCTATTATATTCTTAGCGTTAGTATTGTGAGGATCTGACATAGTATAAGGTTTAGCGTATATAAATTCGAGTTTTTGAAAAAGAAGGACTTTATTTTTTTTATTTTTTCTTTACAAATCGATAGTATTTCATGTAATCGACCCTCCGAGGGAATAAAACGACTAAAATTTGACGGTGTATACTCATGAAAATAAAATAGGTACATACGCGATCTCAATCTAAAGTTTAATGTTTTATGACTTCAAAAAGTGCTGTGACAGCCCCGTGTAGCTATTGGAAGGCACGTGGCGTCTTTGGTGCTACACTTGATATTTCTCCTCTTGTGTAGTATTGCCGTCCCATCCGACTGAGAATAAAGGAACAGAGAGCGCACCTGTGTCTGCGCACACAGTTGTGCATTATAATATTTCCTGCGCACTTAGTGCTTGATTACGGAGACGCGGCGCGTTGCGCGGTGCGTTGGGCGGTCCGGCGTACATTGCCATTTATGCGATGACGCGGCCCGCTGCTGCAATATACGACGAACGCCCAACGCGCCGCGTCTCCATAAACACGGCCTTAGGTAATCTCCACCGTGATTCGGAGTATTTATTTTATAGTGACTATTTAACCTTGCTGCGGGAAGATTTTGAGAACATTTCATAATTTCTATTACTAATCCTTGATATACGGAATTCCCAAATTAAAGTCTTAGTAAACACAACAGTCACTGTTACTTAAAACGCCTTTATTTCATAGCAATAAGGGTGTAATTAGTAAATCAAGTGCGGCTGAACGTACTATAGTGAAAATCGTATGAGCTGTCATGTCAAATAGATTTCTTCACGCTCTAGGTCAATTTAATTAGGATGTTTATGGTGCAACCTTGCACGCTATGTAGTAGTAGACACCTACCTACTAATGATTAGGTCTAATGTTTGTAAAGTCACTTAAACTGAGGGTTTTCTGAAGAGGAAACGAGATACGTGTGTGGGGCGTGTCGGGAAACTTTTAGAATAAAGTCCGTTTCGTATGATAAAAAGTTTGATTAATGTTCACACGGACACGTTTGCCGCATGCCCGACAAACTGTGGGCAAAAATAGCACAAAGTTGGTGCCCTAAGACAGTGCGACGGGGTCGCGGCAGACCGCGAAGGAGATGGCGCGATGAGCTGGACAGATTCCTCCAGAACTGGCAAGAGGAGGCGCAGGCCCGCGAGAGGTGGAAGGCGTGGAGGGAGGCCTTTGCCCAGGAGTGGGACAGAACAGGCTAAATAAAAAAAAAAAAAAAAAAAAAATGTTCACAAAAAGGTTTCAAAAGTTCTTAAAAAATTATCAAAATTAAATGTAAAATAAGAGTAACTAAAACTATACGCGATGAGCGCGAGTGTCTGTTCCCACCGATGTTAGGATGGAAAAAGCCCCGGGAATCGGCGTTACAGTGGGAAGCGCTACTCGTGGAACTTGATGCTACTCGCTTGTTTGCAGGTGTGCTGAGCCAGCATCTTGGCATCGTAACAAACGGAACAAAAAGTGCACTAGTGTTGCAAAAGTGAAAAATTAAAAATCAGTAGATTCACCGTACACTCTTCTTCTTCCTGCCCTTGTCCCACATTACTTGGGGTCGGCGCAACACGTTTTTTTCTTCCACTCTATCCTGTCAGCCGTCAAACTATCACTAACTTCCTTTTCCTTATTTCCCGAGCTAGCTTCTTACGTTGCCCCCGCCCGGGTTGGTGCAACAACCCTGGTCCATTTCCCACAGGAGCCGGGTGCTGCCCCTGCGCGTCGCCTGTGGGGTACGCCCTAACTCTATCGCGCACTCTATTATTTCACTAGATTCACCGTACACTCGACCAACAATAATAAACTCTATAGCATATCGCGTATTTGACTGGCCCTGTTAAACGTGGAGTGAGGACTTTCGGGGAGTTCATCATCAGCTTTTTAATGTTACCAGCGATGGGACACAATTCTCCTTTCTAAGAAAGGGAATGGGCCGTACTCCACCACGCGGGCCCAGTGCGGGTTGGTGGATGTCACATGTCTTCGAATTTTTGGTTCTAGTACATGCCGGTTTCCTCACGATGTTTTCCTTCACCGCTTTGAGAGCAGTGGTGATGAATTAAATTACACAAAGTAATACGCTAGGCTGGGTTTGAACCCGCGACCTACAATTCGTAAGTCGGGAAGGCTACCACTCGGCCACCACTGCTCTGGGGGCGTTACAAGTTTTTTTTAGTGTTGTCGTAATATGGATATCATATTCCACATTTATTTACAAAAAAAAAAATTGAGAGATAAGATTCTGTTTCTGGTTTTTTCTAATATTAACCGTCCGTCTGTCTGTTACCAGGCTGTATCTCATGAACCGTGGTAGCTAGACAGTTAACATTTTCGCAGATGATGCAGGTATTTCTGTTGCCGCTATATCAAGAAAACACATGTTTAGATGGGGCTCCCACATAAAAAACTTTTTTTTTTTGTTGTATAGTTAATTACATAAGCTCCAAACGAACGCACACCTATTGTCTTTCTATTGTGTCTCTAATTACGATATTTAAAAGATTAATAGTACGGAACCCTTAGTGCGCGAGTCCGACTCGAACTTGGCCGATTTTTAAAGTATTTTAATATGGGAGACAACTACTTACAAGGTCATTGACTCGTTTACTTAAAGAAATGAATTTCATACATGCCTATATTAATTCGTGTTTTAAAAAAAAAGTACTTTAATGTTATCTTTACAAATCGATAGTGTTTCATGTACTGGATGGACCCTCCACGGGATATCGGCGGCAGCGATCTCTCTCGGTCGCCTCCTTCTGCGCAGCAGTAATGCTAGCAAAGGAGGAGGCGTGGAGATGAGAGTGGCGGTGCGAAGGCTGAGTGCCAAGAACACCGCCCCAGGACCCGATGGCTTGCCTGGAAAAGCCTGGGTCCTGGCCATGGAGGAACTCGGGTCTCGACTGAGAGGGCTCTTCAGCGCATGCATGGAGAGGGGCCAGTTCCCGCTTCGCTGGAAGACGGGGAAACTGGTCCTTATCGCGAAGCCGGGGCGCCCCGCGGACTCTCCGTCCGCGTATCGGCCCATTGTGCTGCTCGACGAGGTGGGCAAGCTCTTTGAAAGAGTAATTGCAGACCGCCTCGTCGTGCATCTGGCGCGGAAGGGGCCGGATCTTGCGGACGGCCAGTTCGGATTTCGCAGGAGGCGCTCCACTGTGGACGCCATCATGCGCGTGCGAGCCCTCACGACGGGGGATGCGGTGTCCCGGGGCAGGTGTGTCTTGGCGGTGTCTCTGGACATCGCCAACGCCTTCAACTCCCTGCCCTGGAGTTGCATTGGTAGGGCACTCCGGTACCACCGGGTGCCCGACTACCTCTGTCGGGTGATCGAGGCCTACCTGTCGGACAGGTTCATCATCTACCCCGGTCATCAGGGAGAGTTGAAACGGCGAGAGATGTCGTGCGGTGTTCCGCAGGGATCGGTACTAGGGCCGCCCTTGTGGAACATCGGGTACGACTACGTGCTGCGCGCCGACCTCCCCGACGGGGTCAGCGTGGTCTGTTACGCAGACGACACGCTGGTCCTGGCGCGGGGACGGTCGTACCAGGCGGCGGTCGAACTAGCGACGCGCGGGGTTGCGACAGTCGTGGAGAGGATACAGCAGTTGGGACTCGAGGTGGCATTGCACAAGTCCGAGGCCATGTGTTTTCACGGCCCTCGGAGCGCGCCACCTCCGGGCTCCCAATTAACGGTAGGAGGAGTTCACATCGGCGTCGGGTCGACGATGAAGTACCTGGGACTCGTCTTCGACAGCCGGTGGAACTTCAAGGAGCACTTCCGACGTCTGGCTCCCAGGTTGAATGCGACTGGGGCTGCGCTCAAGCGGCTCCTGCCGAACCTAGGGGGTCCGGACGCCTCCTGCCGGAGGCTCTACGCAGGCATCGTTCGGTCCATGGCCCTTTACGGTGCGCCGGTGTGGGCGCCATCGCTACGGAAGCGAGTGGCGGCCCGGCTAACCGCCTGCCAGAGGGTCATGGCCATCCGGATGATCCGCGGATACCGTACGGTGTCCTGCGAAGCGGCGAGCCTCCTTGCTGGCCTACCACCGTGGGATTTGGAGGCAACAGTCCTTGCACACATGCATGACTTACGCGTGGAGATGCAACGTCGGGGCGAAACTCCGCTGCCGCGACAAGTCGCGGCATGGCGGACAGAGCTCCGGCGGGATCTCATGGTGAAATGGCGAGAGCGATTGTCGCAACCTCGTGCTGGGCACGCCACGATCGAGGCGGTAAGGCCCCTCTTTGAGGCGTGGCTGGAAAGGCCCCACGGCGTCGTCACCTTCCGTTTGGCGCAGGTGCTGACCGAACACGGCAAGTTCGGTCCGTACCTGTACAAGATTCGTGCGGAGACGACGCCCGGGTGTCGCCACTGTGCGGACCGCCCGGTGGACACGGTGGAGCACACAGTCGAGGTGTGCCCCGCTTGGGAAGAGCATCGCCGTGTCCTCGTGGGGGCGATCGGCGGCGATCTCTCGCGCCGGGGCTTGGTTCAAGCCATACTCCGGAGCGAGGAGGAGTGGCAGGCGGTCGCCTCCTTTTGCGAAGCAGTAATGCTAGTAAAGGAGGAGGCCGACCGCATTAGGCAAAGGCGCACACGCCGCCGCCGCCGCCGGGTTTCCGATCCCAATTTCCGGCCACCGTAGGCGCGGGCTCGCGGACGGTGGGCAATGGGTAGCTCGCTGTCCGTCCGTCCGGTAACAGACCGGTCCGAGCTCAGGTCGTCTACGGCGCGCACCGTTCCCGCGCGCCTCAAGGAGTTGTCAGCAAACTGTAGGGGTCCAGCAGGGCCGAACCCTACTGGGGCCCAAAGGTTATGTGAGACTGTCACCACGGGCCCCAGGATAAAGGCAAGGAATGGAAAGGTAGGTTTTTAGTCAGTAAAAGTCTGACACTGTTTCCCGCCCCACCCAAGGGCGGGATTCGTCATTGGATGATTTTACTTACGTTAAAAAAAAAAAAAAAAGCAAAGGAGGAGGCCGAACGCATCAGGCAGAGGCAACGGGGCGCTCGCCCCAGCCGCCGCCGGGATTCCGATCCGAATTTCCGGCCACCGTAGGCACGGGCTTGCGGACGGCGTGCAATGGGTAGCACGCTGTCCGATCGTCCGGTAACCGATCGGACCGAGCCCAAGTCGTCGACGGCGCGTTCTGTTCCCGCGCGCCTCAAGGAGCTGTCAGCACACCGGAGAGGCCCAGCCTGCTAACTGCAGGCAGGCAGGGTCGAAGCCTACTGGGGACATGGATTAACTTCCGAAAGGAATACCCGGCCCCGGCACGATAGGCTACGAAGGAACGCGGTAGGTTTTTAGTCAGTAAGAGTCTGACACTACCTCCCGCTCCGCCCAAGGGCGGGATTTGTCATTGGATGATTTTACCTACCATAAAAAAAACCCTCCACGGGATTAAAACGATAAAAATTTAATGGTGTATAAACAACACTACAGTTACCTCAAATCTATCAAGTGCCTAATTACTAACCTCTACAAAAAACCAACATTCAAAAGATATTTTGATTTCAATGACATTTAAAACACTTGTATCGTACGCAACTTTTACTGGCCCACGGCTAAACTAAAACCGGGACAACCTCTTTTGAAAAAAACTAACAACAAACAGGTATTTTTTGATTTATTACAATGGCCTTTGAAAAAGGTGTTATCCTTCTCAAGTGTGTATTGTGCAATTGATCAACAATCCTACGTTGATAAGTAGATACATACCTACCTACTTTTTTTTTTTTGAGTCGATTATTAAACCAGCAGGCAAATACACAGGCAGGTACGCGGCAAATGAGTTGAATCATTTGCTGTGGTTACGTGCAGCCCCCCATTTCGACTGAGACCTGAAAATCGGTTCCTGCGCATTCAAGGTCGACCGCCATGATGGTTCAACTTGTGTGACGTGGATTATAACCGATTTTCGGTTTCAATCGAAGTGTAACTGCGCGCAACCAAATGATTCGTTAAATGAAATGTTGTAGGCGCGGGTTTGCGGACGGTATGCAATGTGAAGCACGTTGTCCGATCGTCCGATAACCAACCAGACCGAGCCCAAGTCGTCGACGGCGCGTTCTGTTCCCGCGCGCCTCAAGGAGCTGTCAGCACACCGTAGAGGCCCAGCCTGCTAGGTGCAGGCAGGCAGGGTAGAAGCCTGCTGGGGTCAAGGGCCGTTTTCTGAGAGGAAGGCTCAGCCCCGGCATGATAGGCAACGAAGGAACGGGGTAGGTTCTTAGTCAGTAAGAGTCTGACACTATTTCCCGCTCCGCCCAAGGGAGGGATTTGTCATTGGATGATTTTACCTACCATAAAAAAAAAATGGTAGTAAGACTAGGAAACACCGGCCTCATCTAGTTTAAACTGACGAAAAAAATGACGTGTAAATGGTGTACAATAAAGCATATAATAAATAAATAAATAAAGGAAATCGTTTGTCTTGGTATGGCTAAGTGAAGAGGAGGGATGAAACACAGGTTACTATAAGAATTCTGAGTTTACAAGTAGATGGATGGAGAGGAAGAGGGAGGCCGAAGAAGAGATGGATGGATTGTGTGAGGAGTGATATGAAAGAAAGAGGAGTTAGTGATAGTGTGATGGGTGACAGGACAGTGGAAGAAAAAAACGTGTTGCGCCGACCTCAAGTAATATGGAATAAGGGCAGGAAGAAGAAGAAGACTTAGTAGAAGTCTCACCCTAGAATGGATGAAGTTCCTCCTCAAAAAAGGGGACTTTTGTTTTCTTCAATGGGTGGCTGGAAAGATGCCGCGGAGCTACAGAACCCGGTCAGAACGAGATCAACTCACACATGAGCAGGAAATAATTCAAAATTGTCTGCACGTAAACCTAAAGCAAATAATTCTGCTGAATATTGCGCGCGAATCTCAATGTCGCACCGTGTATTGGTTCTAACCATCCTTACTATCTAATATCACGTGTTCTAGCGTCATTATTGGACTGCGGTTGAGATTCCGTCGGCCATCGAGGCAGGCCTTCGATCTGCCGTGGTTTACATTCCGAACTTTGATCTGTGTACCTATATGACGTGGCCAATCTTAAAATTGGTCACTTCATGTTATGGCCAACTAAAACTGGCCAGAACGTTTACCGTCTTATTCCAAAACGCGATATAAAATAGTTACGGGACTATTATCAGGATATTCCCGGAAATACATTTAGATCACTTTTAATTGGTATTAAATTTATTAACGATACCAGAAGTATTTTAGATCGCGTTTTGGAATAAGGCAGTTAAAGTTTAACGTCTGACCAGTACATCAAAAATCTCATTCTTCACTAAAAATAATTGTTCTACTCTATTTTACAATAAATTATGAAGGGATGGCGGGGTCTAGCGAGCGAGCAAAGCGAGCAAACACAGACCCCGCCGTTTCCTTCGTGGTTATTTTAGTGCATTATTAGTATGTTTGACAGAATAAAAGTGTATTTTTAATTTTAAAGCTCAAAATTGTAATTTTTTTATCTTGGTGTACAATAAAGTCTGGGGCGTAGCTACCACCGTATCTGCCTTTTCAATTAAACGGGGGCCCCGCGCTTCAGGGGGCAAACGCCCCACGTAGGCAAAACTTCGCAACATGGTATCCACAACCGTTTCGTAGGGTAAACCAAGCATTTGTTAAAAAGCACCGATTATTTTTATATGGGGCCCCAGTGGGACTTTATATACGGGGCCCCTGTGGAACTAGCTACGCCACTGAATAAAGTATATATAATTAAATAAATTTTATGGCCTTTATCTCCCTCTACTTATATGTATTCTCATAACAGACTCTCTTAGTAACATGCATTTCATGCCTTCTTTTTACATGACCACACCTAGACCTAGTACTAGTAGTAGGTAGTAGTAGTAGTAAAAATACTTAATTGTTAATAAAAATAAATACTTAGACGTATCATAAAGGTCTCGGTTACCAGCTCACGAATTCTAATCCGAATAATTGTGTAGCTGTTTGTTTTGTAGCACGCTGTCCGATCGTCCGGTAACCGACGGGACCGAGCCCAAGTCGTCGACGGCGCGTACTGTTCCCGCGCGCCTCAAGGAGTTGTCAGCAAATCGTAGAGGCACAGCGGGGCCGAAGCGTACTGGGGCCAAGGACTGATTTCTGAAAAGAATGTCCGGCCCCGGTATAAAGGGCTAAGAAGGAACGGGGTGGGGTTTTAGTCAGTAAATGTCTGAGACTATCTCCCGCTCCACCCAAGAGCGGGAGATGTCATTGGATGATTTTATCCACCACTAAAAAAAAGCTGATTTTTCTAAACATATATACAGCGACAGTGCTGACAAGCGGTTGAAGTACAACTGCAATGTTTTGTCTGTAAACAAAACACACTGAACTGTTGAAACAGCTCGATGTTGCGTTTATCACGCGATGCTAAACAGTTAAAATAATAAATTAGTTGTAACTGTAACTAGTTACCCTTCCTAGCTATGCACGGGTCTTAGATATCTTTGAAATTCTCGGCTTTTATTTACCATAATACGCATGTATTATACACTCAAACCTTCCTCATGAAACACTCTGTCTATTAGTAAAAATTGCTTGAAAATCAGTTTAGTACTTTTTGAGCTTATCACGTTCATACAGACAGACACAGTAGGGGCCTTTGTTTTGTAATACATAAGATGTGTCAGATAAGGTTTAGCATCGGTTTAGTTTTTCAAGGGCACAAGAAAATTTTAGTCATTTTGGGAGCGGCCAATGTCCATCAATTTGATGACGATACCTAATGGAATGTCAGAATATTTTTTTTGCGCTATTGATAGGCTTGCGCTTGACCACTGTTTCGCCTGATGGAGCACGCTTACCTACAAGTAACCTATTCATTCTTGGCTTAAAGCCAGGTTCTACTCATTCTGAACTTTTTTAAACCTCTGGAAATCCACAAATATAGAAGAGAACACCATGAAAATTTATTTTATTAAAATTGACTATACGACCAAGCGCCGAGAAAAAATGTAAACACGACATAAATTAGTAAGTTCGATAAAAAAAAAAACACGAATCAGACCCTAATTTACGATTTAAAACGTGTTTATCTATGAGATAATGTTAAGGAAATATTTGAAAAATACAAAAAAAAAAAATAAAGCTTGTAATGTAAAAGCGCTTCGCAAAAACAAACATCTTGAATATTGTTTTTTTTTTTTTTATAAAAATAAAAACTCAAAAGGCTTCCCAACTGAAATGGGACTGAGCAGGACACGTTTGCCGCATGCCCGACAAACTGTAGGCAAAAATAGCACAAAGTTGGTGCCCTAAGACAGTGCGACGGGGTCGCGGCAGACCGCGAAGGAGATGGCGCGATGAGCTAGACGGATTCCTCCAGAACTGGCAAGAGGAAGCGCAGGCCCGCGAGAGGTGGAAGGCGTGGAGGGAGGCCTTTGCCCAGGAGTGGGACAGAACAGGCTAATAAAAAAAAAACCGCTGTTTTAGGGCCGCGAAGTCGACATAGTCCTGGACGGAGTTTAGGTATACAAAATACTCTAGTGACTACAACCGGCCCTTAAAGACCCATATATTGCAGCTATCAGGAAACACAGATAGCGGTAGTAATATTTCTGTCAACACATATCTGCTCTAAAATTCACACTACGTGTTTATAATCATCGCAAATATGCGCATACACGGACCCGATAATTCGAAAGTTTCCCAACTCCACGGCTAGTGACGATGAAAGGAACATGCTTCAAAGAAAGATACAGAGTTACACACGAATATTATCTGGCGACCTTCGCCGAGATAATCAAATTCGCGCCCAAACACGCCTTGTATCAGACCGTGTGACGTAACACGCCGTCATAAATGTCTTACGCAAAATTAAAGAACAACAATATAAGTGTCGCAATGTTAATCAGGTTGCAGAATAACTTATGTAATTTTGGTAATGTCACTTTTACTGCCATCTATCGGTCATTGAAAGAAACTAATGGATCACTGCCATCTAGTGTCTAATAGAAAAAAAGAGGAGCTTTTATTTACAATCATAGATGGCGGTAATATAATTCTTCTACCGCTTCTATCTTGTAGCGAGTGGTTTAAACAATAGTGGTATAATATTTTGATTATAGCTAGCGTGATTTCTGCGCTGCCCGCACCGCGCAGCTAGTGTGGCTGAACACTGGTCACGAAAATAGATTCCTGTCAAAATTTACGTGGCTGCTAGATGGCTACGTTATTACTTCTACAAACTGTCGTTAGATGGCAGTGTCATTTAGATTCTTAAAAGTGCGACTTCATGTTTCGTGGTCGCAAGTACGACTGCTGAGCGTTGGGGACAATATTCGATATCCAGGTCCAGAAATTAAGTGTATTGGGTTTTGCCTTCACGACTTCTCCATTGCAGCGCGTAGTTTGGACGTACTAAAAGCCATTTTATAACATTCAAAATTTTCCTCCCTACATTGTTACTCATTGCTCCGTAACTTCTTTAGGGTCGCTTGCCGTGACTTTTATAATGCTAGCGAAGGAGATGTCACAACCGCAAACGGACAACCTCACGTCCCAGCCACCGCGACAGGATACACTCCGAGTATCGAGAAATTCACGGCAATTCCCGGTCACTGCAGGCGTGGGCTTAGAAATGACGACCAGTGGGTAGTTCGCCGTCCAGCCGATCTGTAAGTGGGATTTAGTTAGTAAAAATCTGACACACTATGCGAGAGAAATAAGTAGTTGGATGAATTTACACCTCAAAAAAAACTAGCCGTGAATTTGCTGTCGTCAGTTTCCAGTTATCACTCTAACTGATGTAGCCTTAATGCCAGTGTTTTGAAAGGAATTCCCTTTTTGTCTAAAAAGCCTCCACAACCCAGTTAAGGATCTATTACACCACTCTCGTAATAAGAGTCAGACTGTCTTACTCGGAAGTAAACTTTAAGACAGTCTGTGTAACTTGTGCGGAATATCAAGTGATGTAATAGACGCTTTACTATGGAACATAATACCCCTTGGGGAGACTGGTTTTCATGCTTTCGGGTTTTTTTTGGTGGGTAAAATCATCCAATGACATCTCCCGCCCTTGCGCGTGGAGCGGGAGATAGTGTCAGAATTTTACGTACTAAAAACCCACTCCGTACTTTCGTTGCTTTTCATAACAGGGTCGAGCCTTTCTTTCAGAGATAGAAGCTTAGCCCCAGTAGGCTTCGAGCATTCGACCTTGCTATTGGGCAAACCTCCCCAGAGCCCCAAACTAGGCCTCGGCTCTACTGGGCCCCTACAGTTTGCTGACAACTCCTTGAGGCGTGCAAGAACAGCTGTTGATGATGGACAGGGTGCCGGCGCGACGTCATCGTTTTCCCCCAAGGCATTTGCATTTCGAGCGATATCTTTCCATTTCTGGCAGTTGTTGGCATAGCGCGCAAACTGTACTGTGATCCATTGCGTAGCCCTGGTAATTAGGTCGATCCCACGAGTTGGAGATCGACTGCAGGCTCTCTAGTCTTCAACGCGGCCGTGCACCACAAGTCTTTCCATCGAATCCTTGTTTCTGGAGATATGCTCAAAGAACTTCAGTATTCATAGCTGCACAACTCGACGAAAGTCTGTCCCGTATGTGAAGCTCTTTGAGGATGGAGTTATTGGTGCAGGATACTGTCCAGTGAGAGCATTGGTGGCCGAGTGGTAACGGCCCCGACTTACGGGTTGTAGGTCGCGGGTTCAAACCCAGCCAGGCGCATTATTTTGTGTTATTTATTTCATCACTACTGCTCTTAAAACGATGAAGGAAAACATGGTGAGGAAACCGGCATGTCCTAGAACCAAAAATTTTAAGACATGTGACATCCACCAATCCATACTGGGCCCGCGTGGTTGATTACGGCCCATTCCCTCTCCTCGAGAGGAGGCTCAGTCCCAGCAACATTATAAGGCTGATGTATACGCTGTGTATGACGGTATTATCAAGATCCGTCTCCAACACCACATCTCCAAGGTATATTTCAGCTTTATATACTATTGTTTACCTAATTTCACCACACACAGCTGAGTTTCCCAATCAGAATAGAGCCGTTGGAAAAAAGCATTTGTAATATCTTACGAAGCGATGGCTAGTGACGTAACGCTGTCTACATACGCGATTATACCAGAGACCGGTTTGGGAGTAGTGAGGGGACAATGCTTTTGCAATTTTTTGTCGATATCGATATTTTTTAATACAGAAAAATTATACTGTTGATAAGATTATACGGTTGAGTTGTTTCTCATGAAGACTTGTGGGGTTGGGCTTGGCATTCAAATTGACATAATCTTTTTTTTTTTAAAGCATCATTGCCCCACACTAAGACTAATTCCTGTATCGTGAGTGCATTCACAAACATGTAAACTCACATGCACAAGATACCCAATCCCGTAAAACCTATCTGTAAGGAATGCAAATATTTATTCCGGTCGGGAATCGAACCCACGATACGCAGAGCAGCAGCCATTCATACAAACACTGCGCCTAGTGTGCCGTCAAATTAATGGATTGCCTAGCATTTGGTTAATTAAACAGTTTTCATGGGGTTCTTTAGTTGTTGAGTCTACCATTACTTCAGGCAACCAATCACGTTGATGTGTGTTTAAAGATTTGGTATCTAGTAAATTTTTATGTATGTATAAAATTAAGGAGTCGAGTATTTTATTGCAGAAACAGAAGAAATTTAAATATTAACTAAGTACGAGTATTTATACTAAACCTATGTACGTAAAAACTAAACTAAAAATGTATACTAGATTTAGACCTTTTTGTTGATTTTCATTCAGAAAATAAAATATTAAGCTACACTCCGTCTGGCATTATAATTTATTTGCACGTTCCTTCACCGTTAATACTAGAAAGACCATAATCACACTAATATTACTACGAAAGTTTGCGACTGACTTTGATTTTTAAGGTGGGAAGATCATTTAATTACTTTTCCCGCTCTTGGGTGGAGTGTGAAAACTACACCTGTGGACTGTGGACTAAAACTACACCTATGTTTATTCTTTGCTGTTTGCGTTCCAGGACCGCAGATTTCCCTTTCGGTTTCCTTTTTATTCGATTTTGTTACTTCTTCGCGCTCCAATGGCAGATCAGATTTCGATAAAACTTATTACCTACTCAGGTAGACCATGTCCTGTAATAGCACATAGGGGGCCATTCAAGTGTTACGTAGGCACTACAGGGGAAGGTGGGGGGGCCTTTGCTTTGCTAATTTTTGGTGACATGGAGGAAGGAGGGTATGGATGGTGATTACGTCAACAGTTGTTTTTTTTTCTTAACAGAACTATCTCGATGTTTCTAAATCATATGAAAATGAGTAGACAGACACATATCATTGAGCAATGTTTACGTAAGCAAGTGGGGGGAGGTTTAGATCTTTGCTTACTAATGCTGACGAGGGGAAGGGGGCAGATTAATATTTGCGAAAAATTTGCTTACGAAATACTTGAACGGCCCCTAAGACCCTTTTTCCAGGAATTATTTTCCCATAGGATAATTTTCTATTATCACGTGAGCGAAGCCGCTGGTACCAGCTAGTATTTCAATGACATTGGTTGATTTCAATACACATAGGTTTATCCAGGTATACTTATACTGTTTAATTTTCATAAAAATGGAAATTTTATGGCTTTTCACTATACTGATCGGTGATAAATATGTTTGAACAGAATATACCGTAAAGTTATATGAAGGTCGCTCAAATATTTCTTAGTAGACAAATAACAAATCAATCAAAAACATAATCGATCGACTGTCCTATTACTGCCAAAAGAACAAGCTGCGACTCAGTTTGCCTAAATGCAACTACATAACATTTACCAAAAATAAAAATATTCTCAACTACACATACACGCTGTGCGATGCCCCTCTGACCAAAGTAACGTCTATCCGTGATCTTGGAGTTATTTTTGACTCCAAGCTTTGCTTAGACTTACATATAACTAAAATAGTAAATAAAGCCTATCAGTTATATGGATTTGTCATGCGTTCTACTGTAGACTTTAAGAAGCCCTCATCTTATATTTGTCTATACAAATCTTTAATACGCTCTCAACTTGAGTATGCTGTTTCTGTCTGGTGTCCATATTATAATAAATACATTGAGATGATTGAGTCTGTTCAGCGCAAATTCTTACGTGCAATGCATTACAGGTGTTTTGGACAATATTTGACATATGACGAATTGCTTGGTAAGTACAAAATCGAGACACTTGAAAACAGACGCAGGTACCTAGAAGCGGTAACCCTATTTAATATTGTAACAAACAAATTTGACTGCATCGACCTATCCAACATGCTGTGTTATACTGTCCCCAGAACAATTCACAAGCGCGGGGTTCGAGCAAGAACTCTATTCGCAGTGGGTGCTAGTCACTCAAATTCTGGCTTACGTTCACCCGTTCGCAGAATGGTTGACTCCTACAATAGGTCCTTTGAACATATAGACATCTTTGCATGCTCACTTCTCAGGTTCAAGGGACTGATACTTAAGGAATTGTCATCTAGTTAATCGTTCGTCACTGAGCTTTGTTTTCATATGATATGTATTTAGTATATAAGGAAATACGATAAAATATTTTAGTTTATATCTACAATGTAACCTAGCGTATATTTTTCTGCTTTTGTATTCCACTGTCTATCTGTGAACAGTGTTGTGGGCTAGAATATTGTTAGCTTATGTATGTCTATTTCTGTGTTGTATACTGTATATTCCAGCTGTTTTCTGTTCCTACCCAATAAAAATAAAAAATAAAAATAAAAAAAATAATGAATCTTCCATTAAAATATTATACGTATTTACCAACTACTTATTATAATTTTGTATCTGCATTAACTCTTGCACGCAAAGCGCGAAGGCAACAAAATATTTTTAATATGTTTTTTTTTTTTTGTTTTATTTTATTTAAGGAAAATAAACAGTGACACATTTAGGCAAAGCATGCGTTTTAAAATTAAACCACATATATCTATTCAGCAGCCGATTCAGGACATATTAGGTACTTTCAGGATGTGCATTCAGTATAGTATAAATCGTATATCTTTAAAAATACAACTGGTTTTAATGTAAAGAAGAAAGCTATACTAGAAACTCCCACGGCTACATCAGTTCAAGCTATGAAAACATTATTTTAAACTGATACCAAACAAATAAACAGGAAAATAGGGGAGAAAACGGTGTTTACATCTCTATTTTCTTACTCTCCTTTCGCAAGTGTGTGAAGAGAATGTGGGAAGAGATTTCTTTAGAAATAAGCATCACCTTTGTACCTATTTTTCTATTTCCTTCTTCTTTTCTTTTATTTGTGTGTGTGTACATAAAAATTAAATCAAAATAAAAAATAATTTTACTAAAAACCACTCTTACTGTTACGAAATAAAAAATAAATAACACTCCTTTTTTTGGGCTGTCGTGTAAAAACAAACTGTTGTCGTATTTTTTTTAAGGATTTTTCTTGGTGTTTGGTCTCGCTATATAGGACTAAAATCTATACTTAAATAAAAAATCGCTTAATACAGCACTCAAAACTTTAATTTCTACCTTTGTGCTTTTCTATCTGTATTTATTATTTTCTTTTTTTTAAGTGTTTGTGGGGTAGTTATATAAATAAACTTCAACGACACAACTATCGACGAACTGAATAAAACTATCGACATCAACAACCGTGTCCCCTCCTTAGCAGCGCGTAATGAAGCGAATCTACTTTCACTCGGTGCCCTGCGCATGCGCACGCCTACCTACCGACATAATGTTATTACCTAGATTATACATACGTATTGTACCTCTACCTGGTAATATGGCTAGCTCGCCGTCCGGCAGACCGGTAGCCGTCCAGACAGAGCCCGAGTCGTCGACTGTGCGTAATGTTTCACGCACGCCGCAACGAGATGTAAGCAAAACCGTAGAGGCCCAGCAGGGTCGAAGCCTACTGGAGCCAAGGGTCTGCTTCTGAAAGGAAGACTCAGTCCTGGTATTTTTAGTCAGTAAACATCCGACACACACTTCAGGCGTGAGATGTCATTAGATGACTCTCCCAACTAAAAAAAGAGGCCTGGATGGGCATTTTAAAACATCTGTGGTGCTATTCTCTAAGAAAACGCAGCGCTGCCTCAACGACGAACACCCAAATAGGATACATTGGATTGTCAACGTAATTTGCCTATACATTCGATTGTTTATTCAATGTATCCTATTTGGATGTTCGTCGTTCCGGCAGCGCTGCGTTTTCTTAGAGAATAGCACCACAGAAACTAGTGCACAGTTCCAAATGGTCGTTTCCTATGAAGAACCTATAAGAACCTAAATGGTAACAGCGGTTCTGGAACGTAAAAGGCTATTGAAGGAACACAGGTGGGTTTGTAGTCAGTTAATGTGTGACACTTCCTTCCGCCCGTGTTTTAGAAAAAAAGTACTTTTTTTAACTTTATCTTTACAAATCCATAATGTTTCATATACTGGATCGACCCTTTACGGCATTAAAACGATCAAAATTTAATAGTGTAGGTATATATATACCTGGAAGAGTTGGGGGAGGCCTTTGCCCAGCAGTGGGAAAGTATAAGCTGAAGAAAAAAATATATATGTAAAAGAAAGTCGTGTTAGTTACACTATTTATAACTCAAGAACCGATTTGGCTGACAATTGGTGGGAAGGTAGCTTAGAACCAGGAGACGGATATAGGATAATTTTTGTAAAAAATAATTCAAAATCCTGCTCATTTACCACTAACCTAGTAGTGTAGGGTAGAGTAGGATAGAGTAGGGTGGAGTAGGGTAGAACGGGAACGAAGCCACGGGCAAAAGCTAGTGACCATATAATTATCATTATGTAGGTAATTAACCCACTAGTTCTCGGTATACACGTTTACGGCACAAATTATTATCTTATGTAAGTTGTTAGGGTATCAAACACGTGAGAAATATGCGGTTTATATTTCAAAGACTAGTTTTCACTTTATTTAATTATAATACACTAAGTCGTTAATTGCATAATCAGCCTTATTATGTTCCCACTGCTGGGACGTGGGCAATAAAAACGTACAAATGAAAAAAAAAAACTGTTGTGAATTTTTCACTTATAGGATTACATAAAAACAATTAAAAAAAAATAACACTTAAATTATGCATCTACATTTGAATAAAAATGATGTGGATACGAGACGCACATGGCCGGTCATTATGGCAACTCTTGGGGAAGGCCTGTGTCCAACTGTGGACGTCTGTCAGCAGAAATTATGTGGATGATGACGTTGAATAGAAATAATAACAATATAAATTAATTACGATCTCTTCAAAAGACAGTGCAGAGGATGAGAGATGCGCAGTGAAAGCTGAAACACCGTCCTCCACATTCATCATCCCATCAGAACATCTCCTGGATGCGAACTACAGTGGTCAATCTGGAAATCTTTAAAGCGACTGCGAACCCAGGCTGGCTGTTGTAAAAACAATCTGGCCAAATAGGGCTTCTTCGACCCATCCCTGACATAATGGCAGTGTAGAACCGTTGCACAGGACATGCGTCACCTGCTATGCTGCCCATCCTGTATAACCACACGCACTTTTCAGGATCTGTACGAGGCCAAATCAGAGTTGTACAGGTTGCCAAATACAGGTTGAAAAATAAAAGATCTTTTGTAAAAAAAAAGAAATGGGTATATATAAAATCAAAATTAAGTCAAAAAAGTCAAACAGTTATTGAATAGTTATAAAAATTCTCGCATATCAATATGATTATTCATTTTATTGTGTATTCAAATAATGATACTTGCACGATTTTTACAAAAAATTTGTGCCTATACAGGCAACTTGGATTGCTCCATTTCGGGCAACATTTTGCCGCCCTATAGTGTTTGAGTGGCCGATCGAATAAGCAAATTTTACAGTAAATTTTTTTTTAAGAAACTCATGGATATTATCAGAATTTCATTAAAATCTTTCACACGATAGAAACTCGTAGTATGTCTTTGGGGGTATGCGGAACAGAGAGTAAAGTCCCACATACCTCCGTTGAAAAGGGAGGATCCTCCGACCAGACGGGTTGTTATGTCTGGTGGGCTACTGCCCGATAGATGATTTCGGGTTTGTTCTATATGTTCCAATCGCGCCGCGAATTTACTTGCGCGATGCAGGATTAGTTAATTTGTGACGACTTAGATGTCGCTACATGTTTTTATATATTTATGAATAACATTAAAATAAATAAACATTATAGAGATTAGTTGCTATACTTTGATATATACATTCTTGGAAATAATTTTGCTCAAATTGTCCGGTCGGCCATTCAAGCGCCTATTTTATTTTATTTTTTCGGTGGGAAAATCATCCGCGCCCTTGGGCGGGGCGGGAGATAGTGTCAGACTTGGACCCGGTCCGGATGGTTACCGGACTGTTACCGGACGGTTACCGGACTGTCGGATGGCAAGCTACCCATTGCTCGCCATCCGCAGGCCCGCGCCTAGGTTGCCGGAAATCGGGATCGGAATCCCGGCTGCGGTTGGGGCGTGAAGGCCGTTGCCTCACGCGTGCGGCCTCCTTTGCTAGCATTACTACTTCGCACGCGGAGGCGACCGCCTGACTCCTCCTCGCTTCGAACCATGGCCTGTACCAAGACATTCAAGTACTAAGGCAATGATTGGTCAAATATCACGACAACACTGGATTATAAACTACTAGCTTGGAACAGTTGCATTGTGCGTAAAGCTAAGGATTGGAATTCCCTGCCAGGGTCTAACCTGGGGATCTTTAAGTCAAGCGTTAATAGAGTACTCTAAGCAAATGTGCTTCATCGTCGAGCACATCATCGCTTACCATCACGTGAGATAGTGGTCAAACGCCGATCAATAATAAAAAAGTTGCTCGTATGCGTTAGTACTTAAGAATGAACAGTTGTAATGTTATGCAATCACGACATACGGGCGTGCTGCTCGGGGACCGGTGACCGAGTGATCTAGTGTGTATACGTGTGAGACCATCTAGTGTTGTGTTGTTGATGGTTTTTTGTAGGGTTACGTATCTCAAAAGGTAAAAACGGAACCCTTATGAGATCACTTTGTTGTCCATCTGTCTTTGTCTGTCAACATCCTTTATCTCGGGAATGCGTGGAGGTATTGAGTTGAAATTAAAGCCATATACTCTGGTTTGCGTTCCTTGAAGCTGTGAAAAAATTAAACTTCTGAGTTAGCGAAAAAAAGATACGGCCGTTTATGTCGTAAAAAACGTATATTTCGACATTCTCAAGGGAATCAAAATTAATCCCGTTGACCTAGAACCCTGAAATTTGGCATGAGACAAGGTATTATAGCACAAGTAGAGGAAAAAAAGCTGAAAACTGAAATATTATAGATATACAAAAAAAAAACTCTATCCATGCGAAAAAATCATCATAGGTACTCAAGTTTGTAAAGAACCCTCAGTGCGAGAGTCCGACTCTCACTTGCCCAGTTATTTTTTTAAAATTATTGATAGCATCGCGCTTGACCACTATCACACCTGATGGTAAGCGATGATGGATCCCGCTTGCCTAGAAGTAACCTATTCACTAAGACCCCTAGGTTTAAAAAGCATTTTTTTTTTGTTTATGGTAATTTCTTTCATTCTGGATTGACCAAGAGTACACTTCATGGTCACACTTTTGTCTATATCCAAACGTATTCTTTCATTTGCTTCTTTTTGAGTTTCAAGGCCGCAGTGAATTTAGAATAATTTTGCATTATGAGTAGTTTGGAAATCAGTTTGATCCAGATGGAGTTTAGACAATTTTTGAGAACTGACCCGAATGATATCTCCATTGGTAGTCCAAAAAGGAACCCCAAAGTCTAAGAACGCAAGGCAAAAAAAAAATAGGTGTGGGTTTTAGTCAGTAAAAGTCTGACACGCCCTCACGCTCCTCCCTAGAGCGAGAGAAGTCATTGGATAATTTCCCACATAAAAAAACTGATTAGGTACACTAATTTTGCAATATAGATGTCACTACACTCTAGGAATAATTCTAGAATTAAATACAAGCGAAGTTACTCGCAGGAACTAGTATTTTATAACTTTATTTTTAGTATATGCGAAACCCGAAACACAGGTCTAATAGAAAAGAATAATCTAAGAATTTATATTAGACCTAACTATATACAAATATAATATAAAAACACTAATACACTCAGGCGTCGAAGTATTCCTCCACATCGCTGTCATCCGGAAACGTACCCAAAAGACTGGCAGCATTGCCACGTTGAATGGCAATGGCTGATTCGTTGGGCAAAGAATGAGCCAGCCCTCGGGTCACGCAAACTGTCGATCAAGCGATGTGAAATTTCGTTGAAAAGGATACGCGCACTCGGACCCCATGACCCAAGCGTTTCGTTTAGTTAAGTTTTTATGTAGATAGATTTAGTATAAATACTAGTAAATATTTAAGTTTCTTTTGTTTCTGCAATAAAAGTAATAAAATTTATTGTACACCAAAATAGTAACAGCTTCACTATGGGTACAACGGCGCCGGCGGTCTTCTCACTGACAACCAGGGCCATAAAAATATTAGAATATTTTTATGCAAATAATCTAATTACAAAACATAACTGTATCATGAAAAAACACAAAGTTAAAGCTTGTTATGTTACTTGTTTTCCCACACAAACACATGGTCACCGGGCGATTGAGGGGTTATTTTGCTCCCGCACCCAGCTGCGCGCTGGCGCCAAATGCCATGTGACATGTGTTGTACTTATTCTCGGTGGTGTCCAACTTGTGACCTTTTTTAAATATTTTTGTGAAACGAAATATAACATGGTAAGTATATGATGTTTGTCACTGACGACTTGATATGGCTTTTAATCAACCGTAAACGGTCTTCAGTCTTCCCCGATTGCAAAAATTAAATGAAAGGAGGAAAACCTTAATACTCCATAGTTACTTGTTGCAAAACGTATCATGAAACATAATCTACAAAGATTTCGCAAGCCATCAAATGGCCCACGAACCAAGAAAGGATCGCGGGCATTCGCGGGTCGCGTGTTTGGATTTTTTTTTCACAACTATCACACAACGCCGTCTAGTCCCAATCTAAGCAGAGCTTATATTATGAGTACTAGACAACTGATAAACACACATAAATATTTCTAAATACAATACATATTAATAGATAAATTACACCCAGACACAGAACAAATGATCGTGCTCATCACACAAACATTTGTCCTGGGTGGGAATCGAACCCACGACCTCCTCTATTAAAGTAAAAATACAATTAAGTATTTTGTGTATATTTCAAGTGCCTACCTGTCGCCATTATTGATATCGAGCAAAAAAAGAGAAAAAGAATCGCGTTTGTTGTATGTCAGTCCCCCTTAAATTTTTTTTTTTTTAGTATTTGTTGTTATAGCGGCAACAGAAATATGTAATTTGTGAAAATTTCACATTAGACAGACGGACGGACAGACAGCGAAGTTTTAGTATAGGGTCCTGTTTTTACCCTTTGGGCACAAAACCCTAAAAACGGAAAAATCTTAAAGAGCATAAGATTTTTCTATATGGACTTTAATGAGACTTTGATATCTAGAAAGAAAAAAGAAGAAAAAAAACTAGACAAAGATTATTCCATAGGAATATCTGACTAGTGTTTCTTCTCAGGGTAAATCAAAATCAAAATATTTTTATTTTACATAGGCCTACATGGGCACTTATAAAACGTCAGAAGCTAGCGCACGGCTCCAAATTGGTCGTTTCATATGGAGCAGAACCGGCAAGGAACTCCATGGTTACTCTTTAAAAAAAAGGTTTATATTGGTAAAGGTAGTCCGAAAACACCGGCTTCATCATCATCATTATTTCAGCCAAAAGACGTCCACTGTTGTACATAGGCCTCCCCCAAGCGTCTTTTTTGGTTCTAGGACATGCCGGTTTCCTCACGATGTTTTCCTACACCGTTTTGAGAGCAGTGGTGATGAAATAAATTACACAAAGTAATGCGCCTGGCAGGGTTTGAATCCGCGACCTACAACTCGTAAGTTGGCTGCTACCACTCGGCCACCACAACTCTAATATTCAATATTATTTGCAAAATAAATATCATTTACGAATGGTATCTAAATGTATAGCTTAAAAAAGAGAAAAAGAAAAAAAAAAGATTGAATTAAATTGATATAGTGATCTTACGCCTATGAAAAAAAGATTACCTAAACAAAATCTACAAACAAACAAGTCTATCTTTGTACAACACTAGCTGCGTCACGCGGCTTCGCCCGCGCGAAAGGGCCGTTCAAGTATTACGTAAGCAAAATTTTCACAAATATAAACCCTCCCTCCCCCTCGTCAGCAAAAGTAATCAAAGATCTAACCCTCCCCCCACATGTTTACGGAAAAATTGTTCAGTGCTATGTGTTTCTGTCTACACATTTTCATGTGATAATGGAACATCAAGAAAAAATACTACTGACGTAATCACAATTCATACTCCCCCATCCCCCATGTCATCAATAATAAGCAAAGCAAAAATCCCCCACGCCCCGTAGTGCTTACGAAATACTTGAATGGCCCCAAAGTAGAAAATTGTCCTAAGGGAACATAGGTTCTCCCAGAATAAAAAGGACTAATGCCCGGATGAATAAAACAAAAAAGTACCTAGTTAAAATGTTTTTCAATACACTTAATTGAAAACCCGCTCTAATCCCTAAATGAAAAAGAAGTCACAATCAGACAGACATACACACTTTCGCCTCTATATTATTAGTGAGATTACTTTAGATAGCACTCAACAACCTCGGCCCACAGTTATCTAAAACAGCCTACTGCGTCTAACGTTATATAAGCGATGATTTCGGGGTCAGTGGCACAGAGACGGATGGGCAGTGCCGGATTAAGCAAGCGCGGGGCCTGTAGCAAATTCTACCAAGGGGCCCAACTTATTTTTCTCACAAGCCACAGGACCCTTAGGTAACGGTAGCCCCATTTTATTTGCTTACATTTTTTTTATTGTTGATAGGTTCGCGCTTGACCGCTATCTCACCTGATGGAAAGCGACGATGTGGTCGACGATGGGGCGCGCTTACCTAGAAGTAACCTCACTTTTGACTTGAAGATTCGGGTTGTAGCCATCTGGAAACACAGATTCCGGCAGGGAATTCCACTCCTTAGCGGTATGCACAATGAAAGTGTTTTATTTTATGAATATTCCGGAATTGATTAAATATCGTATGATACAAGAGGTACGTCCGACCGGGGGCCCCTGAAGCGCGGGGCCCGTAGCATTTGCTACTCTTGCTACGTGGCTAATCCGGCACTGCGGATGGATGCGCAACCGAGATCTTTGGACTTAAGTTCTATAGCATTCTTTCTTTATAAAAAAAAACCTTTGCCCCGCACTCCTGTATCTTTGGTTTTTTACGGTTCCGTACCTTCAAAGGAAAAAACGGAACCCTCATAGGATCACTTTGTTGTCCGTCTGTCTGCCTGTCTGTCAAAACCATTTATCTCGGTTCTTTTTAACGCGTGGAGGTATCGAGGCGGTCCCTTGAAGCTGTGAAAAACTCAAACTTCTAAATCAAGGAAAAAAAGATACGGCCGTTTATGTCGTAAATCATCATCATCATCATCAGCGTTTTAATGTTGCCACTGCTGGGAATCAGGCCTCCTCTCTAGGAGTTGGAATGGACCGTAATCCACCAAGCGGGCCCGGTGCGGGTTGGTGGATGTCACATGTTTTCGAATTTTTTGGTTCTAGGACATGTCGGTTTCCTCACCGATGTTTTCCTGCGCCGTTTTGAGAGCAGTGGTGATGAAATAAATTACACAGTAATGCGCCTGGCTGGGTTTGAACCCGCGACCTACAATTCGTAAGTCGGGGCCGTTACCACTCGGCCCTCGCTGCTCTTCGATGTCGTAAATAACGTATGTTAATTGACATTTGCAAAATTTTATTGACATTAAAATTTAGTTTTTTACTATTATTTATAACCTATGATATTAATGTTATGACTAATGCGGCAAGTTAGAAAGAGATAGATACCCTTCAAGTTCTTGGGCTAGTAAGAAGGATGATAGAGCGTACGAATGTCTCACTTCAGGCAGTCTCCAAGTGGGATGACGCCAATCTGGTGGGATTCAACGCTGCCAAAACTCAAGCGTGTCTGTTCACCGCCAAAAGGAGCCAGTTCACCTTGGCTCCTGCTTTTCAAAATATATCCCTGGAGTGCACCGACCGCCTTCAGCTCTTGGGAGTTGAAATTTCCTAACACCTTAATTTTGGGTGATTCATTCAGTCCAAAGTCAAGTTAGCTGCTAAGAAACTCGGCGTTCTTGCAAAGGTTCGACGGTACTTCACAACGGGGCAGCTTTTAATGTTATATAAAGCACAGGTCCGGTAGTGGAGTACTGCAGCTATATATAGACTAGTGCTGCAAAATGCCACCTTGCAGCTTTGGACTCGGTGGAACGGCTTGCGAAGGGGCTAATTGGTGATCCAGATTTGGTAACAACCCACACTTGGTGACCTAAGGCCACGAAGGAACGGGGTGGGTTTTTAGTCAGTAAGAGTCTGACACTATCTCCCGCTCCGCCCAAGGGCGAGAGATGTCATTGGATGATTTTACCCACCAACAAAAAAACAAAAAAACCTACACTTGGTAAACGGAAAGTACCCTATAAATTTTGATTTCATTGAGAGTGTCAAAATATATACGTTTTTTGTGACATAAACGGCCGTATCTTTTTGTTAAATGTCAAAATGTGTATGAGTAAACATCCATCTAACACTAAATTGAATAACTTTGGTGTGAATTGCGATAAATATAAAATATACACATGTTGCAGATTTTTATTTACAAACCGTACTTACTATAAGATTTTGTAACTTAGAATAATCTACGAGTACTTATATATATAAAAGAAAGTAGTGTTAGTTATACTAGGTATTTATATTTCAAGAATGGCTGAACCGATTAGGCTGAAAATTGGTGGGAAGGTAGCTTAGGACCAGGAAAAGGATATAGGATATTTTTTTATCCCGTTAAATAAATAAAAAATCCAAATTCTGCTCATTTATTGGTATTAAATTTTTCTACTGTTTTTGGATAATAGCTCGCCTGTGACTATACTGTGTATATATTTAAGCTAACGTCTTCTATGTTTTCTTTTTTTTTTGTCAATACTGTGCACCTCTGTAAGTGACGAATTCACTATGCTTAAAACTGTATGTGTTTTTGTTTGTGTATGTCTTAGTGGGTAAGTCGAGGTGCCTACTCAATAAATAAATAAATAAATAAGGTAGGTAAGTAGGGTAGGCTAGGATAGAATAGAGTAACGTAGTGTAGGGTAGAGTAGGCTAGGGTAGAGCGGGAGCGAATCCGCGGGCAAAAGCTAGTAACTCATAAAGGATCAAAATTGTTTGAGCGTTCACCAAGCTCGACATTTACGCGTGTGTGCGTGTAGCTGCATGCACGATGCACACATACATAGTATTGCAGCGAATATGCCTAAACTTTAGCTGGTGAATTTTGTGGAAGGCCTCTCAATTTAGAAGTTTGATTATTTCACAGTTTCAGGGGATTTCGACCGCAGACTTGAGTAGGTATAGTGTAGTAGTAGGTTTTAATTTCAACTCGATACCTCCACGCGTTCCACACACACGACACGACCTCGACTCGATATCGTCACGCGGCCTGTCCCAGCAGTGGGAACATTAAAAAGGCTGATGATGGTGATGATCTCCACGCGTTCCGCAGATATAGGTCTTGACAGACAGACGGACAACAAAGCGATCCTTTAAGGGTTCCGTTTTTGCCTTTTGAGAAAAGTAAAAAAACCTATGAATTGAAAAATTTACATTGATACAAGGTACAAGCCTTTGGGGTTTACCTACAGGTCTGGTCCTCAAGTCTGCTATTACAATCCTATACGCACAAAGCGTTTTGGGAACACTTTTATTATGCGTACAGCTAAGGAGTGGAATTCCCTGCCGGAGTCTGTGTTTCCTGATGGCTACAACACGGGAATCTTTAAGTCAAGAGTGAATAGGTTTCTTCTAGGTAAGCGCGATGATTTTATTATAATTATCAATAATAAAAAAAAAAAACAATAGTGTCAGAATCGTCTATCATTGATTTCATCATAGTTGATTTTGACAAGTTTGGTAATCTACTAATATAATGGCGTCACTATGACTTCCAAACAGTCAATCACTGACACACCATTGAAAGAAATGGTAATCTCGTACATAATGACAAACAAACTGACTTATGGGGTAATCTGCTAATATTTTGTCAATTCCTTTGATTAGTGATTTACCATTAGATTTGTCTGAATACGACAGTCATTCTACCAGCATTCGTTTACGAGACCAATAATCGATCAATGATCGATCATTATGATTTAGCAGATTAAGAACTTTTACCGAAATGACAATGGGGTTGTGTTGGAATGTCGAATTTACAAAAATAGCTGACTTGGGCCCCTGATATGATATTCAATGGAAGTATGTCAGTAAGCGAACACCGCAATACGTTCAGTACACACAGTGCGCCGGTTCACGCTTGACTTGCCGTAATTTTCGATCGAAACAAGTTTTCTATTACATTTAGTTAATAGAACGTAGCCATTGCTAGATATTATTTACTGTGTGTGCCATTTACCAACTGTTTGTTGCTGAAAATGTGAATATCTCGACCCCTCCCACGCAAAAGGTCGTATAGCACGCGGCAAATAACTTGAACTATTTGCTATGGTTTTTTTTTCGGTGGAAATATCATCCAATGAGATCTCCACGCCCTTGGGCGGGGTGGTAGATAGTGTCAGACTTTTTCTGACTAAAAACTCACTCCTATTTCTTCTTGGCCTTCGTTCTAGGGCCCCGGGTTTCATTTTCATATTCCCCATGGAGCTAATAGGCCGAAAATCGGTTACAATCCTCATAACCAGGCCACAGCTTTATGCTGAGCGTTCGGCCGTTTTGAGCGATTGTTACGCATATTTTCCTAAACACCACTATTTTTTAATTATGGCAAATACTTAAAGGGCTTATAAGAAAAGGTTTTGTGATTATTTAAGTAAAGTCTCAATGCATAATATTCATAAACAGCAAAGTTATGAGCGTTTGTTTATATCCCAAAATCTCACTAAATTTCTGGAAACATTGTACAGTATTGTTTATGAATGAAAGAATGACAGTAAAAATGGAAAAACACTGCGCTTAGTATTTTCTAGTAGTAATTGTTATGAATAATGACAATTTTGGAATTTCGTTTTTTGTACTTTTGACTACACAAATATGATCAGTAACGAGTACTGATTGAGCCCCATTTTTTTGTGCACTAATTAAAAAATAGGGGTGTATTAAATTTGTGTTTGTTAATTAGTTTTAAGCTTTGCATCATTTCGCGTAAATAAGTGTTTTGCTTTCTTTCTTTTTTTTCTTTTCTTTATAACACAAGTTGAACCGTCATGGCGGTCGATCTTGAATGCGCAGAAACCGATTTCGGGTTGTTACTATAATGCAAAAAGTGCATTTTTCAGGAGTAGCGTTTTTGTTATTGTCAATTGTGTAAGTAATTTGTGAAAATCTTTTTAATAGAATTATTTGCGTTATGTTATCAATAATCAGTTTAAGATAACAATACTATCGCGGGATCTAGGTAGAAACAATAATAATTATTTTACATACTTTTATTTCAGCCGAAAGACATTCAATGTTGGAGATAAGCCTCCCCCAAGTGTCGCCACAGTGAACGGTTCACCGGATTCCCGCAACCTTTACAAGGTCATCGGTCCACCTTGTAGGAGGCCTTCCAACGCTACGTCTTCCGGTACGTGGTCGCCATTCCAGAACCTTTCGGCCCCAACGGCTATCCGTTCTGCGAGCAATGTGCCATGCCGATTGTTATTATAAGTTCAGCTTCTTTATTATAAGCGTTAAAGGTGTCGATCTGTAATGAGTAAAAAAATATATCTAAGTGCGGACTAGCAAACAAAAGGCGTACAATCAAACAAACGAGAATCCCTTTTAATTTTTAACTTTATATTAATTTTATATTATTTGTTAATGTAGCGCTAATATCGGCAGCTGGCTACCTTTTGCGGTTTATGAGATACAGCCCGTTGGCAGACGAACAGACAGACAAACGAATGGACAGAAGGACAGCGGAAGTTAGTAATAAGGTCCCGTTGTTACATTTCGTGTATGGAATCCTAAAACGCTATAAAAAAAACCATACTCAATCATAATGTGCCAGCTACAATCTAGGGGTGTTTAAGTCAAGAGTGAATAGGTTACTTCTAGGCAATCGTGCTCCATCGTCGACCATATCGTCGCTTACCATCAGGAGAGATAGTGGTGATGCACGAGCTTTACTACCAATCATCATCATCATCATTTTAGTCGAAAGACGGCCACTGTTGGACATAGGCCTCCTCCAAGTCCTGTGCGTGGCGTATGCATCCTCCTGGAAGACGCAGCGTTGGAAGGCTTCCCACAAGGTGGACCGATGACCTGGTGGGGGTCACGAGTATCCGATGGATGAGAGAATCACAGCTATCAATAATAAAAAAATCGTCACGGTTACTAAGATAAAATCATTAATAAGTATTTAACTACATGTCCTGAAAATACCAAAAAACTCTAAACACAAATATTACATTAAACAAAAAAAGACTAATCTTGAAGTATATAAAAGTATAAAAAAAAAAAATGAATTTTCAAAATCGATTTATAAATGACGGAACCTAACAAACAAAAAAATTACAACAGAATTGAGAACCTCCTCCTCTTTTTTGAACTCAGTTAAAAGTAAATTAATGATATTGCTTCGCAGACGGCTCGGTCACATGAGTAGATAAACGGAACAGAGGCGAAGCTTCATACAACCACGAGAATCAGTTGTACCACTACAAGCACGCGGGGAATGTGTGCGTGACCACTGGCCTCTTGTTGCATACGTAGCGAGATTGGAAAAAAACCGTTGACGCAGGCACAGTCAGTGGACAATATCAAAGTCTATGCGACGTACGTTATTTGTTTTGTTAGTTTAGTTACAAGTTTAAATATTATTAATAATGGTAGTTAATTGTACTGTGTCTATAAATAAAACTAGAAAAAATAAAAATGTATCATACTTTAAGTATTCCAAGGAGTACAATAGACAAGTAAATATTTAATTATTACATTTTCAAGTAAGTACCTTTTTTTAATAAGCCGAACATAATTATTACAAGGTGTGTTTTTGTTCATATAAGCTTTTAATATACATTTGTAGTTGTATGTGAATAGGTTAGTATGTACGTAGTAGGTATTAGTGTTATTTAACAAATGTTTTATTTCATTGGTTTTTACCTATTTTGACAACCCTACCAAAATAAGTTTTTTTTATGGTTGGTAAAATCATCCACTGACAATACCTGCCATTGAGTGGGGCGGGAGATAGTGTCAGACTCTTACTAACTAAAAATTTACCCTGTTCCTTCATTCCCTTTGTTCTAGGGCCCCGGGGTTCACTTTCGCCTAACCCTTGGCGACCAAAATAGGTAACACTATTGCACGTTCTTAGGAAGCTTTGCCTCTGTTCCGTTTATCTACTCATGTGTCTCGGTGATTACAGTGGGTACTCATAGTAGACAGTAAGACGCCACTTGCAAATCTCTCTACGGTGTTCCTAATTTTCGTTTTAAGCCATCTTACTAAATAAGAGGACTGCTTCACCGTAAATAAGTAGTGGATCCTTTAGAACCCCATCGCATGAAATAAGGGTGCTTCTTTAAAACCTATCGTATGAAATAGGGGTCTTCTTCAGGTTAGATAGTAGTCAAACATCAAACTATCAATAATAATAAAAAGGTTATGATTTGATCATTACATGTTTGCTGTATGGACCTTGACCCCCGAGTTTGTTTCGATGTTTCTTCTCAGGGTAGCCAGCTGGGAAACACCGGCCTCATCCAGTTTAAACTGACGAAAAAAATTACGTGTTTTTTAAAACGTATTTGCAAAATAAATATATCCAGCCTAGTTATTAGGTACCTGTTGATGAGACTAAAATTTTCTGGTTTGTTGATTATACAGCTAGTTCTAGCCTATGCCCAACAGTGGGCTACTTCATGCCCACAAACCGGACCCCGTAAGGATCACGTAAGATTATGTCAAAATTGGAAAAGCCCTATGCATTGGCAAATAACTAATGAATGGTGCTGAACGTAAGCTACGCGTAATTTGGAAACACACGGCTTTGTATTGTGGGCGGGCACGTTGATGCCGTTTTATTTGTTTTGTGAAATTGCCAAGGAAGGTAGGTATGTTCTGTTCTTCTCATAATTTAAAGAAAGAAATAAAGAAAACCTGTTTGTACAGATGAATTTTTTTTTGTTTAGTACTATTGATAAGGTTGCGTTTGACCTCTAACTCATCTGACGGTAAGCGATAATGTGGTCGACGATAGAGCAAGCTTATTCATTTTGTAGTATTTTTAACAAAAAGCCTATTTATCAAGGTATATATATAACAGTCAAAAATCTAGTCTGCACAGGGCATTTCGTACTTGTCAGTAATACAGTTAAGTCTCGGTAATCAACAACAATAATTAAGAAAAAAGAACAACAATAATTTGTTATAGTTTCTTTTTTAAATAATAATTTAATTTTGTAAAATGATCTGTGTATTTTATCTATGGGCCTTAGTTGCCTGAAAATAAAGGTTTATTATTATGTTATTATTATATTGTATATAATATTACCCTTTTTGTAAGTATGTATGTAATTTAACAGATTACAAGACATTCCTTTTCAGAACAAATTCCGAATTACAAGGAGTCGGTGGCAGTATTCTATATTCCGACAAATTCGACAATCCGACACCAACTTGCTAAACGCTTGTCCACGGCTCAAATGTACTTCATCTAACAAATCCTACACGTAACCGCGTGCCTGCTCACAGCACGCGCCCGTGTGTATCCACAGCGTTACAGCGGGTATTACGTGAGAGCCTCGCCAGTGAAAGCCGGGCCGTGGCGCGAGGCAGTTGCCGTGCGTTGAACAACAGAAAAAATGATATAGTTTAATAAAAAAACAATAAAATTTTGAGTCCCCATCCCCGAACGTCGCGGCGCTTCGATTTATTTGGGTACGTATGTTTTCAAAATTTTTTGGTGTTTTTTTTTTTTTTGAAAAATATAAATTGTGTTTTTTTTTCGTTTGTATATTGTGTTATGTTTTATAAATTACTAGCTGACTAAGCAAACGTTGTTCTATTATATAAATTTATCAGAAAAAAAGATGGTGGGGTAGAGGGGTAAGAAGTAGCCCACAATCTATTATTAGGTCAAATATACACAAAAAGTTTTATAAAAATCGGTCAAGCCGTTTCGGAGGATTTCGATAACAAACATTGTGACACACAAGAGTGTAATATACTAGACTAGCGTCTGCCAGTGGTTTTGCCCGCGAGCAAGTCGGTTTACCCCCTTAGGGGTTTTGTTTTTATGTTAGGTAAAATCATCCAATGACAAGTCCCGCCCTTGGGTGGAGCGGGAAGTAGTGTCAGACTCTTACTGACTAAAAACCTACCCCGTTCCTTCGTTGCCTATCATGTTGGGGCTGAGCCTTCCTCTCAGAAAATGGCCCTTAACCCCAGCAGGCTTCGACCCTGCCTGCCTGCAGCTAGCAGGCAGGGGTGGAGTTTCGTAAAATCCGTTCTTAGCGGATGTCTACACCCTATAAGGAATATACCTGCAAAATTTTAATATTGTAGATGTTTCTGAGATTTCGTGATTAATCAGTGAGTGGTATTTCGCTTTTACATAATTATATATGTATATAGATTAAAGAAAAAATCTACGGTCAGAGAAATTATTATGTCTTCTATTATTATTGTTTAAAAAAGTCATGCACCTTAAAATTGAATGTCATAAAACCAAAAGGTCTATTAATTTTCTTGACTTTACCTGTGTTTTATTATACAATAAAAAGTAATCTTTTAAAATTAGGTGATTTTATTTAATACTTTTTTCTCATATCTCTTCGCTGAGCCTGTTATTACCGAAAGAATATTTATTTAACCTAATATTTTGTAATATACATATTATAGATAAATTACACCCAGACATTTGTCCTGGGTGGGAATTGAAACCACGACCTCCGGCATAGCAGTCAGGGCCACTAACCACTAGACTAACAGGCCATTCAGTAGATTTTTTACTCACATTTATTGCGCAAAAAAAAAAACAAATAAGTAACTTTCTCATATTCAGCCAGTCATAAGTAGGTAATAGTAGCCATAGAGTGATATAAGTGTTTACGCCATTTTGATACAACTGGAACGAACTAAACCGTTACTGGAAATCACACCACGCTGCCCATCATTCAAGCTAAACAAGCGTCATAGTACATGATAATCCAACCTTCACCCCAGTGATTCCACCAGGGTTCCATCTGGGCCTTGGTATAGACCATGGTCCGGAGCGAGGAGGAGTGGCAGGCGGTCGCCTCCTGCGAAGGAAGCAGTAATGGAGGCAAAGGAGGAAGTCGACCGCATCAGGCAACGACGAGCAATGGGTAGCTGGGAAAGTAGCTGTTCCCGTGAGCCTCAAGGAGTTGTCAGCAAACCGTAGGGGCCCAGCAGGGTCAAAGCCTACTGGGGCCAAGGGTCTGCTTCTGAAAAGAAGATTCGGCCATGTTATGAAAGGCAGCAAAGGAACAGGAGTGGGTCTTTAGTCAGTAAAAGTCTGACACACCCTCTCGGAACGCCCAATATATTTTTATTATGAATAAATATATAGCAAAGCATCAGCCTTATAATGTTCCCACTGTTGGGACTCAGGCCTCCTCTCTAGAGGAGAGGGAATAGGCCGTATTCCACCATGCGGGCCCAGTGCGGGTTGGTGGATGTCACGTGTCTTCAAATTTTTCGGTTGTAACTTTCTAAGACATGCCGATTTCCTCACGATGTTTTCTTCCACCATTTATATATTATATTATTATATTACACCCAGTGTGTCGCGGCTCAAGTTATTGCAAAGACTCCTTATGCAAGTATACTAAAAGACTTGCGCAAGTTTGTGTCTGCAATCATCTTGCACTATAGAAACTGTTAGAATTAGTCGATTTGAAACTTGCTTGACAATCACATGGATATTATATAGGAGAAGGATTATATGTATGTGTGTTTGTTTGTTACTTCGTCACGCAGAAAAACTGTTTTGACTGTGTTATGTTGCTAGCTGTCGGCCCCGGCTTCTCTTCGCTTCAATTTCTTTTTTCATTTACTTGAATGGTAGAAATGGTAGAAAAGTTCACCACTTTAGTTCATTGCATTAAAACGCCTATACGTACAAAGCGTTTTGGGACGTCTTGGAGTGGAATTCCCTGCCAGAGTCTGTGTTTCCTGATAGCTACAACCCGGCAATCTTTAAGTCAAGAGTGACTAGGTTACTTCTAGGTAAGCGCACTCCATCGTCGACCGCGTCGTCGCTTTCCATCAGGTGAGATAGAGGTCAAGCGTGAACCTATCAACAATAAAAAAATAATAAAAATAAGTTACTAAATTAACTTTTTTTCAAACACTCTCGCATATTCCGCCAGGGTCGCACAACCACGACCAAATACTCCATCTCATCAGCTCTTCTGTCACCTATGGGGATTGAAGAGCTAAACGAGATGGAGTACCCAGTCGCTGACACACGACCCTGGCGAATAGGACACGAAAATACACGTCGGATCAATCCGACGCGACACAAGCGGTTCAAAGGTAATAATTTTTTCAACTAGAGTCTGTCTAACGAAAGCGCGAACTGGAGTTTTTTTTTTAAATTAAATTGGCAACATAATGTTGCCGTCAAAAGCACGTCAAAGTCTATGATGCAATTGTCAGTATTTTGTAACAAAGATTGATTTTAAAAATATAATTGCTTATCATGGGTAAAACAATAAAAAATTATGTAGGAAAGCTGTGAAATACTATGATCAGTAAGTTTACAGAAAAACAAGAAGAGAAAATAGTTGTTTTTGATCTCGAGTTTTTAAGATCATTGTTGACTGACTATTAGATATATTTTATGATATGATAATATGTTTTCTTATGTTTATAGATAATCTTGAAGATATTCAAGGACTGCGCGAAATAAATAAAAAAACATTGAATCGTTAAGGAATTTGGAGAAAAACCTTTACACTTAAAACTAAGCTTTAAGAAGAAATGTCTTCACTACCGCACTTTATACGTTCAAAAGCGGTCGAATTGCTGTGATGAAATAGCATACTTTGAGGATGATAAAATTCAACATTTTGTGTTATTCACCTTTTCCCGTGACTTTCTTGATAGAATAGTAATATACCAATAAATAAATCTTTACTCGTTTTTGTATTGTATTGGTTATTATAGCTATCCAGTATTGTTCTACTACTGTGCAAAAGCCATCCACTCTTTCTAATGGTCTCAGTCCCTTACTCACATTCCATTTCTTAAGAAAGACATCCAGGTCGGTTGGCAAACCTTGAGTTTGGACTTTTGGATGTTAGTCAAAGACCAAGTCTGTATACACTAATTCTAAATAGTTCCTTGATGGACCAGTAACTTTTTCAGGTATTTTCTGTTCGAAACGTTATTTCTTTGTCTTACCTGGCCCAGAAAGAGACTACTTGGCCTAAGTCGACAATAATATATTTTAAGACGTATTGTACATTCTGTCCGCCTACGTGTACGTTCCTTTTGGTGATGCTGTTAAAAGCGTATTGGTTGAGTATATTTATTTCTAAACATTTTGTGTTCTTCATATTAGGAATATAGTTCGTCAAAAAGAATTATACGATTGTCGTAAATACAAAAAAATACTCAAGTATCAAAATTTTTTTCTCCTAGTATGACAGTAATACCATATTCAATATTTTTTGATTTGACCTCATTTTCTCAGGTCGCGCTTTCGTTAGACAGACTCTATCTACTATAACGACGGGGTCAACGTCCGAGAGTGTAGCCGTTTGATATATTAATAATTTATTTTTATCTTTATCATTGACCCTCTTTTTAGTATGGATGAAGTCAGAATAGCAGTAAATGGTATGAGAAATGGTAAGGCCATTGGTCCCGATGGAATTCCAGTTGAAGTGTGGAAGTTATTGCGAGTGGATGGATGGATGTGGTTAGCTTTGTTCTTCAATAAGTTGTTTCGGGAAGAAGCCATACCTGATGATTGGTGCAACAGTTCTTTGGTGCCCATCTTTAAAAACAAAGGTGATGTTCTTGAGTGCAACAATTATAGAGGAATAAAGCTAATGTCACATACCATGAAAGCCTGGGAGAAAGTTAGAGAGAAGAGAGTGAAATTTCACAGAACCAATTCGGTTTTATGCCTGGTCGAGGTTCAACGGATGCCATTTTCGCTATACGCCAGCTGTGCGAGAAATACAGAGGTGCGCATAAAAACTTGCACATGGTATTCGTTGACCTCGAAAAGGCATACGACCGGGTACCTCGTGAGGTTCTGTGGTGGGCCCTTAAAGAGAAAGGTGTGCCTGGGAAGTATGTGCAGTTGATCCGAGCGATGTACAGTCGATGCCGTACCCAAGTTCGGTCTACAGTGGGCACCACTAGCAGCTTCAATGTGGCTGTCGGCTTACACCAAGGGTCGGCACTCAGCCCTTACCTCTTCCTGATGATAATAGACGCTCTGACGTCGGACATTCAGGAAGAGGCTCCCTGGTGTATGCTTTTCGCCGATGGCATTGTGCTGGTTACCGAGAGTGGCCTAGAGGTCCAGAATAGATTGGAGGTGTGGTGGCACAGACTGGAGAGTGTCGGCCTGAAATTAAGTAGAACCAAAACGGAGTACTTGTTCTGCGATTTCGGTGGTCTTTCCGGTCCTGTGCCCTTAGCTCTCGCCGGAACGCCCATACCAATCTGCTCCGACTTTCGGTACCTCGGGTCGCTCGTTCAAGGAGATGGTGAGGTAGACCGAGACGTAACACATCGGATCAACGCCGGATGGATGAAATGGCGACAGGTCACGGGAACAACTTGTGACCCACGGATGCCACTCAAGTTGAAGGGTAAAATTTACAAGTCCGTGATAAGACCTGTCGTATTGTATGGATCTGAATGTTGGGCTGTGAAAAAGATTGATGAAAAAAGACTGCATGTAGCGGAGATGAGAATGTTGAGATGGATGTGTGGTGTGACGAGAATGGATAAAGTGAGAAATGAGTATATTAGAGGAAGTTTGAAAGTGGCGCCAGTGACTAAAAAGTTGAAAGGAAATCGTTTGTCTTGGTATGGTCATGTGAAGAGGAGGGATGAAACACATGTTACTAAAAGAGTTCTGAGTTTACAAGTAGATGGATGGAGAGGAAGAGGGAGGCCGAAGAAGAGATGGATGGATTGTGTGAGGAGTGATATGAAAGAAAAGGAAGTTAGTGATAGTTTGACGGCTGACAGGATAGAGTGGAAGAAAAACACGTGTTGCGCCGACCCCAAGTAATATGGGACAAGGGCAGGAAGAAGATTGACCCTCTTTATGAAAATAAATAACTAAATCACCAAAAAAAAAACTTTTTCCTGTTGTTTTCTAGGAAAAAGAAAAATATAGAAAACAAAATTTTCGGCTAAATAAATTTCTTAAAAACATGTGTAAAAAACGATAATTATGAATTTTAAAGCTCATTCAAGTGGTACAGACGTATGTACAATCGACGCTCAAGGGATAACAGTTTTGATAACAAATTTTATTTGAAAGTATATTTTTTTTTTTTTAATCTTAAGTAAGTTAAATTCATGCTTGCCTAAGTTAGCTCGTTAAATTCGTCAACAAAGCGAGTGAAACCATGCGAAATTGTATGTTAATAAGATCCAAAAACCTCATTCTTGGCTTGAATGAAGCAATAAGTTGTATAGTGGTTTTTGTTTTACATAAGACAAGTTCGTATATTATGGGCTCACTTATTCAAACCAATATTATGCAGAGGTACGAAAATTGCTTGTTTATCTGCTGGCCTGTTTTCCTCCAATATTGGCGCCTATTTTCCCCGGAAAATCATCAAATAACCCTCTGTGGGTTTTTTATGGTAGGTAAAATCATCCAATGACATCCCCCGCCCTTGGGCAAAGCGGGAGATAGTATCAGACTCTTACTGACTAAAACCTACACCGTTTCTTCATTGCCTTGGTTCCAGGGCCCTGCTATGCATTTTCATACTTCCCGAGAGTTCCAGGTTAGGCTTCGACCCTGTTGGGCCCCTACAGTTTGCTGACAACTCCTTGAGGTGCGCGGGAACAGTGCGCGCCGTAAACGACTTGAGCTCGGTCCGGTATGCTACCGGATGGATGGACAGCGAGCTACCCGTGCGTGGCCGGAAATCGGGATCGGAATCCCGGCGGCGGCTGGGGCGAGCGCCCCGTTGCCTCTGCCTGATGCGGTCGGCCTCCTCCTTTGCTAGCATTACTGCTTTGCAGAAGGAGGCGACCGCCTGCCATCCCTCCTCACTCCGGAGCATGACCTGAACCAAGGCCCGACGAGAGAGATCGCTGCCGCCGATCGCCCCCACGAGGACACGGCGACACTCTGTGGGTAGAGCGACAGGGAGAGTCATCTTTTACTGAACCACACATTTTCCTTTTTTTTTCATGGAAATCATCAAATGTTTCATTCTTCACTATAATGAACGATCATCATCATCATCAGCCTTTTAATGTTCCCACTGCTGGGACACATACCTCCTCTCGGGTAGAGGGAATGGGCCATAATCCATCACGCAAGCCCAGTGTGGGTTGGTGTATGTCACATGTCTTCGAATTTTTGGTTCTAAGACATACCGGTTTCCTCACGATGTTTTTAAACAACAGGTATTTTAAATTATTGAGCAGTTCTCATAATCTCAACCTTCGAGCAAAAACATGCTTCTTCAAATTCCTTCTCATCGTACCGGGTTTATATTAATTCTTACAGTCTCTACCATTAAGCTCTGGAATGTGCTTCCCCTTGACATCAAAAAGCTGAGAGTAAATTTTCCTTCAAGCGTACAATTCGGAACTACTACTTAAAGTCCTCTCAACCTTAGTTTCAGTCTTCGTCATAATTGACATATTTTAAGTTCTCTTAATTAGAATGATTTGATATTTATCATAGTATTTATTAGTTTATAATATGCTTATTTTAAGGAACTTAATTTATAGTATATTTTATTTGAAATATCTGTTATTTTTTTACTGTGCACACCTACCACAGTGTTGTTTTTCTTAACCCAATGGTTGACTGGTAGAGAATGCCTTGTTGTATTAAGTCCGCCTATGTACCACTACTGTACATGAAGTTTAAATAAAAAAATAAGTCTCCCGCTCCGTCTAGAGCGGGAGACTTTTACTGACTAAAACCCATAGTATTAGGATAGTTTTCCTTTTTGTGAGGGCTACGGAACTACTCAAAAAAAACTCGCAGCAATGAGAGGCCGCCATTGAAACCCATAGATATAAGTTTCTGACTGTGTATATTTTTGGTGTACAATAAAGTTAATTCTATTCTAACGGACCCCGTAGTATGTCATATGGTGACCTTTCTTTGATCCACACGTGGAATACACCACGCCGTCAATTCATGCCTGGTCATCATCTGACAGCGAGCTTATATTTTGCTCACCATCCGCAAGTTGGCACGGTGGGCTAGAGGTCGTGAGTTTGAACTCCACCTTAGGAGGCAATAACACATAATTTACCGTATACCTGTTTGTAATGTTCACATTATGTAATATTACATCTTAGTAGAAACGTATATGTAGGTTGCAGCGCTCATAGGCTTTGATAAGAGGAAATCCTGCTTTATAAAATACTAGCGACCCGCCCCAGCTTCGCACGGGTGCAATAGTGATATTAAACATATTATGCATGTATTATACATATAAACCTTCCTTTTGAATCACTCTATCTATTAAAAAAACCGCATCAAAATCCGTTGCGTAGTTTTAAAGATCTAAGCAGACATAGGGACAGACAGTGGGAAGCGACTTTATTTTATACTATCTAGTGATAACTTACTAGAGAACATAGCATAAACGCAGACATATTAATACACTGCTAAAACTAATGGAACTGAGAAAGTGAAATTTTGCACAAAACTTACTTTTGGTGGTGTGCATTAAGAAAGGGCTTTTTTTTAATTTTTTGAACCAATTAACTTAAAACTTAGCATAAATATTAACCTAAGTAAATAAAAAAGGTTCCCTGTGAAACAATTTAGAGAATATAAATCTTTTTTATTTTCAATTCATAGGCTCTCGTTTGACCACTGTCTAAACTGATGGTAAGCGTTGATGTGGTCGACGATGGAGCACGCTTGCCTAGAAGTAACCTATTCACTCTTGACTCAAAGACCCCGAAGTTGTAGCTATCAGGAAACACCACGGGAAACACAGACTCCGGCAGGGAATGCCACTCCTTGGCCGCATGAACAATGAATGTGTTTGCAAAACGCTTTGTACGTATGGGTGGGATGTCCACCACAGTGGCGTAGCTAGTCCTACAGGGGCCTCGTATCAAAATTCCCACGTATAAAACAAATTGTGTTTTTTTTACTAATGCTTGGTTTATCCTATGAGACGATTGTGGATAGTATGTTCCGAATTTTTGTCTACGACGGGGCCCCTGTAGCGCGGGGGCCCCGTATAATTGATACGGCAGATACGGCGGTAGCTACGCCCATGATCCACCATGTGCCGATGGCGCATCGCCGCACATCTAGTGGTCCGATGATGGAACGGACTTGCTGGAATCAAATAGTGTAATTCCAACGCACACTCCCCGAAATGTAAACGATAGAAAACCGTCAGGCGAGCAACTCGGCGTTGATGCCCAAGACTTTGGAGCTTCGACTCAATAAGTGCATCATTACCAATGATCTTCTTAGCTTGCTTCTCAATTGACTCTAGTGCATCAAGCTGGTATTTGGCAGATCCATCCCAAAGATGAGAGCAATACTCCATACACGATCGAACTTAATCTTTCAGTTAATAGACTTGAAACTTGGCAAAAGTCTAATCGAAATAAATAATAAAATGACTGTCATTATGAGTTTTACAAAACTGCCCTCAAAAGACGGTTAGATTTTGTTAAAGGTTTTATGAAAATATTCTCGCAAACGGAGTCGCAGCCAAAGTGTTAATAGTCTATAATCTTCAAATACTACTATCTTCTTCTTCCTGCCCTTGTCCCATATTACTTGGGGTCGGCGCAACACGTTTTTATCTTCCACTTCCTGTCAGCCGTCACACTATCACTAACTTCCTTTTCTTTCATATCACTCCTCACACAATCTTCAAATACTAGTATAATATCTAATATCTTATACTATACTATGATTTTTTATTAGACGAAGTAAAGTGACAGCAGTGGACAATGCCCAACTGTCAAACAACCATTTTTATATCTGTCACTTTACTTCGTCTAATAAAAAATCATAGTATATATAAAATATGTCTTCGTGTTCCGTGAGTATGTCCAGGGAACACCAGACCCTATCAGAATACCAGCGCTCGATTATTTTACTTTTTTTAGTTAATATCGCAGCATATGCTGAGATAGAAGCCTTTTTGACCTCGCATAGGTCTTTTATTTTCAATACTTTTTTTTTTTTGTTTTCTTTTCTTTTATGTTTAAGAACTATTTGTAGATTTTTGTAATTGATTTTTGTCTCAAATAAATATTTTTCTTTCTAAATAAATAAATAAAAATCTCGATTCAAAGTGTTTGTAATCAAACTCCTCCGAAATGGCTTCATCGAATTTTAGGTTTTTTTTTGTGCATTTGGTAGGTCCGAGAATATTTTTTTCTTTGATATTGAACTTACATAGCAAAACAACGTTAGCCTAGTCAATAAAAATCAAAAACTATAGGGCCGCTTTATAAATTCTTTCTCCCTTAAGGTTCTATTACACCACTCGATATTCCGCACTAGTTACACAGACTGTCTTTAAGTTTATTTCTGAGTAAGACAGTCTGACCTTTATTACATTACGCGACGTCGACAAAACCGGTCTGAATGTCGAGCGGTGTAAATAGATCCTTTAGAACGCTACTTTATCACTATAATAATAATAATTAATAATAATTCCACAACTATCACACAACGCTGTCTAGTCCCAAGCTAAGCAGAGCTTGTGTTATGAGTACTAGACAACTGATAAACATACCACCAACCGAAGAGGATTTTCTGAAGGGTTGAAACTTCTAAAGTTTCAACGGGGGGAGGATGTTTACGCCTGCGTTAATATGAAGAAGTGCAGTGTACGTGTTGTGTTGCTATTCTAAAGCGCAAGGCGCTCGCGCTGTACTAAATGTGATTTATTAATTTTCGTCCACCTACATTTTTTTCTTCTGTGTGTCAAAATTTTTGTCATCCTTGCAACTATCTCGCGCTCCGTTTATAAAATTGTAATTCAGTGTAAAAAACCATGTAAAACCCAATTATATTACCATACCTCGATTCGGGAGTTTCATTGAAGCCCCAACACCTAGATATTTCTGAATACATGCTGAGAACAAATGGTCGTGCGTGAGAGAGATTAGGACAAATTTTGTCCTGGATGGGAATCGAACCCACGACTGTCCACTAGATCAACAGGCCAGTCCACTGAGTGATATATAGGCATATATTTTGTACTATCACGCCAGTGAAACCGCTGGTAAAAGCTAATTACACCCCTTCCTCAGCTATATTGCTCTTTCGTTTAGTTAAAACTGCATCAAAATCAGTTCGTGGTTTTGGAGGATTAGAAATAGCGAATATACAGACATATGCCGAAAGTGTTTTTGTTTTACACTGTGTAAAGTTTTATTTCTTTTGTTGCAGACCTAAGAATATTTTGGAAGTGACTTCGGTTCAAAATGGACGCAAAATTTATTTCAACCGCCAAAATGGACGAATATCAGTAAGCATCATGTTTATTAACTCAAATTAATTGCTAAAGTGTAGTGATAGCCGAGTGAAGTCGAAAAGCGAGCATTATGCCTGGTTTCCACCAATGCGGAGAGGAGAGGAGACGAGAGATGTGTTGCGAAGCTGGCAGGTTATTTCCACCAAAGCGGAGAGGAGAAGTGTAGCGGAGAGGAGATGTGAGTTTTATGTAGCAGAGATGTGAGCTGTGAGAGAATAGGAGCGGGGAGAAGGCAGCGCGGTGCGGGGTGCGCGAGTGCGTGCATCGCCTGGTCGCCCGACTAGACACTTCTCCGCTCTGCCGCTTCGCTTGCTCGCTCGCCGCACAAAATTCTATAGAAAAATGAGACATCTCCTCTCCTTTCCGCTTGATCCATTTCCACCAAAGCTAAGCGGAGAAGAGATGTGAAAATAACGAAATCGGATTGGTTTATACAAACACATCTCCTCTCATCTCCGCTTTGGTGGATCAAAGTCAAAGTCAAAATGTTTTTATTTCACATAGGCCTACATGGGCACTTATAAAACGTCAGAAGCTAGTGCACGGTTCCAAATTGGTCGTTTCCTATGGAGAAGAACCGGCAAGAAACTCCGGGTTGCGACAGTCGCTCTCGCCATGAGGTCCCGCCGAAACTCCGCCATCCGGAAGCCTACGCTTACGCTGGCTTTGTAGTCCAGGTTGTGGTCATGGCGGCTGGGGCGTGAAGATGTCCGTTCCGTGACACCTGCGGCCGTCTTCTTCACTATCTTCCATTACAGCTTCGCAATAGGAGGTGACCGCGCCACCCATTCCCCCTCGCTCTGGAGACTATATCTCTGGACTCTGGTATTTCTTCAGTTACCCTTTACGCGCCAAGGCCATGGAGACTTCAAACTTTCCCCCATCGATTTTTGACCTTAACAGTACCGCAATAAGATTTCCATTTCAAAAGCCTCTTCTCTTTCTAGAAAACACATTGAGATGTTAAACGGGAACGACCTGCATACATTGAACCTGAACTATGAAAACAACCAGATCAACTTGGAACACCCTGACAAGTCCTCGGAAGCTATAGCAGATTTCTACGAGGATTCTGTGCTCATGGTCACTGGAGGAACAGGTTTCGTTGGCAAGGCTTTACTGGAGAAACTGCTGAGGAGCTGTCCTGGGATCAAGACGATTTATGTGCTGATGCGGCCTAAACGAGGTCTGACCGTGGAACAAAGGTATAAGGAACTGCTTAAGAATCAGGTTCGTGTCTTTTTTACATTTTTTTTTATTGTTGTAAGGTACGTATGTATGCCTTGTAAATTATTTTTCTATTGGTTGCCATTTAGCATCTCATCCGCATCATAGAGAGCAGTGGTGGTCGCGGGTTCAAATCCATGCAGGCGTTTATAATTTATTTCATTACCACTGCTCTCAAAACGGTGAAGGAAACATCGTGAGGAAACCGGCATGTCCTAGAACCAAAATTTCGAAGACATGTGACCTCCATCAACCTGCACTGGGCCTGCGTGGTAGATTACCTCGCCTATTCCTCTCCTAAAGAGGAAACCTGAGGTCAGCGCAACACGTTTTTTCTTCACTCTATGCTCTAATCAGTCACGCTATCACTCACTCCCTTTGCTTTTATATCACTCTTCACACAATCCATCCATCTTTTGTTTGGCCTCCCTCTCCATCCATCCACATGTATAACTCATCTCTCCACTTCACACGACCATAAGGCTCACTCCTTACTTTATTATCCCATTTTAATTTCTGCACTCATCCATATCAACATTCTCATTTTCACTACATGCAATCTTTTTTCATCCGTCTTATTTACAGCTTCTCTGAGTTGATACTGTGAAGATCCTGATGGAAGGGCCCATTTTTTTTGGACTTCACGTTCATCCGTGGCTCTTACAACCACGAGACCAACTGCAGCATCGGTGGCATTCATTAAATCCTCCAAAGTGCAGGTGTATGGGCACAGTAACGTGTGGCTCATGTCTTGAATAGGAGCACCGCGCTCCTAATGGATATCCGAAGGGTCTATAAAACCCTATCTCGCCACCTACTGGGCCCACAACAACTGGCTACAATTTAACAAGTTTATCATTGATTCGAAAAGAAGAAGAAGGTCCTACGCCTGCAAATATTTCAAACAAAGACTTAAAGCTCCTGTCCTCCTCAGGTCTTCGACCGCATTCGCGCCCGATGGCCCGAACGCCTCGGGAAGCTCTACCCTATCACCGGTGACGTCTCCGCTCCCAACCTTGGAGTCAGCCCTGAACAGAGAGAACTACTGGGCAAGGTATTTATTCTCTTCTTTTAATTTCTTCTCACTGTTGACATCGATCCCGATAGGTGATTTCGGGCTGTTATATATGTTTAAATCGCGCGGAGAATGTTACTTGCGCGATGCAGGATTAGTTCATTTGTGACGACATAGATGTCGCTACACACTTAAAAGACGTTCTTCTCTCTTCTGCACTCAGGTGACCACCCTTTTCCACTCCGCGGCCACAGTAAGATTCACGGAGCCTTTACATGCAGCCACCACGCTCAACGTGCAAGGAACTGCGTCGCTGCTGAAACTGGCTGAGGATATGCATAAGTTGAAGGTAGGTTTACCTTAGGATATTTTTTTCTAATTTTTATAAATTAGTCCTTGACTGCGATCCCACCTGAAGGTAAGCAGTGATGCAATCAACGATTGCATGAGAAGAAACACCGAAACAAACTCAGGGGTCAAAGTCTCTTTTAAAGTCCATACAGTAATATGTATTGGTCAAATCACATGAGCACCATGCAGATTTGTCTGAAATGGTCTTTTGAAGAAAGAACCATACAGATTTGAGTGGACCTGTCCAGTCAGTGCAAGCATTTGTCAGTATTCGCAAAGCTCAACTCAGGACACTAAGGAGCTCAACTGAGAGAACGTCTCATTCATCTGGCCTAGCTTTCGTACCTATCTATTTTGTATTGTAAGTCACTAGGCGCAAATGAGTGCCTTTGATATATTTAGTGATCGAGGAAAAGATATGCAAATAAAAACATGAAATTGCAAAGAATAATCTTGGCCAGACGAATGAGACACTCTCTCGGTTCTAAAGAATCACCCTGATGGTGAAGCGCATTAGTTTATTAAGAGCTCTAGCCTTGAAGATACTCAAATTAAAATTGGACTGCAGGCAAATTGATCAAATCCTTCGATGTACGCGGTACAAACGGCGCGGCGGCGAGGCGAAACGCCTAGTCTGGACCGTAGAGGTGTCAACAATGTAAGGGTGGACCATAGATATATGAAAAGGGGTGGACACTCGCCGTACGACGATGTCCGTTGATAGAAAGGCGACATGGGACTGACCACTATCTCACCTGTAAGCGATGATATGGTAGATGTTAGAGCACTACGCTTAAGTCTACTGACAACCATTACAGCCAATAAGCCTGATATAGCGATGGTGGACTGAAGCGCGAGGTTTGCAACGATTGTTGACATATCCATTCTGCATGATGGGAACCTCGTGAAAGCCGATAAACAAATCAAGTGACTTGACTCGCGAGGTTGTCAACATGTGGGATGTGGACTCGGCGATCATTGTACCAATAATCGTGTCAGCTAATTGCTTAGTATCCAATAGCCTCGACCAACACCTTAGGAGGCTATCGTTAGACAACTGGATCTTCAAAAAGTGGATACTCTTGGATACGGCTCGTATAGTTAGGAGGTTCCTTTCTCTGGAGCCCTGATCGCCGGTAGCTTGGACCCTGTTTCCTATACCGATGAGTAACTATTTAGAAACTGTTATAGGCATGTAGTTCTTTCCACCAGGCCCTGGTACACGTGTCCACAGCCTACAGCAACGCGCCACGCTCGAACATCGATGAGCGTGTGTATCCTCCCCCGTACGATCCTGACAGCATCGTGCGTTGCACCAAAATGCTACCTCCAGAGACTGTGGAGGTCATCTCCGAGACCTTACAGGTTAGTAAACTAGCAGGTAGGCAGTCTCCAGAGGCTACAGCAACCCACTAAGCTCGAACATCGAGGAGAGGGTGTCTCCTCCCCTTAAGACCCTGACAGTATCGTGCGTTGCACCAAAATGCTACCTCCAGGGACTGTGGAGGTCATCTCCGAGACTTTACAGGTTAGTACGAAAGCACCCAGGTAGTCTCCATAGGCTCCAGCTACAAACCGCGCATCGAGGAGAGAGTGTAGTCTCCCCCGTACGATCAAGATGCTTTTCCCCGTGACTGTGGATGTCATCTCCGAGAATTTACAGGTTTGCACATACATATAAGGTGGCAGGTGGTCTCTGCAGGCTACAACAACACACTGAACGCGATCTTCGAAGAGCGTCCGCAGGAAGCGTTGTTCAAAGTTTCACGCTCCCAGGTCCTATAGTTTCAGCTGTGCTTTTATATGGGGCCATTCAAGTATTACGTAAGCATTTCAGGGGAGTGGAGGGTCTTTGCTTTGTTTATTTTTGCATAGGGGATATAACTACTGATCATGAATTAATAACGAAACCAGAACACATTGAAAAATCCATGCAACATAAGTATGAGGGGGGATAGAGCTTTAATTACTGTTGCTGACGAGGGAGAGGGGATGTTGAAATTTGCCAATAACCTGCTTACGTAATACTTGAACGGCCCCTATGTTAGTCAACCAGTAAGATAAGTCTCTAACCGTGATAAGTAATGAATGGTTGTGTTCCAGGGCGAGCACCCGAACCCGTACACCCTGACGAAGGCGCTGGCGGAGTCCATCGTGTACAGCCACACCAACCTACCAGTCTGCATCGTCCGACCTTCTATAGGTAAGTCAGTATTCTTAGAAACTGATGGCCAAGAGTTTTATCAATTTTATCTTTACAAATCGATAGTGTTTCATGCACCGAATCGACCTTCCACGGGATTAAAACGACCAAAATTTAACTGTGTATAAATACATATAAATAACCAAAATTATTTTAAGAAACGAATCCACCAAATCAACGCTGCGATGAATCTAGCAGCTTCTTGCGAATATGTTCACGTGCCATTACCTTAAAGGAGAACAGACTGGATGCCATCCTGATGGTCAACATCTTTATAATATTACTATAATAACAATAAAATTTAAAATTAAAAAAAGCCCCGATACAAAATGTTTTCCGTAATTTTCTACTATTATAACGTGCTTCATAACTGGCAATATACATATATGCATAGGGTTCTATCTGCCACCTTCCAGTTCCAGCATCAGGTCTTCGTCATCAGATTCTTGTCAACATGAGAAATGAACAAAACTAATTATGACGAATCTAACGAGCCCAAACTCAATGGGTTTACTAGTAAGCATAACAAGGTTCCATCAGCAACCTCCCATTTCTAGCATCAGTTTCTCGACATCATAAGAAATTTATAGCAGTGGTAAAGATGAATCTAATGAGCCCAAACTCGATGGGCTTACAAATAAACAATTCAGACCTATGTCTTCAACATCAGACAAGCTCAGTAGCACCATCATGTACAATGAGTATTTCCAATATTAGGACACAAAAATGTTTGAATGTAAAGTAAATATGCATTATAAGTGTTCAATATAACAAAGTAGCTGGTGACCTTCAACACCTCGACAGATCTTCCTAAGTTGTAGCTAAGAACCATCTCGATTAAGCCAGCTTTTAGACAAAAAAAAAACCGCATCAAAATCGGTCCATTCCTTTGGGCACTACGATGCCACGGACAGACACACAGACAGACCGACAGGTCAAACTTATAACACCCCTCTTTTCTTTCGGGGGTTAAAAATAACAATGATAGATAGATAGATGTATTCTTTATTGTACACCAAAAAGTAAAATGCAATGCTTCATAGTTTAAAATGTTATTCGAGAGAACGCCCAAAGTGTATCCCGCTATTTCATAAATAACATAGTCCGCAACTCAGCATTGCCTATCTTTCTGAGAACATGGCGGCCACACAAGCCCAACAACTGTGCCGGTGCCTACAACTTCCCACAAGCCGGCAACCCCACTCTAATTCTCACGACATTCATAAACTAGTCATAAGACGATCGATGGGCCATGGTTGGCTGAATGAACAATGCTATTTTAAAATCGATGTGTTCGATGACTGAAAAGTTGAAAGGAAGTCGTTTGTCTTGGTATGGTCATGTGAAGAGGAGGGATGAAACGCATGTTACTGAAAGAGTTCTGAGTTTACATGTGGATGGATGGAGGGGAAGAGGGAGGCCAAAGAAGGGATTTGATGGATTGTGTGAGGAGTGATATAACAGAAAGAAAAGGGAGTTAGTGATAGTATGACGGGAGAGAGGACAGAGTGGAAGAAAAAAACGTGGGCAGGAGGAAGAAAAAGAGTTCAGTAACGGTTTTTTTTTGTGTTAGGTAATCCAATGACAAATCCCGCCCTTGGATGGGGCGGGAAATAGTGTCAGACTCTTACTGACTAAAAACCTACCCTTCCATTCATTGCCTTTGTCCCAAGGCCCGTGGTGACATTTTTACATAACCTTTGGCCCCAGTAGGCTTCGGCCCTGCTGGGCCCCTACAGTTTGCTGACAACTCCTTGAGGCGCGCGGGAACAGTGCGCACTCTAGACGACTTGAGCTCGGACCGGTCTGTTACCGAAAGGACGGGCAGCGAGCTACCCATTGCCCACCGTCCGCGAGCCCGCGCCTACCAGAGTAGGGTGGAGTCACTACACCAACCGTTCAAAAATGCTTCGAGTTGCGCTCCAGGGTCGTTCTTTTATAACTCTAGCTACCATAGAGTTAACCCCACTAACTCTAACTCCGAGCAGGGTAGATTGGTGTAAGCGGCCATAAATGACACTTGCTTGACATTGACAGTTGAATTCTACGTTCGTATTCAAAAATGCGAATGTAGAGGATTTACTCTGATGACGTCATTAGAGTTTATTCTATTGGGCTTGGGATCTGTCACGCTATTATTGACTGTCTTTGCTTTCATATCACTTCTCACACAATCCATCCATCCATCTTTTCTTTGGCTTCCCTCTCTTTCCATCCATCCACATAATATATACTCAAATCAAAGCTAAAACCTCTCGTTACAAACTATAGGACTCATTTTTTTATATAACTCTTTATATAAACACATACAAATAAAAGAAAAGAGGAGGGAGAAAGAAAAAATGGTACAAAGTTGATGCTTATTTCTAAAGAAATCTCTTCCAGCACAGCTGCGAAAGGAGAATTAGGAAAAATAGAGATATAGACACCGTGTGTAACAGTAAAAGGAAAATGTGTACTAACACATACAAAGATTAACAATGAAGTAATATAACATTAAAATAAAAAATATACTATTATAATTATACACATACAAAAAGAAAATTTATTTCATCACCACTGCTCTCAAAACGGTGAAGGAAATCATCGTGAGGAAACCGGCCTGTCCTAGAACCAAAAATTCGAAGACATACGAGTATGACATTCACCAAGCCGCACTGGGCCTGTGTGGTGGATTACGGCCCATTACCTCACCTAGAGAGGCCTCTAGTAGTGGGACCATTAAAAAAGGCTGATGATGATGATACACAAAGTAAAATAAACTCATTGGTACTAAACAAGGCATGTCATTGTTCCCATTAGAATTTTATATTCGGCTATCTTGCTTACTAAGTAGTCTCTTAATATAGCTAGACTCCATGATGGATCATGAACAAAAACAATTAGTTCTCTGACGGCACGGTGGCACAGTGGTTGAGTTGGATTGGTTGCTGCCCTGCGAGTCACGGCTTCGGTGCACGCACGGAACAAATATTTATATGTCCTACAGATTGCATGAACATTAAATAAAAAAATAAAAAAATAGGTATTCCGGATCTGGGTGTCTTGTTTAAGAGAGAACATCTAATGGCTTTTGATGAGATGAGCAACGTTGTATTTGAACTCTTGTAGAACATTACATAATTAACTTATGCAAAAACTTTATTTGTAGGTAGGTTTCTTATAGGGTGTAGACGTCTGCTAAGAACGGATTGTACGAAACTCCACCCCTAATGGGGGTTCCGGAGCGAGGAGGAGTGGCAGGCGGTCGCCTCCTGCAAAGCGGTAATGCTAGCAAACGAGGAGGCCGACTGCATCAGGCAACGGCGCTCACACTGCCGCCGCCGCTGGAATTCCTATCCCGATTTCCAGCCACTGTAGGCGCGGGCTTGCAGACGGCGGGAAATGGGTAGCTCGCTATCCGTCCGTCCGGTAACAGACCGGTCCGAGCCCAAGGCGTTTACGGCACGCACTGTTCCCGTGCGCCTCAAGGAGTTGTCAGCAAACTGTAGGGCCCAGTTGGGCCGAAGCCTACTGGGGCCAAGGGTTAGGTGAAAATGAACCCAGGGCCCTGGATCGAAGGCAATGCATGAAATAGGATAGATTTTTAGTCAGTAAGAGTCTGAGACTATCACCCGCCCCGTTTTTTTTTTTTTTAATTGTTTATAAACTAGCACTTGACTGCAATCCTACCTGATGGTAAGCAGTGATGCAATCGTTGATGGTAAAGCGCACTAGTTTATTAAGAGCCTATTGCCTTGAAGACGCCTAAATTATATTTGGACGGGAAAACCGCAGCAGGCAAATTCTTCCAGTCCCTCGATGTACGCGGTATAAACGACGAGGCAAAACGCTTAGTCCGGACCGTGGAAGTTTCAACAACGTAAGGGTGGATATTCGCCGTACGCCCGGTTGTTCGATGGTAGAAAGGAGATGGCGGTATCAACTCATGCAATTCCCGCGCACTCTCCAAAATGCATCCTGTAAAATACCGAAAGGCTGGCTACTCTACGCCTGTGCTCAAAGCTTTGTAGATTGGACTCCACCAAATCATTTGATGATTTTACCATATAAAAAAAAAAAAATCAACAAGGGGGGTTAAATGGGGTTTGGAAGTTTGTATGGAGAAAAAAGACCAGGGTGGGCGAAGTCTTTAGAAGATATCTCATCTTAAAATAAAAATTATTCTGGCCAGCTACCACTGACCTGCAGCCTACTGTAATGACACTCTTGACCTATTCCAAGGACACTGCCAAAATGCTGTGTCCTTATAAAGAGACAAAACCATTCAAGCTCGTACTGTGCGTACAATTAATTTATTTGTATTCAATTGTCATTACGAAGCAACTTGTATTATGCATATACGTAATAGATTTTGATGGCTATCATTAATCATGATTATTTATGTATTTGCTTGTGAATGGTCGGTTTATTTTTTTGAATTATGGATTGGCCATTTTGCTGGCGGCGCCCGCGTACTTAAAAAATATAGATAGATAGATAGATGTATTCTTTATTGTACACCATAAATAAAATGACATAAAGCCACCACCACGGACTACGGAGCTAGTATAAAAGAGGAGATGTTGTTATTAGATTTCTCTAAGAAAAAACGCGTGACTGTGCTCAAGACTATAGCAACATTAGCGGTGAAAAAATTTTAGTTATCGGACCAATACTTTCAGAGATTTCCTATACCTTTAAATTTTGATCGTTTTAATCCCGTGGAGGGTTGATCTGGTATATGAAACACTATCGATTTGTAAGATAAAATTAAAAAATAAAGTAGTTTTTAGAAATTAATTTCGTACTTAGAAGCATTGTACTAAATTAATTTCTTTTATATGGACTGTCTACTTCGTGGCCCCAAAACAGCGGTTTTATTTTTATCCAAAAAAAAAAATCTATTACAAGCTTTATTTTTTTTTTTTGTAATCTCAAATATTTCCGTAAAGTAATCTCGTAGTTAAACACGTTTGAAATCGAAAATTAGGGTCAGATTGGCGATTTTTTTTATGAAGCCAACAAATTTATATCATGTTTTCATTTTTGCCAAGCGCTCGGTCATATAGTCAATTATAATAAAATGAATTTTCATGTTGTTCTTTTCTATAGTTTTGGATTTCCAGAGGTTTGAAAAGTTCAAAATGAGTAAAACCTGACCCGTTTCAAAGCCACTTGCCCACTTATAACATATTCATTATACTTTTGACGTCTAAGCAATCATATCGATTGACCTGACAGGGCATGACTCTCCAACTGTTTTAATTAAAAATGTATGAACCAACAGCCACTTGGAAACGCAAAAATATTGATTTGCGATGGTATTTTTTTACGTTTTTTATTACTATTGTAGCGACATCTATGGCGCTATATACGAACTAAAAAATACGGAATCCTGCATCAGACCGTTGCCTGGACTAGACATAGATGATCCTCCCTTGTCAACAAGGGTTTGTGAGACTACTCCCTGGTCCTTATATTTCTTTATTTATTTAACACTTCATGTAAACACAATAATACTAGAAAATAATATAGAAATAGAAAAGTAAGTACATAGGTGATGCTTATTTCTATAGAAATTTCTTACAAATATAAAAAAAAAAATACCTACAGTAAAATAAATAAAATAAAAATAATAGTTCTAAAAGGGAATCTTTTTTTCTCCCAGGAATATCTTGAAGTAAACTGTGTGAGAAAAAAATGTATCTGTCGGACAGTTACTCGGACCAGACACAACACCCGTCTAGTTGGAGGATCCTCTCTTTTCTATGGAGGTTTGCAGGACTTTACTCTCTGTTCCACTTACCTCCAAACTGATGACCTTCCACTATGAACGTCAGCGCAGCCTTCATTCAGCTACTCCTTACATTAAAATTAGGCAACAAACACACGTACAGTACGACCGACAGATCTTGGCGCGTCTGAAGTTAGGCTCTGCGAATTTTAGCGCTCAAAATAAGCGCGCCAAATAAATGATTTATAAAAATAAATGCCAATAACAGTTGTTAACAGCAATAACAACTGCTATTGGCATTAATTTTACAAACCATTTATTTTTTTACGAGTGCACAAGCGCTAAAGTTCGCAGAGCTTAACCTCGGACGCGCCAAGATCCGTCGACCGTACTGTACAGAAGAATTTACTATCTATTTATAAAGATGTGCTATATACACGGCAAATTTATAAAATAAAGTACCTTTTTTCTAAAACTCGAATTAATATACGCATGTACGAAATTAATTGCTTTTAGTAAAAATCAGCTAAACGAGTCCAATGACCTGTAGGTAGTTTTCGGCCGTTGCGTACTAACTACTTACTGGTCAATGGACTCGCTCGTAATTTCGTACATGCGTATATTAATTCGAGTTTTAGAAAAAAATACTATATTTTTTTTATTTTATCTTTACAAATCGATAGTGTTTCATGTATCGGATCGACTCTCCATGGGATTAAAACGACCAAAATTTTGCCGTGTGTAATTTGTGCCTGATTGAATAGATTCTTAAATGTTACGTCTTGAATTGCCTTCATTACGTCTATTGGATACGTAATCTCAGAATGTTATCATCTAAGGTAAATCTACTTTCTCGAGACCCTCGCTAACCTATTGCATAGTACCTGAGACTGACCTAAGTCCACTATGGTTGAGAAACCGGTAATGCTGGAGCCACATTTGCATGTATCTTCAGCTCGTCACGAAGCAGTTCGTGCCGAAATTTTGTGAGAGTAATTGCGATTACTCGCAATAATGTAAACAAATCAAGTTAAAAAAACAAACAAACTTATATAGTATTATTATTCCTGCAAACTATATGAATGTAGGTGTCCAAAGCGGAGAGGAGACAATATGAAATGTGTTGCGAAGCTGGCAGATAATTTTCACCAAAGCGGGGAGAAGTATAGTAAGGAGGAGATGTATTCATACTACTACTGATCTATTACAATTTTTTTATTGACATATTGTTACAAAATTCTTAATTAAGAAAGGAAAACTCCTTTTCTGCAAAAAAAAAAACGGAAACTGTTTCTAAAACCGACACTGACACTTACTTATAATAATCATTTATTTGTCAGGAAATTATTCCCATATTAAGACATTACAAATACACACTATATTAATAATTAATTAATACACATTATATTAAAATCCAATTAAATTTTGTCTGGTCAAAGTTAAATTATTAAAATTATATAAACGAAATAAAATAGAAAATAAATTAATCACAATAAAAAAAATAAACTAACTTATGTTCTTCTTGCTAAGGGCTGATAGATAGCCGATAACGGTCGGTTACATCTGCGTTCTGCGGGTGTCGTGACAAAGCGCAAAGGTTCTAACGATACACGCAAATGTGGCCCCAGCCTTAATCAGCTATAACCGACTAATGAGCTAAGATTCTATTTTCTTGTGTATAACGTAACCCGCCTGTGTCGCCATAATATCACGCCTGTTCTCTAGAAGAGTTATACAGTAACTGCAACTGAGAAAGAAGTCCTTTTTAGGATTTCGTAACTAAAGTAAAAATCGGCCAAGTGCGAGTCGGACTCACGCACGAAGGGTTCCGTACCATATCGAACAAAAAAGGACAAAAAAATCGCGTTTGTTGTATGTCAGTCCCCCTTAAATATTTATTTTCTTTTTAGTATTTTTTGTTATAGCGGTAACAGAAATACATAATTTGTAAAACTTTCAACTGTCTAGCTATCGCGGTTCTTGAGATGCAACCTGGTGACAGACAGAAGATTAACGATTGCATCACTACTTATCATCAAGTAGGATCGCAGTCAAGTCCCGCGGCTTCGCTCCCGTCAACTGACTACTCTATTCTACACCACCCTACTCTACCCTACTCTATCCTACTCTACCCTACTCTACCCTACTCTATTCTACACCACCCTACTCTACCCTACTCTATCCTACTCTACCCTACTCTACCCTACTCTACCCTACTCTACCCTACTCTACCCTACTCTACCCTACTCTATCCTACTCTACCCTACTCTACCCTACTCTATCCTACTCTATCCTACTCTACCCTACTCTACCCTACTCTACCCTACTCTACCCTACTCTACCCAACTCTACCCTACTCTACCCTACTCTATCCTACTCTATCCTACTCTACCCTACTCTACCCTACTCTATCCTACTCTACCCTACTCTACCCTACTCTACCCTACTCTACCCTACTCTACCCTACTCTACCCTACTCTACCCTACTCTACCCTACTCTACCCTACTCTACCCTACTCTACCCTACTCTACCCTACTCTCCCTTTAAAATGAACCTTATCCTGACAATAACAAACACAACAAAAAGATTAACGGGTTTTTTTGTTTTTTTTTTCCAGTGACAGCCGCCCTGCAGGAGCCCTTCCCAGGATGGATCGATAATGTCTACGGAGTCACTGGTAAGACTTACCAAAACATTAGCATAAGGGCTCAATGTAGCCCGTTACATTCACTTGCAGGACGATTCGGACACTGCAGTGTCCGAATCGTCAGCAAGTGAATTGAATTGACAATTTGTCTTTTGTTTTTTTTTTCAATTCTTTTTACTGACAATTCGGACACACACTGTTTATAAAAGTCAGAAAAAAAAATGCGTTATTAAAACTCAGGTAATATATGTATATAATTATATAATATATAAGGTGACTGGTAATTAGTGAACGATACTTAAACACGTGATTGTAGTCATCATAACGAACAACTTTTACTATGCTGGTCAGTACATTTGTGCTCGCCTAACTGGTCAAAATGTACTGAACTTGGCTGATTTTTTTCGCGATTTCAGGTTTGGTTCCATAATAAAAGTTGTTTGTTATCATAACTACAATCACATGTTTAAGTATCGTTCACTAATTACCAGTCACCCTATATATATTTTTTATTATGATATTTATTTTGCAAATAGATTTTTCAAAATCCCTTTTCTCGTCAATATTTTTTTTGTCAGCTTAAACTACATGAGGCCGGTGTTTCCTAGCTGACTATCCTGAGAAAAAACACCGGAACAAACTCAGGGGTCAATTTGTTGGTTGTTTCCGAATCGTCATTGAAAAAATATTGAAAATAGAATGTAACTGTTCGGATAAATATAAAATATTGTTTGTTTGTTTGTTGTTGTTAAATTTACTTATGTTTCTTGCATTTTGCTGGCCAGCATTACATTGTAAGTTGACTACATCGATCACTAATAAAGAACTCTTTATTAGTGATCGGCCACCACTGCTGCTAAAAAATATGAACATAAAAATAATTTTATTTTTTAAAACAAATAATTAGTTTGACTCAATGCAGATATATAACAGAACTCATAAAAATAATAAAAGTGCACTGCAATCTACTCGCAAACAATCCTTTAAATATATTTTGTAGGTAATTCTTAAAAATGTCAATAAAAAAAGTAAAAATAAATAAAATGTCAAGTACAGTACGGCCGACGGATCTTGGCGGGTCTGAAGTTACGCTCTGCGAACTTTAGCTCAAAATAAGCGCGTCAAATAAATGATTTATTAAAACAAATGCCAATAACAGTTGTTAACAGCAATGACCACTGCTATTGGCATTTATTTTTACAAACCATTAATTTTTTTTACTTTTTACGAGTGAACAAGCGCTATAGTTCGCAGAGCCTAACTTTTGACGTGCCAAGATCCATTGGCCGTACTGTAATTGAATATTAAATAAAAATAGTAAACAATGTGAAATATTAAAATGGTAATGTCAATCGTAATCCTCTATAAATAAAAAAAAAAATATGCGAGCACTAAGAAGTGGTTTTTATAATTTATTTTTTAATACTACCCCTTTCAAACCGATTTAGGGGCTATTAAGGGTTGTATAGGAGAATTTTATCCAGTTGTAATTAAAATGAAAAATAAAGACTGTCATTAGGTAATTAGGTATTATTATTTTTTCATAACTACCCTCAACCTAATTATAGGGTAAGAGTTTATGAAATCATTCTTGCCAGTTTGTACTATATTATTAAAGGCTCACCCTTTTAATTACTCCTTTATCGTTTAAAATACAAGTAAACCCAGTACAACTATCTGCAGACCATAAAAATACTTATTCAGTGCTTGAATCGAACCTAAGACACGCAGCTCAGCAGCAAATTGCTCAACCAATGTGCCAACCGTGCCGTCAAAATCCCTGTGAGCTGAATGTAATATTGCCAAATTCTCAAAATGAAAGTGAATGTCAAGAGATGTAAGGCTTTAGGCCTTGACATGACCTGACCGCTATCAGACTGCGTAGAAAAGATAGATATGTGACGACGCAATATTTGCAACTTATTGCAAAATGCAAAAATCATTTATTGATATACTTAAAAATTAATTTACCAATAATCTATCCAAGAGTCTAACCAAGGTTGCTGACAATAAATAAAGTGGCAATGGGCAGGACACATTGCTCGCAGAACAGATGGCCATTGGGGCCGAAAGGTTCTGGAGTGGCGACCGCGTACCGGAAGAATAGAATAGAATAGAATAAACTTTATTTTACACCAAAATATGTAGTAACAATTCACAGGAACTTAAATCTATGGGTACAATGGCGGTCTTATCGCTGACAGATGCAAACATGTCACTCAAACTCAAAATCGTTTATTAAAAGGCCTACATGAGCAAGTGCTCATGTAACAACCACTTTTCTGACGTTTTATAAGTATAAAACGTCAGAAAAGTGGTTGTTTCTACAATATTTCCATAATACAATATTAATAAATATGAGAGAAAAATGTAGACCGGTCAGCTTTGTACCCAAAAGCACAATAAAAATTTTAATCCCGGAGTCTACGGTGTTCTCACATTCACATTATAAAAAGAAGCTATACAAAAATAAAAATAAATCTGTCAAAAAAACTAAGGATGTATACAATAATATTTAGTAAAATTGGTCGGCTATGTTTTATATAATATAAAAAAAAATATTGCAAAAACAATGTCACAGGAGAGGAAGAGAAAAAAAAACAAAAAAAAAACACTGATGATGATGGAACTGGTTAAGATGAGAAGAACTCATATAAACTCATTTAATGTTTCAGGTCTTATAATGGAGATATCCCGTGGCACATACCGCTCCGGTTACTGTCGAGAACGATATGTGGTGGACCTGGTACCCGTCGATATGGTGGTGAACTCCTGCATCGTGGCTGCGTGGAGACAAGGCGTCCGGCAGTGAGTATTATAGCTTTATTGGTATAGGGGTTGAGAGATAGTCTTCTGTCTCTAATGTGCTGTGTAAGCTCCTGGGTCACTGAGGAAACATCAAGCCGTACCGCAGTGCGAAGAGGAATGTCAGACGGTCTCCTCGGGAGGGAACGTCCTTCCTCACGCTCCAATCTCCGGAATCTCGACCCTGATTTCCAGCCACGGTAAGCGTGAGCTTGTGGACGGCGAGCAATGAGTAGCTCTCCACTCAGCCGTCCGGTAACCGTCCAGACCGACGCGTAATGTTCCACGCGTGCAGGGGGCGCATGGGGGCGCACATGGGGGCCCAGCAGATAAAGAAGGAACCTACTTGAAGGAACACAGGTGTGATTTTAATCAGTAAAAGTCTGACACACGGCCTCCCGCTCCACCCAGAGCGGAAGAAGTCATCGGATGATTTCTCACTTACAAAATAAAAGGGTCCACTAATAAATTGATATAACAACGTCACATCAAGTTCTGACGAACTTTTGAAGGTTTCATTGAACATTGAATTTAACATTTGGTCAAACTTGAGTAGTTCAAGTTCAGGAGTATTTCTACATATTTCGTAGATATGCTTCTGAACTTGAACTCTCAAATTTTAAAAGTCATAAAAATACCCCGGAAAGTCATTAAAACCCGGAGGATCTTAACATCGCGATTTAGAAATATGACGTAAGAGCACAACGCCATCTGTTAACCGAATTAAGAACTAATTTAATACAAGTGTGAACTGCCCAGCCCTCTTGTCACGCGAAGAGTCGACCAACTGTTTGCTGATGTCACGCACGACCAGAGGCCAGCCCTCTGTACTTCTGTCAACGAATCAGTATTGCCATCCAACGTGGCAATGCTGCCAGCGTTCTGGGCACTTTGCCTATTGACATCGATGTGGATGTATTATTTGATGCCCAATAAGTTTCTTTTTTTTTACCCATTTGTAAATATTATTATTTTTAGTCTATAAATATACCTTTTAAGTTATACGTAATTAAAGTATTAGCAAGCATGTTGTCATCAGTATCTGAATGTTACTTATTATTACTCTATAAATATTAATTATTGTCTTTTAAAATAAGAATCTCCTTAAAACTTTTGTGTTTTAAATGGATAAAAAGTCCAAATCAATTCAGTGTGAACTAATTTTATGTGAAGTTATTTCATATTAGTTATTTTATGTCATATAACACCGAATATTCAAAGGAGGCCGCCCGCGTGAGGCCATGACCCTCACGCCCCAGCCGCCGCCGGAATTCCGATCCCGATTTCCGGCCACCGTATATGCGGGCGTTGGACGGCGAGCTGTTGCTGTTGAACATTGGGTAGCTCGCCGTTCGACCGTCCGGTAACAGTCCGGATTGAGCCCAAGTCGTGGACAGCGAGTAGTGTTCTACGCGCGCCTCAAGCAGTTATCAGGAAACCCAGTAGGATCAAAGCCTACCGGGGCTATGGGTCTGAAAGGAACGTTCGGGCCCGGTATGAAAGGCAATGAAGGAACAGGAGTGGGTTTTTAGTCAGTAAAAGTTTGACACTATCTCCCGCCCTTCCAAGGGCGCGGAGATGTCATTGGATGATTTTTCAACCGACAAAAAAAAAAGAACAGCGAATATAAAAGGAGGCAGACTGGGTAGTGTGGCACTGATAGGGAGATTCCTATGTATCACAGTAGACGGCAATATACTGAGTTGATAGATTGCCCTTCTTTCTACATGAACTCAGGTCTCCTGCTCACCGTAAAAGGGCCGTAAGCGAGTCAAAGGTGACAGTTAAAAGGCTTCGTGGTTCTTAGTGTTCGATTACGGAGACGCGGCGCGTTTGGTGGCGCGTCGGGCGGTCCGTCGTACATTGCCATATGTTTGTGTTGGCGCGAGCGATGACGTGGCCCGCTGCTGCAATGTACGACGAAACGCCCAATGCGCCGCACAACGCGCCGCGTCTCCGTAAGCACGGCCTTAGCCTAAGGCTAAGAACCACGAAGCAAAGTAAAATTTTCACTCGCGGCTAGATATAATTGTAAAAAATTCAAATAAGTTTCACGCCAGCGGTGTGCGCGGTTGTTCGCGGCTCCTCTTGCACCGGCAGGCCGTCTTGCAACTGCATGTCTTGCGATAATCACCCGCCAGGTTTACGGGCGAAAATCGCAACCGCGACGGCTGCGTAACTGTTAAAAACTGCGGTCTGGTGGGTTTAAAAACCGGGCGCGGTTGAAAACCGCTTCGTGTTTATGAGCCTATAACAGTGTTAGACCCCTGTTACTGCTCAATCCATATCATGGCCTGAACCAGGCCTGACGAGAGGACTCCGCCACCAACTCCTGTGATTAAAATCTACATTCTTCCACCAAACAATGATCTCCTAAACTAACTATTCCATTAACATTCCAGGCCCGGCCGCTGTCCAGTCTACAATGTGACATCAGGGTCTATCAACCCACTGCAGTGGGGACAGTTCACCAGGCTCTGCATCAAATGGGCTCTTGAGAACCCTACCAAGTAAGTTAAGTTTATTTTTAACTTAGAAATCTCCTTAACTGTCCAGTAGGTCCTTTTAAAATACTGGTAGTTGTAACTAGCACTAAGTTATACTATAGACAGGCCTGTTGGTCTAGTGGTTAGTGGCCCTGACTGCTTTGCCGGAGGTCGTGGGTTCGATTCCCACCCAGGACAAATGTTTGTGTGATGAGCACGATCATTTGTTCTGTGTCTGGGGGTAATTTATCTATAATATGTAATTATGTGTGTATTTGGAAATATATAAGTATGTTTATCAGTTGACTAGTACTCATAACACCAGCTCTGCTTAACTTGGGACTAGACGGCGTTGTGTGTTGTGTATATGAGAAGTTGAAAAATCGGTCAAGTTCGAGTCGGGATCGCCCACGAAGGGTTCCGTACTACAATATTAAAATCGAGAAAAAAAACGCCCCTCTTTGATTTTTAACTTTATTTTAATAGACTGAAACATTTTTAAAATTTCAACTGACCCTCCCTCCATATAGATATGATACCTCTTACTGTTTATATAGGGTTCCTGGTAATTTGTGACCGATAATTAAACACGTGATTGTATTCATGATAACAAACAACTTTTGCTTTGGGACCAAACCTGAAATCACGAAAAAAATCAGCCAAGTTCAGTACATTTTGACCAGTTAGGCGAACACAAATGTACTGACCAGTACATTCTATTCTATTCCATTCTATTCTATTCTATATACTATTCGTGTGGAGACCTTTAATACCGCGATGACGGGCAGTTCCGACGTGACCACAAAGAAGTCGCTGCAGAATATTTAATATTTCTAATTTTCATAAACTCTTCCACAGATACGTGATGTGGTACCCAAACTTCTCGTTCACGGAGTCCCGCTTCATGAACACGTTCTGGGAGATCACCTGCCACTTCCTGCCAGCATTCATGTACGACCTGCTGCTGAGGGCTCAGGGCAGGAAGGCCATGTGAGTATACGCGGCATATAAGTTGAACTAAAATGGCGATCGACCAGATTTTCGAATCTCAAAAAACAAAACGCCCGAGAGTGTTTCATACAAAGCTTCGAAATTTTCTCATGGGGCATGTAAATATATCAAATTGATCCAATTCATTATCACCACACACCATCACACCATTCTCAGAACGCTGGCTGACAAGAGGGACTCTCCGATCTTGGGGCGATGGGTACGACTGCACGCGGTCAAATAGACATTCCCCAGGTTCGGAGGAGGTTCCCCAGGAGCTCAGCCAGCTGTGTGTCTCACCCAGCTTAAAATAAGGCCCTATTAGCTTGTCCTTATTATTAGTTTGTTACTGTTAAGATTATTTATGTAGTGTTTATGGGCCTTAATAGCCTGAAAATAAAGAATTATTATTATTATTTGTATGATGTAGCCAAAACTAATGGTATCCAGCCGCATCTTGGGAAAAGACTAGGGATATTAAATTAAATCATCTCTCTTTTGCCAGAATGATGAAACTCGCCCGCCGTTTTAAAATGGCGGCCGCCACTGGCGAATACTTCGCCAACCACGAGTGGCAGTTCGGCATCGCCGAGCTGTCCGCCCTCCACGACGACGCGAACGTTGCCAGGGATTCTGGCGCCTTCCCCCACTGGCCGGCCGACTTTGACTGGGACTCGTACATCGGCGCCTATATGTTTGGCATCAGGCGGTATATACTGAAAGATACAGCGGAGTCACTGCCTGCGGCGCGGACTAAGTTAAGAAGGTGAGTGCTTTTCGTTGCAATTTTTTAGGTTAGAGTTGAATGCCCTGCTGGAGCAGTGGCGTAGTCAGACGTGGGTGAAGCGGCCCTCACCCACGGCCTCCCACTTAAAGGGGTCTCGTGCAACCGACGGTTCTTTAAAAGCAAGAGTTAAATTTCGTTTCCCTATACACTGTTAAATTTTGATCATTTTAATCCCGTGGAGGGTCGACCAGAAAGTAAACGAGTCAATGTACCTATCTTGTAGGTAGTAGTCGGTCATAGCGTACGAACTACCTACAGGTCATTGAACTCGACCAGCTGACGTTTACTTAAAGAAATTAATTTCGTAGTTTAAAAAAAGTGCTTTATTTTTTAATTTTATCTTTACAAATCGATAGTGTTTCATGTAACGAATCGACCTTCCACGGCGGTGTATAACTATATTTTCCGAATATATAAAAGAAAACCACCACGTCCACGTCTGAATAAGTTCACACTATGACTCTGCGCTGGAGTTTCTGTTTCCTGGTAGATTCTTTTTCGTTCTCTGTTTTTCTTTATCTCTTTTCTTTCTTTCTGTTTCTTTTTCTCTTTTCTTTATTTCTCACTTTTTCTTTCTTTGTTTATTTTTTCACTTTTTTGATGATAACGCTATTGTCTCCCCTGTTTCAGACTTTACTGGGTGCACAAACTATTCCAGGCGGCGACGGGATACTACCTCTTCAGGTTCCTGGCGGGCCGCCTGCGGTAGAACATAGTACTTGTGTAAAAGATCTAATGATCAACTTAGATTTAAGAAAAAATATAGTTTACTGAAACAGCACTGAGGCTTATTAAGGATTGCGTATTGATTGTAGATCCTCATTTGAGAGCTGATTAAAATTTTTCCCACAGAATGTAGTCAATTTTGCCAGGGTTTTCGCCTACGTGGAAGTATGGCGAAACCTCCATACTAACCTTCGACCTTCGTGAATTATGGAAAATCTTTTCTTTAAAAAAAAAACATAAATGTAACCTCTATACACAAATTCAGCGTTTTCTCCGTGTAAAAAATTGAATCGTATAATGACAAAGGCGACCGTATCTTCTCTATGACACTTTAGAAGGAGCAGCATATTATATCATGATATTAATTTTGCATTAAATTGTATAGAATAATACCGTATTTATACGAACTATATTTTTTTAATAGTATTTTGTATTGGTTATTACCATATTTAACGTGTAATGTGTTTACCAGCATTTTTAGATCATTTTTGACATTAAGTAGATATTGCCGCCTTTGTTATTATAGACGCAATTGTCAAAGTTGTCATAACGTTGCAATAATGTACCCAGCATTTGTCACCTTTCGGCTGAAGTGATGATGATGAGATTGAACTTTTGTCATACTTATTTAATATTGTAGCATAATATCAGTATGGACACGCTCAGCGCTATTCTTTTGTTTCATACTCTATTATTCTTCTCTGTTAATTCGTGTTAGTTGCTGTTGTGCCGTGTCTGTGTCGAATAAACATTTTGTTTGCAATATAAATCTAATGTACGATAATTGATTGTTAAATCAGATACACTAGAGGACAAAATGTCCCAACATGAGACGCAACGCTCAATCTACGTCACAACACAATTTGTCACCCACAGAGATTTAAAGTGATACTATAGAGCGGACATGAGAAAAAATGTCTTAGAAAAACTGTCATCCTATGTCAGCTAGCTTTCAATAGTAAACAAGCGAATTAAATTCTAATTAATATTAGTGTAAATACGAAAAATATTTACGATAATAAACTGAAGTTAGGTCCAGCCGTCTACACTAGACTGAGCGACTTACTACTCCTAGGTGACAACTATCGGATCACGGTTTTGTTCGCTATGTCCTGTCTATTGGTAGTCTATATCTAATGTCTTTGTTGTCACCCAATTTTTCACGATGCATCCTCGTTATGCGAGATTTAATGTTGTTGTACAATTGGACGACGTTGCTCATCATGTTGGGGAACATTATATCTCCTAGTTTATCGGAAGCTTTCCATAGTAAAGTGCTCTCAAATGAGACTATTTTATAAATACGGGCCTTATAATAGTATAGATGCCACTAGTGCAAATTCTGACATCTTAAACTTATCACTTGTAACCAAATTTTATCATAATCTGCCCAGCCTTATCCCAACTGTGTTGGGACCGGCTTGTAGTCTCACCGGATGGATCTGAAAAACCTCATTATGCTAGTTCTAAGAAACATTGAAGTACCTGTAATAATATACAAATATTATAAAAATCTATTATTATAATTCTTTCAAAATATTTTTACCAAATATTGTACTTTGTAAACACTGGCGTAGTTAGCGAAGGGCTCGGCGAGGCAGTGCCCCGGGGCCCCCAATCTCAAACCTGATTAACGCTTGAACAGCATACGTCGGATATGTCCGACAAATACTCTCGCCTTTATTCCGCCAGGGTCGCACATCCACGACCAAATACTCCATCTCGTCAGCTCTTCTGTTACCTATTGGGATTGAAGAGCTAAAAGAGATGGAGTACTCAGTGGCAAACACACGGCCCTGGCGAATAGGACACGAAAAATTGGGAGGGTTAAAAAACCTCTTATTGAACTAGCAAAAAATTAACCCACCTTTGAAATCTAAATAAAATAGGAGGCAACACTAATTACTGCAACTCGTTTTAGTTAGTCCCTTGTTTATTTCCTCAGGGCCGTTGATAGTGTAGCTACGCCACTGTATTTAAATCACATTTTTATTGTATTGTATTATATTTTTGTATCACATTTTTGTAATAAGAACAAAAGGTTGATTTCAGAAATTATGTTTAAATATCAAAGTACAGTTAAGTTATTATTTTTTTACTTACAATAATATTGAATAAGAATTTTCTTTGGATGTAAGAAAAAATTTAGATAACTTCACAATGTAGAAGGATTTTAAGTATAAATAATTTGAGTGATTGTATATCAATATAAGTTACAATAGACATTATTTTTTCATCTGTATCACAATAAAATTAGCGGAATTTTAAGGAAAAAAAATCAAATCTTTTTTTTATGACTACCTGTGTATTTTCGAAGCTTTTTTGGAGATTACTAGATTCATTTAAATAGAATTTCCGTCAAAATACGTAATGTGTTACAAAAAAGGTTTTTGTATAATTTGAAGTTTCAATATTGATAGGGAATGCACTATTATCGTTTAAGCCACTAAATTCTAAAATATTGATTACGCTAAGACAATATTGTATAGCATTCCTTTAAAAATAAACAAATGAAACCTAAAGAAAAAGTTTTTATTTTTCAGCAATACCATTACCTTCTGATAATATTCAAAGCCAAACTTAAGGCCAGGTTCTACTTATTTTGAACTTTTTTAACCTCTGGAAATCCATAAATATAGAAGAGAGCACCATGAAAATTTATTTTATTAAAATTGACTATATGACCAAGCGCCGAGGAAAAATGAAAACATGATATAAGCTAGTTGGCTCGATGAAGAATTTCAAACGTGTTCACGTGTTTAGTTCGATTTTCGTCAATAGATGGCATTGGCGTCGAATTAGAAGTCGCTATGGTTGAGTTCTATACAGATCAGTTCAGGCGGTTTGATTTGCATCCCTACCTGTACACATAGATATAGATCAAAATAGATAACTCCCATTAGTACCCAGTGTTCCCGCAGTGGCGCTAGGTAGTAGTTACTAATCTACGAGATTACGTTACGAAAATATTTGAAAGTTACAAAAAAAAGCTTGTTATTTAAAAGCGCCTCGCAAAAGCAAAAATCTTGAATCGTTTTTTTTTTTTATATAAATAAAACCGCTGATACAGGGCCGCGAAGTCAACATAATCCCGAGCGGAGTTCATACAAAATGTTCTGTGACTACAACCGGCCCTTACGTGGCAGTGGACAGAGCACATTGCTTGCAGGACAGATGGTCAATGGGGATGAAAAGTTCTGAAGTGGAGACAGCATACCGGAAGACTCCCTGTTGGAAAATCCCCACAAGGTGAACCAATAACCAGACGTAGGGAGTATCGCCCTTACGTTGTTGAAACTTGCGTTTTGCCTCGTCTTTTATACCGCGTACATCGAAGTACTGGAACAGTTTGCCTGCTGGAGTTTTCGAGTGTGTGAATAGAGTGAATAGGCTCTTAATAAACTAGTGCACCTCACCATCAACGATTGCATCAGTGCTTACCATCAGATGGAATCGCAGTCAAGCACTAGTTTATATAAATAAAAAAAAAGTTATAGTAATGCTAAACTAAAAAATGTTTTTCGGATTATTATTTATTTTATAGAAATACATTGTTTTGATACAAATATAAACCAACATCTATGACAATAGGAAAATCTTACACATACTCATTTACACACGTACATAAAGTCTTTTGAGCATTCTTGAATCAAGTTTCAATACTTATCCCTAAAATCTATAATACTTCACATAGTGAGAAAATTATAATAGAACTAATAAACCTACACCTTAATGTTTTTGAAATCGCAAAGCAAAATTCATACATTTTAGAATTTATATAAAATTTATACAACTCGATCAACGACTTGTTAAACTTTAAAATAATAGAAACTCTTACTTTACATGGTGCACCCAAATAGTTTAGCACAATTATATTCGTGCACCCTAATTCAGTTACACAAATATATTCGTGCACCCTAATTCAGTTACACAAATATATTCGTGCACCCTAATTCAGTTACACAAATATATTCGTGCACCCTAATTCAGTTACACAATTATATTCGTGCACCCTAATTCAGCTACACAATTATATTTGTGCACCCTAATTCAGCTACACAACTATAATCGTACACCTTTATTCAGTTACACAATTATATTCGAGTACCCTAATTCAATTACACAATTATATTCGTGTACCCTAATTCAGTTACACAATTATATTCGTGTACCCTAATTCAGTTACACAACTATATTCGTGCACCCTAATTGTGATACAGAATTCTATTCACGTACCCTAATTGTATCACACAATTACTGCAATCGATTGAAAACACCAATCATCTTCGGATTTTTTTTAACAATACGTATTTTAAAAGGCAAGTTTTTTACAAGTATTTCACTAAGATACGAATGTTTTATGAACTAGAATTTACATTAACAATATTATTTTAAACTATGTACATAAGGTCTGTTATAAAAAGTTAGAAATATAGTATTATGTCAGAGGTCATTGAAGCTAGACTGCGGGATTGTTGAAGCAAGTGTAGAAACACTGGAGGACAGTATTAATAAACGCCTGACACTGCCTCTCGGAGAGGTTATTTAAATATCCATAAAAAAGAGGTCCGAAAATTTCCACAATATAGTTTTATAAAATTCGTATTTTCATAAATTCCGTATTCCCTAAGGGGGTTAAACAGACCAAGCAACCTATTAGGCAACCTATTAGACGTATTCAAATTATTTTAGTTACTTTTAAATACCATGCAATAGAGGAAGAATTTATTCATTCCTATTTCCCGTGAAAGACTTTACAACAAACCATAATTATTGATATTTCTTAATTCTTGGTTCATTATAATTATTAGCGAATACCTGCATAGTTAAAGAGAATAGCAATAGCAGTGCGGAAAGAGACAAAATGATCGATACTAATATCTATCGTCCAGGATGACACGTAGTGATAACGGCGACAGTGACAGGCTCTGACGTAAACCAATCAGGACTCTAGAAAAGACAACAATTGGCCACACGGTTTTATTTGTCTCTCCCTCACTTTTCTGAACGTTTTCACAAGATAGTCAAAGAAAACTAAGCCCTGTACTGATGTTTATCTTCCGATTTTTCCGTTACACATTGCAATTTTGCGATTTTTTCATAAATATCATATTCCACAACATCAAAAATCTTCATAAATAATGAAGCTTTAGCCTCAAAACCTGTCAAAAATTGACATCAATGTAGGAATATACACAATCTCAACTCAAAATACTCAATTTAGATACATTACGAGAATTTTTCAAATTTAAATTTAACCTATGACATAACAATACACCCGCCATTTTGAATAAAAATCAAGATGGCTGCCTTAAGCGTCCATAGCGATGACAGTGGGCGCCGCGTTGTGGTCGGCCACCAGCGCCGGGGGGGAGGAGAACCAGCCCAGCATCCAGTACAGCAGCGCGCCCCAGAACACCACGCGGCAGATCACGTCCACCCAGTACATACTGGAATACAGCAGATAGGTGAGTATTAAATAGCATGGAAGTATGGAAAATTTGAATTTTTTTGCATCATGTTTTTGGCTTGGTCAATGATATTTGAATTAATCAATGTTCATTTTCTCAGTTACACGGCATCCTATGTGGGTGTGTGAATACACAACGTAAATTAAAATAAAACGTAACAGGCCATATATAAAAGAAGCTAAAAGCGAATGCGATTAACTCGTATACAAAACGACGCGCGGTGCGCGCAAAGTCACCGCTAGCTTGAGCTTCTACCTACTTTTCATGTATAATCTACACATAACAACCAGAAACGCGTCATCTCACTCACCCACAGCGTCTACCTTATAACTCTACCTCTCTTCATCCCTATCGAGTGTGAGTTTGCGCAAAAACATTAAACCAACTGATTTCGTTCGCTTCGCTTTGCTCATTACTACATCGCACCCACGTGCGTGATCGCATGTTGCAGACCGCACGGTGGTATCGCTTCGCGTTTGCAATCGCGTTGAATCGATTACATAGGATACCATGTAAAGAAAGGTACTGTTACGCAGATTTAGAACAATTACAAACTATACTCCATTCGAAATAAGATTAGACAACAAACAAACCTTTTTTACTGTCGGTTCAACCGATTTTGACTTCTTGTCCATAGGCATAAGGACGACATTAAACGCAATAAACTGGTTACAATGCCAACTGTTTACTGCAGCCGTCATTTGTCATGCTACCAACGCAATAAAAGTCAAAATCGTTTGCACGGACAGTAAGAAAGGTTAGGACAGTAAAGTAGGTACAATACGCGGCATATAAGTTGAACAAAAATGGCGATCGACCTTCAATGCACACTAACATATTTTCGGCTCTCATTCGAAGTGCGGCACAGCGGCGGGATGCGACTAACCATAACAACAACCGACGGCCATTTTAGTTCAATTCATCGCTACATCGACGATGGTGATACTCACACTCTCATATGTCTCCTGGCAGCTGGCAGTGTGTCGTCATACTCTTTCAGGATAAAAATTCTGGCTGCCCTGATGCAGTCCTCGAAATATTTGGAGATGTCCAGACCTGATGGGCATAATATAAGTAAGATTTCACATTTTCATATCTCGAAGGCCTAGAAGGTATGAGCAGAGAAGAGAGGGCAAAACCCACCTGGGAATCTTCAGTCACAGCTTCTACTATATGGCGAGCCAGGAAAATGACGAGACAATGAAACTCGACAAGACGTACCAGAGAATCATTTTATCTTATTCACCCACAGTCTCACTCTCCACCATGTATTCCTGTCACTCTTTTTCGCGTTGAATTTCTGTCCATTATCTCTTCCTGTCAATTATTATCGCGTTAAACTTTTGTCTATAATCTCCTAGCAATATAGATAGCTGATCATCACTCTCACTCTTTCCTCCTTACAGCCCATCTCTTTTTCGCATTGAGTTGCTGCCTAGCTTTCATGTATAATATAATCTACACCGTTAAATTTTGATCGTTTTAATCCCGTGGAGGGTCGATCCGGTGCATGAAACACCACAATCGATATGTAAAGATAAAATTAAAACAATATTTTTTTAAACTCGAAGTAATTTACAAATGTACGAAATTAATTTATTTAAGTAAACGCCAGCTGGGCGAATTCAATGACCTGTAGGTAGTTAGTATGCAACGACCGACAACTACCTACAAGTTCATTGACTCGTTTACTTAAAGAAATTAATTTCGTACAAAAGTACTTTATTTTCTTTCATGTACCGGATCGACTCTCCACGGCATTAAAACAATCAAAATTTAACGGTGTATACGTAACAATCAGACTCATGTCATCTCACTCACCCACAGCGTCGCACTTATAGTCCCGTCTCTCTCTGCCGTTGAGTTTCTGCCGGAGACTTTGCGCGATGTCGGATTTGAAGTCCCACTGGTTGTTGGTGTAGTACTCGAACACTTCGAAGCCTTTTGTTATGCGGCGCTGGACGCGGCACAGTCTGGAAGGAACACATCTATATTAGAAACTGACGGACAAATCAACACATAGCCCAAACTATTGGCTCTAGGAACGTGAAATTTCGCACAATGCTTCATTGTGAAGCCACAATAAGATTCAAAGATTCAAAATCATTTATTTCAAATAAACCATTTACAAGCACTTTTGAAAGGTCAAGGAGTCGATCTGACAGAAAAAAATGATGCTAATTGCACATTCCAAAGCGTAGATGTCTATGGAGAAGAATGTGCAAGAAACTCTATGGACACTCTGGCGCGGGGAACATCCCTCCCTCGCGCGACAATTATAAAATGAGTACGTTCGATATAAGGTCCAGTTAAAATTTATAGGTATTGAAAGTGCAACATGAATTAGAAGTTCCGATCTTTCAGAAGAAAGAACGAATAATAATGACTGTTCAACAAAAAAGATATGCTATTCAGTAAGCAGTAAATAAGTCGAATCATTTGCTATGGTTGCGCGCAGCGCGCAGTCCCCCACTACGATTGAGATCCAAAAATCAGTTACAGCGCATTCAAGGTCGACCGCCATGATGTTTCAACTGGTGTGACGAGGATTGACGCTGATGAAAGATATGGGGGAAAGTTAAAAGACGATTACTTACACTGGCTTGTATCCGAGACAGAAGAGCAGAGTGTCGACGATGAAGGCGGGGATCCAGTGGAAGAAGAATACGCAGATGTTGTGATACAGTCGAGAATGCTTCATGGAGCCGCCAGGGTACCTGCGGATAGCAACCATATTGTTACGAAGACTAGATCCAGATTTGGTTAACATCAATCTACAAAGCTGAAGCACAAGCATAAGGTAGCCAGCCTTTCGGTGTTTTACAGCATACAATTTGGACAATGTGCCACCGTCTTCGCCATCACCTTTCTACCATCAGACAACCAGACGTACGACGTGTATCCACCTTTTTTTTTACATTTCTACGGTCCGGACAAACCGTCCCGCTAATATTTCCGCTGCTGGGCCTCAAGCCCCTTCTCTCTTTAGAAGAGGGGATGGGCCGTGATCCAACTCACGGGCCCAGTGCGGGTGGACAGCTGTCACATGTCTTTGAATTTTTGGTTATAAGACATGCCGTTTTTCTTCCGACGTTTCCCTTCACCACTTTTAGAACAATGGTGATGAAATATATTACACAAAGTAAAACGCCTCGTTGGGTTTGTTTACAACTCCTAAGTTGGAGCTATTAATACTGTGTCACCACTGCCAGAGAGTATAAAGCTCTATTTCTCCGCACATCAGTGCCGTGTCAGAGATGGGCAGGAACGTGTTCGTGGCGAGACCGGGCATCCGTGTCCCGTCAGGGTTTGTCTGTTCACACGTGTCTGTCACCTTAGCAGTTTATTTTTTTGATCCGTATATTTCGGGTTAGACAAGTCGTACGATATGCTTTATAAGAGTACAGTCTCTGTTAATATTTTATTGATGGTGGAAATGAATGATGAGTTCATCATTTATTTCTACCATCAATTAAGTCGACAACGTGCAAGGCAAAATAGTCAACACGGGCACGCCACGGCGTGCGGAACGCTTATACACGTCACGGCGTCGGTCGGCTCTGTCACTGACGCTCGTTTTCCGGCACGGGCACGGACATGTGTGATCGTGATTATAGAAAATGTAGCACCGATATTTTTTTAGACTCCTTACGAAACACGTTCCGGTCCCGTTCCTGACACGGCACTGATGTGGGAACAGACCTTAATGCGGTCATCCCTAGTACGTTACTTACCAAGCTACGCCGTTCAAAGGCACCCTGTGCATGATGATCTCCCTGCCAGCTTCTATCATCTCCGACCACGTCACCTTGATCTCAGCAGACGACGTAAAGTTGATTATGTTTGATTTCGTATCTCTGGAACAGAAGGGCACAAGTTCAGTATATCAAGACAGTAAAACCACACCTGAATCCGCCAGTAGCCATTTGCCTTTTAGGACTAAGAATTTTCTTTTCAGAAATATTGGGCAGCCCTTCCAACTGGGCCGTTACTGTTTTGCTGAGATCTCTTTGAGGTGCGCGTAGAACACTACGCCCAGTTAACTCCTGCGTGATCCTTACTAGACGGTCGGACGGCACGCAACCCATTGCTCATCGTACACAAGCCCGCACCTATGGCTGAGGATCGGCCTGCGGTTGCCGACATCCGAGGCGTCTCCTGTTAACTTACTTACAACAAAGCTTTTATTGATATCGACATTTTTGTATGCTCTAAGTCTAAATTTAAGCATGATGTATTGAAACTTTTATCTGATAATTGCATAATTTGAATTTATATATGTTGTTGTTGTGTGATTTTATTAATGATGATTTGATTTTGTGTTGTATTGTTTTGTTTTATTTTAATTGATAAATTATATTGGTGTAGGTATGATTTTAATGTTTGTAGTGATTTTGATGATGATTTGATTTTGTTTTGTACTGTAATGTTTTATTATAATGATTTATTTTTATTTTTTTAAAGTTTTATATACCATTGTAATATGTTAATTGATCAATAATGCTCATTTAGTGGCGCTCATTACCAAATATTTTTGTTAAAATGCGGATAATGCAGTGGGCCACAATATTGTAATCGCTTACGTTAATTGTTAATTTATTAGTATGCATTGTATATTGTGGTTGTTAATTGTCACTAAAAAAAAAAAAAAAAAACTTGACATGCCCAAGCAAGCTTACCCGTTCTTCAAATAGTTCCAGACGACTATCATGATGCCGTTGATGAAGACGTCGACCGGCAGGTAGTCGGCGTAGCTGTTGCTCTTGCAGTACATGGACCTGATCACTCCCTTGCCAGCGCCTGTACAGGAGATTAAATAAGAATAATTAAGGAACAGTTCTTAGATTCACTCCTTAAGGGCCTTCCCCATTTGTCATAAACGTCAAGCATGGTTTAAAAGCGTGTTGCTTCATCTAACGAAATCCAACGCGATGTTTCATCAAAAGGCAACGCGAAAAAAAGGAACATAACGCCTGAAAACTGTTTGCATTAATAATAATAAATAATCATAATCTTTTTTTATCAAGCCCATAGATAAAATACACAAAATGATCTTACAAAATAATAAAATAATACATATGACACGATTCAAGAGAAAGGTTTTTATAATACATGCATATATATATTTAATATCTCCATTGCACCCGTGCGAAGCTAGGGCGGGTCGCTAGTTATATGTAGATTAAGTACACCCAGACACAGATCAAATGATCGTGCTCACCACACTAACATTTGTCCTGGGTGGGAATTGAACCCAAAATATAAGATAAATAAAGAAAAAAGCTTTTCAAGGTTCAAGGTTTCGACACTTGGAGGAGGCCTATGTCCAACAGTGAAAGTATTTCGGATGAAATGATAATTACGCAAGGTTTCTATAAAAGTGTTGTTTTACAGTCAAAATAATAGGCAATATGCCATGATCATGCAATTAGGGTGCTGCTCACCAATCAGTAATCCAGTGGGTCCGTTGATATTGTCCGTCCAGCCGGGAACAGGCTCCTGCCAGATTGGGATCACTGGAAATACAAAGAAGAATTCATTTTAAAGTATATTTGAAGCTATATTTATTTATTTATGAAACACTTTATGCACAAAACTACAGAGGTGGACTTCATGGCCAGCTGAAAACCAGCGCTGGGTGTCTGACGCCCAGCAAATGCTGAGGTGGTCACCCTTTCGGTGCGGGCACGCTCAGCATACTGTAATTTTGCGTTTTTATTTTATTTTTTTACTTTTTACCGTTATGTTGTGTCTGTACCGAATAAGTATTTCCATTCTATTCTTTATACCTTCGGCATTTTCTACCAGTCAACCTAAGAGTGATAAGGGTGATGAGAGACAAATAGTGGTAGTTTGTTGGGGGTGTTGTGTAGACAAAGAAGCAGCTTCTCCATATAAAATTTATCCTTTAGATGCCCTTTGCGTTCTAAGACCACAGAACTTTTCACTTTCCAGAAAATCCCCTTTCCTGAAGATCGGCCTTAGCCCTGCTGGGCTTTTATGGTTTGTTGACATTGATCGTAATCCACGCCCTGGACTCGGTCCGGTCGATTTCCGGACGGCTAGACTGCGAGCCACCCATTGGTCGTCGTCCTCAAGCTGACATCGACGGTGGCTGGTAGTCAGGGTCGGAGTCTCAAAGGCTAGGACGTGAGGATGTTGTTTTCTCTCACGCATTCGGCCGCCTACTTCGCTAGCATAACAGCTTCGCAGAACGAGGCAACCGCCTGCTATTCCTCCTCACTCCGGACTATAGCCATTCCTCCTCGCTCCGGACTATGGCCTGAACCAGAGAGGCCGCCGCCACCAAATGCCTCTACGAGAACAGGGCGGTGCTACGCCCAAGCGGGGCAAACCTTCACCGTATGATTCACCATGACTTCTAGGCGGTTCACACATTGGTGTTGCCATTCCTTCGCCTCCCGTTTAGCCTCTCCGCTACTTGTCAAAGATTGAAGAAGAATTATCGCTATGATTATAGCTTGCTCAAACAGTGGCATCTCTGCTTACCATCAGGAAGGATTGCACTAGTTTATAATATCATTAAAAAAAGACAATAAAAATCGGACACTGCCTCTCATTTCACCCAGAATGGCACACATTATTACGGCTACTTCTCAAAGAGGGTACTTATCGCTATGATTATGGCGGGCCCAAACTATGGCATCTCTGCTTACCATCAGGTGGGATCGCAGTCAAGCACTAGTTTATATCATTTAAAAAAAAGACAATAAAAATCTGACACTTCCTCTCATTCCACCTAGAACAGGAGACATTATTTGCTGATTTTCCACCCAGTAAAAAGCTTGAATTGAAGTAACTTACCTATGGATGGCCTGAGCACCATGGCGGGTATGTGTTCCATAGCTTCCACCACTAAGGCTTCTCCAAGCGCCTTTGTGAAGGCGTACGAGTTGGGCAGCTTGTCCAGCAACCTGGAAAACGGTAAAGAAAAACATCGTAAACAAACCGACGTGTCCAAGAAGACTGGAAAAACATTACCAATCCACACTAGGCCCGCGTGGTGGATTATGGCCTATTACCTCTCCCAGCAGTGGTAACATTATAAGGCTGATTATGTGCTTCTTTAAGGAATGGAATTCCCTGCGGATGTTGTGTTTCTTGGTAGCATCAACCTAGGAGTCTTTAAGTCAAGAGTGAACAGGTTACTTCTGGGCAAGCGTCTCAATCGACGATCACATCACCGCTTACCATCAGATGATAGAGTGGCTAAACGATAACCTAATGACACATTTCTGGTCTCGAGATTTAGTACACAATACTCTTAGTAGGTTTTTGCCCTGCTAAAATAATGACATGGTTAGCGCAGTGATTGAGTAATTATTGGCTACCGTGCTGTACATAGCGGGTTCTATTCCCACATGGAACTAATATTAACAAAAAGAGCCCTGTCCAAATCGTCTGAGCAACATTTCGCACTCCAACAAATCATTGCAACACTCCCATTCACCAGCTCCGACGCAACAGCAAAACTAATATTAAGTGGCCTTGAGAAGTGTGTCAACGACCCCATCTATCGTCACTAGCCGTTGCATGTCTATCGAGACCCCACTGACCACACTTTCCATTTTGAGTAGGACTTTTCGTTTTTTTTTTTACTTCTTCCCCGTGTTAAAAAAAGTGATCAAGGAAAGATCACCAGCTCTGTTTTCAACCCAAAAAAAGTTAATTCGTATTTTGGTTAATATCGAAAAAACTGATAGCTGCAAACCTCATTTCATAAAGCTAAATATTCTAACGCTTCCATCATTATACATACTGGAAATCTGTAAATTTGCGCACACTCACAAATACTTTTACACTAAACGAGAAGACATTCAAACAAGATTCACTTTCCGACACAAAACACGTTTAAACTTACCAACATCTCGTTTAAAAATACATTCATCTGGCCCACTAGTAATGTCTATAAAAAATTATAATAAATTACCCGAGGTTCTAAGAAATGAAAAAAAGATTGCTATTTTTACTAATAAATTTTAAACAACTATTATTAAATAAATGCTACTACAGTGTAGGTGAATATTTTAATGATACATCTATACAGCTCGAATAGTAATATAAAATAATAATACAAAATAGTAATGATAAAGTTTATAATATAATGTTTAATAAAATGAAATGAATGTTATAATTTAATTAATGTTTGACATAAGGTATTTAATTTTTAATATATCATAATTAATGTTTAATATTATGTAATTAATTTTAATAATGTAATGAATATCTACTAATATAATGAAATGAATATTAATATAATATAAGTAATGTTTAATGAAATTGTACAAAAAACAAGTAGTCTATAAATCTTTGTCATATTATCTTTTGCTGTGCCCATCAGGGTCCACAATTGTGTCTATTTAAATTTTTATTTACCACCTATTGCATGTACATTGTGGAATGCAAATAAATAATTGAAATTGAAATTGAAGATTCGGTTTTCAGTTACGGCTTTTTACAACTTTAGAAGACGTCTCAGCGTAGATACTGCCTACACGTATATGTTTTTGTTTTAATAATGTTAGGGTTCTATGGACCCACCTTCCAATGGCTACGTACAGTACGGCCGACGGGTCTTGACGCGTCCTAAGTTAAGCTCTGCGAACTTTAGCACTTGTGCACTCGTAAAAAAATAAATGGTTTGGAAAAGTCAATGCCCATAGTAGATGTTATTGCTGTAAACAACTGTTATTGGCATTTATTTTTATAAATCATTTATTTGGCGCGCTTATTTTGAGCGTTAAAGTTCGCAGAGCCTAACTTCAGTCGCGCCAAGATCCGTCGACCGAACTGTATTTTGTGATTAAATGGCTGGTTTTTTCACTCACTTTTTATAAGGACAGGTAAGAGACAGAATGCAGTGCAGTTCGAATGTTTCTAAATTGTACCTATGCAGCTATGGTTAACCCAAGACAATAAAAAAATTACGTATCTCACGCACGTCACTGCCACGCATGCGTATCGCCTGCATAGAGTGTCCGGCACTCTAAAAACGAAAATACGATTTTCCATACTATTTTTACGCAGAAAAACTTAAACAACGACACAATTTATAACGGTAAGTTAGTACACACACACAGTACACACTACGTGAATAAAACACAGAAATGCCATAAATATATTATTATTATTATATATTATTACTAGCGATCCACGTGCACGTATTATACATGTAAACCTTTCTCTTGAATCACTCTAACTAAAAAAAAACCGCATCAAAATCCGTTGCGTAGTTTTAAAGATCTAAGCATCGAGAATCTAGTCGTGACAGCAGGAAGCGACTTTGTCTTATGTTTGATTATTATAATAAATATTTTTTTAACATTGCTTAGTTATTGGCAAACCTAACTTGTTAAACAAATAATAAATTTGAAAGGAAACCTCGCTAAGATAGTCAACTCTACAATAAGACTGGTAGAAAATGCCTAAGGCATTAAGTCCGCCTTTGTACAATGTTTAATTAGTGCATAAAGTTTTAAATAATTAAGATTTTCATTCTTTTTTACCGAGATCGCGCCTGTTTTCTAGTACTAAAAAGTCCCGTTAAGAATATAAAAATGATGGTTACTTGCGTGCCACAGTAAATGGTGCGGCCTTGACCCATAGACGCCGTAGAACTTGCTAGTCTATGATATTATTATTGTGGAAGTGTGTTTTGTTGACATTGAAAGTGAATGCCTTTTTGATAATCAACGTAATTTTTTAATTTTTTTTATTGTGGTGGTTGGTGTTAGATGATGTGGGGTGGGAGGTAATTCAAAAGAGGTGTGATTATTTCACAAAAGATGGCGATGAAGAAAAGGAATTCTTTTTTTTAAATATGTGCCTATAGTTGTGTAGGTCGCTATCTCACCTGATGGTAAGCGATGATGTGGCGTGGGGCTGAAGGATTGTGGTGATGTGTTACTGGAGTATTTCATGAGAAACCATCATATGACTTGGAAAGAGAGTCGGTAAAAGGGGGTTTTTTATAGTAGGTAAAATCGTCCAATGACAAATCCCGCCCTTGCGCGGTGCGGAAAATAGTGTAAGACTCTTACTGACTAAAAATCTACCCCGTTCCTTCATTGCCTATCGTGCCGGGGCCGAGCCTTCCTTTCAGAAGCCGACCCATGACCCCAGCAGGCTTTGGCCCAGCCTGCCTGCAGCTAGCAGGCTGGGCCTCTACGGTTTGTTAACAACTCCTTGAGGTGCGCGGGAACAGTACGCGCCGTCGACGACTTGGGCTCGGTCCAGTCGGTTATCAGACGATCGGACAGCGTGCTACTCATTGCTCGCTGTCCGCAAGCCCGCGCCTACGGTGACCGGAAATCGGGATCGGAATCCCGGTGGTGGCTGGGGCGAACGCCCCGTTGCTTTTGCGTGAGTAAAAGGGGGTCAGGCTTTTACTGACTAAAACCCAACGTTCCTTTACGTCCACGGCAGCTGTTTCTTCAGCCCTGATAGGCGATAGCTATTAACCTGGGGGTCTTTAAGTCAAAATTTATGAAGTGAAGAAGATCGTAGCATCTTCCATTATCTGCCATTAGATGAGGAAGGAGTCCACCGCGAAAGGTTCTGGAGACGCGACAATGGCGTGGAAGATTTAGCGTTCGAGGTCTCCTGCAAGGGCGACCGTGCAACTGGTGGCTGTGAGACGAACGGGAGCCTGCCTGATAATGTCGACACAGGGAGGCATATCATGCCAAACAAGTGTAGCGACATCTAATGGCGCCACACAACAACTAAGAAGGAAATACGAAATCCTGCATCGCACAATTAAAGTTCTCCGCGCGATTTAACCTATACGACAGCCCAAAATCAACTATCGGGCAGTTGCCCACCAGACATAACACCCGTTTGGTCGGAGGATCCTCCCTTTACAACGTAGGCTTGCGGGACTTTACTCTCTGTTCCACATACCTCCAAACAGTGAACGTTGAGGCTGTTCATCATCATCATCATCTTCCTGCCCTTTTTCCATGTTACTTGGGGTCGGCGCAACACGTTTTCTTCTTCCATTCTGCCCTGTCACCCTTCATACTATCACTAACTCCCTTTTCTTTCATATCACTCTTCACACAATTCATCCATCTTTTCTTTGGCCTCCCTCTCCTTCTCCATCCATCCACATGTATACTCATAACCCTTTTAGTAACATGCGTTTCATCCCTCCTCTTCACATGACCATACCAAGACAAACGATTCCCTTCAACTTTTCTGTCACTGGCGCCACTTAAAAACTTCCAACGTTGCGGCTGTTTATGGCACGGAATTATTATGTACCTATATCTAAATATTTTCAAACTTTTTACACTATTTGGGCTCAGTAGGTGACTACGTTGACTGTAGCATCATCGGGCACTCATTAAGTCCTCCAAAGTGCAGGTGTATGAGGCCTTGGGGCACTCAATCGTGTGGCTCATGTTCTGAACAGGGGCATCGCACTTACATTGACTATCCGACGGGTGTATAAAACCCTATTTCGCCAAGTTGAGTTTGAAGAGGTCTACTTGGGTGCGCAACTGATCTAGTGTTTTCCATATCATGGTCATATCTAGATGGCAGATATTCCTGGGGTATCAAGAAGTCGGTACACTTACTACACAGTACACTTACTTGGGAGTGAGGGTTGCGATGGTCTCGTCATCCATCCACTCGACGGCCTGTATGATCTGGTGCGGGTTGGCGGGAGGGGGGTACGGCTTCTCCTCCAGCAGTTTCTCGTGCAGGTGGCAGTAGGATGTGGACACGTGGACGAATAGCTGTGGGCAAAGAACTGGTTTTATCAAACTAAAATTATAAAGACAAAAGTTTATTTGCGAGTGTATAAGTTTGGTACTCCATCACGTTCAAACGGCTAATTGGATTTCGATCAAACTTCGTACACAGGTAGATCATGTCTTGGAATAGCACGTACGATTCTTTTTATCCTAGGACTAGGGTAAAACCAGGATAGTTGCCCCGCTTTTTGAAATTACTTTATATCTCTTTTTGTACAAAAAGCAAGATAATAAACTAAAGTACCTACTCATTTGTAAAATGAGTAGGTACTTTAGTTTATTATCTTCATATTTATGAAAGGAATAAACATTATCTCTGATATTTCCAGAGTATTGGCGAGTTTTGCAGACCTCTAAATTTTGTGACAACTATCTATAAGGGATAGTTGCCTAATCCATGTAAATTACATTTAGGATAGATGCCCCGTCGAGGCAGAGGACATTTATCCCGCAAAAACTTTGATCACACCTAGCCCTCCCATGAAAGCCCTCCAATGTCCTCGCACAGAGACTTACAACACGGTCAACTTAGTTGTAGTTGCAGAGTCTCTCGATAGAAAAATAAAATAACATGTGTTTCATTTGTGAAATTAGAGTAATTGCAATCAAGGCAAATATACCCTCGGGGCGACTATCCGGGTTTTACCCTATGTTTCTTTGTGACAATTTTCTACTCTCACGCAGTACCAACAGCAGTCGAGAAAAAAGAAATAGATATCTTTTGAAGAAGCTCGTCTGAAGGCAAAACAACTATTTCTGGTTTAAGAGGTACGGGTATCAGTATGACTGCCTGTTCCACGAGGACACAAACGTTCTCCGCCCAAGCGGGACACACCTCCATCGTATAATGCACCATGACAGCCAAGCATGACATGTCTTCCCGCCAAATCCAACACAGGAACACACCAGACGATTTTATCTGTATGTTAACACTAGCAGAGCATCTGCGGTATAGCAGGACCACAGTCCATCAGGTAGCTCTTTAACTTGTCTTCCAACAACATACGAGACTTACCTTCAAGTTCTTGCAGGCCTTCGCCAGTTCCACCATCAGCTTGGTGCCTCTCACGTTCAGAAGAACAGCCTTTTTCAGCTCTTCGTCGAACCTGTAACCAGAACAGCACCGTTAAACCTGGAGGTCTTTGAAGTACAGAGTAAATAGGAAACTACTAGGCAAGTATGCTCCATCGTCGGATATTGTCGCTTACCATCAGGTGAGAGAGTCTTCAAACGCAAGCGTATCAATTGTGATTAAAAAGTACATCGTACGCTTACGGCAACGCGCTCGCGTTCGTTTTTGCTTGTGGCGCTTTGCTTTTTTAGGCGTTTAGGCTTCGTATTGGGGGACAAAATGTCCCCAACACAACGCGCAATGCTCAATCTACGTGAGGCTGCAAGCCTGCAACGTTGTTCAGTGCCCCACATAGTCAATCAATAGTGCCACACAACTTGCCCCCCACACAGCGTTGCACGTCATGTGGATGATATCCAGCGTTTCTACCAATTTTCCGACTGTATTACCCAGTAACTGGGCGCGATTCTGTTCAATGGTGGATTCTGGTGATCAGATTCCTGTTACAAAAAGAAGGAATTACAATACCTGATAGTAGCAGCAGCATGGATGATAATATCGACGTCATTGATGACCATGGTCCTGTCTTGCTCGCTCATGCCCAGGTCGGGCTCCGACGCGTCTCCGTTGACCAGAGTCACTTTGGCTAGCAGGGGTTCCACGCCCCCCCTCATTTCGCGGACCTTGTCGAACAGCTGGAAGGAAAGAAAAGAAGGAAATTAGAAAAGGTATCGTGGAACAGCTGGTGAGGTACAGGCCTTCTCTCTGTGAGAGGGAGGGGACTGTAATCCATCACGCAGACAGTATGAATAGGGCTATAACAGAAGTGTTTATTATCATCTTTATCAGCCGAAAGACGTCCACTGTTGGACTTAGGCTTCCCCTAAGTGTCGCTACATAAACGGTCGATTGCATTCTCACGTCTCTCACCAGGTCATCGGTCTACCTTGTGAAAGGCCTTCCGGTACGCTGCGTCTTTCGGTACATGGTCGCTACTCCAGAACCTTTTGGCTGCATCGAGCATCTATTCTACGAGCTATGTGCCCTGCCCACTGCCACCTAAGTTTAGCCATTCTTCGAGCAATGTCGGTGACCTCGATTCTCGTGCGGATATCTTTATTCCTGATACGATCACGCTAAGAAACTCCAAGCTTATCCCTTTCGATTATTTTTATTTTTGTATAGCTTCTCTTTATAATGCGAATGTAAGAACACCGTAGACTCCACGGATTCATGGATTTTTTTTATTAATTTTTATTGTGGTTATAAAGCTGACCAGTCTACATTTTCCTCTTATATCCATAAATATTTAAATATGGAAATATTGTAGAAACAATCATTTTTTAAAAGAGTAACGATGGAGTTTCTTGCCGGCTCTTCTCCATAGGAAACGAAAAATTGCAACCGTGCGCTAGCTTCTGACGTTTTATAAGTGCCCATGTAGGCCTATGCGAAATAAATGCTTTTGAGTTTGATTACCTATTCAAAGATTGAAAACTGGATATTTCAAAGAATGTGTGACAGTGTTTTTACACTCTAATTCATCCATGTTTCAACCATATTGTACCAACATGAACAAATAACCTATAATTAACTAAAAACTAAGTAAAAACAATGCGTTTCTGTCGGTTTACGCCTCACTGGACTGCTCTAACCATCGCTGGCAACGTTGCTTCAGAGGTGAGGCATTTCGAAGCTATTGCGACAATGATGCCTAGAGTGAGGAGGTAACTGTAGTATTGTGTGCCCAATGTACAGTATGATATTGTCAAAGATATTTAAAGAGATATTGTAGAGCGGACGTCATAAGAAATGTCTTAGAAAAACCGTCATCCTATGTCATCTAGCTTTCAATAGTAAACAAGGGAATTAAATTTGTAATTTATGTGTAATTTATATATAAATTTGTAATTTATGTAAAAATAGCGTAAAACGCTATTTTTAACCGACTTCGAAAAGGAGGAGGTCCTATGTATTTTTTTTTTTATGTATGTTCACCGATATCTCGGTCAATTGGGGACCGCTTTTGAAAATTTTTGTTTTGATTGATAGATATGCTTCCAAATTGGTCCCACAGAAAAATTGTTTTGATCTGATGATAAACTTTGAAGATACATAATATGTATGTTCGCCAATATCTCGGTCAATTGTGAACCGATTTTGAATTTTTTTGTTTTGTTTGAAGAAAGACTCCCAAGCTGGTATGATAGAAATATTTTTTTGATCTAATGATAAACTTCGAAGATATGAAACGGAACGGTTTTTTTTGGAATAAGTTTTTTCTAGAACTATTTTAGAGCGAGAGAAGCTAATAAAGAGTATCTATCTATATATCAAATATCTTCAAATAGATTTCCCAAAAATAGAAGATCTTGGCTCCGATTAGTGAGGAGACCCGACCCCAAATAATAGACACAGGAGAAAACTAAGAAGATTTCCTAAAAATAGGAGTAATGGCAGCAGAAGAAAAGCCCATCTAAATTGCGGACCATATTACAAATACCACGAACCACCCATATACATATATATATACCACACAGACCCATAATCGTCCGTGTTACAGTCAGCAATTACACACAACCTCAAATACAGTTTATAACAAGTTATTTGAACGACCTTGACATCATGACCCCATTGCTGTCACATCAACGTTTACCACAGAGCTACGAAAGACTGGAAGGGGCATTGTCAACACTGCATAAAATTAAAAAACTGACCAAGTGCGATTCGTACTCGAAAGGCTATAAATACAATATTATATTCGAGCAAAAAAAAAACGCCGCGACAAAATAAAATTTCTTGTATAGGAACTCTCTTTAATTTTTAATTTTTTTATTTTTTGTTGTAGCGGCAATAGAAAATACATATTCTGTGAGAATTTTAATTACGTATCTCTTACGGTTTATGAGATACAGTCCGCTGACAGATGGGTACACAGACCAGCTGACAGAGGGGCGGTCTGGGCAGGTTTAGTTCAAAAGAACCTGCACAAAGTGTAGAGACTAATCGCAAGACTTGCACAGACCACAGAAGAGACGAGAAAGCTCCCTCTTTTTTGACAGTCGTTACGGTTGTCATGCAAACGCTAGAGGAGAAAGAGAGAGAGGTTATGGAGGTAAGATAGGCAGTCACTTCATGCTGTATCCGCTAAGACTGGAAGCTGACCCGGTAAAAGTCATTTTTGTGAATTTTATGAGTGTTTGTGTATTTTTTTTTAAATGAAAGTTTATGAAGTTTATAATTTTTTTGGAATTTTTAGTGAATTTTTATGTTGGCTTATTTCTCTAATTTCTGTAAGTGATCGTTGAGCTTAAGTGTAATTTTATATAATTATGTTTTAGGTAGTTATGGCAGATTGATGAGGTACCGCATCTAGTCAATGCTGACTTTCCGCATTATATGTGTGTGTATCATGACATGCTCTCAGAAGCGGCCGGATGATGCTCAATGCGTATTATTATAAGCATAGCATCAGCCTTATACTCGTAATGTTCCCACTGCTGGGACTCAGGCCTCCTCTTTAGGAGAGGGCATGGGCCGTAATCCACCACGCGGGATGTTAATTTTTTTCGAATGTCATTCTAGGATACGCAGGTTCCCTCACGATGTTTTCCTTCACCGTTTTGAGAGTAGTGGTGATTAAATAAATTTCACTGTACAAGTAAATGTGCCTGGCTGGGTTTGAACCCGCAACCTATAACTCGTAATTCAGGGCCGTTACCACTGAGCCCTCACTGATTCTCAATTGGTATGTGCAATTGGAAAGTTCAAATGTCGATTTTAATACGCCTTTAGTTAAGTTTGTTTACTTATAACTAATCAAGTTGGTAAAGTGATTACGGAATATGGATAGTTAAAAGACTGCTTCGCTGCCGTAGTAACTTCCCTAACCAAAGGTCCTGGGTTTGATTCCCGGGTCTCGCAATGTGTTATTGTGTTTGGGCAGATACGTTCATACCGCGCACGTCGAGGAACTAGAACAATTTGCCTGCTGCGGTCTTCCCATCCGATTATAATTTGGGTGTCTTCAAGGCAAGAATGTGAGCTCTTAATAAACTAGTGTGCTTCACCATCAACTATTGCATCACTGCTTACCATCAGGTAGGATTGCAATCAAGCACTAGTTTACAACCAATAAAAAAAATAAAAAAAAGGATCGATTTTTTTAACGTGTGAAATCATCATAAGACTTCTTCCGCTCTGGGTGGACCAGGAAGGAGTACGAGGAGGCAGGGAGGCTTTTTACTTAGTAAGGACCCTGGGTTTCCCTTTTGGAAGCGTACCCATGGCCCCAGCAGGCTTCGACCCTGCTGGGGTCCTACGGTTTTGCTGACATCTCTTTGAGGCACGTATGGAACACTGCTCGTCGTTGACGACTCAAGCTCGGTCGAAACGATTACCGGACAGCTGGACGGCAATCTAACCATTACTCGTAGTCTGCAAGCCCATGCTGATTGAGAAAGACACAGTCGAGGGGTTGAGTTCAGTGGAGAAAATGACTTAGAATGACGGAGTAAACAATGAGCCTCATTAGAAGACTTAAAGTCACCCAAAGGACAATGGAAAGGGCTATGCTTGGAGTTTCCTTGCCTGATCGCACCAGGAATGAAGATATTTGCAGGAGAATCAAAGTTGCCTTCCTCGCGAAGAATTGAAAGGAAATGTTTCTTCACCATTGTTTTAAAGGTCGGTAGCGTTTGAGCACGCCTTACTTCAATGGGTAATGCATTCCACAGACGAGCTGCTTGAACAGTAAACGACTTGTCAAAAAAGGAAGTGGAATGCATGCGAATACTTAATATCAGATCTTCCGATGATCTCAAAGACCTAGAATGTGTGTCACAAAGGAACTTAAAGCGTAAGTAGTAGGATGAAAGAGCACATTATAAAGCAAAGAAAGTATATGAGCATTCCGGCGAAGGCGAATAGGAAGCCATTTGAGCTGTATATGGAATTCGGAAACGTGGTCATACTTGCGCAAGCCAAATATGAACCTGATACAGAGATTTTGAAGTCGCTCGTACTTGTCCAGTCCGATTTTTGAGCCTGAATCGAAGTGCATAGCAAAGGGTTCATCTTATTTACCGCGTACTATAACTACTGCTAACGTTTAAGACGTCTGTCATAAAATTGCAAGTACTAGCGACCTACTGAGCTAAATATTTTTCCGCCAGTTACGAAATATTCATTGAACGTAAGTACTTAAGTTACTACATTTTGTGTGCTGATGAAATCTCAGATTCAGACAGCGTTAGGAAATCCTAACGCTGTCTGAGACCCACCGGAGATATGGGCTTACGGACGACGAGCAGCTCGCCGTCCAGTCGTCCAGTAACCGTCCGGACCAAGCCAATCGGTCAAGTGCGAGTCGGGCTCACGTACCGAGGGTTTCGTACCAACAAGTACTTATCTATTGTTGTCTCCCTGTGCAGATTTGTAATAAGAAAATGCGTCATTTTGTTTCTAATGAATAAATTCAAAAACTACTGGATTGATTTCAAAAATTCTTTCGCTGGTATAATGATACTTTATCACTGATTAACATAATTATTTTTAAATATAAAAGCAAAATGGACGCTCACTGATTGATCACGAAATCTCAAAAATTATAACACCTACAAACTTTTTCTGACAGGAAGACTCGGCCCCGGTATGATAAGCAACGAAGGAACGGGGTAGGTTTTTAGTCAGTAAGAGTCTGACACTATTTCCCGCTCCGCCCAAGGGCGGGATTTGTCATTGGATGATTGGTGTAGCCATTGGTAAAGTCTAGTGCTATATTTTCTATGTTCACGCAGGCAAAACCAGTGGTAGAAGTCAGTGAAATAAAGGAATGTTTACAAATAGGTCAACTGGGATGTGATGTACTTACGACTCCATTGAAGATCTCCTCCAGCCTCTGTTTCTGGTTCTTTCCCTTCTTCTGCCGCACGAAGAGAAGAATCTGGTCGATATCTGGGCATTTTCTGAAAGAAACAGATAAATTATTACTTTCAAGGACTTCTTTTTCACAAATACCACCTCCTTAAGAGTTTTCTGAACGTGGTCACTCACAATGGGCTCATCAAAAGGCTTACAGTCACCCAAAGGGGAATGGAAAGGGCTATGCTCGGAGTTTCCTTGCGTGATCGTTTTAGAAATGAAGATATCCGCAGGAGAACCAAGGTTCTGGTTCTGGAGTGACGATTGAACACCAGAAGACGTAGCGTTCTAAGACGTAGCGTTGGAAGACGTAGCGTTGGAAGTACTTGGAGGAGGCATATGTCCAACAGTGGACGTCTTTTGGCTGAGATTATGATGATGATGATGAGTTTTTGAATTGTTTTATTTGACACTTCTGCCTCCGCCTCTGATTATTGTTCTGATTCGGACAAACCAAATTTAAAAATTCGGCTCTCAAATTCTGTTCCAATACGTACAAAGCGTTTCGAACACATTTATTGTGGAGTCTGTATCCTGATAGCCACAACTTAGGGGTCTTTAAGTCAAGAGTGAATAGATTACTTCTAAGCAAGCGTTGCTCCATCGTCGACCACGTCATCGCTTACCATCAGGTGAGATAGTGGTCAAACGCCAGCCTACAATTATGAGTATGTGTAAATGTGGAACAGAGAGTAAAGTCCCACGTACCTCCGTTGAAAAGGGAGGATCCTCCGACCAGACGGGTGTTATATCTGGTGGGCTATTGCCCGATAGATGATTTCGGGCGGTTGAATGTATTCAAATCGTGCTGAGAACTTTAATTGCGCGATACAGGATAGTTCCTCCGTGATGACCTAGATGTCGCTACTGTTGTATTCCAACTTCTCACAGTCCACGTGGTGCATTACAGGCCCCTCCCTTTCACAAAGAGAAGGCCTGTGCCACACTAGTCCCCCAAAACGGTGTCTTACGTTTTCAACGGATTCCTGCATTGATCACCGATCTAATACACAAGTTATCACTGATAAAATGTCACTTGTTTTAATATTTACCTGAGCAGCTTCTCAACCAGCACTTTCCCCATGAAGCCGGTGCCTCCTGTGATTAGCACCTTCAGTCCTGTGAAGGTGTCCGCGATCCTGTCGGGCAGGGCATCCAGGTCGGCGCTCGACATTGTGGTCTCTGTGGGCATTGTGATGCTGTGGACAAAACAGAAAGGAGCATTAGTCACATCTATAAGTATAAGTATCAGCCTTATAATGTTCCCACTGCTGGGACTCAGGAGAAGAAATGGGCCACCACGTGAACCCAGTGCGGGTTGGTAGATGTCACATATCTTCGAATGTTTGGTTCTAGGACATACTGGTTTACCATCATGTTACGACCCAACCACATCCAGCGAAGCAGACACCTAAGACGCGTGTGACAGCGGATACAGCCATAAAATGCATAAAGCCACGACTTTTTCTTACGAGGCAGGCCTGAAGGAAGCGTTTTTGCTTCTTATACATTCATATACTCCCTGCTCCTTCCACGGGAGATATTATTGTGCACAAGCTTGTACATACAAACACAGGTGTACCCTCTCTCCCTTCACTCTCATAGCTCGATGGGACGGCAATCCGACACAACCAGGAAGAGATTAAGGACAACCCTTCGAAAACCCATTTATGTAATAATTTTACCTATCTGGGGATCGAACCTTGGATCCACGCTAACAACTACTGAACCATCGAAACAAATAGATTTGGGGGGGGGGGGATGGGGATGACAGGTGGTGTTAGACTTTTCAGACTTTGGCAGTTTTTAATATCGTGTAGATTTCATCACGCATGCGGAACTGCTCCGCATGCGGGGTCACGCTCCGCATCCCGTGTGAGTATTACACGCATTACAGTAAAAACTTGTATGAAAAGGACATTTGAGGGGGCTACGTGTGCGGAGTAATCCCGTATGCGTGATGAAATCTGCACGATATTAAAAATACCCTTTTACTTCTTAAAACCGAGAGTCGAAAATATTACAGGTAAATAGATACTGTAGTAACCACAAACCCACAAAAATATCGGATCGAATATGAAATATTACCCACAATATACACTACGTCATAACATTTCAAACTCGGACGCAACATCCGTAATTACAATACGACGACCGGTTTCCCAACGTTGGGCAACAACCTGACCTTGTAATACTGGCCTTACATGCCACCGTCTAAAAATATTGCCGCCTTTGTGGTTGGAACTCTTTGCCTCGGCCCCGCTGTCACTAGTGATGTGCAGGGCAGTTCAAGACAACAGTAAGGAACACTGATGAATTCTAGCTAATCGGAAACATCCTTTCCATCCATTCAAAACTTTTTTCACTTACAAAAAGTCTCTTTGCCTATCTTCCAGAGAAAAACTGAACAATGACAATCCTAATTTTTTTTTTTCTATTCCGAAGCGCAGGGTGTCAGCCTAGATACGCTTAACTATAAAAGTAAATGAATATATTGAAAAATTCACATAGGTTCTTGTCTGGTTTCGAACTTCATACCATAGCATCAGCCTTATAATGTTCCCACTGCTCTCAACTGGACTCAGGCCTCCTCTCTAGGAGAGGAAACAGGCCGTAATCCGAGTACGGGTTGGTGGATGTCACATGTCTTTGAATTTTTAGGACATGCCGGTTTCCTCACGATGTTTTCCTTCACCGTTTTGAGAGCAATGGTGATGAAATAAATTACACAAAGTAATGTGGGAGAACTCGTAAGTCGGGGCCGTTACCACTCGGCCACCACTGCTCTCTCCAACACCCTTAAGCTCAATTGGCCTTAATCAGTGGAACATCACGACACTTGAAACACACTTTAAAAATGTTACAACCCAACTTAATTCAATAAAGTAGGTATTACACACACATTTAAGAGTATAAAAGATGATTATTTATCCACACGACCATGTCACACGTGTAAACGTCAATAGCACTAATTAACTTAACAAGCAAAATTAGTTGTTGAAATAATTAATTGATAGGTTCGCGCTAGACCACTATCTCACCTGATGGTAAGCGATGATGTGGTCGACGATGGAGCGCACTTGCCTAGAAGTAACCCATTCACTCTTGACTTAAAGACTCCCCAGTTGTAGCTATTAGGAAACATAGATTATTTATTGGCATGTCAGAAGTACTGTGAGAGGGATTGATGTATGAGTATAACTTACATATCTCGTTACATTTTTGTGTTTTGTTATATTTTTCCTTTTTTTTTAAGTTTGTTTAGTTACTGTAATTGGTTGTAAGACCGTTGTAATTAATAATAAATAAATAAAAAATAAAAATAAAATAGATTCCGGCCGCGAATTCCACTCAGCTGTACGCACAATGAATGTATTGTCAAATCGTTTTACACTTATGGGTAGGATGTCTATTATGTCCTAGTGACAGTGATTCCATGATGGACCAAACTTAGTACAGTACCTACGCGGCAAATAAGTTGAACCCTTTGCTATGGTTACGCGCAGCCCCCCACCTCGATTGAGACCCGCAAATCTTTTACCGCAACTTCAAGGTCAATCGCCATTTTGATGCAATTTATATGCCGCAGATTGTATCAGCCATATTATAAACGTGCTATTTTTTTGATGGGAAATTATCAAATGACTTCTCCCTTTGGGTGAAGCGAGATGGAGTATCAGGCTTTTACCGGTCCAGTAACCGTCAGACCGAACCTATAGAAGTCGTCGACGGCGCGTACTGTTCCCGCATCTCAAAGAAATGACAGCAAAACCGTAGGGAATTTCTGAATAGGAAACTTTTGGTCCTAGAACGCTAAGGAAAACTGAAGGACACAGTAGGTGTAGGGTTAATCAGTAAAAATCTAACACGCCCTCCGGCTCCACTCTAGGGCAGGAATGTCATTGGATCATTTCCCATCTCAAAAAAACACTTTATTATGCGTTTATTTATTTATTTATTTATTTATTATATGCTTTATTGTACACCATAACATGAACATAAACAAGGAACTGAAGGAACTATATAATTAAAAAAAGAAGAAAGAAAGAAAAAGAATTTATTTGGTACAACACAGGGCATATTACAATACATCGTTAAATTTTGGTCGTTTTACTCCCGCGGAGGGTCGTTTCGGTACATGAAACACTATCGATTTGTAAAGAGAAAATAAAAAAATTAAGTACTTTTTTTTCTAAAACTCGAAAACGAGTCAATGACCTTGTAAGTAGTTGTTGAACTAAATACCTACAGGTCATTGAACCCGCCCAGCTGACGTTTACTTAACGAAATTAATTTCGTAAGTGAGTACTTTATTTTTAAATTTTTTCTTTACAAATCAATAGTATTTCATGTACCGATCCGACCCTCCGCGGGATTAAAACGTCTAAAATTTAACAGTGTATATAGGTAACACGAAATAAGTAATTATATATTTCAGTGTTTTTGTTTGGTTTTGTTTTTGGAGGAGTGTGGAACAGAGAGTAAAGTCCCACAAACCTCCGTTGAAAAGGGAGGATCCGACGAGACGGGTGTAATGTCTGGAAGACTACTTACTGCCTGATGATTTCGGGCGGTTCTATATGTTCGAATCGCGCGGAGAACTTTACTTGCGCGATGCAGGATTAGTTCTTATTTGACGCCATAGATGTCGCTACTGTTTGTACTTTTATTTTTTTCCTATTAGGTACTCTTACACACGGTGTCTACATCTCTTTTTTCCTAACTCTCCTTTCGCTGGTATGCTGGAAAAAATTGCTATAGAAACAAGCATAACATTTTTTAACAATTTTTCTGTTTCCTTCATCTGGTTTTTTATTTCAAGTGTTTTTCTTTATTTATATAAACTAGTGCTTGACTGCGATCCCACTTGATGGTAAGCAATGCAATCGTTGATAGTGAGGTGCACTAGTTTATTAAGAACTAATTCACTTCAATTCAGTTCGTACTAGTTTATTACCTTCTGACGGAAAAGAGGGGTGTTATAAGTTTGACTTTCTGTCTGTGTGTCTGTTCGTGGCATCGTAGCTCCTATACCAATGGACCGATTCTGATGCGGTTTTTTTTGTTTGATTAACAGCTAATTCGCTCTAGCCTTGAAGACACCTAAATTATATTCGGACGGGAAGACTGCAGCAGGTAAATTGTTTTTTTGTTTTGTGTTGCACACAAATAAATAATTAAAATTATTACTAACACAGGTCAGCTTACGTATAATCATCTAATTTGTAGTATATAAATTATGAATTAATAATTTATGCTCTATAAATAGCAAGAGCTGGTAGATTAGCAAAGAGTTTGGACGCTGCTGGCTTAGCAACAGCTTTACGACTTTGTGCTATATTCAGTGCTCAAGGACTGGTCTTATGTGCTGGACTTTCACTGCGCAACCAGTGTTTCGAAATGGTTTTATAGTATAGTAATATTGCGTATATCCTATTAATTAGCGCAGTAATAGGTACTTATTATATTATATACTAGGTTTTTCCCGCGGCTTTGCTCCCGCTCTACTCTACCTAAGAACCTTTTCCTGACAATAACAAACCCAACAAAAAAAGAATTAGCGAAATCGGTTCAGCCATTCTCGAGATTTGCGCTTAGCAACACATTCAGCGATTCATTTTTAAATTATAGACTAGCGACCCGCGCCAGCTTCGCACGGATGCAATGGTCATATTAAATATTTTATGAATATATTATACATATAAACCTTTCTCTTAAATCACTCTATGTATTAAAAAAACCCGCATCAAAATCCGTTGCGCATTTTTAAAGATCTAAGCATACATAGGGACAGACAGCGGGAAGCAACTTTGTTCTATACTATGTAGTGATAAATTATACAGATTCTGAGGTAATTCTCTGTAAGAGTATTATCGTTTTTAGGGTTCTGTACCTTAAAAAGAAAAAAACGGAGCCCTTATAGGATCGCTTTGTTGTCCGTTTGTCTGTCTGTCAAGACTCTTTATCTCGGAAACGCGTGAAGTTTTCAAATTGAAATTAAAACCATATACTTAGGTTAGCGGTCCCTTGAAGCTGTAAAAAAAAAATTATGCGTGACTCTGAAGGGAATAAAATTCATAGGATACTTCCCGTTGACCTAGAATCCTGAAATTTGGCATGAAGCAAGATCTCATAGCACAAGTGTAGGAAAAAAATCAGAAAACTGTAAATTTGTAGTTACGTTACAAAAACCGTAACAATACATGAAACACTTTAACATTATTGACCTGTAAAGATAAAATTAAAAAAATAAGTAAGTACTTTTTTCCAAAACTTGAATTAATATACACATGTGCGAAATGATTTTCTTAAGGTAAACGAGTCAATGACCTTGTAGAGAGTTGTCGGTTGTTGCGTACTAACTACCTACAGTTCATTGACTTCGCTCAGCTGACATTTATTTAAAGAAATCAATTTCGTTAATGCGTAAATAAATTCGAGTTTAAAAAAAAAGTACTTTATTTTTTAATTGTATCTTTACATATCGATAGTGTTTCATGTATCGAATCGGCCCTCCACGGGATTAAAACGACCAAAATTTAACGATGTATATTTGCTAGTTTACGTAATATTAAGTAACTTGGTCATTTAGGTGTGTTTACGTCTTTCTAGTTACCAGCGTACTGTACTAATTAGCTTTAGAGAAAATCTGCGAAAATCTTACGTAAGAAGTGAACGTACGTGTATGAGATGGATGAAGACATACAGACTTATCCTTGACAAGTCGACAGCCCACCAGGCGCGGCTTGCGGATCACGAACAATATGTAGCTCACCGTCCGGTTGTCGGGTCAAGAATCAAAAATCAAAGCGTTTATTTCAAATTTTTCACTTTGGCTATACTTAAGGCAGGTCCTATCAAACTGATCTGATGATCGAGCCGGAAGGTAGAAGGTAGACACGAGAACTTCATAATAAAACCATGTATCCTAGCTGTGTTTGGGTTTATTAGAATTATCATGAGAAATAGGCCCTGGTTATAAGTGCATCGCAACTAAAATATGTGAAATAAAAAACTTTTTACAAAAAATATACATAAAATATATAAATAACCTACTTTACTAGAAAAAAAAACCACTAAAATGTATAAGATTACTTTAATTTCGGAAATCGGTGTTAAATAAGAAACAAATAATACCGAAAAACACCTCTTCATTAGTTTGTACGGAATCCTCGGTGTGCTAGTCCGACTCGCACTTGCCCAGTTTTTTTTTCTTCCATTCCTCCCTGTCCCGGGGGGACAGGGAGGAATGGTCGGGACCCATTCTAGAATTGAGAGCACATACCTATATTACATTGCAGATTACCCCAATCAATTGACTAGACGGCTGACTTTCTAGAATGGGTCCCGACTGCCAGTATTTAAAATATTATATATATAGATAAGTGCAATCGGGTACAACGACTTTCTTGTTTTAGGGCTTTTTCATGAATGCTCAGAAAAGCAGTCGGGTTTTTAGTTTTTTTAATTACCGTTTTTTTTATATTTTTTAGTTTTATTTTATTACGATATCACTTTCAAAGTAATTATGAATCTAAAGACACCTCTCAAACTAAAATCCATCGAGCCGTTCAGGTCGCAGAGCGTGCCAAACATTTGAATTTGGCGCTAAAAATCCGCCATTTTGTTATTTTTTTATTTTGATATACCCAGTGTCACTCTCACAGTAAATACGAATCTAACGACACCTTTCAAGCTAAAATCCATCGAGCCGTTCAGGCTGCAGAGCGTGCCAAACAATTATACATACATACATATATATATACATACATAAATACATACATTCTCTCGAAAAACATAACCCTCCTTCTGGCGCAGTCGGGTAAATAATAGAAAACCAGCTACCAAGCTAGCGGCTCAAACCAAACTTTCCAGGGACCCATTCAAATCTACAGACTAAATTTCATTCAAATCTGTCGGTTTAGGAAGAGTTAAGTGACTAACATGTACAGAAGAATCTTCATATACCCCTATACACCGTTAAATTTTGGTCGTTTTAATCCCGTGAAGGGCCGATTCGGTACATAAAACACTATCGATTTGTAAAGATAAAATTAAAAAAAATAAAGTACTTTTTTTCTAAAACTCAGTTAATAAACGCATTTACGAAATTAATTTCTTTAAGTAAACGAGTCAATGACCTTGTAGGTAGTTGTCGATAGTTGCGTACTAACTACCTAAAGTTCATAGGCATCTCTCAGCTAACGTTTATTGGAGAAATTAATTTCGTACATGCATAAATTAATTCGAGTTTTAAAAAAAAGTACTTTATTTTTTAATTTTCTCCTTACAAATCGATAGTGTTTCATGTATCGAATAGATGCGCGGGAATTAAAACGACTAAAATTTAACGGTGTATATAATTCTACTATACGTGTGTTTGTCACCTATCTTCTCCCTAAATACCGCCTCAGCGGTAATCATCAACATTCACATTCATTGTGCGTTCAGCTAAGGAGTGAAATGAGCTGCTGGAGTCTGTGTTTTGTGATAGCTACAACCTAGGGATCTTTAATTCAAGACTGAATAGGTTACTTCTAGGCAAGTGCGCTCCATCGTCGACCGCATCGTCGCTTTCCATCAGTTAAGATAGTAGTAAAGCACGAGCCTCAACAATTTTTTTTTTATATAATTATAAGCACCTTAGTTTAATGATACTTCATTCTATTTGAAATATCTATTGTGCACGCCTACCTCAGTGTTGACTTTTTTAACCCAAAGGTTGACTTTTAGAGAATGCCTTGTTGAATTAAGTCCGCCTATGTACAACCTCTGGACATGAAGATTAAATAAATACCTAAATTAATATGTACTAGGTATTATCATATCATAGTAAAGCATAATCATCCTCATAATGTTCCCACTGCTGGGACTCAGACCTCCTCTCTTGGATAGGGAATGGGCCGTAAACCACCACGCGGGCCCAGTGCGGGTTGTTTGTCACATTTCTTCGAATTTTTAGTTCTAGGACATGCCGGTTTTCAGAACAGTGCTGTTGAAGTAAATTACACAAAGTAATGCGCCTTTGCCGGGTTTGAATCCGCGACCTACAACTCGTTAGTCGGGGCCGTTACCACTCGGTCATCACTGCTCTCTCTAGGTATTATCATTAATCCTCAAATCAGTAATAAGCTGTGAACAACAGACGGAGCTTAACAATTTTGTGACAGCACATGTGTTGGAAGTGACACTTCATAAATGATTGTGTAAATCAACGGATGGAGTAACATGTAGTCTTGCAAGCTTGAAGTACGTCGTACCGATAAGTTTGTTTGTGTTGCGGGTTCTTGCGAAGTGGCCTCGACCCAGCGGCCGCCATCTACACACCGCAAACAATAAGCAACGTGTTTGTGCCTAATACGGTGACCGGATTGTCCCTTATCGCTTTAAACTTTAACATATTCGGCGAAATATGCAAATTCTTAACCTTACATAAAAAAAGAAAGAAAGAAAAACAGTTCATTTACACGGAATGACGCAACTAAAAACTAGACAAAGATTATTCTATAGGAAAGATATGCGTCACATCCGTGCAAAAAGGCCGAACGCTCAGCATAAAGCTGTGTCCTCATGCACAATGCGATGAGCACACAGCGCCCAAAGCGCAAAGGACGGCTTAGTTGTTTCCCGCACGTGTGCGGCCAACTCCTTCGCTAGCAACACTGCTTCGCAGAACAAAGCGACCGCCTGCCATTCCTCCTCGCTCTAGACCATGGCCTGAACCAGGGCCTGGCGCAAGAAGTTGCCGCCATCAATCGCCTCCACAAGGACGCGACGCAACTCCGCTCAAGAGGGACACGCCTCCATCGTATCATCCAGGCGGTTCACACAATGATGACACCCGGGCGTTTCACCCGCACGAATGCGATGTAAGATTACAACATTAGAATGATTTTGAATTCATATTCTGCCCCTACGAAAAAAACCTACGCCACAACATGGAAGTAAGACTAATGCAATATTTATTTCGACTGGCCTGTTGGACTAGTGGTTAGTGGCCCTGAGCCCCTGACTGCTATGCCGGAGGTCGTGGGTTCGATTCCCACCCAGGACAAATGTTTGTGTGATGAACACGATCATTTGTTCTGTGTCTGGGTGTTATTTATCTATAATATGTATGTATTTAGAAATATATAAGTATGTTTATCAGCTGTCTGGTACCCATAACACAAGCTCTGCTTAGCTTGGGACTAGACGGTGTTGTGTGATAGTTGTGGAATATTATTATTATATTATAATATGGCCTTCCTCATTTACCCTGATAAAAAAGCATGTATTTATTTATTTGTTGATATAATGCTCTCTTACGGAAAGCGCCCGCGGCGTTTATATGACCGCGAATTCACACATGAGCCGAGCCACACATTAATAAACATGACGATGCGTTTCGTAAGGTTTTTTTTAAATATGCGGCCTAAAAATAACTTAATATGACAACATACTATACATTAAACAAGTTCCTATACTTTGGCAATTTTATTCTAGTATTTTCCTATGTTGGCATCGGCATCCACTGTCACAGGATTGGGTGTCACCTGATGGAAAGCGATGATGTGGTCGACGATGGAGCACGCTTGCTTAGAAATAACCTATTCACTCTTGACTTACAGGTCCCCTGGCTATCATCATCATCATCATTTCAGCTAAAAGACCTCAACTGCTGGACACAGGCTTTCCCTAAGTAACTCCACAACGAACGGACCTGTGCTTCTCGCATTCATCGCATTCCCGCGACTTTCACCAGTTTATCGGTCTAACTTCTAGAAGACCTAGTCCTTACAACGCTGTTTATTGCAGTACGCGGTCGCTACTATAGAACCTTTCGCCCCCATCTATTCCACGAGCAATGTGCCCTGTTCATTGCCACTTAAGTTTGGCGATTTTTCGGGCAATATCGGGAGCCTTGTTTCTTCTGCAGATATTTTAATTCAAGATGCGATCACACAAGGAATCTTTGAGCTACCGACTCCAGTAGCTATCAGGAAACAGATTCCGGCAGGAAATACTACTCCTTAGCTGTAAGATGCATGAGTTCCCAAAATGGTTTGTGCGTATGAGTGGGATGTCCACCAGGTACCGGTTGACGCATCGCCGTACGCCTGGTCAATGGTAGTCCGATGATAGAACAGGCTTGGCGGAATTAAGCTATGCAATTCCGACGCACACTCTCTGAAATGCAACCGGTAAAAAAAACGACAGGCCAGCAACTTGCTGTCGTTGCTTAAGACTTTGAAGCTTCGGCTCGACGAGTGCATCATTACCAAATATCCTTTTAGCTCGGTTCTCAATTGAATTAAGTGCTTCAAGCTGGTATCCGGCAGATCCGTACCAAAGATAAGAGCAGAACTCCGTATACGATCGAACTTGCACTTGATCAAGTACGAGCAGCTGTTCCGGCGTGAAGTAATGTTTGTCACCTTTGCTTGGATTCTCAACTTTTTGGCAGCCAGCTGAGCCTTTGCGTCGATGTATTGAGAGTTGATGGCTAAAACTCGCTCACTCACTTCTTTCAGTTACCATTTGCGTTCCAGGACCACGATAACTCTGGAAGAATCCCGTAAATATAGCAGATATCGGCTTTAGCGGGCCCCGTCAAATTTAGTGACAAGTTTTTAAGGCGCGCGTGGACCCCGGCCTTGGTTGGTAACAGACAGCGAGCTATCCACTGCCCACCATCCACGCGACTGCGAAGGCTGGAAATCGGCCTGCGACTCTTCTGTGGAGCGACTGCCTATCTGACCCACATGACTGCACAACGTAGTATCTCTGGACTACGATAGATATAAAGTCTATCATCATCACCATTTCCGCCGAAAGACGTCCAATGTTGGACATAGGCCTCCTCCAAGCGTCGCCATAACGACCGGTCCTGTGCGTGTCGCATCCTTACTAGGTCGTCGGTCCACCTTATGGGAGGCCTTCCAACACTGCACTTAGAGTCTTCAAATCTTACAAAAACCCGCTCTTATCTCACTCGTTTTTTTTTTGCAAGCAATTGACAGTTTTCCGCACTAGTGCAGAAAAGTGTGCGTGCTCGCTCCTGACACAATTTTATTGTAATGAAATAGTTCTATGGCTACTACGGACCATACTTTCACGGGTTCGGATTGGATGTAGTGCGAGACCGCTCATAGAGCTGGCGATTCTTCGAGCCTTTCTTTCTTCGCTTCTATGTCGGTAACCTTGGTTTTACTGCGGATATCTTCATTTCTAATGATTAATAACAATAATAATATGGAAGTTTGGCCAAGAGCCTCGACCAACATCTGAGGGGGCTCTCGTTAGGCAGTTGGATCAAGGGTCTGATTCAGAAGGCAGTACTCCTGGACACGGCGCGTGTTGTCCGGAGGTTCCTTTCTCAGGAGCCCTGACCACCGGCAGCTTGGGCCCTGTTCCCGATGCCGGTGGGCTACTATTTTTTATATTTTTATATGTTTTATTTTTGTAAATTTTGAAAAAAATGTTTAGAAATGTAATTTTTATGTAGGTATTTTTTTTTTTTTGGCTTGCAATGAAGCACAATACAAGTTTTAAAACTTAAACTTAAATAAAATAAAATAATTAAAAATAAAAACAATAAAAAAGAAATCAACAGTAACAGGAATATGCCTGACGGCTGCGCCAAATAGGTTCAGTTCAGCATGATGCCAGACAACTTCGTAGCAGTTGCCCGCTGGTTTTCAACTGAACCTTGGGTGCAATCACGGATGAGAATAAGTTTAAAATACGAGTATAATGTGATTTAATAAAATGATACATCAAATAATTTCAAAAAACAAATAATTTTGAAGACGAATATGTGTGTTTTAGCTGTGTAAGTATGTAAATAAAACAAATAACGCCATAGTCAATAAAATTGCCTTGCAAGTTGCAAACACGAACTGCGAGTGAGCGTCGTTGGTGTCGCGTATGATACGTCTTCACCACTGAGTCGCGAACACAAGAAAACGAGGCAGCTGTTAGAGACACCGGTGCCCAAGGAATTTCCATCACCCAAAATATTGTAGCTATGTATACACTCTTACAGTATCGCAACATGACCCATGCACACACAAAACGACGATAATAATTGAAAAATTGGCTCACATATCATATTATAGAAACATTTATATTAGTCAGGTCCAGTTTTCGCTGCGCATCCATCAAATACTGCCGTAAACGTCTTCTAAAAGTACTTATTGTGTTTATTGCTCTAATGGGGGATGGAATATTGTTCATATAAGATAATTATATATAAGATGAATAAATGAAATAATAATAATAACGTTTTGTTTCGGACAATGTCCATAATTTTTTAGTAGTACAATTTGCTTAAAACCTATGTTAGTAAAAAATTAATAAAGTGTTGTGTCATTGGGGTTTTCAATGTCAGTAGCATATTTAGTGTTTATCATATTTTTAATGAGTTACAAGAATCATAACTTTTTATCACAAAACGGAATCTTCCGGATTAAATTCAAGACTATAATTGTGGAGTAATTAAATATTAATTTGTTGATTGTTGTGATTCATTTTGCTTGTGGCAATTTTTTAAACCCAGCCGTGTGAGAACCTACTGGATTCCGTGCCACACTTTGGGCTTGACTTGTCTCATTATTGACTGCCATTTTGTCGATATTCTATGAAAAATCGGTTAGCTTGTTCAAAGATTTCAGCCCGTTTCCTTTATCTTTCTTATTCTTTTGCTTTCTTTTTTTCTGTTTCCTCTTCCTGTTCCTTCTTTTTTTACGAAGTGAGCACGACAATGAGCATTTTTTTTTGTCATAATTGATAGGCTGGCGTTTGATCACGATCTCATCTAATCATAAGCAATGATGGAGCACGCTGCCCTAAAAGTAATCTTTCAATCTTGACTTAAATACCACCAGGAAACATATTCCAGCAGGGAATGCCAATACTTAAGTGTGTGCATTACACCGTTACATTTTGATCGTTTTAATCCCGTGGAGGGTTGATTTGGTATATGAAACACTATCGATTTGTAAAGATAAAGTAAAAAAAGCACTTTTTTAAAACTCGAATTAATTTACGCATGTTCGAAATTAATTTCTTTAAGTAAACGTCAGCTGGGCGAGTTCAATACCCTGTAGGTAGTTAGTACACAACTACGAACAACTAACTACAAGGTCATTGACTCGTTCACTTAAAGAAATTAATTTCATAAATATTATTAATTCGAGTTTTAGAAAAAAGTATTTTATTTTTTAATTTATCTTTACAAATCGATAGTGTTGCATGTACCGGATCGACCCTCCACGGGATTAAAACGTGTTCCCAAAACGATTTGTGCTTATTGGTGAGATGTCTACAATATTACATTAGCAGGCTTTAGGAACTGACTTTTTGATTATTTCAATGCTCAATCCTTTATTGCATTCCACAATGTAGGTTTAGGGTTCTTTTTATTTTTTGGTGGAAATCATCCAATGACTTCTCTCGTTCTAGGGCGGAGCGGGAGGGCGTGACTTTTACTGACTAAAACCCACTCTTACATTCATTAGTCACCTTTCGTTCCAGGACCCGGGATTTTCCTTTCAAGAGCGAACCCATGGCTTTGGTGAGCGGTACGGTTGAGGCGCGCGAGGAATACTACGCGCTATGGTCGCCTTGGGCTCGGCCCGGGCGGTAACCGGACGGCCGGACGGTGAGCTACCCATTGCTTGCCGTCCACAAGCCCACGCCTAATGTAGATAAACATTTGGCCAAAGAAATAATCGTGGACCCTGTCGGGCAGAACAATAAATGTCTTCATATTTTATATATTTTTTTGACCCAGTGCTCTTAAGCATTTTAATGGGAATATCAGTAAGTTTATAAATAACGCAAGGTCGATGGTTAGCTAATAAATCAATAATCTGGCAACATTTATTTTTGTAGTTAGGCAACACCGTTAGCAACGCCCACGAATTTTTGCAAAATGGCGACCTTGCTTTTACAGACGTTTCAAAAATAGATTTGATATTTTCATTTCCAATTTTAAATTTGTTAAGAGTATCTATTTGTGGTTAGAAAGTTTTTATTTTTGTATATTTGTGTGTTACACATTGTAAAAGATGAAGGTCAATCCGAATCTATTCCGAGTGTTATAATCAATGAATGAATTAGTGAATGATTTATTTGCTAGAATTTAAAAACATATTGATGCCGTCTAGCAGCTTTGAACTCAGTGGAAAGGGGTGTGAAGAGAGTTGTGATCCAGACGGTTAAGTCCAATCTACAAAATAATCCTTGAGCACAGGCGTAGAGTAGCCAGCCTTTCTGTATTTTACAGGATGCATTTGGGGAATGTGCGCGGGAATTGCATGACTTGATTCCGCCATCACAGTATTTAGTCTCAACTTCGGGTTGAGACTAAGGGCTGATTTCATCATTCAATATAAAAACTTAGTTCAACTAAACTGAGCTCAGCGTAATCTAGTTTAAAGACCCGTGTCGTAAACATGGGCGACAACAAAAGAATTGAAACTGAGTTTAGCGTAAACTAAGTTCAAGTCATCGCGGTGAAACGCAAAATGAAGCTATAATCTCGATTCGCGCTCAAACTGCGTTTTGTTTGAACGAATCGCGATTAGTTTATTGGTGATTTTGGCTCTAAGTATTGCCATACAACGTGGCAATGCCGCCAGTCTATGGGCACACTTCCAGTCGACAGCGATACAGAGGAAATTTTTGACGCCATGTTTTAAGAAATTAAGTTAAGATTTTTTATTGCAAGGGTTTGAAGCCTTGGGAATATCTTATAGTGGACATTATTATAATACTAATATTTTCGTGATCTTGAAGTTTTAGTAGATAATAAATTAACACCTATATAGACGCTTATGTAACGAAAATTGTAAATATATGTACGTATGTGCGAAACCTGAATATAGTTTGTTCAGAATCAGTAACTGGAATCAATCGATTCCAATAATTTTTACACCATGTTATATTTTTTTATAAAAATATATAAGACAGGTCACCAATTAGACACCACCTACACTATGTACAACAAATGTTACGGCAGGTCATAGCGGGCATTAGCTACCAGGGTACAGCTGGGTGCGGGTGCAAAACAACCCCTCAATCGCCCTGATGGCCCAGTAACCATGTGCTTGTGTAGTCAACCAGGTACCATAACAAGCTTATCAGGGAGAGAGAAGAGATGGTAGGATGAAGACTAAAATAAAAGAAAAGGGAGTTAGAGATAGCGTGACGGGTGACAGGACAGAATGGAAGAAAAAAACGTGTTGCTCCGACCTCAAATAACACCGGACAAGATCAGGAGGATGATGATGACGATGATAAAAGATTTATGTTTATTGTTCATCATCATCACTTCAGCTGAAAGACTTCTACTGAGGGATATAAGCTTCCCCGAATGTCTCCACTACGACTGTTATCATGCGTCTATCATCCAACTAGATCGGCCACACGCTCCAAAGGGATCCTGAGCATATACCAAGGCAAGCCCTAGACTAGAATCCCTAAGGAAAGCGAAATCGTGGTCGTTGTGGTGGCAGACCTGGCGACGAACGGTTATCGCAGAAGCGAAGAACATAGGGAAGACCTGGAGCGAAATAAAACGCGAAGCTCAAGACCGAACGGGATGGCGGCGCACTGTGGACGCCCTCTGTCCTATCTCGGGGACACAGGAACTTAAGTAGTAGTAACATCCATTGGTTTCCCATGACCCTCACCAGGTTGGATGGGTGTATAGTTCTATACCTCTTTCTTCTTCGCAAGCCTGACATTTTAAGGCGTATAGTCCCTTGAACGTCTGACCGGAATTAACTGCACACACACACGTACTGCAGTCTAGGCGGCGGACGGGTATCTGAATAAATCTTTTTTATGAAATTGAAATTTTCTTTTGTATGAAATTGGATTAATCTTTATGACATTGTGTTTGAATCCTTATAACGTATTATTTTTATGACTTTTTATTTTGAATTTGAATGACATGTGTATACCTATCATTGTAAACGATCGGTTTTAATGAGCTGACAATTCCATTAATTTTATTATTATCAGTTCTTTTTTTTTTCTAAATATTGAATATTTTGCACGCCGTAAGGCAAAATGTATTGGACAATCGACAATAACAACATCTTATCTGTATACCTGCATTATTAAATTAGCAAATAAAATATCATTATTTGCGAAATACTGATTGATTTAGATTTACCTACATATGCTTTTTTTGTGAAAACACATTCCTAAAGATCAAAGCCGTTTGAAAGGTATAGGGAAAACAAGCAAAAAAAAATATCATTTTGTTTGTTTTTGTTTTTTTTTTTTTCAAAATATTAGTCTTACGAAAAAATCGTGTGTATTTATTTATATATTTTTTTCAAACCTATTAACCTTGCCGTTACTGAAGAGTAGGCTTCAGAATGTCACTATTAAATTTTATAGCGCTGCTCGGGAGTAAGAGCCTTAACACGTCATGATAGGGCCCCAAGACAATTTTTAAGCCTTTTTTATGAAACAATCGATACGGATACAGACGCCATTTTTAATTCTTATACATTTTTCAGTTTGCTTTTTATAATTTTTTGCATCTCGATTGTTCACTTTTATCTTTGTTATTATCTAAATTCATTTTTATAATTGAAGAACTCAATTGTATTTATGCAATTTTGTTTTATTATATTTTTGTATTTTACCTTGTATTATTTCAGTGCACGTCTCATTAATTTTAAAAAACTGTTTATATTTTTTTAATCAAAAATATGTTTTACTGTAGTGTACAACCCAGGGGCGTAGCTACCGCCGTATCTTCCGTATCAATTTGAATGTCCAACGGTAGACAATATTTCGGCTGAAATGATGATGATGAAGACTTAACCACGTCGGGAGTGTCATTGCAGCTTCATCATCATGCATAATGGGTGATTATTCTGTACCTACGTGCAATGTTAGTAAAAAATACTATAATAGACTATGCGGAAAAACCTTCGCATGATTACTTGCAACGTTTTTTACTTGAAGTAACATGATGAGTACATTTGTATTCAAATAGATAACAAGTTTTTGTGTCATCCAATGACGTAACATGTTGCTAACATCTCGCCGATTTAGTGATTTTCTGTAAACTCGAAAAGCGTCTTATACGCTTAAAATATAATAATTTACAATATGTTTAAAACACAGATATATTATCGCCTTATTTTATAAATACAGGTAGTAAATATGAAAAAAGAAGAACAAAAAATCAGGTGCAAGTGATAGTTGGTTACGCGCGCCAAAGTTTTCACCAATTTATAGACCTAGGGGCTTACTCTCGAGTTTAATTCCGATCGTTAGACATCGGAACTGTGACGTTTATGCTAGCGCCAAATTGGTTCAAAATTGCGTGACCACACGCCAAGCCCAATCCTGATTTCACTTGTTTCCCAAAATGGTCACGCATTCTGGCGATAGCATCGAATGTCACAATTCCAATGCCGACCGATCGAAATTAAACTCGAGAGTAAATCGGATTTCGAAAATTTTACCGAATCGTAAAATAGTATTTTTGCGATCTAACTACAAAACAGATTCCAGACTTTTTGAGCTCTTGCTAAAGAGTGATGGCAGATTCTCGAACAAAATTTTGCTGGCAATTTTATTTAGCGTCTAGTGATGAAAAATATACAAAACTATACAGTTTTGTATATTTTTCATTTTTCAGATTAAATTTCCAAAACATTTTGTCTCAGATATTACTATTAATAGACGACGTGTACAAAAGATATTACAGTTTTTTATTTATTATTAGCTTTGATTTAAATAATTAATAATATAAAGACCTCTCCTCTCTATAAGTGACCCTTCAGGAAAATGAGGTGACATAATGTTATGTTAAAAATAACAACAACGAAGGTAATCTTTGAACTTGACATACGGAGGACGTACATTAACTTGTTGTGGTCGTCGACATAAGTGCCGACACACAACAAAACCTTACACTGATAGTACACCTGATGTTATAGAGTTCCGAAAATATCGGATATCCAAAATAAAAGTAACCGAAACCTTTATAAAAGGTTCGAATAATTTCGGAAAAAAAAGGAAGTATTCCTGTTTCGGCACCATAGATATCCGTTCGGCACCAATTTTTATCGCCCCAAAAATTTCAGAATCCAAGCTATTCCTCTTTCCGCACCAATAGGTATGTTAGCTTGGTGCCGAATCTGGAAACAACATACCAAAAATACCTATTGGTGCCGAAAGAGGAATAGCTTGGGTGCCGAAAAAATCGGTGCCGAAACAGGAATGCTTCGGAAAAAAGCCGTCTAAATATACTAAAAATAATGTTGTATAAGTATAAAACCTACCTATACCTACTTGTAACACTTTCTACGTAAGTAAGCATATTTAGAAACGCACCCACGATACAAGAAGTAATTCCTAGTGCGGGGAAATATTTTATTAAAGAAAAGAAAACAAAAATATTTAATAACTGCAATAACAAAAAGTATGTAGTTACGTGCCTCCTCCAACCTCTTAATTAAATAAACATGTAAAAACTGCATTGTTTGATGTAAGTAGGTCTCAATGACATTCAAGTTGCCACGAGTTGGTAGGTACTTTAGCAGTTTTAGTTTTTGTTTTTATTATTTTTGGTGAACAATAAAGTTTATTCTATTGCATTCTATCCTGTCCTATCCATATCAAAGATGAGATCTAAGTTCGGCAAAAAAAAAAACATTTCAAGGAACACAGTTCTATAATACAATACCCTCATTTATAAAAAATGTACACTTATTTAATACATTCAAGAACTAACTAGCACAATACGTTAAAAGTAATTATAAAATAACCTAAAGGCTGAATGCATTCGATGAGTTTAATAACTTACGTGAACCCTTGTTAATTGGTATAGTATAAGGAAAAACGGTAATTTAAAAAACTAAAAAACCCGACTGCTTTTCTGAGTATTCATGAAAAAGCCCTAAAACAAGAAATTCGTTATACCCGATTGCACTTAACTATATTATATTTTAAATACAAGATAAATTGTAGCAGTCGGGACCCATTCTAGAAAAGGAAGCTTAGTGAATTGAGAGCACATACCTATATTACATTGCAGATTACTCCAATCTATTGACTAGACGGTTGACTTTCTAGAATGGGTCCCGACTGTTACAATTTATCTTGTATTTAAAATATTACATAGTTACGTGCAATCGGGTATAACGAATTTCTTGTTTTAGGGCTTTTTCATGAATACTCAGAAAAGCAGTCGGGTTTTTTAGTTTTTTAAATAACCGTTTTTTATTTTTTTTGGTTTTATTTTATTACGATATCACTGTGAAAGTAATAACTAATCTAAGGACACCTCGTAAACTAAAATCCATCGAGCCGTTCAGGCCACAGAGCGTGCCAAACATTTGACTTTGGCGCCAAAAAACCGCCATTTTGTTTTTTTTTATTTTGATATACCCAGTGTCACTTTCACAGTAAATACGAATCTAACGACACCTCTAAAGTTAAAATCTATCGAGCCGTTCAAGCTGCAGAGCGTGCCAAACAATTATACATACATACGTACCTTCTGGCGCAGTCGGGCAAATATTCTTCTCAGGTAAGTGAATTTGTGTCTTTTTTGAGAAATCCTATCCCATCCTATTCTATTCTAACGGGAATGGGTCTAGGTCTACGTTCTTAAATACGTCATCATCATCTTTCTGCCTTTGTCCCGTTTTATTTGAAGACGGCGCCACACGTTTATTTCTTTCATTCTGTCCTGACACCCGTCCTGGACGGGCACGCCATAATTATGGCGGTTAGCCTTTGAGGAGTGGCTGGAAAGACGTCACGACGTCCTCGCAAGTCCTCACCGGACATGGTAAGTTCGGGAGTTTCCTGCACCGGATTCGTGCGGAAGAAACGCCCGAGTGCCACCATTGTGTGGACCGCTCGGAAGACAGACCAGAAGCATACGGTAAAGGTGAGCCCTGCTTAGACAGAGCACCGCCGAGTCCAGGTGAGCTCGACTTGGACAGGTTAGGTTAGGTTAGACCCCGTCATCTGCTTCGTAGTTTTTTTTTTTTGAGCTATCCAGAAGATCATATTTTAGCGCGCAATCAGTATTTTTGATGGAACAAAAGCATATTTTGTAGTCGAAAACAGTAATTAGAGACATTAAGAAACAGTGGACTTTACCGGTGGACAACGAAACTATTTTACGATATGATCAGCCATATTATGAAAATAATAATGGAAAAACATTTATCTGTAATTTTTTGACCAATAAAATACATACAGCCAAATATAGAACCTCCTTTTTGAAGTCAGTTACAAAAGAGTTTTGAACATTAAGGAAATAAAACTTGCGGTCTAAACTCAAGTGCTAATACGGTGAAGCAACGACGTAATCAATGCAAATGTGACACGATGGCAAGTCTCAAGGACGTTAGTTACTTCTAGAAAATACGAAAATGTTGGCAATGTATAGAGTTGACAACTTTTCTAAGATTAATTATAAAATGATATTTAAGTATTTTAGAAATAAGTTCTACAAAAGGTCCATACTATCAAGCCCCAAGCGGACACCGGCGTCCGCACACCTATATTGACTTTCTATTGTATCTCTAATTACGGTATTCAAAGGGACTACATGAGGCCGGCGTTTCCTAGCTGACTATCCTGAGAAGAAACGCGGAAACAAAGTCAGAAGTCATATTCTCTTTTAAAGTCCATACAGTACAACTACAGTACAGTCACAGTATAAAAAAACTTAAAAAAACTTAAACAGATACCTTCCGCCATTTGGTTCCATCATCAAATCATCATGACAATTCTAATAATACCAAACACGGCTAGGATACACGGATTTATTACAGAATTCCGGTTCTTACCTACCTTCCGGTTTCATCATCAGACCAGTTCTATGTATCCCCTCTCTATATCCTATCTTCTTCCTTCAGTCACTCACAGACTACATGTATAAACAAAGCAATTTTACTTGTTACGACAGTTCTGCTAAGGTTTTTTGAAGAGTCCCGTTCTATATCTTCGAAGTTCAGCATCAGATCAAAAATATATTTTTATGGGACCAATTCGGAAGTATAATCTTTCAATCAAAATAAAAAAATTCGAAATCGGTAAACAATTGACCGGGATATCGGTGAACATACAAAAAAAAAATACATACAGCCGAACATAGAACCTCCTCCTTTTCGAAGTCGGTTAAAAATGGTTTATACTGTGGTACAGTACAGTAACATTAGACATGGACGGCAGGCTTGGTGCACAGCGTAGACTCCGAGGATTCAAGAATTACAATTTTTATTGTATTTTTGGGTACAAAGCTGACCGGTCTACATTGTCCTCTCATATCTATAAATATTGTAACATGAAAATATTGTAGAAACAATCACTTTTTTAAAAGAGTAACCATGGAATTTCTTGCCGGTTCATCTGCATAGGAAATGACCAATTGGAACCGTGCGCTAGCTTCTGACGTTTTATAATTTCACTTTCATTATGCGTACAGCTAAGGAGTGGAATTCCCTGCCGGAGTCTGTGTTTCCTGATGGCTACAACCCGGGAATCTTTAAGTCAAGAGTGAGGTTACTTCTAGGTAAGCGCGCTCCATCGTCGACCGTATCGTCGCTTTCCATCAGGTGAGATAGCAGTCAAGCGCGAACCTATCAAGAATTTAAAAAAAAAATTGCCCATGTAGGCTTATGTGAAATAAACGAGTTTGAGTTTGAAGTGGTAGTCACTGGCTGCTGCGCCGAGGGTCGCGAGTTCGATTCCCGCACGAAACCATTTCCAATGCCACTGGGCCACCATTGCTCTCAGCATTTAATCATTTAGATTTAATTATGACGTTAATTATATAACTTGAAGTGGTTGAGTGCATTTAACGAGCAAGTCAATCAAATTATAAAATGACTTATCTACCTACTTTTACGCTTTTAAAAGAGAAAATAACTACCTACGTTTTTTATTAAATAACTAATTTTCGTTTAAATGCAGGCACAAATTATTATTATCAGCGAAATACCACTCACTGATTAATCACAAAATCTCAGAAACTATAACACCTACAAACTTAAAATTTGGCAGGTAGGTTCCTTATAGGGTGTAGACGTCCGCTAAGAACGGATTTTACGAAACTCCACCCCTTAAGGGGGTATGTAGGGGCCCAGCAGGGTCGAAGCCTACTTCGGGGTATTGGGTAAATGTGAAAGTGTACACCAGGGCCCTGGGGCTTACTCTCGAGTTTAATTCCGATCGGTCGATATTGGATTTGTGACATTAGGTACTCTTGAATTCGATGCTATCGCCAAAATGGGTTTAAAATTGCGTGACCACACGCCAAGCCCAATCCCGATTTTACTTAGTTTCCCAAAAAGGTCACGTAATTTGGCGCTAGCATAGAATTCAAGAGTACCTAACGTCGCAATTCCAATGTCGTCCGATCGGATTTAAACTTGAGAATAAGCCCCCTGGTCCCAAGAGTGGGAGATGTCATTGGATGATTTTACCCACAACAAAAAAAACCCCTAAGGGGGTAAACCGACTATCACGCGCGTGAAGCTGCGTGCAGAAGCTAGTATTTACATATTATTATGAAACAAAACTGCTGTGACTGTCTGTCCGTATGTACGCAATTAACTCAATAACTACTGAACGTTAGATACAGTGTGTCATCCAGGAAGGTTTAATAGTAGAATATGTGTGTATAGTAGAAACATGCCAAAACTATTTTTTTTATTTGTTAATGTTTTTGGTTTGGATACATAGTCCTTTAAGTTATGTCTTCGTATGAATAGTTCATTAGTTTACCATTAGAATATTGATATACATAATCTAATGTTTTTGTAGTATTCGGCAGCAAAATGTATCAAATCAACCTTCTCGGCAAACTTCGCTGAGGTAATCAACACTTCAATAACATTCTCAGCTCCATTTCCCCGAGATCGCGCCTGTTTCAATGATCCCACATATTGTCCAGTTGCGCAGACACTTGGGATACAAAACTACACCAATTTTACATCACAATATCCACAAGGAATCAATTTGCGAATAATTAAATTCTCGAATTTTTTTGGATTTCTAACTCGTACAATGTTGGGGTGAATCTTCAGATATTGAATGAATGGCATTAATAAAAATTAGAGATTTACCAATCCCAGTTTATTTATTATTTTATTGATATAAACTAATGCTTGACTGCGACCCCACCTGATGTTAAGCAGTGACGCAATCGTTGATGGTGAAGCGCAGTACTTCATTAAAAGCCTATTCACTTTAACCTTGAAGACACCTAAATTGTAATCGGACGGAAAGACCGCAGCAGGCAAATTTTTACCTACTTAATTATAATAGCTATTTCATAATAAACACTAAACGTAACTCAGTAGCCGTGACCTGGTCACTTGAACCTTACTATTCCCGATTTAAACTAGAATTAATTGGACGTAGTTAAGCAGAAAGGACTCAATCACTAGAGAGAAGGACTAAATTACCAAATATAATACTAAATGTTTTTGTTTATATTTAAATAAAAAACTACATAGCTTCAAAACCAACTAAAAAATGCAAAAAACTTTAATTTTTGAAGTCGATGTTTTTGATTTTGTTTCACCGACTTGACTTCCGAAATTTAAGTCATCCTTCCTTTTTGAAGTCGGCTATACTAGCGATCCTTCCCAGCTTCGCCTGGGTATCAGAAATCTTTGAAAACCTCGATTTTTCTCTACTATAACATGCGTATATTATTATTATATAACCTAAACTTCCCTCATAAAACTGCATGATAATTCGTTTAGCAGTTTCCGAGATTGTTACGTTCAGACGGGCAGACAAGCGGTGTTGAGGGACTTTATTTTATAATATGTTTCATAAAAAACTAGCGTATCTATTTCTCCTTCTCTTTCAAATCCATCCAAAGGTCTGTAAAAATCGCTTTTAGCGATAAGACCGCCCATTGTGACACTGTAACTTTACTTTAGTTATGGTATGTAATAAAGAATATTTCTACGGTATTAAGAAGTAACATTTCCTGTCAACATGGCCCATAAATATGTATGTATAGGTTTTATTTATTGTATATACCGATAAATTTTGGTTGTTTTAATCCCGCAGAGAGTCGATTCGGTACATGAAAAACTATCGATTTGTAAAGAGAAAATTAAAGAATAAAGTACTTTTTTTAAAACTCGAATTAATTTACGTATGTAGGAAATTAATTTCTTTAATTAAACGTCAGCTGAGCCAGGCTTTGTGGCTTAGTCGATAATTTTATTTATTTTGGAATAAAATAAATAAATCTATCTATTTATATTAAGATTATACATAAAACCCTAACCCTAAAACAACTGTAAAAATACAAAATAAAATCAACACCTGTATTAAAAACCAATATATAAAAAATCACTCACCTCTCAAAATCACGATATTATTTTTTCCAAGAAACTAACTATTTTCGTGTTCCCTAAGCGTTCGCCTTGTACATTACACGATAGTCAACTGATCCTCTACGGCGCAAGCGCACTGAGTTGCAGTGTTAGCGTGCATTGCTACACTATTGCGTATGCCCAGGTTTGTTCGTCGAGTCTGTCGCAAGCGAGTAACTTGGTCGCCGGTGAGACGGCTAAGTACAGGCAAATTAGTGATTTGGTGTACGATCTTTTCTAAGAACCATTGGCGTATTACAATATAACGTTATTTTTAACGTTGTTTATTTTAAGGGGGTCTGGCCACTGACATACCTTCAGACCTAGCCAAGTTACGACCGCTTTATGTCAAATCTCTTTCTACAATCGGTAAGGCCTTAGCGCGCAAGCGCTTTTAGAAAACGATAATTTGGCAGCCATGTTGACGCGCCTGAGTCGATCGCTCGTTTTACAAAAACTGATTTTTGGTATAAATGAATAGCTAAGTGATTAGCTATCCATTTATACCACAAAACTAGAGCATGTAGTGATGAACATTCTAGAAACGATTACATTTAATTCTATCATTTTGAACGATGTGAACTTGGCTGAAAGACAAAGTGGCTGTTAGACAATTTTGCACACGACTATCAGAATCAAGCAAACTAATTTGTTAGAGAATATTATCGATTAATTTGGGGGATAACGGAGTTGACGATGACAATGTGATGACGAAATGATATTGTCCCACAGATCAACAAGAGAGACAAATACTTCGTGATCGGAATCGGATTAGAGCTCAAAAGAGATTCAATTTCGATTGTTTTATCAATGAAGTCATGAATGAATCAACACTTTTTTTTTACTGAAAATTAACTGACCTGCTGGTCTAGTGGTTAATGGCCCTGCTATGCCGGAGGTCGTGGTTCGATTTCAACCCAAGACAAATGATTGTGGGATGAGCACAATCATTTGTCCTGTGTCTGGGTGTAATTTATATAAATATAATATGTAAGTATTTAGAAATATTTAAGTTGTATATTTATTAGTTGTCTAGTACTCATAGCACAAGCTCTGGTTAGATTATGGGATATTATTATTATAATACTGTTCCTGAACCGACGTCGTAAATATAATAACCTTATCGGAAGTTATATGATTGAACGATTTGGGTTTGAAGAACTAGGGTCATGGGGTCCGAGCACTCATTTAGTTGTTCAAGATATCAGCAAACAGCTGTCAGATTCTGCACACGACAGGGTTGGAATTTTTTCGGTCAAGGAATCAGCACTGCTATCCAACTTGGCAATGCTGCCAGCACTCTGGGCACTTTTCCCATTGATATCGATGTGGATGAACTTTTTGATGCCCAATAAGTTCGTTTTTACCCGTTTGTACTTATTATTTTTTGTTTCTGTATTATACTTACCTTGTAAATTTATAATAAGAAGAAAAAGGAAATTATCAGTTATATATAAGTTGAATTATCAAATAATGAATAATATTTCTAACTTAAGCCAAATTTACTGAGATGATGATGATGATGAAGTTAAAAGTTTGGTTTTTTCACAGCTTCAAGGGACTGCAGACCTGCCTATATGGTTATAATTTCAACTGGATGCCACCACGCGGTCCCGAACCTGCGCTCAATGACCAAAATATGACTGAGCGCAGGTTGATAAAATGATATATCAAAGTTCTATCGCAAAAGTTAGTGAATCGTTAAGTTGACGTAAGATTTCGTGACATCTCTAATTTTGGACATGTTTATGTAAAAATGAGAGATGTCAACATACTATCGTCAATTTGCTTCAAAATTGAGATACTATTGGACTTATCAATATTTTTCCTATAAATTCCTTATGCTTAGAATGCGTAAAAAGCCAAGTGCGAGTCGGGCTCGCGCACGAAGGGTTCCGTACCATTTACTATATAAAAAACAGTATTTAGCAAAAATGGCGTTTTTTGAATGGGAGTCCTCTTTAAATATTTATTTTATTTTATAATTTATATTAAAGTAAAAATAAAACAGTATTTTGTGAATATTTCAAGTGCCTACCTGTTGCCATTATCGATATCGAGCAAAAAAGGGCAAAAAAATCGTGTTTGGTATATGGAAGCTCCCCATTAATATTTTTTTTTTAGTATTTAAAAAAAAAAGTAAAAGTAAAAGTAAAGTAAAAAAAAGTAAAGTAAAAATTCATTTATTTTACTTTTTCTTTTATTTTACTTTACTTTTTATTTTACTTCATTTATTTGTTGCTATAGCGGCAACAGAAATACATAATTCGTGAAAATTTCAATTGTCTAGCTACCGCGGTTCTTGAGATACAGCCTGGCGACAGACGGACAGACAGCGAAGTCTTAGTAATAGGATTCTGTTTTTACCCTTTGGATTCGGAACCCTAAAAACATGTAAGTTGACATGTCAATGTGTTCACGCCAGCCACGGTATATGTCAGTAGTATATTAAATCGCTTGTTCGATTGTACTTACAAGTTATTTGTACTGGTAGGTACTATAAAAAAGAATGATTATGACGACGAAAAATAGAACCACAAAAACTTCTATATATTTCGAATTCTACTTGGTTTGTTTACGTTATTCATATATAGAAACCACAAGAAACATTTAACCAGAATATTTGTAATACAAAGATTGTTCATAAAGCTTCTAGTACGTTCTTCTCCATAGAGATCTATGCTTTAGGATGTGCAAGAAGCTTCATTTTCAATACACTTGCTCAGAAAGTGGCTCTTATTGCACTACACTTAGGTATATTATGGCACCTGTTACCAAACTGTGAAATGTTGATTACCATTACGCACTAGTGCTGTAATATAGCTCTAACCTTTTTGTTCAACCTCTTTGTTCGCAAATCAAATTTTGAATACGAAAAAAAATCATATTTATTTATTAGGTTATTGCGTTCGTTCAATAGTATAAATTAGTGTCTTATTACTTATTTCATGCATTTTAACTTGTAAAAACGATTTATTTAATAACAAAACATTCAATATATAAATCGTTCGTTCGAATAAATATTGTTTTTTCTTTGTGGTCTACGGCCGCGATGCCCGCGGTTTTTGGTGTGATTTTCTCGAGTGAAGTTCATTGGCTGTATTTATAATTAAATAAAATCAAATACTACAAAAACATTAGAAAATGTTATATCCGTATTCTATTGTCACTAAAAATGACATTATCGTAGAAACTTTTCACGCAAGAAAACAAACAACGACTTGGCAATTTGATCAAAAGACTATATAGCCTTCAGGTATGGATAAATTTAAAAAAATTAGATGCTTGCCTATGAAAACAGATTTAATTTTTTACCGCCATATTATGAAAAATGTGTGTGTACTAGTTTTGCTGTTGTGATAATGGTTAGCTAAATTATTTTTCTTCACAAGTGTATTGAAAACCGTCGTATGATACACGTGAGTAATGTATGGTTACCGTTCTTGGCTCTCTTAAGACCCTCGTCAAGGCTCGGGTCTTAATACCGCCTCAACGGTAACCACTTGCATTACACACTTGTATCATAATGTACTATTAACTGACTGATATCTTGACAATTCGAAAGTGCTTGTAAATGGATTACTTATCTTCTATAACATAAAAATGAATCACTGAATGTGTTGCTAAGCGCAAATCTCGAGAACGGCTGGACCGATTTCGCTAGTTCTTTTTTTGTTGTGTTCGTTATTGTCAGGAGAAGATTCTTAGGTATGGTAGGATAGAATAGGGTACAGTAGGGTAGGGTACGGTAGAGTTGGGTAAGGTTAGGTTAGGTTAGCCACCTGATGGTAAGCAGTGATGCAATCGTTGATGGTGAGACGCACTATTTTATTAATTAGTAGTTTTCTACTTTATTTATATTTATTTAGTTTTCAATTTAACTGTAGTACCTAATATAAAATAATCAAGTAAAAATACTTAATGTTTAATGCATGTATGCAATTTGGAATGTTTAGGACAGGTGAGTGATATTTGCAATTCATGAAAAAGGCTGCTGAGTCATAAGCATAAAACGCAATATAATATCTTAGTTTGCAATAAACGTTTTGACTTTGGCTTCTGACTTTAACTAGGTATATTAAAAATCAGCTTCTGAATCGAATAGGAAACTTATTATCCTAAAATAATTAAGATTTTTGATAAGCTCTTGATAAATCTTGAGTCTTCAACATAGTAGATACCACTATGTTGAAGACACGTTTATTTGGCAGTGACTGCTGCTGCACAAGTGGCTATCCTAGTAAATCATTAACTGCAATATAGTGTAAACGTCTAACTGCTTTTTCATTGTTTATATCTGGTTGCGCGAATTTGCTGTGGACTGTAGGTTTAAAAAGCGATCTAAGGTTTGTTAACAATATGCAGGTACTGCGCCTAGCGTTTATTAATGGGATGAATGTATTAGGAGGAACACTGACCTTTTGACCTCGAAGGTTCCACGTGGCGCCGGCCGGCGAACCTCGACTTCGCACATTTAACCACTGCCAGGTCCCGTATTGCACTACACTGCACTATTGTTGAGTTTTTGAATGGTTGGATCACGAAATAGTCAATTTTCTTGTAATTTCGAGCGGGCGATGTTAGCGGTGCGGTCACATTCACAATCGATGCACAAACGTCAATGTCATTTCATTTCTTGAGGTCGTGCGGGGAAGCGAAACGGAAGGGATAGGATTGCTAGGCCAAAAAAATAAATTACAAAAAACAAATCGCGGATCATAGCAAATTGGCGCAACCATTCCCCCCGGGTTTGAAGGGTTACCTTCAAAGAAAAGAAAAAAAAACAAAAGCGAAACTAAACCCTATTACTAATCTAAACTATCAATACTAGGTAGCGAAACAACTTATAACTAACTATGCCACTACTACTGATTAGGCAGAGGGCAGAGGCGAATAACCGGACGCAGGTACGATCCAGTTGCGGTTTTAACCTTTACGACTCGCGTTATTCCGTTCGAACCCGGAAAAACTTCTTCCACTACACCAAGAGGCCAGTGCAGAGGAGGCGCACTCTCAGTCTTCAGTATCACCACAGTACCGACTGTGACTGGATCTGAAGGAGTGTTCCACTTTTGACGCGACTGCAGCGTATGCAGATAATCTGTCCTCCATCGCTTCTAAAAGGACTGAACTAAGCTATCTAGCAGAGCGTGACGCGGGTGAAGCTTAAAGCAGGGCACACATCTGTGCACTCTAGCGCGTATCAAATTGCGAGCGGAAAGTATCCAGTACTTCTGTCGAAGAATGGACATTAATAAATCGGGACCAGCGTGACAATTCACCTTATGGTGATAGTCCACCAACAAATCCAAAACGTGATCCCTGCGTGGTAGAACTACTGGATGCATTTGTTCAAACTCTAACTTAGCATTTCGCAGACGGCCACCGACACGAATGAGTCCGTCTTGCAAAAATGGTTTCAAATGTTGAAGTGCGGGACTACAAGGTTTATGTGATTCTAAACTACGAAATTCTATTGAAAAATAAAATTTCTGCAACTCTCGAAGTACAACTGATTCAGCTCTATCCAAATCAGCTGCGATTATAGAACCACGCGATGGTAATAATCTCAAAAATCTTAGGACGTAAACTACACAGCGTAATAGTCTCGACCAAGACGAGACTCGATTAGACAACAACAAAACAACTGACTCTTCACGCGGAACTGATACTACAAGCGTATGTTTCTTCTCCTCGGGTGGCTCTGAAACAGTAGCGGGGTTAAACGGAGCATTTGGCCACTCGTTAGGAGTGGTATGAAGCCAGGGAGGGCCACAAACCCAAAGCGGATGATTTAAAATTTGCGCAGGAAGCAAACCACGTGAGAGACAATCAGCTGGGTTTTCTGTTCCAGCGACATGGAATATATTTCCCGGTGACAATTCAGCTTGAATCTTAGCCACCCTATTTGCGACAAACGTGCCCCATCGATGGGGTGAAGAGTGGGCCCAACATAGAAAGCGTTTTTCTGCGGAGGCACGGGAGCCACCGAGCGAAAAAATATCACCCTTGAAAGGGAGCGCGACAACATAACGACCATCTTTATCACGAGTAGTCGTGCGGGTATAAATCTCCTCAGTGACCTGATCCTCAGGGCTGAGAATAGGCGGGACATTGACCTCTTCAATCTCCCAGAACTTGCGGATGGTAGACTCAAGCGGCGGCTCGACGGTGCAACAGTGCGACACAGTCGAGTAACTATTTAAACAAGCGGGTGCGGAACCAACTATAACAAACCCGAGAACTGTTTCCAGTGCGTGCGGAGCGGTGTACATCGGAAGACCTTGAATTTTACGTGATAACTGGAGATGCGGGAGAATCGAAGCACCGATCAATAGATCGATATCTCCAGGGAAAGCGTAATTTCCGTCGGCTAACTGCAAGTTCTTAAACTCCGTCAGCATGGACGTGTCAACCGGTACCGTGGGCAACCGTTCCGTAATCTTATCTGCGACTAGCGAATCCATTACAAACGAAATATTACGATTAAAACGTGAACTAAATATTATTTTAATGGAACCGTGAATGGTTGCCTTTAAACCTCCAAAACCTTTCACTTCTGAGCGGGATGACCAATTATTAAAACTAAAACCAAGGCGTTGACAACAATCCCGAGTAATAAAATTACTCTGGGAAGCGCCATCTAGTAGCGCTCGAACGGTGTGCGGTTTGCCAAAGGCATCTACAATGACAACTTGCGCGGTCGCAAGTAAAACGGTAGTGATTTGAGTACCAGCGGCGGAAAGCGAACACAATGTTACGTCGTTTGCACTTGCAGCAGGCCGCGCGTCACAAGCGTCGCGCGTCTGCGCAGGCTGCTGCTGCGATGGCAGCTTACTACTCTCAAAATGTAAGAAGGTATGATGTCTAGCTAGACATTTACGACAGCTAACACCACTGTTACATGACGTAACCAGATGTTTGTCACTTAGACAATTAAAACACAAATTATTAGTGCGGACAAACTTGTAACGATCCCTAGGCGATAATCTCTGAAATCCCGAACACTTGTACAGCTGTGTATGGCTACCCTTACACAGAGAACAGTCAGGTGTTGAGGTGGTATTAACTAGCGTATGTGCAGTCTTGACTGACTTCGATGACGCGTCTATACGGCGATCGGAACCTGTCCTATTCGTGACTTCATGACGTGCCGACGTGCGCTGCAATACCTTAATATGGTCGCGAATAAAAGATTCTAAATCTTTGAACTTAGGTATTTCGTTACCGCGCTGAGTCGTTTCAAACAGACGAACAGTTTTAGGATCTAATTTCTGTAAACCGATATACAAAAACAAAAAGTCACAGAGGTCATTGACCTTTAGGTTCTTTACTGCACGAACAGACGATGCGAAAATATTTAAAAACTTCTCTAAATTATGATCGTTACAAACGGAAAAACTTTTCAAATCGAATAATTGATCTAAATATGCGGTGGCTACTAATCGCTTATCTTCGTATTTTGTTTTTAAAGTGTCCAAAACTAAAGTGTAATTTTCAGCGCTAAACGTAATTCCAGCACAGACAGCCTTTGCCTTACCGGTCAATTTTTCTACGAGATAATGCAATCTCTCGTGATCTGTCAGCGATGTGTTCCTATGTATTATATTTTCGAAACTATCTATAAATAAATTCCAATTTCGAATGTCACCATTAAATTCAGGTATTTGAATTGGCGGCAATCGTGGGCGTTCGCGAGGAGGGTTGGATAAACCACCCGCGGGGGGGGGAGTCTCTAAACTCCTAGCAATACGTTTGATACGACAATACAAGTCATCAAAGGACGACAATGCCTGATAACTCACACAGTAATCAGGATTTAACTCCAACTCTAAAATGTTTATATTATTAATTGTAGATTCAAAATCCGCGCGCAAACTATCTAAAGTTTCCAACGAACACAAGAAAGCATCTCTAATCGCCAGATCCGAGATTTGCAAAGATTTATCACAAATTGATTGAACACGTGAAAACTGTGAGTCCCTTTTAGCGTATAAAAGCTTTAACTGAACCTTTAAATCAGTACTAACCTTGGTTCCCTTAAGAGACATCTTGTTTTGATATATTCACACTATACACTCAAACAAACACTTAACGAATTATTAAGTAAGCGATAATTATCAGATAACAATATGGTAATATTGTAAACAACAAAGTGAACGGCGTCGTTCATATGCGTATATAATCTATGGTTTATCCGTTTCCTACAAATATTCACTCAACAATGAACGGGTATTTTTGAAATGCGTCTACCTACATGCAATTTGTAGGACTTCCGAATGAATTTTGTCAAGAAAAAGAATGCGATCGATTTATATCTACGCTGATATTTACGTAGCTAACTATAATTATGCGGTGCGGTTGACGGCGTAGGTACCGTAATTATCAATGGCTCTTTAACTATACGAGCGAAATAACGTATAGTTGCCTAAATGCCTAGATGCGGGTTTTCTACTATTATATCTAGGTAAACAGGCGCGTTGCGTTTATTCCCTATGGAACAAATACTATATTGCGAAATTACAAGAAAATGATTCACGATCCTGCTCGTAGGACCAAAAGTAATGGTTGTGCGAATTTGCTGTGGACTGTAGGTTTAAAAAGCGATCTAAGGTTTGTTAACAATATGCAGGTACTGCGCCTAGCGTTTATTAATGGGATGAATGTATTAGGAGGAACACTGACCTTTTGACCTCGAAGGTTCCACGTGGCGCCGGCCGGCGAACCTCGACTTCGCACCTTTAACCACTGCCAGGTCCCGTATTGCACTACACTGCACTATTGTTGAGTTTTTGAATGGTTGGATCACGAAATAGTCAATTTTCTTGTAATTTCGAGCGGGCGATGTTAGCGGTGCGGTCACATTCACAATCGATGCACAAACGTCAATGTCATTTCATTTCTTGAGGTCGTGCGGGGAAGCGAAACGGAAGGGATAGGATTGCTAGGCCAAAAAAATAAATTACAAAAAACAAATCGCGGATCATAGCAAATTGGCGCAACCAATATCCATTATTTATATAGGCGCCATCCCATCTTCCTAGCTCATCGTGCTGTGCTGGTGCTTCCGCTACGGCTGCTGAGAACCTCAAGTGGCGGAAATATAACAACCTCGACGGCAGTTACGCGCTTTGCACATGGAGCAACTATTGCAGCAACTGGCAACTAGCTGGCAACTATCAGTTTACATATAGTTCAATTGAACTGCGCACACATAGCAACTCGAGTTTCGAGTTCCGGTGATCGTCAACAGTTTTCAGTTGCTGTAATCTATGCCTATATTAGTTCCAAATTGCCGCAACTAGCAACTATTAAATAATATACCGGTTTTTAAAGTTGCCGGTTCCCTCAACGGGCAATCGCAACGCGTCGGGCGATTTCACACCCTACCTCCCTCTCCCGGTGCCCAGTAATACCAGTGTCGCTATCAAATTGCTCACAGATTGCCATAAATTGCGGCAACCGTAAACGTTATAGCAACTATCAACTTTTTACAGGAAACTTTTTAAAAGTTAATAGTTGCCTCAACTTAAGTTGCTCCATGTGTAAAGCCCCATATATTCTTGAGCCGTTTGGAGTTAAAACTCTTGGGCCGTGGGGTCCTGCTCCTTTCGATTCCTGTGTGCTTGATCTACGTAGGTACACTTCCAAGATCAACCCGTCTTGGTGAGATACAAGCTTGAGTCAATGACAATAGAAATCTACTTTCATCTCATAGCGCGCCTTTTTCAAAGTAGTTCACTCGTTATACTGGCTTTTTTCTTAGTGTATTTAGTTTAGGTTCTTCACTGTGAAATGCACTCTCCCAGGAAATCAGGGGTCAAAGTCAAAGTCAAAGTCAAAGTCAAAAACGTTTATTGCGAACTAAGTGTGTGTGTGTGTGTGTGTGTGTGTGTGTGTGTGTGTGTGTGTGTGTGTGTGTGTGTGTGTGTATTTCATGATAAGACGTCATCGTAATATAACGTCAGGCGTGCAGATGATAAACAGGAATGGAGTTATGCGTGCGGGATCTCACACGAGTAATATTATTATATGTGTATATTATATATTATTATTATATTATTAATCCCGCATTTTGCGTAATGGGGGATCCGGAAATTTTTCCACGGGATCCCGCATTTGCGCATGCGGGGCCCTAATAGGACACCTAAACCAACTGGTTTACCTTCAAAGTTTTTAACGAGCATATTCGTAAGAAGTTAGCCGTAATATTATCTAGGTATTTGTACCCATTGTTACAACATATTCGTATAGGTATTTAATTTATTCATTTCAGCATAACTACATTATATAATCGTAATGTGTTTTTGGTTTATTTATCTATCTTCGCATTGTTAACAGCATTTCTTTTTCCTTTTTTATTGCACCTACAATTAAGTAAGAATTATATTTAATAATTATATAAGTACAGTACGTTCGACGGTTCTTGGCGCGCCTGAAGTTAGGCTCTGCTAACTTTAGCGCTCAAAATAAGCGCGTCATATTAATGATTTATAAAAATAAATGCCAATAACAGTTGTTAACAGCAATAACAACTGCTAATTGACATTTATTTTTTCAAACCATTTATTTTTTTACGAATGCACAAGCGCTAAAGTTCGCAGAGCCTAACTTCAGGCGCGCCAAGAACCGTCGAACGTACTGTAAGTAGTCTATTCTAAAATATTTGGTTTAGCTTTTAAACCATTCTCGACGTTGACGATAGGCATGTGGGGACAAGCCCTCTTAAGGGGCTAAGGTTGGTAAGGAGAAGGTACCTAATGCTTTACTCCAGAGCTGTTCAAACTATGGCTCGCGGGCCACATGCGGCCCGCATGCAGAACAGAAAAGGAATTGATTTTTTTAAGCTTATTGTTGAACGTTTCCCTAAATTGACAAAATTCGGGCTAAAAATGGGCTCGATGATGGGTAATACCTAACAAAAAAATCAAAAAATAAAATAAAACAACACACCTTTGTGAAAGTGCATATTCAACAATGAAGTTTATAAAATCGAAATACAGGTCTTCATTGACAGATGATTCACTTATACATGCACTGCGTCTAGCCACTACTAGTATTGAGGTTGATGTTGACAGAATTGTACAAGATAGAATTTAAAAAAAAAAATTAAAAAAAAATATGATACCCATTAAACCTGTATTTTATTTTTATAAATATTTTGCGGCCCCCCAATGTATTTAGTCAGTTTTATTGGACCTGGGTTCCATTTACTTTGGACAGCCCTGTCTTACTCTATTAACACACGCTACGGCTGGTTTGGTCCGTTCCGTATTCGATTAAGGCATCCCCTGGCTACAGGATATTTTGAATGAGTTACTACGGCTCTGGAACGCAGGGAAAGTGAGAGAACACAGCTGGGTTTTGGTCAGTAACTCTGACATTCCCTTTGCGGTCGTCGCCATCCATTAAGCTATTGTTCCAAGGTCAGATTTCAAAGTCCGACATAAGCATAAGCAGCCTTTTTATTCTGCTGGGACTCAGGCGTCCTCTCTAGGAGAGGGAATGGGCCATAATCCACCACGCGGGCCCAGTGCGGGTTGGTGGATGTCACACGTCTTCGAATTTTTGCTTCTAGGACATGCCGGCTTTCTCGCGATGTTTTCCTTCACCGTTTTGAGAGCAGTAGTGATGTAATCATCATCATCATCAGTCTTTTAATGTTCCCACTGCTGGGACACAGGCCTCCTCTCTAAGAGAGGGAATGGGCCGCAATCCAACACGCGGGCCCAGTGCGGTTTGGTGAATGTCACATGTCTACGTATTTTTGCTTCTAGGACATGCCGGTTTCCTCACGATGTTTTCCTTCACCGTTTTGAGAGCAGTGGTGATGAAATAAATTACACAAAGTAATGCGCCTAGCTGGGCTTGACTTGAACCCATGACCTACAACTCGTAAGTCGGCAATTGAGATAACACAGCTGGGTTTTGGTCAGTTAAACTATAAGTACGCGCAAGGGACTCCCCCTTGCGGTCGTCGCCGTCCATTGAGCACAGGTTCCAAGGTCTGATTTTAAAGTCGGACACTACTGGGTATTTCCATAATTACCGACAAACATATCAACATCATTATTCTTAGTTCAATAAGGTAGGTTGCACACGAGTCACGACATCGTAATGATGCTACTTACGTCACTGCGCCGGCGCGGTCAAGGTCCGATCTATCATTTTTACCCGACTGCGTCAGAAGGGTTATGTTTCTCAAGTATATTATGTCATGAGTGTTGTTAGATTTTGTATTTTTGTATATGGGAACTGTGTGGATTCAGTGGATTGGATCGATTTTATTTTCATTAATTTTAATGAGTGCCTGAGAGTTTGAGTACTTTAAACGGCGTATACCCAAACATCTTTTCTTTGGCAGGTACGTCAAGTCGTTGAACTCCTTAGTAGTCGTAAGCTCCTTAGCAGTCCTTAGCTCCTTAGTGATCCTAAGCTCCTTAGTAGTCCTTAGCTCCTTAGTAGTCCTTAGCTCCTTAGTAGTCCTTAGCTCCTTAGTCGTCCTTAGCTCCTTAGTGGTCCTTAGCTCCTTAGTGGTCCTTAGCTCCTTAGTAGTCCTTAGCTCCTTAGTAGTCCTTAGCTACTTAGTAGTCCTAAGCTCCTTAGTAGTCCTTAGCTCCTTAGTGATCCTTAGCTCCTTAGTAGTCCTTAGCTCCTTAGTAGTCCTTAGCTCCTTAGTAGTCCTAAGCTCCTTAGTAGTCCTTAGCTCCTTAGTTGTCCTTAGCTCCTTAGTAGTCCTTAGCTCCTTAGTAGTCCTTAGCTCCTTAGTAGTCCTTAGCTACTTAGTAGTCCTTAGCTACTTAGTAGTCCTTAGCTCCTTAGTAGTCCTTAGCTGCTTAGTAGTCCTTAGCTCCTTAGTAGTCCTTAGCTCCTTAGTAGTCCTTAGCTCCTTAGTGGTCCTTAGCTCCTTAGTAGTCCTTAGCTCCTTAGTGGTCCTTAGCTCCTTAGTAGTCCTTAGCTCCTTAGTAGTCCTTAGCTCCTTAGTAGTCCTTAGCTCCTTAGTAGTCCTTAGCTCCTTAGTAGTCCTTAGCTCCTTAGTAGTCCTTAGCTCCTTAGTAGTACTTAGCTCCTTAGTAATCCTTAGCTCCTTAGTAGTCCTTAGCTCCTTAGTGGTCCTTAGCTCCTTAGTAGTCCTTAGCTGCTTAGTAGTCCTTAGCTCCTTAGTAGTCCTAAGCTCCTTAGTAGTCCTTAGCTCCTTAGTAATCCTTAGCTCCTTAGTAATCCTTAGCTCCTTAGTAATCCTTAGCTCCTTAGTTGTCCTTAGCTCCTTAGTAGTCCTTAGCTCCTTAGTAGTCCTTAGCTCCTTAGTGGTCCTTAGCTCCTTAGTAGTCCTTAGCTCCTTAGTAGTCCTTAGCTCCTTAGTGGTCCTTAGCTCCTTAGTAGTCCTTAGCTCCTTAGTGGTCCTTAGCTCCTTAGTAGTCCTTAGCTCCTTAGTAGTCCTTAGCTCCTTAGTGGTCCTTAGCTCCTTAGTAGTCCTTAGCTCCTTAGTAGTCCTTAGCTCCTTAGTAGTCCTTAGCTCCTTAGTAGTCCTTAGCTCCTTAGTAATCCTTAGCTCCTTAGTTGTCCTTAGCTCCTTAGTAGTCCTTAGCTCCTTAGTCGTCCTTAGCTCCTTAGTAGTCCTTAGCTCCTAAGTCGTCCTTAGCTCCTTAGTGGTCCTTAGCTCCTTAGTGGTCCTTAGCTCCTTAGTAGTCCTTAGCTCCTTAGTAGTCCTTAGCTACTTAGTAGTCCTAAGCTCCTTAGTAGTCCTTAGCTCCTTAGTTGTCCTTAGCTCCTTAGTAGTCCTTAGCTCCTTAGTAGTCCTTAGCTCCTTAGTAGTCCTTAGCTCCTTAGTAGTCCTTAGCTCCTTAGTAATCCTTAGCTCCTTAGTTGTCCTTAGCTCCTTAGTAGTCCTTAGCTCCTTAGTAGTCCTTAGCTGCTTAGTAGTCCTTAGCTCCTTAGTAGTCCTTAGCTCCTTAGTAGTCCTTAGCTCCTTAGTGGTCCTTAGCTCCTTAGTAGTCCTTAGCTCCTTAGTAGTCCTTAGCTCCTTAGTAGTCCTTAGCTCCTTAGTCGTCCTTAGCTCCTTAGTAGTCCTAAGCTCCTTAGTAGTCCTTAGCTCCTTAGTAGTCCTTAGCTCCTTAGTAGTCCTTAGCTTCTTAGTAGTCCTTAGTTCCTTAGTGATCCTTAGCTCCTTAGTGGTCCTTAGCTCCTTAGTAGTCCTTAGCTCCTTAGTAGTCCTTAGCTCCTTAGTAGTCCTAAGCTCCTTAGTAGTCCTTAGCTCCTTAGTAGTCCTTAGCTCCTTAGTAATCCTTAGCTCCTTAGTAGTCCTTAGCTCCTTAGTAGTCCTTAGCTCCTTAGTAGTCCTTAGCTCCTTAGTAATCCTTAGCTCCTTAGTAATCCTTAGCTCCTTAGTTGTCCTTAGCTCCTTAGTTGTCCTTAGCTCCTTAGTTGTCCTTAGCTCCTTAGTTGTCCTTAGCTCCTTAGTAGTCCTTAGCTCCTTAGTAGTCCTTAGCTCCTTAGTTGTCCTTAGCTCCTTAGTAGTCCTTAGCTCCTTAGTTGTCCTTAGCTCCTTAGTAGTCCTTAGCTCCTTAGTTGTCCTTAGCTCCTTAGTAGTCCTTAGCTCCTTAGTAGTCCTAAGCTCCTTAGTAGTCCTTAGCTCCTTAGTTGTCCTTAGCTCCTTAGTAGTCCTTAGCTCCTTAGTTGTCCTTAGCTCCTTAGTAGTCCTTAGCTCCTTAGTAGTCCTTAGCTCCTTAGTTGTCCTTAGCTCCTTAGTAGTCCTTAGCTCCTTAGTTGTCCTTAGCTCCTAGGAGCTAAGGACAACTAAGCTCCTAGGAGCTAAGGTCTAGACCTAAGAGGTCCTTAGCTCCTTAGTAAGCCTCAGTATTCCTTAGCTCTTTGGTAGACCTTAGATGTCTTTGAGCTGCATAAATACTAACAAATGCTTGCACTGTAATGACATCGTAATGATGCTACTTACGTCACTGCGCCGGCGCGGTCAAGGTCCGATCTATCGTTTTTACCCGACTGCGTCAGAAGGGTTATGTTTCTCAAGTATATTATGTCATGAGTGCTGTTACATTTTGTATTTTTATATATGGGAACTGTGTGGATTCAGTGGATTGGATCGATTTTATTTTCATTAATTTTAATGAGTGCCTGAGAGTTTGAGTACTTTAAACGGCGTATACCCACCCAAACATCTTTTCTTTGGCAGGTACGTCAAGTCGTTGAACTCCTTAGTAGTCGTAAGCTCCTTAGTAGTCCTTAGCTCCTTAGTAGTTCTTAGCTCCTTAGCAGTCCTTAGCTCCTTAGCAGTCCTAAGCTCCTTAGTAGTCCTTAGCTCCTTAGTCGTCCTTAGCTCCTTAGTAGTCCTTAGCTCCTTAGTAGTCCTTAGCTCCTTAGTAGTCCTAAGCTCCTTAGTAGTCCTTAGCTCCTTAGTAGTCCTTAGCTCCTTAGTGGTCCTTAGCTCCTTAGTAGTCCTTAGCTCCTTAGTAGTCCTTAGCTCCTTAGTAGTCCTTAGCTCCTTAGTAGTCCTTAGCTCCTTAGTGGTCCTTAGCTGCTTAGTAGTCCTTAGCTGCTTAGTAGTCCTTAGCTCCTTAGTAGTCCTTAGCTCCTTAGTAGTCCTTAGCTCCTTAGTAGTCCTTAGCTCCTTAGTAGTCCTAAGCTCCTTAGTAGTCCTTAGCTCCTTAGTAGTCCTTAGCTCCTTAGTAGTCCTTAGCTTCTTAGTAGTCCTTAGTTCCTTAGTGATCCTTAGCTCCTTAGTGGTCCTTAGCTCCTTAGTAGTCCTTAGCTCCTTAGTAGTCCTTAGCTCCTTAGTAGTCCTAAGCTCCTTAGTAGTCCTTAGCTCCTTAGTAGTCCTTAGCTCCTTAGTAATCCTTAGCTCCTTAGTAGTCCTTAGCTCCTTAGTAGTCCTTAGCTCCTTAGTAGTCCTTAGCTCCTTAGTAATCCTTAGCTCCTTAGTAATCCTTAGCTCCTTAGTTGTCCTTAGCTCCTTAGTTGTCCTTAGCTCCTTAGTAGTCCTTAGCTCCTTAGTAGTCCTTAGCTCCTTAGTAGTCCTTAGCTCCTTAGTTGTCCTTAGCTCCTTAGTAATCCTTAGCTCCTTAGTTGTCCTTAGCTCCTTAGTAATCCTTAGCTCCTTAGTTGTCCTTAACTCCTTAGTTGTCCTTAGCTCCTTAGTAGTCCTTAGCTCCTTAGTAGTCCTTAGCTCCTTAGTTGTCCTTAGCTCCTTAGTTGTCCTTAGCTCCTTAGTGGTCCTTAGCTCCTTAGTAGTCCTTAGCTCCTTAGTAGTCCTTAGCTCCTTAGTTGTCCTTAGCTCCTTAGTAGTCCTTAGCTCCTTAGTAGTCCTTAGCTCCTTAGTTGTCCTTAGCTCCTTAGTTGTCCTTAGCTCCTTAGTAGTCCTTAGCTCCTTAGTTGTCCTTAGCTCCTTAGTAGTCCTTAGCTCCTTAGTTGTCCTTAGCTCCTTAGTAGTCCTTAGCTCCTTAGTTGTCCTTAGCTCCTTAGTAGTCCTTAGCTCCTTAGTTGTCCTTAGCTCCTTAGTAGTCCTTAGCTCCTTAGTTGTCCTTAGCTCCTTAGTAGTCCTTAGCTCCTTAGTTGTCCTTAGCTCCTTAGTAGTCCTTAGCTCCTTAGTAGTCCTTAGCTCCTTAGTAGTCCTTAGCTCCTTAGTTGTCCTTAGCTCCTTAGTAGTCCTTAGCTCCTTAGTTGTCCTTAGCTCCTTAGTAGTCCTTAGCTCCTTAGTTGTCCTTAGCTCCTTAGTAGTCCTTAGCTCCTTAGTAGTCCTTAGCTCCTTAGTAGTCCTTAGCTCCTTAGTTGTCCTTAGCTCCTTAGTTGTCCTTAGCTCCTTAGTAGTCCTTAGCTCCTTAGTAGTCCTTAGCTCCTTAGTAGTCCTTAGCTCCTTAGTTGTCCTTAGCTCCTTAGTAGTCCTTAGCTCCTTAGTAGTCCTTAGCTCCTTAGTAGTCCTTAGCTCCTTAGTTGTCCTTAGCTCCTTAGTTGTCCTTAGCTCCTTAGTTGTCCTTAGCTCCTTAGTAGTCCTTAGCTCCTTAGTAGTCCTTAGCTCCTTAGTTGTCCTTAGCTCCTTAGTAGTCCTTAGCTCCTTAGTTGTCCTTAGCTCCTAGGAGCTAAGGACAACTAAGCTCCTAGGAGCTAAGGTCTAGACCTAAGAGGTCCTTAGCTCCTTAGTAAGCCTCAGTATTCCTTAGCTCTTTGGTAGACCTTAGATGTCTTTGAGCTGCATAAATACTAACAAATGCTTGCACTGACTGGACACGCCAACTCAAATCTGTGTGGTTCTTTCCTCAAAAGACCATCTCAGACACAACTGCATGGTTCTCATATGATTTCAAAATAATGTGTTTACTGTATGGACTTTATAAGAGACCTCTGAATTTGTTTCGGCCAACACCAGCCTCATCTAGTTAAATTGAAGTATTAGAGCGGTTTCTCACTACGTCTGATCCGACAAAAACCCGTCCTTATCTCACCGCTTTTAGGCACGCAATTGACAGTTTCCCGCACTAGTGCAAAAAAGTGCGCGTGCTCGCCCCCGCCACAATTTTGTTGTAATGAAATAGTTCTGCGGCTACTACGGGCCATACTTTCACGGGTTCGGATCGGACGTATTGCGAAACCGCTCTAAAAGTATTTCTATGTGCAAAATAAATATCTTCAAAAAAAATTCTTTGCTCCATTTTTTAACGAGAAAGCGCCTGTTTCAATGATTCCACATTTTATCCAGGTGTGTAGAGAGTTGAGATACAAAACTAAACCAATTTTAGGTACCTATCTACTCGTACATCAAGCTCCATTAGGAATCAATTGGATAACCTATCTATAGTTACACTAGCTTTAGCCCACAGCTTCGCTCCCGCTCTACTCTACATTACTCTATCTATGAACCTTCTCCTGACAATACAAACACAACAAAAAAAGAATTAGTGATATCAGTCCAGCCGTTCTCGAGATTTGCGCTTAGCACATTATAAACACACAATCGCATAACAAATTAAGCGATTCATTTTTATTATAATACCTAGATCATCGATACGCACTATATTAGGCGTGCCGTACGATCGCTTTGCTTAAGTGTACTGCAGGGCATACACCTCTTTATATTGATGGCTTGATGACATTAGTGCAGTTAAACAGTATTTAAGCGCTGTAAGTTTTAAAAGTTTTGTTAAACGTCATAATGCCAATTTAGCGCTGCATCGAACTTTTGTTTTAACGTTTCAGTATTTTGACAAATAATTTTGCATGAACGAGCTTGTCTTTCACATATAAATCGATGACCTAGATATAATCCACAAAGGCAAATGAAGAGTTGAAGTTGAAGTTGACCTAGATATAAAAACGGACTGACTTAATAACGCACGGCCGAAGCTTCTAGACTAAGAGCGTAAAAAGCACAATGTTTCCTTTTATGGCGAAGGCGAGCATTAAGAGAGGAATTCCCAAAATTCACCCCAAAGAATATGAATCGGGGGCAGTAGCGTAGTTACTAAGAGGCTAGGGGGGCCAGTGCCCCAGGGCCCTCAAGCTCGGGGGCCCCTAATCCTGATTAGTACCTAAACCGCTTATTGGACGAGCGAAAAATTTTGCCACCAAGTTTCCACTTGTATTCGTTTCTGGGGAATGCCTCTGTATTATTTATGTTTTAACTTGAGATTCTCATAAAATATATAGTTTTTTTTTTTTGTTCTTTTCTGCACCATGGCAATCTGTCCTAGAACAATAAGCCGCTGTGTTGATCGACTTTTAGTCCATTTGTGTTATATATTATGATGAGAGCGGTTTCAGAGTAGCTCTCATTTCCCTATACGAATCTGGTGCTGAGACCAGGGATGTCACATCTCCTCAACCTCGTGTGCTGTTGTCCTCCTGTTCCACTCAGTACTAGCCAGCTCATTTGTGTGTTGTGCGAGCCTTTTTTGGTATCTTAGCTTATGTTGACTAATTTCTTGCTTTACTGTTTGTATCTTGAGGTAAAAGATAATAGAAAATTAAAAAAAAATGTAAAATAAAAGATATAGTAGCTTTGCATTTTTATTTGTACGTACGAGATAAAGTGTCAGTTTGTTTTTGCCCCAGGGCCGTTGGTCACCTAACTACGCCACTGAATGGGGGCCCAGAGTGTGTGGGGGGAAGAACCTAGTTTCACGCGGGCGAGCTACTGAATAACCATGGAATAAAGTTTTTGTCGTTTGATAACAGTGTTTTATAACGTAGTAGTAATTGTGAACCATGCAGTACGTCTCGTCAGTGTTGCGTCACCGCCGCGTTCCATCTGACTGACCAGCAGACAGTGGCGGATTAAGCCAATGCGGGGCCTGTAGCAATTCGATAAGGAGGCTCCCTAGGTAGACCTTTTTTTATTAAGATAGATAAAATAAAATATTTTGTGTGTAATCAGCTGTATTTAGATAGGCCCAGCCGCCGCGGGGATTCCGATTCCGATCCTGATTTCCAGCCAACGTAGACGCGGGCTTGCGGACGGCGAGCTATGGGTAGCTCGCTGTCAGACCGTCCGGTAAACATTCGGACCAAGCCCGGGTCGTCAACGGCGCGCACTGTTCCCGCGCGCCTCAAGGAGTTGTCAGCAAACCGTAAAGACCCAGCCTGTACCTGTATTTAGATTTAATGTAATGTATAATGTAAATCTTGCAATATTCTATACCATCTATGTACCTACATAATATGGAATGCAATAAAGTATTGAGTATTGAATTTATATAAAGACTACCTTCTGCCAGCGGCTTCACTCTCATGAGAGTCGGTTTCTTCTTCAAACCTTCTTTATTTACTGGCAGAAGCTGGTTAATATATCCCTACTTATATAAAAGCGAAATACCACTCACTGATTAATCACGAAATCTCAGAAACTACAACACCTACAAACTTAAAATTTGGCAGGTAGGTTCCTTATAGGTGTAGATATCCGAAGAACGGATTTTACGAAACTCCACCCCTAAAGACCCCCCCCCCCCCTTTAGGGGTGGAGTTTCGTAAAATAAGTTCTTCTACACCCTACAGAAAACCTAGCTGCCAAATTTTAATTTTGTACCTAGGTGTAATGGTTTGTGAGATTTCGTGATTAATCATTGAGTGGCGTGAGTAGTATTTCGCTTTTATATATTACTAGCGGCCTGTCCCGGCTTCGAACGGGTGGACGTGAATTTTTTAAATATTTTTTTTCCTTTCAATTATATTTTTTCGTTGTTTCATTTCTATATTTTTTTAAACACAGTATCACATTATCTGTGTTTGATTACAATCCGAATTTGTTCATCGTTTTTTTTATTTAAGTTATTTAATCTTAAGTGAGACATTTACTTAGATGTGCCGTAGGCCTGTATTCCCTCTACGTATGTCTCTAACCTATAGGCTGCACGTGTAGAAAGACTAGCAAAACGCCTTGAACAGAGTGACTTTCACTTCCCTATTACAACGTGCAAACCTACGGGACAGCATATTACATCGGACCGACAACGCTCTTCGCTCCCTCTCGATGTCACCGTCATCATTCAAATCTTCATTTACAATGTGACCAAGATACCTAAAATGCGACACCCTATTTAGTGGTACACCATAAAGAAAAACCGGAGGAACCGTCACTGCCTTTTGGGTACCCACCCTAAACACCACAAGCTCACTCTTCCGTACATTGTACAGTAAACCATGAGAAGTGGCGTACTTCTCACATATCTCCAGCATCCGTCCGAATTCATTAATCGAGGGACTCAGCAGCACCATATCGTCTGCATAGCTTATACTATTAACCATCTTACCATCAATAGAGCATCCGATACCAGTGCTGCTGAGCTCCTCGATCAACTCATTGACGTATAGACTGAAGAGCGCCGGAGATGTCAGACCTCCTTGTCTTGCCTGGGCGGTGCATCGCCGTGTCCTCGTGGGGGCGATCGGCGGTAGCGATCTCTCTCGCCGGGCCTTGGTTCAGGCCATGGTCCGTAGTGAGGAGGGATGGCAGGCGGTCGCCTCCTTCTGCGAAGCAGTAATGCTAGCAAAGGAGGAGGAGCCGACCGAATCAGGCAGGGGCAACGGGGCGCTCGCCCCAGCCGCCGCCGGGATTCCGATCCCGATTTCCGGCCACCGTAGGCGGACGGTGTGCAATGGGTAGCACGCTGTCCGATCGTCCGGTAACCGACCGGACCGAGCCCAAGTCGTCGACGGCGCGTTCTGTTCCCGCGCGCCTCAAGGAGCTGTCAGCATACCGAAGAGGCCCAGCCTGCTAACTGCAGGCAGGCAGGGTCGAAGCCTGCTGGGGTCAAGGGCCGTTTTCTGAGAGGAAGGCTCAGCCCCAGCACTATAGGCAACGAAGGAACGGGGTAGGTTTTTAGTCAGTAAGAGTCTGACACTACTTCCCGCTCCACCCAAGGGCGGGATTTGTCATTGGATGATTTTACCTAGGTACCATAAAAAAAAGACCTCCTTGTGTTACCCCATACTCCAGCTCATACGCCGCCGACAAAGCACCCGACCATCTAGCCTGGTTAATCTGGGTGCCATACCAGTAGTCTAATAGCCTAATCAGCACACTTGGTAGACCTTGCCTTCTTATTTATATTTTTGTACACTGACAACCCCAAATCTTTTCCTTTCTTCCAGTCCATCCAAAGGTTTTCCGGTAGCAATTGCCCTGTGCAATAAGACCGCCTATTGTACACTTATTTTTTTATAAATGTTTTTATAATAAGTTAAGGTGTCCAATAAGAAATAAATAAATAAATACGGAAATAAAACTCCGTTGAATTGTTAATATTACTATTTTTATTATTTAATATAACTCATCTTCTTATTTAACTTATCTATAGGTATAAACTTACAAATTGTACATAATGATGAGATCTAAGCCTTAGTACAGTAAAAACTCATGTCAGTAGTAAAACATGAATTATGAAAAATCACCCTTAGTACTAGTGAATAAAGGCGCTTTCAAAAATAAATAGTTACCAAGGACATGCGGTCGACTGTACATTGTGGAATAGCATGCATTTTACGATCCATATTATATATACAAGCAACACTTTTGTGTGTTTTCACTAACGGTAATATATACATCTTTTTTTTTTAAATTTATCTAAACTAATGTTTCACTACGATCCCACCTGATGGTAAGGAATGATGCAATCGTCGATGGTGAGGCTCTTAGCCTCTAGTGAATTTTAGTGTAAAAGTTAAAAAAAAAAGAAAAAAAAAACCACTTTAATTTCGGAAGCCGGTGTTTTTTGATCTTGTCTCTTGTTTTCTCGATATTGTTTGTTTCCTATTTAACAACAATTCCGAAATTAAAGTTAGTTTTATCCTTTGTGTTTTTTTTTAGTGTTGGTTTATGCTTCGAAAGTACTACTTATGGCAAGCCGCGGATAAACAACCGTTAAAATTTCACGGTGTATAAAAACATATGAGTGAATATTATTATAATCATCACAATAAGATTTCCTTTGCGATTTATAAATTATTTTAATAAAATAAATATAAGCTTCTTATTACTCGTAGATTTGATTAACATAACTATATGACTTTGTTCTAATTCTTAAATTCAGGGATTTAGTCATGTACTTTAATTAAATATACTCTACTTATTGCGATTTCTTGTGAATACATTTATAGCATAATATGAACATTGCACAATAGGGGCCATTCAAGTATTACGTAAACACTATAGGTTTTTTTTTTTTTTTTTTTTTAGTGGTAGGTAAAAATCATCCAATGACGAATCCCGCCCTTGGGTGGGGCGGGAAACAGTGTCAGACTTTTACTGACTAAAAAACCTACCTTTCCATTCCTTGCCTTTATCCTGGGGCCTTTGGTGACAGTCTCACATAACCTTTGGCCCCAGTAGGCTTCGGCCCTGCTGGACCCCTACAGTATGCTGACAACTCCTTGAGGCGCGCGGGAACGGTGCGCGCCGTAGACGACCTGAGCTCGGACCGGTCTGTTACCGGACGGACGGACAGCGAGCTACCCATTGCCCACCGTCCGCGAGCCCGCGCCTACGGTGGCCGGAAATTGGGATCGGAAACCCGGCGGCGGCGGCGGCGTGTCCGCCTTTGCCTAAGGCGGTCGGCCTCCTCCTTTACTAGCATTACTGCTTCGCAGAAGGAGGCGACCGCCTGCCACTCCTCCTCGCTCCGGAGCATGGCTTGAACCAAGCCCCGGACGTAAACACTATAGGTGGATGGGGTGGGCAAAAAAGCAAAGACCCCTGCTTTGCTTATTTTTGATGACATGAGGGACGGGGGGGTCTGGATGGTGATTACGTCAGCAGTATATTTTATTAGTTTTTTAAGAGAACGATATCGATGGTCCAAAATCACACGAAAGCAACACACATCCAATGTCCTTGAAGATTTAGAGTCAGCCTCTATTTCAAGACTATTCCTTATTTCTAGACTTTAAATTACTCCTCAAAAACGAAACCAGAACAATTTGAAAAATCTGAAAATGTTTACGTAAGCATGAGGGGGTGGGGTAGAGCTTTGGGGTAATATTTGCAAAAAAAAACTGCTTACGTAATACTTGAACGGCCCCATATCTGATTACTCGTTTAATAATTATTCTAAAGCACACAATGCATTTGATGCGAATTTTTGCTATATTATAGACTTAATTTATACTTTAGAAATTTAAGAAGAGGTATTCATGGCTAAATAACGGCCGCACATCTTTGCGATCAACCTTTTGCCCGCAACACTCACGTAAAGACAAAATACATGACAAAGTAAAATGTGTCCATTACGCCGCGGTCACGATGACATGACAGACTTGACCACTAATAAATCTTATAAGAAATTATTGTTTTTCTTTTGTTAAAGGATGAAGTCACCGAGTTACCCGTTGGCGCTGGTTAAGCAACACCACCGGAGGTCAGCTTGTGGATGGATGGACACCCATTAGTTACTGTATTGTGGAGGTCAGAGAGGCAGTCGCTCGAAGTAAATAACTGGTACTCATCCGCAGCTGGTTAGACTGGAAACGGACTCCAACAAAAGCTGGTGGATGATGACATTTTGGAGACTGTAGACTTTGTCCAGCAGTGGGATGGTCATTGTCTTCCATGACATCATTCGGACCAAACAAATGGTTCTAAACGCTTATCTTCTGGTAACAAAGCATTTAATTCTTCTATGTCTTGTAGAGTCTGAAAACAAAAATAAGCTTACTTGTAGACTAAATTAAAAGTCTAAAAGTGAGTGTAAAGAACTGATGAAATTCTAAAAGTGAGAGTAAAGAACTGATGAACGTCTAAAAGTGAGAGTAAAGAACTGATGAACGTCTAAAAGTGAGAGTAAAGAACTGATGAACGTCTAAAAGTGAGAGTAAAGAACTGATGAACGTCTAAAAGTGAGAGTAAAGAACTGATGAACGTCTAAAAGTGAGTGTAAAGAACTGATGAACGTCTAAAAGTGAGAGTAAAGAACTGATGAACGTCTAAAAGTGAGTGTAAAGAACTGATGAACGTCTAAAAGTGAGAGTAAAGAACTGATGAACGTCTAAAAGTGAGAGTAAAGAACTGATGAACGTCTAAAAGTGAGTGTAAAGAACTGATGAACGTCTAAAAGTGAGAGTAAAGAACTGATGAACGTCTAAAAGTGAGAGTAAAGAACTGATGAACGTCTAAAAGTGAGAGTAAAGAACTGATGAACGTCTAAAAGTGAGAGTAAAGAACTGATGAACGTCTAAAAGTGAGAGCAAAGAACTGATGAACGTCTAAAAGTGAGAGTAAAGAACTGATGAACGTCTAAAAGTGAGTGTAAAGAACTGATGAACGTCTAAAAGTGAGAGTAAAGAACTGATGAACGTCTGAACGTCTAAAAGTGAGAGTAAAGAACTGATGAACGTCTAAAAGTGAGAGTAAAGAACTGATGAACGTCTAAAAGTGAGAGTAAAGAACTGATGAACGTCTAAAAGTGAGAGTAAAGAACTGATGAACGTCTAAAAGTGAGTGTAAAGAACTGATGAACGTCTAAAAGTGAGAGTAAAGAACTGATGAACGTCTGAACGTCTAAAAGTGAGAGTAAAGAACTGATGAACGTCTAAAAGTGAGAGTAAAGAACTGATGAACGTCTAAAAGTGAGAGTAAAGAACTGATGAACGTCTAAAAGTGAGAGTAAAGAACTGATGAACGTCTAAAAGTGAGAGTAAAGAACTGATGAACGTCTAAAAGTGAGTGTAAAGAACTGATGAACGTCTAAAAGTGAGAGTAAAGAACTGATGAACGTCTAAAAGTGAGAGTAAAGAACTGATGAACGTCTAAAAGTGAGAGTAAAGAACTGATGAACGTCTAAAAGTGAGTGTAAAGAACTGATGAACGTCTAAAAGTGAGAGTAAAGAACTGATGAACGTCTAAAAGTGAGAGTAAAGAACTGATGAACGTCTAAAAGTGAGTGTAAAGAACTGATGAACTTCTAAAAGTGAGTGCAAAGAACTGATGAACTTCTAAAAGTGAATATAAAGAACTAGCTTTTGCCCGCGGCTTCGCTCGCGTAGAATTTGGTCTGCCACATTAAGTTACGTGACATTTTTTTTTAAATACTGATATTTTTTTAATGTACCTTCACATCGTACATCCCAGATTTCTAACTTCAAAATTAGTTTCCATACAATCTTTGAACTCCTATACCTAATATTTAGAGGGTATCTCTTGAGGGTGGAATTATCTGAATTCCTTTCTAAGTGCTCATTATTTTAAGCTATAATAGAACTCTGCAAATTTCAAAATGCTAAGTCCAGTGGTTTCTTCATCAATCTTTACCTGTATGGTGTGTTTATAAAAAGTAGGCTTGAGATTATCCTATCCAGCACAAACGGATTACTAAACACTGACAACTAAACAGGTCGGACCAATGTTACTTGCATTTAATCACTACATAGTATAAAACAAAGAAACTTTCTTTTTCCCTATGAATGCTTAAATTTTTTAAAACTACGCAACGGATTTTGCTGCGGTTTTTAGGGTTCCGTACCCAAAGGGTAAAACGGGACCCTATTACTAAGCCTCCGTCGTCTGTCTGTCTGTCTCCAGGCTGTATCTCATAAACCGTGATAGCTAGAAAGCTGAAATTTTTTATAGACAATGGTACGGAACCCTTCGTGCGCGAGTCCGACTCGCACTATGAAGGTATGTAACGAATTGAACATTAATGCTATCAAAAAGCGAATTAGTTAGGTAGGTACCTATACGTTAAACTGTAACAAAATTATAAGTAGTAATCAAACGAAAATTAAAAGTAGGTAAGTACTTAATATTTTTATTTGCTACTTATAAAAACTATATATCTAAAAATAACGAAATCCTATATTTAAACAAACAATAAAGAACAATTCTTATACGACTGAATTAAAAATAAAAGTAAATTAATCGCTATCTAGGATAAACGACGAAGAATAAATGACATGACAATAAAAATGCATAGAGATCACAACCATCAATGACGTCTGCCCTCACGCGTCTGCCCGCGTTCGGGTCGCGCACTCGGCCATGCCTCGTCATTGCTTGGATTGCATTGTTCGCCCCTCCCCCGCGACTGCGACGCCGCATCGCGCTCCGCCCGTGCTGCGGCCGCCGCCGCGGCGTTAGGCGCTCCGTTCAAGTCAATCATATCGTGATAACTTTTAAACTATTCGGCCAAATTACTTAGTGTGAAAGACAAAGTTTATCTACATTAAATACTTAATGCGAGAAATGTATTCATTTTGATAAGAGTTTGATAATTATATACTAAATGTGCATTGTAAAATAGTACCAAATTTAATTAGATTTATGGTTCACAATTTTGGTTGTACTGGCTTGCACATAAAAGGTAGATATATGCTGTCGCGGACTTTTATTTAGATCTACTTAAGACAAAAAATCCTGCGGTACATCATCTTTATGTAACTCCATTGGTTTAGGCAGCGCACGCCAAGATAGCTCTCAGATGGAAGATTTTTTTCCGACTTAATTGACACGTATCGTTATATTATGACCAAAACTACATAAAATCATTATAAATTGTAGCCTATGTGTTATTCTGATGAATAACCTATATTACTGTAAAGTTTCATCCAAATCCGTTCAGTAGTTTTTTCGTGAAAGAGTAACAAACATACATCCATCCTCACAAACTTTCGCATTTATAATATTAGTAGGAAGTAGGATAGTAGGATTAATGAACTTTTAAAAGTGAATATAAAGAATTGATGAACTTTTAAAAGTGAATATAAAGAATTGATGAACTTTTAAAAGTGAATATAAAGAATTGATGAACTTTTAAAAGTGAATATAAAGAATTGATGAACTTTTAAAAGTGAATATAAAGAATTGATGAACTTTTAAAAGTGAATATAAAGAATTGATGAACTTTTAAAAGTGAATATAAAGAATTGATGAACTTTTAAAAGTGACTGTAAAGAATTGATGAACTTTTAAAAGTGAATATAAAGAATTGATGAACTTTTAAAAGTGAATATAAAGAATTGATGAACTTTTAAAAGTGAATATAAAGAATTGATGAACTTTTAAAAGTGAATATAAAGAATTGATGAACTTTTAAAAGTGAATATAAAGAATTGATGAACTTTTAAAAGTGAATATAAAGAATTGATGAACTTTTAAAAGTGAATATAAAGAATTGATGAACTTTTAAAAGTGAATATAAAGAATTGATGAACTTTTAAAAGTGAATATATAGAATTGATGAACTTTTAAAAGTGAATATAAAGAATTGATGAACTTTTAAAAGTGAATATAAAGAATTGATGAACTTTTAAAAGTGAATATAAAGAATTGATGAACTTTTAAAAGTGACTGTAAAGAATTGATGAACTTTTAAAAGTGAATATAAAGAATTGATGAACTTTTAAAAGTGAATTTAAAGAATTGATGAACTTTTAAAAGTGAATATAAAGAATTGATGAACTTTTAAAAGTGACTGTAAAGAATTGATGAACTTTTAAAAGTGAATATAAAGAATTGATGAACTTTTAAAAGTGAATATAAAGAATTGATGAACTTTTAAAAGTGAATATAAAGAATTGATGAACTTTTAAAAGTGAATATAAAGAATTGATGAACTTTTAAAAGTGAATATAAAGAATTGATGAACTTTTAAAAGTGAATATAAAGAATTGATGAACTTTTAAAAGTGAATATAAAGAATTGATGAACTTTTAAAAGTGAATATAAAGAATTGATGAACTTTTAAAAGTGAATATAAAGAATTGATGAACTTTTAAAAGTGACTGTAAAGATATTTATGATGACCTTCTAAAAGCGAGTCTAAAGAGATCAGCCTAAGTTGAATGTCGATTAAAGTATGATTTGCGACCACGGCCAAATTTGTTTTCAAAAATATAATCCTTTTCAGTTCCCTAACCCTATAATGGCTATTTCATAAAAAACTCCCTGACGTTCTTCAGAAGAAGGTTACCTGGTTGAGCAGAGAGTTGCAGCGTGTGAGCTGGTGCGACACCTCGTGTACTCGCGCCAGTCTCTCCGCGTGGCGAGCGTTAGATCTCTGCTTTTCCACCATGATGGAGTACAGACGAGAGATTTCTGTATCAGCCTGGAGATAAAAATAATATCGATGTTATGTGCTTTACACATTTCACATATATGGCAAATAAATCGTGCCCAACACGCCACAGTCACGACTACATGACATATTTCTAAACGCTAATAAAATTTATAAAAACGTATTGTTTTTGTTGTTAACCCTTTAACTACCTATGTCAGATATATCCGACAAACACTCGCATTTATTCCGCCAGGGTCGCACCTCCACGACTAAACACTCCATCTCGTCAGCTCTTCTGTCCTATGGAGATTGAAGAGCTAAACGAGATGGAGTACCCAGTCGCTAACACACGACCCTGGCGAATAGGACGCGAAAATAAAGGATTGCGATTGAAGATTCGTCCGAATTTATATTATACGAACTGCTAACTATATTTTTCATCTTTATTAGCATAACATCACAGAAACGAACTCTAGTTTTAAGGTTTGAAAAACATAGTGCCGTCCACGCCACAGTCGCGATATCATGACATGTAGCATTCAATATATAGCCTAAAGTCGATCTCGACCAAATCGTAGGTTACTTAATTAGCTCGCACAGCTCGATGGACTTTCCGGAAATGCCGCATCTCATCCCAATCTGCTGACTTGTAACGCCACATCCGCCGATCACCGCGTGACTCGCAGTCAGGTGGGGAGAAGGACGATACAGACTTCACCAGACAGTGATCTGAAGTTCCAGTCCAGACAATTGGCATTATGACCATCTACATCAGGCACCCTAGTCGCTTGCTCTACCAATTGGGAGAGGCCCATCGATCCTGCAAAGTTTCGTGCTCCTCTACCAGCGTGGTCGGTCCTCTGGTATGAGAAAAGCCAGTCTTGGTTGCAGGCGTTAAAATACCCCAGAGCGACAAACTGCGCATCAGGGTGCCGATGGAGAGCCACATCGGCAGCCTTACTGAGGTGGCCAAACAGTCAAGTAGTCTCATCACCACTGTGCAATCGGTAGACACAGGTATAGACAATTTTGTCCATACTAGTGTCCACCAACAACTATAGAGTCGAGAAACTGGGGTCTTCAGGTAACGGAGGCGCTGGCAGCAGATGTCATTGCGGACGTACACACAGACCCCGGCACGCTGCAATAAATGGTGCTCCAACGAGTATCTCATACGGTAGTCGAAATACGCCGCATCTGACGGACGTCTGATCTGCGTCTCCGTCAAGAAAAGCAAGTGGGGCTTGTCAATCTCGAGGTGGTAATGGACCGCATCGAGATTGGCGTACATTTCTGGAATATTTGAGAACTAATCTTATGATGAGATGGAAGGTAGGTAAGAACATAAGAAATTCTGTAATAAATCAATGTATCTTAGCTCTGTTTGGTATTATTAGAATTTAAGTTGGTTGTATTATATTGTAATTTTTTCACTTTTAGCATTTTTTTTAATATTATATATTTCCACAACTATCACACAACACCGTCTAGTCCCAAGCTAAGCAGAGCTTGTGTTATGGGTACCAGACAGCTGATAAACATACTTATATATTTCTAAATAAATACATATTATAGATAAACACACCCAGACACAGAACAAATGATCGTGCTCATCACACAAACATTCTCCTGGGTGGGAATCGAACCCACGACCTCCAGCATAGCAGTCAGGGCCACTAACCACTAGACCAACAGGCCAGTAGAATTGTCATGATGATTTGATGATCGCGCCGAATGGAGGTATCTATTTAAGTTTGGCTAAGGGGTACAACAACTAAAAAGTGTGAAATTAAAAACTTTTTACAAAAAAAAAAAAAACAAAAAAAAACGCTTTTTACATTGAAGTAGGTTGTTTTTTTTTTTTTGTAAAAAGATTTTTACTTGAGACAAAGTAAAATGTTCACCTCTTTGATTTTGACCGCGAGTCCCAGCTCGGCGCCGGCGAGCGGCTGCGCGCACGCCGCCAGGTGCGCCTGCAGGCGTGACGTCACGCGCACCCACGGCCGGTAGTCCAGCCCTACACACGTATATTATATCAACCTGATTTAGTACTTCAGCTTGCTGGCCGTTTTGCGCAGATGTGACGGATATCTTACTTTTTGTTATCATAATGAATTCGGTAAAAAAGTAAGATTTTTTATCAGTTTTTACCCGACTACGTCAAAAAGAAGGTTCATTATCTTCCTACCCTTGTTCCGTTTTGGTCGGCACAACACGTTTTCATCCATTCTATCTTCTCATCCGTCACACTATTATAGTACGCGGAAAATAAGTTGAACCCATTGATATATTGTAATCTTGGTGTACAATAAAGTATAAATAAATAAATAAATATGGTTACGCGCAGCGCAGCCCCCCTCGATTGAGACCCGAAAATCCACGCATTCAAGATCGCCATTTTGGTTCAACTTATATTTCGCATATTGTACCAGTAATCTGCTTTAGCATGAGGGGAGGGACAGAGAGCTTTCGTTAATTTTGCTGACGAGGGGAGGGGTGGATCAATTTTTTAAACAAATCTTTTGAATTTATTGTGAAAAATAAAGAAGATTTTTTGCTGTGAAAAAGGTGGATGAGAAAAGGTTGCATGTAGCACAGATGAGAATGTTGAGATGGATGTGTGGTGTGACGAGAATGGATAAAGTGAGAAATGAGTATATTAGAGGAAGTTTGAAAAGGGCGCTAGTGACTAAAAAGTAGAAAGGAGGTCGTGTCTTGGTATGGTCATGTGAAGAGGAGGGATGAAACACATGTTACTAGAAGAGTTATGAGTATAAATATGAATGGATGGAGAAAAAAGGCTAAGAAAAGATGGATGGATTGTGTGAGGAGTGATATGAAAGAAAAGGGAGTTAGTGGTAGCTTGATGGGTGACAGGATAGAATGGAAGAAAACAACGTGTCGCATCGACCCGAAATAAAACGGGACAAGGGCAGGAAGATGAGATGTCTTAATTGTAGTATAGTATGTTTGTATCAAAAGGCTAGCTACAAACTGAATTAAATCCAAGTGAGCTACGCGGTGATAAGTCTATTTTACCTTCAAGCACCTCAGGGTCCCTCGCGCCGGGCAGACCGAGGGTTCCTCTCATTATCGGAAGGAATGTCGATATTTCCTGAAAAAATAAACGGCTAATAGACAAGATTGAACTTAGCGCGGTTTAGCTTGATTTTTGTTTAATAAGTAATCCAATATTCGCCGAGAAACATCTATAACAGGATGAACGATACGTATACACCGCTAAATTTTGATCGTTTTAATCCCGTGGAGGGTCGATTCGGTACATGAAATACTATAGATTTGTAAAGAGAAAATTAAAAAACAAAGCACTTTTTTTTAAACTCGAATTAATTTACGCATGAACGAAATTAATTTCTTTAAGTAAACGTGTCGATGACCTTGTATGGAGCTGTCGGTCGTTGCGTACTAACTACCTACAGTTCATTGACCTCGCTCAGCTGACGTTTACTTAATGAAATTGCGTACATGCGTAAATTAATTCGAGTTTAAAAAAAGTACTTTATTTTTTAATTTTTTCTTTACAAATCGATAGTATTTCATGTACCGAATCGACCCTCCGCGGCATTAAAACGACTAAAATTTTACGGTGTATAGCCTGCTCTACACGTCAGCAGACGTATGTGCAGACGACATCTTCGGATGCGTCCGCTGACGTATACAGGGGGTAATTTGTGCATCTGTTGTAGGTATTTAACGTCCGCATATACATCCGCCTCGAACCCGATTGTTGGCGGCTATTGTGGCACGGATCAAAAGGTTTCGGCGCGGACGACTGTCGTCTGTCCACACGTCTGACAACGCATCATCGAGCTGCGATTAAGAGTGCACGCGGCCGACGGATCTTGGCGCGTCTTAAGTTAGGCTCTGCAAACTTTAGCGCTTGTGCACTCGTAAAAAAATAAATTCTTTGAAAAAATAAATGCCAATAGCAGTTGTTATTGCTGTTAACGACTGTTATTGGTATTTATTTTTATAAATCATTTATTTGGCGCGCTTGTTTTGAGCACTAAAGTTCGCAAAGCCTAACTTCAGACGCGCCAGGATCCGTTGGCCGTACTGTACCTACTTTGCGTATAATGCTTACAATATGAACGTTTAGTTTATTCAGCTTTACCAAGTTGAAAACTGTTATTGGACCATTCTATAGCAACGAGGGCCATTTTGATTTATTTTTTTACCAACCACCTACGCCGCACCGCGTAACCATTTACGCGCAGCCCCGTTTCAGCCGAGACCCGAAAAACTGTTAGGCCGTGTTTACGAAGACGCGGCGCGTTGGGCGTTTCGTCGTACATTGCAACAGCGTGCCGCGTCATCGCCCACGCAAACACAAACATATGGCAATGTACGACGGACCGCCCGACGCGCCACACAACGCGCCGCGTCTCCGTAATGGAGCACTTACTATCGATCGCCATTTTGGTTTAACTTATATGCCGCGTATGGTACCTGCAGTCTCTGTATGTGCTCATCCAGCAGCTCGTCAGTCGGTTGCTTGACTACTACTATGTCGCGGGTTCGCTTGCTCTTCCTCGCTTGTAGACTCAACTGTCTGCGTTGCAGTAGGGACTTCTTATTTTCCGGACCTCTAGTGGACTTCGCTGAGGTTTTTGGTGAATCTGTGTGAGGTTATACAAAATTTTGTAGTTTTTTTTTTTATTTATTCCTAGCGACCCGCCCCAGCTTCGCACGGATACAATGGTGATATTAAATATACCTATTATACATGTATTACACACCGTTAAATTTTGGTCGTTTTAATCCCGCGGAGGGTCGATTCGGTACATGAAATACTATCGATTTGTAAAGAGAAAATTAAAAAATAAAATACTTTTTTTAAACTCGCAATTAATTAACGCATGTACCAAATTAATTTCTTTAGGTAAACGTCAGCTGAGCAAGGCCAATGAACTGTAGATAGTATGCAACGACCGACTACTACCGACAAGGTCATTGACTCGTTTACATTACGTTTTTCTTTACAAATCGATAGTATTTCATGTACCAAATCGACCCTCTGCAGGATTAAAACGACTAACATTTAACCTTTTGAATACCGTAATTAGAGACACAATAGAAAGATAATAGGTGTGCGGACACAGGTGTCCTCTTGAGAGCACAGTTTAAAGGTGTATAAACCTTCAGACAGACAGCGGGAAGCGACTTTGTTTTATACTATGTAGTGATAGATAGGCGGCTCGCGTTTGAGCACTATCTCACCTGATGGTAAGCAATAATGTGGTCGAGATCTTTCTCGACCTATTCATTCTTGACTTATTCATCATCATCATCAGCCTTTCAATTTTCCCACTGCTGGGACTCAGGCCTCCTCTCTAGGAGAGGGAATGGGCCGTAATCCACCACGCGGGCCCAGTGCGGATTGGTGGATGTCACATGTTTTCGATTTTTTTGGTTCTAGGACATGCCGGTTTCCTCACGATGTTTTCCTTCACCGTTTTGTGAGCAGTGGTGATGATATAAATTACACAAAGTAATGCGCTTGGCCGGGTTTAAACCCGCGACCCACAATTCGTACCTAAGTCGGGGCCGTTACCACTCGGCCACCACTGTTCCCTTGGGTTAAAGGTTTTTGGAAACACAAACTCCGGGCAGGGAATTCCACTCTTTACGCACAATAAACTCTCAAGGTCTTTTTGAGTATTTTTTTTTTTTATTGATATGAAAAGTTCTTAAACCACCTCCGTCGGATATATCCGACCAAGTTTCTGGCGTTTATTCCGTCAGGGTCGCACATCCACACCCAAATACTCCATCTCGTCAGCTCTTCTGTCACCTATAGGGATTGAAGAACTAAACGAGATGGAGTAGGCAGTCGCAAAAACACGACTCAGGCGAACAAGACGCGAAAATACGCGTCGGATAAACCCGACACAAGCGGTTAAAGCACTAGTTATTCATGTAATGTAAAAAAAAAACATGAATCCCGGGATGACCCCTGATGAATGATGATGAACCGAGAACTACACCGTTAAATTTTAGTCATTTTAATCCCGTGGAGGATCAATCAGGTACATAAAACCCTATCGATTTGTAAAGATAAAATTAAAAAATACTTTTTTTGTAAAACTCGAAGTAATGTATGCACATACAAAATTAATTTCTATAAGTAAACGTCAGCTGAGTGAGGTCAATGAACTGTAGGTAGTTACTATGCAACGACCGACAACCACCTACATGGTCATTGACTCGTTTAAAAAAGTACTTTATTTTTTAATTTTCTCTTTACAAATCGATAGTGTTTCATGTACCGAATCGACCCTCCACGGGATTAAAACAACTAAAATTTAACGGTGTATAATATCACGATTCAGTATTTCGAATTTTTTGTTCTTATATTGTGTCATAGATGTTGCTACATTATATTATCTGCCACTGAAACATAATTCAGTATTGTACTGTTACATACCTCCGATAGGCCGGTCCACGGTATAGGATATGTACGGCAGCTCTGAGTCCGAGCAGACGCTGGTGCCAGGAGAGTTGTTACCGCTGGTGGGGAGGTCTGTGGACCTTGATGGCTCTGGAATTATTCACTTATATCTATGATGTGGTTGACGATTTAGCATGCTTGCTTAGAAGCAACCTACTGACACTTGACTTAAAGAAAGTGGGCTGTAACTATCAATAAACACACAACTCTAGAAGGAACACCTAAACTTGGCTTGTTTAACCTTTCATATGCCGTAATTAGAGATACAATTAAAAAGCTATTTGACTGGCCTGTTGGTCTAGTGGTTAGTGGCCCTGAGTGCTATGCTGGAGGTGATGGATTTGATTCCCATTCAGGTAAATTTTTTGTGTGTTGAGCACAATCATTTGTCTTGTGTCTGGGTGTATTTAGAAATATACTATAAGTATATTTATTAGTTGTCTAATACTCATAACACAAGCTCTGCTTAGCTTGGGGCTAGATGGTGTTGTGTGATAGTCATGGAATATATTATTGTGTCTTGCATAGATCTCCGCACCGGTATGTATATAGTTAAGCTTTTCATAATTATCTACTCACCATTGTCACACATTTTTGAAAACAGCTTCTAGTCTAACCAAACATAGAAGAATTTTATATTGCTTAATACTAGACACTTCTAAATAAACTATCAAATAATTTATTGTACATACTAGAGTAGGAAGCTACAATCTAAAGGTCTTTAAGTCAAGAGTGAATGTGTCACTTTTAGGCAAGCATACTCCTTCGTCAACCACATCAGCTCTTACCAACAGGTGAGAAAGAGGACAAACACACCAGTCAATTAATAAAAAAACAAAATTCAAGAAAACAAGCAAAATGATTTATTTATGATACTAGATTTTACCAGTGGCTTCGCTTCCGTTACCTGATTCTTAATTTTTTGTTTCATAAGAACCTTCTCCTGACGATAACAAACACAAAAAAAAAATGTTGCATTCACGCGTGATGGCATGACAAATATATATTTTTATTTTTTAAGTTGTGGTAAATAGATGAACTTAATACAGGCATTCTCTGGCAATCAACCTTTGGGTTCAAATAGAGTACACTATAGTAAGTACTACAGAAGTAAATAAATAAATTACCTGATGAACTAGGCACAGCTATAGTGTGACCCCTTCGGACGGGCGGCGCCCTCTGAGCCTGCTTCTTAGGAGGCAGGGTAGATTGCTCTGAACCCATTGTGATGCTTCACAGAAAAATTATAGTTGAAGTTAAAATTATAGTTATTATAGTTGAATAAGTGTAATTACAGATTTAAAGATACATTTTTAAACCATTTGGTCAGTTGTAATAGGGCCGGAGTTAAATAAGTGATTTAATTTGATACGTAAATAATAATATTTAGGAAGATGTTTCAGTTGGCTGCAAAAATACCTTAAAGCATACCCTGTACTTTTACTCACGTAATTCAAGGTATACACCACTTAAATGTATTGCACTTGATCTATTTTAAATAGTATTCTACAGAACATCGATAATTATATTAATTGATTGTTGCGAATTGTTCCTATTTATTCAAAAACAAGTTCAATTAAAATCAACATCGGCAATTCTGCACGAAAATATAATCAATTCTCTCTACCGTAGGGACGGCGATCTCAATTCGATTATTTGGAGAAGCGATTTAGTACCTCAAGAAAGTCGATTACTAAATCGAATTTAAATAGTGCATTGATCCTGTTATCCGTGAACGTTAATCACAATGTTGATGAAGATAGTTGCTAGGCAATACTTTTCTAACAATGGTTTTCAACTTTTATCAGAGTTGTATTCAGTTCACTTATTTTTTTCAATCATTCTAATGTGTTAATAAATACATTGCTCATGTATTTTTCATAGTTATGCCAACAGATTCTGTGAATTGACCTCAGAAACTTAAAATCGAGATGTAATGGAAATAAACATATTTAATATAATTATTCTTTAAAACTTTCAAAGCATCTTTTTTGCTGTGCAAATTTTTATGTAAATATTGTACATCCGATTACTTACTAGTCATGAAGCAAGAAAGCTTTTTACGCTAATCTGCACCATACTTTTGAAGATTTAGTACCTGCAGGGTAACCAACAAATCGATCTTTATCAAATCGTTGTTTTACAACTCTATTTATTACCAATATCGTATTTTCAATTTCTGTTCGAATCGATTTCAAAATTTATGTATTTTAGAAAGAATCGCCATCCCTATTCTGCCATCACTTTGACAGTATTGACATTGACATTTTTTTGGGATTCAATTTTTAGGTTATCAAACCCGGACTCGAAGTCGGACTTTTTTTGTTGTAGTTTTATATAAATTCTTCGTTTTGCATTAGAATAAGGACATAAAAATACTCAATCAGCCTTCAAAACTGAACAATTTTGGAAATCGACCAAGTGTCCTATAGTCAATAGTAGATACCGAAATGGATCCTGCAGGTCTTTATTTTCAGCAGTTTATTGATGTGTTGTGTGGTTGTATGGGTATAATATGACAACGCAGTGGTTAATCGAAGATGAGATTTCAATAAATAAATTGCCATGCACGAACAATGATTGTGAGTTATTGCCCTAACATGTCTACCGTGATAGTCTGAAGTGTGGTCTGAAGATTCTCGCTTTTTCTTTTTTTTTTTTTTGTGTGGCCTCTCGCAGGTCAACCTCTGAGGTTGTCGGCTGCTTAACCGGGCTTGCTTGTGGCGGCCTCGATTCAAGAATCCAAGCCTCCAGCCAGGGCTTACTTAACTAACTTACATACTAAGCGACCACGCTAAGGGCACCCCCTGTGGGGTACGGACCTCGGCTTAGGGCGTCGCTGAGGGAGGGCAGCAAAGGGACAAGCTGGATCGAGCAAAAGATAAATTATTATTTAAGGGATTTTTTTACACTACTGGCTCAGCGGCGCGGGCTGGCTCTAGCAAGGGACGGGGCGGACATTGACGGGGATTTCGCGACGGACCTCGGCGGCGAGGCCTGAAGGACGGCGGTCTGTATATGTGTTTGCGAACTGTATTTGTTTCATTACGGCTCTCTTGGAGCAGGCTAATGGGGTCGTCGGGGGTGACAAGAGTATGCCTAGGGCGGCGAATCTTGGAGATGCGGGAGGGTTCGTATCGGGCGGCCGATGCGATAAGGGGGTTGCGATGTTTTACAGCAGTATCGAAGAAACGCTTGCAAAGCCGTTTCATGAACTGCTGAATGGTGGGGTTTCTGAGATCTAGATGTAGATTCTCATTACGGATTTAATATGGGGCACCGAGGATATTTCGGAAGGTCCGGTTTTGGAGGGTCTGCATCCTACGGAGGTAGCGGGGCTTGGCGTGTGCGAAGATGGCACAGGCGTAGGTCATGATCGGGCGGATGACTGCTGTGTAGAGGCGCAACTTGCACTTTCTTGACAATTTGCTGCGGGCAGTCAAGAGGTAATGGAGCTTACCTTGAGGCTGAGCGAAAGCGGCTCGTGAACGATCCTGCTTTATGTGCTCAGATTCTTGCTACCGTGTCATCGTATTATATAGTGTGTGCAAGGATTTTAAATACCTTCTTGGGTGCTTGAAACATTTGAAATCCATGTTTTTCCTATAGTTCAATTTCTAAGATTAGTCGATTTAGTAAGCTTATCGAGTCTCTAGTCTGTCAGTTTGACAGTGACATGTATTGGTTACACGTCTTCTCGTGTTGACATTTGTCATCATTTATTGACCATTCGAAGGAAAGCGTGTATTTCGAAAGTTTCATGAATTGTTACAAAATATTAAATTAAAATACTCAAAATGGTAGACGAAGGTACTAGGAAAACGTTAAGCAGTATACCCTTGCTTCAAACTAAGGCAGGGCCTAGGGATAAGGAGTTATGGCCTACCAGGTTGAAAGAAGAATATCAGGCACTGATCAAGGTAAAAAAAGTTTATATTTTGGACATTATGGAAATAATTATGGAAAAAAGAGCTGTTGCAAGTGACTATGGCCGCGATATAGTAGAAAATATTTCTACGGGAACACTAAAAGTTGTATTATATGATTACCTTAATTCAGGTTATTTATGCTCGTATGCCAAATTGGATCAAAATCCGATGGGTCGTTTAAGCACAATTTACCAAATTCCCAAAAACATACAATTGCGCTAATAAACCAACTTTTAAAGTTATAATATTTGTAGTAAGATTGTTTGGCAGAAGTAATGTATGTACCTCTTCATTGAACATTAAGCACTAGACCAACTGGGCCATGTTTTTCGTGGCATATCTTTTTATAGAGATCTTTCAGTAAACATATCTTTTGTTACAACCCCCTACTGATACCAAAATGAATCTAAGGAGTCAATAGATAAATCCAAAGAAGATGAGTCATCAATCAAAACTTCACAATTCAGCACCTTTCTGTACTAAATAACAAATAAATAATTTAACTTTTATATCAGACAAAGTTCATAGTAGTAACAACGCCAGGACTAACAAATCACCTAATATTAGGTTCATAATTATGAATAAAACATTTGTATCAATGTAAACAATGAAAAATAAATCGGAATATTTCCAGTATGTACAAAACAACAAAGCAGCTGACAACGACTGGTTCCGATTGGAGTCTGACAAGACGGGAACAAAATGGTTTGGCAAGTGTTGGTACGTGCACAACCTACTGAAGTACGAGTTTGACTTAGAATTTGACGTAAGTAGCATGATTTTTTAAAATTGTCAATATGCGTGGAGGTGGAAGATATAAGATATAGAATAGTCATCAATGGACTCGTTCTTCAACCTTCTTCAGAGAATTTATGCCTGACTAGTTTGTATTAAAGAATTCCTCCCTTCTGCTCGCCTGAAAGTAGAAAGTATACACTGTAAAATTTTGATTGTTTTAATCTAGTAGAGGGTCGACCTGGTACATGAAACACTATCGATTTGTAAAGTTAAAATAGAAAAATAAAGTACTTTTTTCTAAAAGTAAAATTAATATGTACGCGTGTACGAAATTAATTTCTTTAAGTAAACGAGTCAATGACCATGTAGGTTGTTGTCGGTCGTTGAGTACTAACTACAGTTCATTGAACTCGCCCAGCTGAGGTTTACATAAAGAAATTAATTTCGTACATGCGTAAATTAATTCGAGTTAAAAATAAAGTATTTTATTTCTTAAGTTTTATCTTAACAAATCGATAACACATGCCAATCGCCTTTGTGTGAGCGAGCCTTGAGCCTGTTATTAGCCGTGTTGTGTTAAAGTAAATAAATAATTGTTATATTTCTACTTTCAGATCCCCATTACGTATCCAACAACGGCTCCTGAGCTGGCGCTGCCCGGCCTGGACGGTAAGACGGCTAAGATGTACCGCGGAGGCAAGATCTGCCTCACCGACCACTTCAAGCCGCTGTGGGCGAGGAACACGCCGAGGTTTGGGATAGCACATGCTATGGCACTCGGGGTGAGTTTGATATAAGTATATGTTATGTGGACGGATGCAGAGGGAGGCCAAAGAAAAGATGGATGTTAGAAGTGATATAAAAGAAAATTTTTACAAAAAAAAAAAAATACAACCGACTTCAAGTTAACAACGAAGAGACCAATCTATTATACATATATAAACACGACTTCCGAAATTAAAGTTATTTTGCTAATTTTTGTTTTTTATTTTTTACATTGCAGTTGGTTGCATTTTTTTTGTAATAATTTTTTTATTTCACACTTTATAGTTGTAGTAACCCTCAGCCAAACTTAAATAGATATAGATAGATATTTTCCTTCAGTCAGTCACCGACTACATGTATCAACAAAGCAATTAAACAAAACAATAATTTTCGAAATCTGTTCACTATTGGCCGAGATATCGGTGAAAATACATTAAAAAAATACACACAGCCGTACATAGAACCTCCTCCTTTTCGAAATCGGTCAAAAAACGCGCAGCCGCACTTTGATTGAGACCTGAAAAACCGTTACTCCGCATTGAAGATTGATCGCCATTTTGGTTCAACTTATATTACGCGTATTGTACATTACAATACAATATATTTATTAACATTTATGCGTTTAAACAAAGCTTGCCGAGGTCGGTTTTTGGAAGGTGAGCATATTAATATACCAAGATTCTTTTGTCGGCAACCTTGGTTCTCCTGCGGATATCCTCATTCCTGATTCGATCATGCAAGGAAACTCCGAGCATAGCCCGACCATGTACCGACATAGCACGAAGAATCGCCAAACTTAAGTGGCAATGGGCAGGGCACATTGCTCGCAGAACGGACCGGGCCGTTGGGCCCGAAAGGTTCTGGAATGGCGACCACGTACCGGAAGACGTAGCGTTGGAAGGCCTCCTATAAGGTGGACCGATAACTTGGTAAAGGTTGCTGGAATCCGGTGGATGTGAGACGCACTGGACCGTTCATTGTGGCAACATTTGGGGGAGGCCTATCTCCAATAGTGGATGTCTTTCGGCTGAAATGATGAATGATGATTCTTCTATGAGCCATGAGTGTACATGTGGACGAACAGAGAAGGAGGGCGGCCAAAGATGGATGGATTGTGTAAGGAGTTATATGAAAGAAAAGGGAGTGATAGTGTGATGGGTGACAGGATAGAATAGAAGAAGAAAACGTGTTGCACCGACAAACCAATAACAAGGGGCTAGGGCAGGATGATGATGAAGTATGGTAAGGCAAGGGTTTGGAATTTCTTTGCGTGATTGTATTGGGATGGAAAATGTCCGCAAAAGAACCAAAATCAAAGAATCTTAATCTGAAGAATTGGTAATCCTAAGTGGGCAGGGCACATAACTTGCATAATAGATGGTTGAGTGTGGAGAGCCGATGGTGTACCTGAACACGCAGCATTAGTAGACCTCCAACAAGGTTTTTTTTTTTTATGGTAGGTAAAATCATCCAATGACATCTCCTGCCCTTGGGCTGAGCGGGAGATAGTGCCAGACTCTTACTAACTAAAAATCTACAAAGTTCCTTCATTGCCTTGGTTCCAGGGCACTGGTAAACTCCAACAAGGTGGATCGTGCAATTGTAGAGGGTGACGCAAGATTGAGGAGTGTTCGTTGTAGCGACACTTGGGGGAGGCCTATGTCCAACAGTGGATGTCTTTCGGCTGTGATGATGATGATGATGATAATTTTCAATTGCTTAGTGGGGATCCAATCTACAAAGCCTCGAGCACAGGCGTAGAGTTGCCAGCCTTTCGGTGTTTTACAGGAGGCATTTTGGAGGAGTGTGCGCGGGAATTACATGACATATTTCTGCCATCGGACAACCCGGCGTACGGCGAATATCCACACTTATGTTATTGAAACTTCTACGGTACGGACTAAGCGTTTTGCCTCGTCGTTTATACCACGTACATCGAGAGACTGGAACAGTTTGCCTGCTGCGGTCTTCCCGTCCGATTATAATTTAGGTCTCTTCAAGGCTAGAGTGAATAGGCTCTTAATAAACTAGTGCGCCTCACCATCAACGATTGCATCACTGCTTAACATCATGTGGGATTGCAGTCAAGCACTAGTTTATACCAACTTAAAAAAAAAAAAAACCGTTCCCAAAGAGTAATCATCGGAACCCGTTTGTTTTTGAGTAATGAATTTGTTTATAGTACAAATAGTAAAGGCTTCCTTTTGTCTAAATCTAAAGTCTAACACCCGTATTTATAAACAAGTAAAACGAATTACATAAGTAAAACTAACAATTTGTATTCTATAAATTTTGAATGAAGATTTCTAGCCTCAATTAATAACTTATTAAGAAATTACTTCGCAACGAGTAATTACTTCTTTATAAATATAGGTGTAAGTCTTATGAAGTGAAAGTATATTCAACCAATAGTATTTTTTAAATATTTTTTTTTAAATCTTTCCAGCTTGGACCCTGGCTAGCGGTGGAAATACCGGAACTTATCGAAAAAGGAGTGATATCCTACCAGGAGAAGACTGAAGAAGCTAAATGACACAAAAGTCTTCGTTAACTATGAAATTGTACATAAAATATTTGTTGTTTTCCAATTATATGTATATATTTTTTATAGCTAAGTGGTTTTACTATCTGTAGGGGCGTACTGGAACGCAAAAGGCAAGTTACATTGCGACAATGTGGATCGCAAATTCTTTCATTGTGTGTTATGTTACAGCAGTCTGTGTCTGGCATAAAATAAAATATGTTGCTATGCTAATTATTGCAAAAAGATTCAATCAGTAAAAGTCGGAGCGGGAGGTTTTGGTCTGGACCAAAACAAGTTAACTGAGAAAACCTGGGGCACCTTTATGCCCCAGGGCTGTTGACCATCTAGCTACGCCACTCCCCATTACTGATTTAAACATTTGTTTGTATTTCTTAAACTACACCGTTAAACTTTGATCGTTTTAATCCTGCGGAGGGTCGATTCGGTACATGAAACACTAAAGATTTGTAAAAAGAACTTTTTTTAAACTCGAATAAATTTAAGCATGTACGACATTAATTTCTTTTAGTAAACGTCAGCTGAGCGAGACCAACGAACTGTAGGTAGTTAGTACGCAACGACCGACAACTCCCTACATGGTCATTGACTCGTTTACTTACAAAAAATAATTTCGTACATGCATATATTAATTCGAGTTTTAGAAAAGAAGTACTTTATTTTTTTTTATCTTTTCAAATCGATAGTGTTACATGTACCAGATCGACCCACCACTGAATTAAAACAATCAAAATTTAACGGTGTATAAATTGGCTTAAAAACCTGTCAAAATTTAGCCCTAATTTAGGGTTTGATTCAGAAACCCGCCCTTTGTCAGTAAAAATAGATAGAAACGATTGCCATGTCTAAAATAAAACAAAATCACCCCACTTAAATAAAAACTTATAATAGAAATTCCATTTAAAAATCAATCTTCACACAAATACAAATAAAAAAATAATCCTAAACAAATAAAACAATAATAAACAAAATGACACGCTCAAAGTGTAATGTGCGATGCGGTAGTAAAATTGTTTCTTCATTCCCCACGCGGTGTTCTTCATGCCATCTTTGACGATATATTTTCTTAGACCGCCACACCAAAGAACTATTTGCTCTGTCCACTCCACGTCGGTAATGTCAAAATGAAAGATGACTTTATCAGTTTCTGACAAGTTGTTGTAAAGAGCGATTGTGTTGTTGTCATTAAAGATCCAGTTGTTGTTCGTGTAGAAAGCGGTTGTCGTCGCCATTTTGGTTATGGTTGCGTAGGTTTTCTTCAATCTGTAAAAATGTAAATGTACAGGGTCAGAGGCGGACGTGCGCGTAGGCCACCGCCTTTGGCCTCGTGGTCCCTGAGACCCTCGCGGTCCTGAGAGCCTAGCGGTCCTGAGAGCCTCGCGGTTCTGAGAGTCTCCCGGTCCTGAGGGCCTGTGGACCTTGCGGTACTGAGGGCCTCGTGGTCCTGAGAGCCTCCCAATCCTGAATCCCTCGCGGTCCTGAGGGCCTTGCGGTTCTGAGGGCCTCGTGGTCCTGAGAGCCTTGTGCATGCTGTGGGCCTCGCGGTCATGAGGGCTACGCGACTCGTGAATGTTAAAAACCGCTAACATATCCTTTATTAGTTTTATTAATCTGAAGGAAAAGCTTCAGCCTGGTAGGGGCAGCGCAAGCGACCCCTCAACCTGCCGTCCCGAGCCTTGGACCTCTAAGCCTTGGTTAAGGGTACAACCGGTCATACCGTGGAGATTTGTTGAGCAGCACGCAGACGCCGTCGGCGAGGAAGGCGGGCACGGTGTGCAACAGGAAGCTGAAGATAAGGTGCACCCAGCGGTGCGGTGACTGGATCACGAAGCAGTACCAGATTGCGTCGGGCGAGATGATCGTCTTGCGCGCCGTGTTGTTTAGGATGGAGGTGAGTCCGCCTGCGAAGGAATTTTCCTTGAAATCAGTTATGAAGTGGGAAGTACGTTAGACCGTCGCTCACGTGGGCCACGCCTGACCCCGTAGCCAAGTTACAATCGCTTCCGCGAGTTGGCCACGCCCCCAATTCGTTTGTTCAAACCACAGAACACAGAAAGACACTAGAAGTAGCTTGAGAAAATGTTTGTACCAGAACCGGTGTCGCCAAACTCATACATTTACGATTTACTCTTACTGCAAACCGGAAGATACGATTGGCTAAAACAAAAATTGGGCGTAAACAAATTTCAAAAAAAAATGTTATACGAATTGCAACTTTAATGTCAACGATCTATAAATCAAATTGACAAAAAAAAGAAAGAAATACATCTTGGACTACCAAGTACCGCCACTCGTCGCTAGATGGCGTTGTTCAGTATGAACTGTAACATTATAAAAATAAGGGTTGTATTTGAATGGCGTATCACTGACACAAATGCAGGTCGCTACTCAAATAGTGACGTACCCTAATTCGATCGCAATAATATCGATAGTATGAAAACAAACATAAAATATAATGCGAAAAAATATCGTATGCGATAGTATTAAAATAATGAAATTAATATGTAGTAGGGTAATTTCTAAACGTAGTAAAAAGGGTATTTATTTGCATGTAAATCAAATACCTTTATGTTTGTATTTGTTCATTTTATACTGGGTAAATGAAAAAAAATGCTGAAAATCTCGCAATGTTTTATTATTACTTTGCTATTTGAGTTTAAGACAATATAAAACAGTGAAAAGATTATTATATTTGTATAATAAACTTTTCACTGTTTCATATTGTTTGATTTTGATCAAAGAATTTAATTAAAATATTAACGGGCACTTTTAAATGATCAAGTTAGTTGCCCGTTCTAAGAAGTTGAACACTTTTAAAATTTAGGTTATGTTATTTATGTTGAATACTACGGACATATAGGTGTAACAATGTAACAAGTATTGCAATTTCACCAATAAGAACTTAGTATAAATACGTAGTGAAAAAGGTAATTTATTTTCATTGTGTGTATAATATTGAAAATACAAAAAAAAAATACTCTTTTACAAAAAAATACAACTGACTTCAAAAAAACTATGTAATGTAAAATAACTTTGATAGCGGAAGTCGGTGTTTACGGTTTGGTTTCTAAATTTTTTGACATTGACTTCCGAAATTAAAGTTATTATGCATTCGTTACGAAAAGTGTGATCGGACGAAGCCGGCGACGACTAAACATAAGGTATAATTCAAACGCCCTATGTTGTTCCAAGCTCTTTAGCTAGATTTATTTAAAATTGCATCACGAATATCATCCTACAATATTTATTTTATTAACTTCATTAATTTAATAATTATCTGTATTTTAATACTCATACTCTCAAGTATAAATACTTTTATTTTAAAAAGGGAATGCAATACATGTCGATTGATTTTGTCGATAAAGTCACGCACTATTTGGATAGCGTCAATAGTATAGGTAGAGATGCGAATATTCCAGAAAGGCTAATAACCGGGAAAAGAAAATCAACTTTGTTTGCATGAAGTTAAGGACAATTTTTGTTTGTATATCTTGTGCAATGTTTGAAAAAATTTAATTTTTTCATTTTATTAAAATAAATTCGAAAATAATACTTACCGGTGGTATGATACATCTCCATGAGTTAGATTTTTAGTCTGACTATGATTTTTACAGTTCAGAATGGCACAATAAGGCATTTTAATATTATTTTATGTAAATTGTATGTTGACGTAGTCTAGTTTGCGAATGAGAGCGATTGAACAGCAAGTGCGTATTGCAGTACTCACTAGCGGCGACAGTGCCACGCCTACTTACTATTTCCAGGTTCTTTCTGTGTTCCGTAGTTCAAACAAACGAATTGGGGGCGTGGCCAACTCCATGGGTTCACGCAAAACGAAACGATTGTCACTTAGCTAGGGGGGCTGATTTGGACGTAAAACCGCGTTGCGTGGCCTGGATCTAATACAAGCTCTACGATACAAGTCTAGTGGCCATATAAAATGTATGGAGCCCGACGCGCCCAGACGTACGTGGCTAGAGTTTCCACCCGTACTTTATAATAAAGTATTGTACTTTATTGCAGTTAATTGTACTCTATACCTACTTTATGAGAACAAAACATTACCTACTTGAAAATACTTATTTATTACGCATGATTTGATTTCTTTGAGATTTTGAAAAGTTTAGTCGAAAGTATATTTTCGCTAAACGAAATTAATTATCGATTGGTGGTGAATATAAAAAAACCCTATTCCCGCCACGTTAGCATTCACAGATTTTTTTTCTGTAATGAATAGCAAATGTCGAAACGAAAAAAACAAATATTAAGCGTCTCTGAATTTGATAAAAAATGAATTACTTATTCTTATTACTTACTTACTTATTTACTTTAATTTATATAATGCAAAGATGCTGTGCAATTGTTTAGTAGAGATACCTACTTTTTTATGTTAGGTAAAATCATCCAATGACAAATCCCGCGCCCTAGGGTGGGGCGGGAAATAGTGTCAGACTCTTACTGACCAAAAACCTACCCTGTTCCATTCATTGTCTTCGTCCCAGGGCCCTGGGTAACATTTTCATATAACCTTCGGCCCTGCTGGGCCCCTACAGTTTGGTGACAACACCTTAAGGCGCGCGGGAAGCAGTGCGCGCCGTAAACGACTTGAGCTCGGACCGGTCTGTAACCGGACGGACGGACAGCGAGCTACCCATTGCCCGCCGACCGCGAGCCCGCGCCTACGGTGGCCGGAAATCGAATTACTGCTTCGCACGCGGAGGCGACCGCCTGCCATTCCTCGCCCCGGACCATGGCCTGTACCAAAGTCCGGCGCGAGAGATAGTATGTGTTGGTTGTTGATTTCTTTTTATCTAAAAACTGAACGTCGCGTTGCGCTCGACTGCCCAGCAATTCTAGTCGTCATAAGACCTTGGCTACTAGTACTGACACACATTTGACTCCGTAACTTCTTTCTTCTACTTTATTAGTTGAACTTCTGAGCATTATTTTGTATTCGACTGGCCTGTTGGTCTAGTATTTAGTGGCCCTGACTGCTATGCCGGCGATCGTGGGTTCGATTCCCACCAAGGACAAATGTTTGTGTGATGAGATCATTCGTTCTGTGTAATTTATCTATATCTATTCGTCAGGGTGTAATTTATCTATAATATGTATGTATTTAGAAATATATAAGTATGTATATCAGTTGTCTAGCACTCATAACACAAGCTCTACTTAGCTTGGGACTAGACAGGGTTGTGTGATAGTTGTTGAATATTATTAATTAATCCCCAGCCCACAACCTCAAACACTTCAAACCATCAATCTCTGAACTCCTCGGTAATCAGTATTCACATACCCCAAGTAATAGGATTCCTTTTGCTGCTCCCAACGTTGTAGATTTTGATGTTCTTCCCAGCTGTGGTGGCGGCCACGATAGCCACGTTGTTCACGTAGTCCACCGGGATGAAGTCTATGCGGATATCCTGCACCGACTGCAAAGCGTGGATCACGCCCAGCATGCAGCCCAGAGTTATCTGAAATACCACAACAAAGAATAATGTTTACAATAGTTTAGCTCAACTATAACTTTTTTCCCTATATTTGTGCTATAATCAACGGGAAGTACCCCATGAATTTTAATTTCCTTGAGTGTCGAAATGTAACATAAACGGTGATATCTTTTTTTTTTTGTTAACTTAAGAGTTTGATTTTTTCACAGCTACAAAGGACCACAGATCTGACTATTTATGCTCATTTTTAACTCACTCGTTTTTAATTTCAACTCGATAGCTTCATGCGTTCTTGAGATAAAGGGTCTTGACAGATAGACGGACAACAAAGCAATCCTTTATTAAGGGTTCCGTTTTTTGTCAGTATAGATACAGTGTCGTACAGTTGCGCACTCCAAATCAGCCATACCGCGGACACTCTGCGCTTAATGCTCTCCTAGACCAGAACACAGATTTTGATATGTTTGGGGAAGAATGGAAGACGATGCTATCGGAATGTGTGAAATTTTGTGAGGTGAATGTATGACCGTGTATAATATTTGTTAAGTAACTGACTTGTTGAATTGCGTTTTTTTTTTTTTTTTTTTTTTTGTATTTTATTATTTTGATTTCTTTGTGTTTAAATGGTGTAATTGGCTTAGGCCGTTCTGTTTAAATTAAATAAATAAATAAATTTTCCTTTTGAGGTACAGAACCCTAATAAAAACTGGTAAAAGTCAAGTCAAGTCAAGGAGGACAGGAGGTCAGGTCAAGTCTGGTAACTGGTATATATTCCCTTCTGTGAAACTGTAATGTGTGGGCTTGCGGGCGACGAGCAAAGGGTAGTTCAATGTCCAGCCGTTTGGTATCCCGCCCGAATCAGCAAGCCGGGCCTTGGTACAGGCCATGGTCCGAAGCGAGGAGGAGTGGCAGGCGGTCGCCTCCTTCTGCGAAGCAGTAATGTTAGCAAAGGAGGAGGCCGCAGGCGTGAGGCAACGGCCCTCACGTACTAGCCGCGTCACCGTAGGCGCGGTCTTGCGCACGGCGAGCAATGGGTAGCTCGTTGACCGACCGTCCGGACCGAGCCCAAGTCGGCGATACTCTATACCAAGGGTAGCCAACTTGATTCTAACCACAATTTACTGTTTACCGGCTAGACTCTGCGAGATCTGCCAAATACAAAATCAATATAACAATAAGAATAAAAAGAGTGAAGTGATAATAAGAATAAAAAAACACACTTATTCGTGGCAAACTGTGAATAACTGTGTTTTTTTTTTGGCAACCCAGAAGTTATGAGATAACCAGCTAATACAATATTTGCGGCAGATAATAGCTCGCTATTTGCCGCATCGCGGGAAGTTCTGCTTTCCTAAAAGTAAGCACGCTAGCCAAGGTCAATTGTGTTAACAGCCGAGATCGACTAGTTGGCCACCCCTACCAACCAGTGGAAAAACTCCATAAACTTAATTTAAAAAAAAAAAAATGCTCACCCCACTTGGCCCAAACACACTGCTCAAATCGATCCAGCCGGCATAAGGTTCTCTTCGCGCACAAATCACTGAAAAACAAATGAATCTCTAACAGAAAAATTGTTATGGATTTACATATTAAAAAAAAAAAACAACTGACTATCACTTCAAACCAATCTAAAATATGGCGTCGAAAATCTTTTCTGCATCAATGTTGACCTAATGTGCTCAAAAGTCGCAGCGTTGCCAGCCTGTATGGTAATGCTTATACTCTGTCGAAAGTAAAATTTAGCTCTTGGGTCACGCGAAGTGTCAGCAAGGAAGATAGATCTTAATACAATAGCATATAACACTCGGAGCCTACACTAACTATAATATAACTGCGAGCAGGGTGTTATATTTCCACTGCTTAAGGTTTTCCACATCTACATCTACAGTGGCAGCATCTTCATATCATTTCAGTCGATAAACGTTCACTGTTGGACATGGGCCTCCCCAAAGTGTTGCCACAACGAACGGTCCAGTGCATCTTGCATTTATCGGATTTCCGTGACTCTCACCAGGTCATCAGTTCAGTTCTGGAGTGCACAGCAAAAAAATGGTTTTTGAAAGTCGGATAGGCAGTGGAACCACGTAAAAAACTGGTACTCAGGCATCCGCCTGAAGCCATGGCATTGAAAAGACAGGCAAATTGGTGACGAGGCTCTCTCAATTGAATGGAACTTACCAATAGAAGGTCTGATGATGCATATGGGGAAGTCTCCTGCGCTGGAACGTACCAGCTCTTCGGCCAGTGCCTTGGTGAATGAATACGTGTTAGGCCAGTCCGCTATTAACCTGGAAGCAATTAAAACCAGCAGCAGGTCATACATCTGATGTAACTGCAAGTGTTTCTGCTGAGCGGTGGATGAGGAACCCGAGGCCCTACCGTGACCTGCTTTCGCGACCCATTTGGCGACCTAAACTGAATTGTTAAGGAGATGGAGCTATATATGGCGTATAGTTCGCATCGCTTGCTATTGGTACTCAATATTTCAACAAAGTCAGGAAAAGGGTTGGCAAATTATTTATTTATTATTTTATTGCACACCTTAGCTTTAATAAAATATTTATAAAAAATCTTATTGCACAGGGCAATTTCCTTTGGATGGACTGAACGAAAGGAAAAAATTTGGGGTTGAACAACATAAATAATGGAAATATATAAATACATAATACAATACAGACAACAGAATCCTACCCATCCTTGATCTGGTTAAGCCGCTCCTCGTCCATAGTCTCGGCCAAGCGGATCAGCAGCGCGGGCGGCATGGGGCTGGGGTAGAACTGCTCCAACACCTCGGTGTCACGGCGGCTGAAGGTCGCATGGGAGTACGCCGTCGACACGTACACGAAGGTTCTAGAGAAATAAGTTTCACCGACGTAATAAAGATAACGGTTTTGAGCTGTTTGGGGTCGAAATGCTTGGGTCATGGGGTCCGAGTGCGCGTGTCCTATTCAAGGAAATTTCTCGCAGACTGATAGACACTTTACGTGATCAGAGGGCTGACTCTTTCTTCGCTCAAAGAAGCATTGCCATTCAACGTGGCAATGCTGCCAGCCCTTTGGGAACATTACCGGATAACAGCGATGTGGAGGAGTACTTTGACGCTTACCCCTCGTTCCGAATTGCGTCAAAAGTGATTATAGCGCGAATCCAACCAACGCGCAACGTTACAATTATTTACTCAATAGCCCTTATATTTTGTGACTATTAAATTTGGTCGGATTCGCGCTATAATCGCTTATAACGCAATTCGGAACGCGCGGTTAAGTGAATTTTGTTTGTGTTTTGGCGAATTTGGGAAAATTGTCTCTTAGTGTTCGCCTGCGTCACAAAAGCAAGCCTAGTGAATAATTTTACGCTCCTCGTCTCAGTTGTTATATGTTAGGCAGTTTCTCCTTTACTATAATTTAGATTTCATCCCTCCTCTTCACATGACCACACCGAGACAAACGATTCCCTTTCAACTATTCAGTCACTGGCGCTGATGTCAAACTGCCTCTCTTGTAGATGTCGTCATTTCACACTTTATCCATTCTACTCACATCACACATCCATCTCAACTTTCTCATCTTGTTATGGAGTTAAAACTTAACTTACTGTAACTGAAGAAAGAAATGGAACCAATGGGAGTCATCATCAGTATCATTTCAGCCGAAAAACGTCCATTGTTGGACATAGACCTCACCCAAGTGCCGCAACTCGCATACATCTGATTCCTGTGACCCTCACCAGGTCATCGGTCCACCATGTGAGGGGTCTTCCAACGCTGCGTCTTCTGCGAGCAATGTGCCGTGTTTGGCGATTCTTCGGGCAATATCGATATCCTTGATTCTCCTGCAGATATCCTCATTTCTGATGCGATCACGCAAGCAAACTCTGAGCATAGCCTTTTCTATTACCCTTTGGGTGACTTAAGCCTTCAGATGATTAACTAAGATTGCCAATTTTACCTCAACTTCTTGCATTCCTTGGCCAAAGCGAGGAGTTCCCTGGTCCCTCGCAAGTTGGTGAGCGTGGCAGACCGCAGCGGCTCTTGAAACGAAATCGTGGCTGCCACGTGGAATATCACGTCTACCTGAGTGGACATCAAGTATTTATTAATGACTGCCTCATATAAATAGGTAATCGTTTGTTTTGGTATGGACATGCGAGGAAGAGAATGAAAGTCACGTGAAAAAGTACATTTTGACACAATTAGGCAAACTTTATAATTGCAGTCGAGGTGGAACATATACCTGAGCCGAGAGAGACTAAGAGAGGTTTTTCAAAATTCCACTCCCTTAGGGTGTGGAAGGGGGTTCCAAAGTTTGTATGGAAAACCTTCGTTCACACGGTTGAAGCCGCTGGCAGAAGCTGATTTAGAAATATGTATATTTCGAAATGTATGTCGTGAAGAACGAAATTTAGTCTTTGTTTTTTTATTACATAAATTATGGTATTAGTGGAGAGCAGTGGTGGCCGAGTGGTAACGGCCCCGAATTACGAATTGTACGTCACGGGTTCAAACCCAGCCAGGCGCAGTACTTTGTGTAATTTAATTTATCACCACTGCTTTCAAAACGGTGAAGGAAAACATCGTGAGGAAACCGGCATATCCTAGAACCAAAAATTCGAAGACATGTGACATCCACCAATCCGCACTGGGCCCGCGTGGTGGATTACGGCCCATTCCCTCTTCTAAAGAGGAGGCCTGAGTCCCAGCAGTGGGAACATTAAAAGGTTAATGATGATGATGATGAAATTATGGTACCAAATGGTATAATACCGTGACGTTATTTGTGATGGTGTCGCGAGGTCAGAGTCGTGTGAGACGGCTGAAAACTGAAAAGCATAGAGCGGTATCGGTTGCGCAGCTTCGGGTCTAGCACCTCTTATACGAAATCGGTTTGCCCATTCATTCTTTTTTTTTATTATGGATAGACTCGCGCTTGACCACTATCTCACCTGATGGTAAGCAATGATGTAGGCGACGATGGAGCATGCTTGCCTAGAAGCAACCTGTTTACTCTTGACTTAAAGACCCCTAGGTTATGCTATCAGGAAACATAGACTCCGGTAGTTATTATTTAGGGTACTTTTAGTAACTCAGTTCTGTGTTTCACTGAATCAAGATGATGATGGTCATATGACTCGGCGACTGCTGGCTCCGTCATAACTATGAATATATATTTTTAAATATATACGCACCTCTTTGATTAGAAGTTGTCTATCGTTTTCGCTGATAGCAAGATCCATTTCAGCCATTTCCCCGACTACAGGTACTATTCTTTCTTTAAAACCTGGTTGGTGTTCACGGAGCGTGTCAAATATCTAGAAAAATAGAAAGATTCAATTTAAATATTTATTAACCAATTGAATAATCAGGAGGACCAAGGTGGCCGTACATACGTATATAGCCCCCAGAGAGGATTGTCCGAAAACCAGCCTGAACCAATAAATTATGTCGGGGCCCAGTCACCGTGCTTTTCTGCACTAGTGGAAAATGCATTTCAAAAATTAGTAGTTTACTTACAGGATCTTTCAATGCGTCAGCAAGTCTTTCTTCCACAGTCTTCCCTTTCTTGGCTCTCATCATTATGAACACTTTTTTCAGTTTACAGGATCTGAAACAGTCATTTGTACAAGTTAAGCTGCGTGGCTTTTGTCGTTGAGGACCTCCGTCATGGAACGTACTACTTTAGTTTTGCGGGACAGAGTTTAAAATTCCTCAAACCTCCGTTAAAAAGGGAGGATCCTCCGACCCGACTGGTGTGGTGTCTGATCCGGGCAACGGTTCGATTGGTTTCGGACTGTTGTATATTCTGTCTTTTTTTTAGGGTTCTGTACCCGAAGGGTAAAAACGGGGCCCTATGACTTCATTGTCTGTTCGTCTGTCACCAGGCTGTATCTCAAGAACCGCGATAGCTAGACAGTTGAAATTTTCACAGATGATGTATTTCTGTTGCCACTATAACGACAAATACTAAAAACAGAAAATAAATAAATAATAATAACAAACGTGATTTTTTGCCTTTTTTTGCTACGGACGGTACGAAATCCTTCGTGCGCGAGTCCGACTCGCACTTGACCGGTTTTATTATTAATGAAAGGCTTATATTTGACTTCTATCTGACCTGATGGTAAGCGATAATGTGGCAGACGATGAAGCACGTTTGCTTAGAAATAATCTATTCAATCTTAAAAAGAAAGAAAAATATTTTACTTGGCACACATAAATATAAACATTTAGAGGTATGCGGAATAGAGAGTAAAGTACCACATACCTCCGCTGGAAAGGGAGGATCCTCCGACCAGACAGGTGTTATATCTGGTGGGCTTCTGCCCGATAGATGATTTCGCGCTGTTCAAATCACGCGGAGAATTTTACTTGCGCGATGCAGGATTAGTTCATTTGTGACGACAGTTGTTGCTATACACAATGTGGAAACAACACGGAAGTAGACACTTAAGATTAAAAAATAAAAAGATAACTAACATGTGTGTCTCGCGTCTGCGCCAAATAGGTCCAGTTCAGCAAAAACGCCAAACAACTACATGGTAGTTGCCTGACGCTGGTTTTCAACCGAAACAAGGTTCATATCGACACCGAACACTTTTTTATCGTCATGAGTATTTGTATTAAGTGGAAGCAATTGGACATAAAGAATATTTACGTATGCGCAGGGAGTGGATAATTTAATACTGGTTCTATAGAATCAAATATTTATTGGTAGCTTGTATCTGACACAAGGCACAAAAGTATCCACGTTTGCGCCCTGCCTAAAGGCTGTCGCACGCTACCGCCATATTTGTAACAGTGTCAGAAGCAAGCGACAGTGACCGGTGTTCGGAAGCCAAATTGTAATATCCGCTCCCTGCTGCATAGTCTTGCGATGGACTCCGACACGGAAAGATTGCTCGCACTATTGTTAATACGCAGACGTCATAGTCAACGCCGTCTAAGGCTATAATAACATTGGGTAAATCCAATTATAACTGCGCGGACGGTGAAACAGTGCGACAGTGGTGGGTGTCGGCGTTTTGTATGGCGTGTGGAGTCGCGGATGTTGCTGTAGCGAGTGACCGCCACTGGCTACACGTGAAAAAGTGTTTTAAGTCGCTGTCGCTGGCCACCAGTGGCAGTGGTCGGTGGCCCGTTTGCGCCGAACCTTAGACTTTATAGTTTTGTCTCTGTTGCGACATCGCATCTCCTATGCTAGCAGTTCCATAGACAGCGGTGACCTAAACACTAGGTGGGCCATTTATTTGTTTGCCGAGAGTCTATTTCTTCTGGTAGCATTAACATTCTTCAAGTCTGTTAGTCTAGGGTAAATAGGTTACTTCTAAGTGCACTATTTCTTTAACGAAAATGCCAGAACTGCCCATCCCCAGCACGACGTTGTCCTGATAGAACTGCTGCACATTTTCTGACTCCCTCTGTCATGTTAGAAATATATGCTGTCTCACCTGAAGAGTTTCTTGACGAGCTGCTTGCCAAGAAAGCCGGAGCCACCCTTCACCAGTACGGTACTGTCCTAACAGGAGTCCACCACATCTTCTGTCCCTTTCTGTCATTGTAGAAGCATGCTCTGTCTCACCTGAAGAGTTTTTCGATGAGCTGCTTGCCGAGGAAGCCGGAGCCGCCCGTCACGAACACGGTACTGTCCCGGTAGAATTGTTGGATAGACGAATCTCCGCGCTCCATCACATTTTTTGTCCCTTTTTGACGTTCTAGAGCCTTCCATATCACTTCTTCTCCTGAATCCATACTTTGATTTCTCTATTCTTCTTTGTATAAAGCTGCTTTGTGATCCAAAATTTGTATCAACACGATTTTTGTTCAGCCTCACCTCATATAATTGACACTATTGGGCTGATACACAAGGGTCTACTTGCTTGTGTGTGGTTTGGTGCCCGAGCTGCTTCTGCCTCTTAAGCAGAGCAGATTTTTTATCTTTGACTAACAAGTTGGTTAACAGCTGAAGCGCAACAATGAAAAAAGAAATCGGATATCAAGACTTGAAATGTACGCGGACGTCTAAATATTGACATAGCTTGTCCGTTATATTTTTATAGCAATGTTTTATATAAACTAGATCTCATTAATATTAAATTACTTGTTGAACCTAACCTTAACATCAACGTGTGTTTATAATACAATGCCTAGGGCGAAGGAATTAATTGTGTTATTTTTTATTATAGGACTGTTCCGGTCTGTTTTCCACATTTTGGCCTTCATCGTGTAAACATAATCAGCAGATAACATTTCCTCTGCTAGGATACAGGCTTCCTCTCTGTGAGAGAGAGTGGTCTGTCTTCCACCAGGCTAAGAGCCAGTTCTGTGTAAAATTTTGTAATAAAATACCACTTGAGATTATCCAATTGAATGAATCCAAATTTAAAACATGCATTAAACGCATACTATGTAGACAAAGTGGAAGATTAAATCCTCGATAGAAATGCTTGGCTAAATGCTGGTCCTGCTCCACTACCACTTTTGCCTTCTAATTAGTTTTTTGTTTGTATAGTTTTATATATTGTATATTTTTTTTTTTTTTTTTTTGTGGTATGTAAAATCATCCAATGACGAATCCCGCCCTTGGGTGGGGCGGGAAACAGTGTCAGACTTTTACTGACTAAAAACCTACCTTTCCATTCCTCGCCTTTGTCCCGGCGCCCGTGGTGACACTCTCGCATAACCTTTGGCCCCAGTAGGCTTCGGCCCTGCTGGACCCCTACAGTTTGCTGACAACTCCTTGAGGCGCGCGGGAACGGTGCGCGCCGTAGACGACCTGAGCTCGGACCGGTCTGTTACCGGACGGACGGACAGCGAGCTACCCATTGCCCACCGTCCGCGAGCCCGCGCCTACGGTGGCCGGAAATTGGGATCGGAAACCCGGCGGCGGCGGCGGCGTATATATTGTATATTGGAAAAGATGCTATTGCCCGTTTTAACATACTTCAAAAAAAAAAAAAAAAGGAGGTTTCTCAATTCGACCGGATATGCTTTTTTTAGGTTTGTTCACGGATAACTCGGTCATTTATGGACCGATTTGCAAATATTTTTTTTCTACTTAAAGGGTATGCATCCAGATTGGTCCCATTTGTCAAAATCCAGTTTTGATGATGGGATCCATGAGGAATCGAGGGGACTCCTCAAATATTATAGGCAATTATATAGTGATTTTAGTATTTTTATCGAGGACTTAAGCATTTACAGCCAAAAAGTAACATTTGATGAAGTGGAACTGATGAAGAAGACCAAAAATGGCCAACGGAACTTCATATTAGCATAGATATCACAATGAAGATAGTTAAGCGACTATGACAATACAAATAAATAAATGGTTCTGAATACATAGTAATGTTGAAAATGGTATCATCACAGAAACCTGACGATGATGATGGAGCTAGAAGATAGGCACCGGAACTCCGTAATGAATCAATGTATCCTAGCCGTGTTTGGGCTTGTTAGAATCGTCTTTTTGTATGTTGTTTTCGAAATGGTATGGTAATGTATATATATTTTAACCATTTAATGCTTTTATTTTAATTCATATTTTTTATTTGGAACCATTAGCATTGTATAATGTAGAAGCACTTTTGTAATGATACGACTGCACGTTCTAAAGTACTCTATATTTAGATAAATAACTAAGCTTGTATACTATTATAACACTGTAATCAGCAGACACACACACGCTTAAGATTAACATAATAAATAACACATTAGTAAAATATCTAGGGCGGTCGTACGTCAGATGTAAAGGTGCTAACAGTACTTCCCCCTTTTATAAAAAGATTTTATTAAAATATTAAATATGTTAAAAATAATCTAAAACAACAAAAAAATAATAATTAATTACTATGACTATAACTGCCTAGTTGGCAAATCGCACGACTGGTCGCATTACACGACTGGATCGGGTAACATGGCGCGCGCCTATTTCTGCAGTTGTCGGCAAATTGTCGCGTGTCACAGGTGTCATTGCTTTAGTCGTGGGTGTTGCTGTGTTTACATTGTCCATGGCGTCTTCAGAAGTTTCTTGAATGAATGCTGGTTTCAGTTGATCTACGGACACGACGGCGTTTCGGTCTGGTAGTCTGATTAACACAAAACAAAACAATAACCAAACAAAACAAACAAACAAAAACAAAAAACAACAACAGCACAAAGCGTTTTGGGAACACTTTTATTATGCGTGCAGCTAAGGAGTGGAATTCCCTGCCGGAGTCTGTGTTTCCTGATGGCTACAACCCGGGCATCTTTAAGTCAAGAGTGAATAGGTTTCTTCTAGGTAAGCGCGATCCATCGTCGACCGTATCGTCGCTTTCCATCAGGTGAGATAGCGGTCAAGCGCGAACCTATCAATAATAATAAAAAAAAAAACAAACAAACATTAACAAACAAACAACCATCCAACAAACAACAAACAACCAACAAACAAACAACAAACATTTTCCTTTACGGTTTAAAACTTTGTACGGACCTTCATAAGGGGCAGTCAGCGACTTCTTCATCACGTCTCTTCGGAGGAAAACGTAATCACATTGTCATGTCTGCAACTCCTTGTGCACGAAACATCTTCTACTCGTGCAGTGTTTTTCCATATCGTCTCTTAGTGTGCGAATAGTATTTGCAAGCTGTGTGACGTAAGAGGTGTCGGCCAGTGGCGTTTTGCTGTCAGCGAAATAATCGGCTGGCAGACGCAAGCTGGCGCCATAAGCCATTTGTGATGCGCTTACTCTACTTTTTTCATTAATTGCTGTGCGAAGTCCGAGCATAACTTTAAGTAACGAGTCTACCCAATTAGAACAGTTATTCCTTGCCGTTAGGGCGGATTTTATTTATCTTAATAAAGAGTACTTTAGAACACGCAGTCATATCATTACAACTTTTATAATTTTTTTGTGAATGTGAAGTACCATGGAGCATTTTTACTAGGTTACAATTTGTTTGACTTAAACGAGCATGGCAGTTGAGAGTTTGTCATTCTCACTCAAATGTGTCGCTGATGGTGGCGCGTGTTGTTGGGTCATTCTGTTCCCTTCAAAATGGTTGAAGTATTCGTCATGCTCATCTCTTTGCTTTTTTTTTTTTTTTTTTTTACGGTAGATAAAATCATCCAATGACAAATCCCGCCCTTGGGCGGAGCGGGAAATAGTGTCAGACTTTTACTGACTAAAATCCTACCCTGTTCCTTCCCTGCCTTGGTTCCAGGGCCCTGGTATGCATTTTCATACCTTCCCAGAGCCCCAGACTAGGCCTCGACCCTACTGGGCCCCTACGGTTTGCTGACAACTCCTTGAGGCGCACGGGAACAGTGCGCGCCGTAAACGACTTGGGCTCGGTCCGGTCTGTTACCGGACAAACGGACAGCGAGCTACCCATTGCCCGCCGTCCGCAAGCCCGCGTCTACGGTGGCCGGAAATTTGGATCGGAGTTACGGCGGCGGCTGCGGCGTGAGCGCCGTTGCCTGATACGGTCAGCCTCCTCCTTTGCTAGCATTACTGCTTCGCAGAAGGAGGCGACCGCCTGCCACTCCTCCTCGCTCCGGAGCATGGCTTGAACCAAGCCCCGGCGCGAGAGATCGCCTCCGATTGCCCCCACGAGGACACGGCGATGCTCTTCCCAAGCGGGGCACACCTCTACCGTGTGCTCCACCGTGTCCACCGGGCGTTCCGCACAGTGACGACACCCGGGCGTCACCTCCGCACGGATCTTGTACAGGTACGGCCCGAACTTGCCATGTTCGGTTAGTACCTGCGCCATGCGGAAGGTTATGACGCCGTGAGGCCTTTCCAGCCACGCCTCAAAGAGGGGCCTTACCGCCTCAATCGTGGCGTGCCCAATGCTCATCTCTTTGCTGCCAGTGGCTTAATTCAATTTCTATTTACCCGACTGCGCCAGAAGGAGGGTTATGTTTTTCGAGAGTATGTATGTATGTATGTATGTATGTATGTATGTATGTATGTATAATTGTTTGGCACGCTCTGCAGCCTGAACGGCTCGATGGATTTTAGCTGGAGAGGTGTCGTTAGATTCGTATTTACTGTGAGAGTGACACTGGGTATATCAAAATAAAAAAAAACAAAATGTCGGATTTTTGGCGCCAAATTCAAATATTTGGCACGCTCTGTGGCCTGAACGGCTCGATGGATTTTAGTTTGCGAGGTGTCGTTAGATTTGTAATTACTGTGAAAGTGATATCGTAAAAAAATAAAACTAAAAAAGTAAAAAATAAAAAATGGTAATTTAAAAAACTAAAATACCCGACTGCTTTTCTGAGTATTCATGAAAAAGCCCTAAAACAAGAAAGTCGTTGTAGCAGTCGGGACCCATTCTAGAAAGTCTGCCGTCTAGTCAGTAGATCTATGATGTAATGGGTCCCGACTGCTACAACGACTTTCTTGTTTTAGGGCTTTTTCATGAATACTCAGAAAAGCAGTCGGGTATTTTAGTTTTTTAAATTACCATTTTTTTTTAATTAGTTTTATTTTCTCACTACTTTTCTACATGGTGCTCACATAATTGTTGCGACAAGTAATATGTAACCAAGATTATTGTAACACTTAAAATGATTTTAAAATATTGTCCATGGAGTTTTTTGCACGTTCTTCTTCATAGAGATCTACGCTTTGGAACGTGCAATTTAGCTTCACTTTTTTTGACTAACCGACATTTTGACTATTCAAAAGTGCCTGTAAATGGTCTATTTGAAATAAATGAGTTTGTTTTTTTTTTTTTTGAAATTTTATTTTTTATTTTTATAAACTAGTCCTTGATTGCAATCCCACCTGATGGTAAGCAGTGATGATAGAATAGCATAGCATAGCATCAGCCTTATAATGTTCCCACTGCTGGACTCAGGCCTCCTCTCTAAGAGAGGGAATGGGTCGTAATCCACCACGCGGGCCCAGTGCGTGTTGGTAGATGTTACATGTGTTTTTTTTTATGGTAGGTAAAATCATCCAATGACAAATCCCGCCCTTGGGCGGAGCGGGAAGTAGTGTCAGACTCTTACTGACTAAAAACCTACCCCGTTCCTTCGTAGCCTATCGTGGCAGGGCCGGGTATTCCTTTCGGAAGCTGACCCATGACCCCAGTAGACTTCGACCCTGCCTACCTGCAGCTAGCAGGCTGGGCCTCTTCGGTGTGCTCCGAAGCTCCATGACACACCTCTACAGTGTGCTCCACCGTGTCCTCCGGGTGTTCCGCACAGTGGCGACACCCGGGCGAATCCTCCGCGCGAATTCGGAACAGGAACTTAGCGAATTTGCCGTGTTCGGTAAGAACCTGCGTCGTGCGGAAGTTTAGAACGCCGTGAGGTCTTTCCAGCCACCCCTCAAGAATGGGCCTTATCGCCTCGATTGTGGCGCACCCCGAACGAGGTTGCGATAGTCGCTGACGCCATTACGCCATGAGATCCCGCCAGAGCTCTGTCCGCCATGCCTCGATTTGTCGCGGCAGCGGAATTTCGCCCCGGCGTTGCATCTCCATGCGCTTATCGTGCATGTGTGCAAGGACTGTTGCCTTCAGATCCCATGGCGGTTGGCCAGCAATGAGGGATGCCGCCTCGCGGGAAATCGTTCGGTACCCTCGCACCATGCGTATTGCCATGACCCTCCGGCCCGCATTCAGCTGGGCCCTCGGCTGCTGTGTCAACGTCGGTGCCCACACCGGAGCCCAGTAGAGGGCCATGGACCGAACGATTCCCGCGTAGAGCTTCCGGCAGGAGGCGTCTGGTCTCCTGAGGTTGGGCAGGAGCCGCCCGAGAGCAGCCCCAGTCCGATTCAGTTTGGGAGCTAGACGTCGAAAATGCTCCTTGAAGTTCCACCAGCTGTCGAGGACGAGTCCCAGATACTTCATCGTCTACCCGACGCCGATGTGAACCTCTCCTACAGTTAGCTGGGAACCCGGTGGTGGCGCACCCCAAGGGCCGTGAAAGCACAATGTCACATGTGTTTGAATTTTTGGTCATAAGATATGCCGGTTTCCTCACGATGTTTTCTTTCACTGTTTTGAGAGCAGTGGTGATGAAATAAATTACACAAAGTAATGCGCCTGGCTGGAACCTGCGACCTATAATTCGTAAATCGGGGCCGTTACTACTCGGCCACCACTGCTCTTAAAGAGCAGTTATGTATATAGAAATGTATCTTGGGGTGGGTTTTATGAGCAAGACAGTGATTTTTTTTAATTTATGAATTTTATTAATTTCTTTATTTAAATGGCTGTTATTTTATGCAGGAGGTTCAGTGATTACTTCAGTTGTTTCGGGTGCAGTTGTTGTACTAGCTTGTGTGGCATCACTTTGGGGTGTAGTACCTTCACCACCACCATCAGCCTTACCATCACCATCAGCTTTACCATCACCATCAGCTTTACCATCACCATCAGCTTTACCATCACCATCAGCCTTACCATCACCGTCAGCTTTACCATCACCATCAGCTTTACCATCACCATCAGCTTTTCCATCACCATCAGCTTTACCATCACCATCAGCTTTACCATCACCATCAGCTTTACCATCACCATCTTCACCAGGGCGTTTAGTTGGATTTGGATCTTCATAGTTGTGTATAACGCTGTCAATAACTGGCTCAGTTGAATCGGCTGTCGTAGTCGTTGCGACTCCATCTTTGGTGTGGTTCTTTAGGAATTCTAACCAGGGCCTGCAATAGAGGTAGGTTATATTTAACTTGGTACTGATTGCTTTGCCGGAGGTCGTGGGTTAGATTCCAACCCAAGAAAATCGTTTGTGTGATGAGCACGATCATTTGTTCTGTGTCTGGGTTGAATTTATCTATAAACTAGTTGACCCTATTGGCAATCTTCGTACCGCCTAATAATCTACGAATATTGTGATAATGGATTTTTTTTGCGTATTTTCTCACCGTTTAAACTTTCCCTGGAGTATGACGTATATTTCAAGACGAAAATTAGCCAAATCGATCCAGCCGTTCTCGAGTTTTAGCGAGACTAACGAACAGGTATTCATTTTTATATTTAGAAAAAAGTGTAAATATTGTATGCTTTTGTAATATGAATGTGAGAACAGCGTAGACTCCGTGGATTCATAGATTATTTTCTATTTTTAACCACTGTTTTTTGTTATTATTACTTTCTATTATACATAAATAAATTACATTTATACACCGTTAAATTTTGATCGTTTTAATCCCGTGGAGGGTCGATCCGATACATGAAACACTATCGATTTGTAAAGATAAAATAAAAAAATAAGTACTTTTTTTCTAAAACTCGAATTAATATACGCAAGTACGAGACTAATTTCTTTAAGTAAACGAGTCAATGACCTTGTAGGTAGGTCATTAACCTCGGTCATTGCGTACTAATAACCTACAGGTCATTAAAGTCGCCCAGCTGACGTTTATAACTTACGGGCTCTTTGAGGTGGTCGGCAACTGTCGGGCGGCGCGCGCTCTTGCCTCCAGGATCTCTCTGCAATTTTCGCAGTAAATTGAAACTTTTGTTATATTCTTGATATTTGAATACATATATATTAACGGAATCACCTTGTATGTAAGCACCTTTGTTTATAAGTTTTATTGAGACAATTACTTTAAAATAATTTGTTTTGACTAGTATATAAAAAAGAAAAAAACAGTACATTGAGTGTTGTTCTAGTAGCTGACCTAAGCAACTTGACGCTGATCCTGGCGCTGGGCAGCCGCGCCTCCACCGGGTTGCTAACCACCAGCACCACCTGGTCTTCAGGGACCGGAGGTGGCGCCGGGAGCTCGTTCTCCTTGGAATTGTAGTAGCCATCATAATAGAACTCGTTCTCTTCTTTCTAGAACAAACACTTTCTTTATACGCACAGCTATCAGCAAAATTGGCCTGATAGGATGGTGGGATTGTTGTTAAGTGCTTGACTGCGATCCCTCGCCATAATTAAAACGAGTATTGTTTATCCTAATTGTGTATTTTTCTTTTATGCAATTTTATCTTAATTTTAATTTCATATCGTAAAGTTTTTTTTTTAATTATGTTTAAGCTGTGTTATATGTGACCAGTTCACAATATAAATATAAGTTATTTTGTTGTAATATTTAATAATAATAATAATAATAATACATGTCCCGTGTCACGGAGCGCATCGACTTCCTGAAGCAGAAAGTTTGTGCATGGGCCAACCGTATCCGGCGGTATAAGCGGCGCGTTGATCGATACTCGCAGAATCGCATGTTCCAGAGCGATGAAAGGTGGGTGTACAGGGCTTGGGAGCGACCTGATCAAAATGTGACTGACGTGCTCCGGCCGGATGATGCCGCCACGAATGCTTTCTGGCGCAGCATCTGGTCCGTGCCCGTTTGTCACACTGAGGATGACTGGATGTGTGATGTCGAGAGCATGTGCGTAGCTGTACCAGAAATGGAAAAAGTTGTCATTAGCCCATCTGATGTTGCCAGAGCAGTCCGTCCGTTACCGAATTGGAAGTCTCCAGGACCGGACGGACTGCACAATTTCTGGTTAAAATGGTACAGCAGCTCACACGCGCCCCTGGCATCTCAATTCCAGTCATCTTTAGAATCTGGGTCGCTACCTCAGTTTCTAACAACTGGTATCACCCATCTGCTCCATAAGACAGGTTGTCCCACGGAACCCAAGAATTATAGACCGATTACATGTTTGTCTACGGTTTATAAACTTCTTACATCCATTCTGAGAGTAAAAATTAATGTACATATAGACAAAAACTCGATTATGTCTGCCTCTCAGAACGGATGTAGGAATGGGTCCCGTGGTACAAAGGAGCTACTTCTCATTGACATGGCCATAAGCCAACAAGTTCGTCGATCGCGCAGGGATCTGTCGACATGTTGGATAGATTATAAAAAGGCCTATGACTCCGTTCCACATACATGGCTCTTAAGGGTGTTGGAGTTGTATAAAATAGATGCAACTCTACGCACCTTCCTTGAGTCATGTATGAGGCAATGGAAAACTGTCCTTTGCTATCCAGGATGTCGACCGATCCAGGCAAATGATGAACCAATGTGGATTAAACGGGGAATATTTTGAGTCCACTTTGGTTCTGCTTAGCTTTGAATCCTCTAAGCACGCTGCTGGAGGATTCAGGCCTGGGCTATCGGTTGAGAAGAGGGGGTCAGGTCCTATCTCACCTGCTTTACATAGATGATCTGAAACTCTTTGCCCAGGGCAATCTGCAACTGATGGAACTACTGAAAGTAACTGAAACTTTCAGTAGTGCCATCAGGATGGAATTTGGTGTGGATAAATGTGCAGTCATGCATGTAAAGCGAGGTGAGATTGTGGAATCCGAGGGAATTCAACTCTCGGATTCCATACACCTTAGGTCCCTCCCCTCGACCGAAACTTATAAGTATTTGGGTATGTTGGAAGCGTTAGGCATTAACGTCATTGACATGAAGCAAACGTTGAAGGAGCGTTTCTTTGGACGCCTGAGGAAGGTTTTAAACAGCCTTCTATCAGGGGGAAATAAGGTGCGCGCCTTCAACGGTTGGGTCATGCCGATTTTAATGTACTCTTTCGGCATACTCAAATGGACTCAGACCGAGCTAGACGCCCTGGATAGGCGGGTCCGTACATTGCTGACCGCAAATCGGATGCATCACCCACGATCATCGGTGATGAGACTGTACATCCCGCGGAAGTGTGGAGGTCGGGGCTTTTTGAACGCAAAGACTCTACACAACCGTGAGGTGTGCAACCTCAGAGAATATTTTCTCAAGACCGACGTGGGTATGCACCGCGATGTGGTCACAGTGGATAAGGGACTCACCCCGTTGTCCATGGCTAAAGAGAACTGGCGCAAACCTGTGGTACTTACTACTGATGACCGCAAGGAAGTATGGAAAGGCAAGGAGCTCCATGGACGCTTTTACCGGACTCTTCATGAGCCCGATGTAGATTTCACGGCGTCCGTGGCCTGGTTACGTTTCAGTGACCTCTTCGGAGAAACTGAAGGTTTTGTATGTGCGATTATGGACGAAGTTATTCTAACGAACAACTATCGGAGACATATTATGAAGGACGGGACGGTTGACGTGTGTCGGGCATGCCATCGACCGGGTGAGTCCATCAGACATATTATCTCTGGTTGTTCTCGTCTGGCTAACGGCGAGTATTTGCACAGACATAACCAAGTAGCCAGGATTATTCACCAGCAACTTGCTTTGAAGTACAACCTAGTGGATTCTGAGGTATCGTATTACAGGTATGTGCCCGACACAGTTCTCGAAAATGACCATGTCACGTTGTACTGGGATCGGTCTATCATCACTGACCGGACTATTGTAGCCAATAAGCCGGATATAGTGGTGATAAACCGATTAGCACGCCGCGCAATGATAGTCGATGTCACCATCCCACATGACGAGAATCTCGTGAAATCTGAGAAAGAGAAACAAATCAAATATCTCGACTTAGCACACGAGGTTGTCGACATGTGGAATGTGGACATGGCTGTCATTGTGCCGATTGTCGTGACTGCCAACGGCCTTATAGCCAAAAGCTTCGACGACCATCTGTCGAAGCTATCGTTGCGTGCTTGGATCAAGGGCCTGATACAGAAGGCAGTACTCCTCGATACGGCTCGCATTGTGAGGAGGTTCCTGTCTCTGAAGCCCTAACCACCGGTAGCTTGGACCCTGCTCCCGACACCGGCGGACTACTGTTTTTTTATATTTTTAAATGTATTTTATACGTTTTTTAGGAAATATTTAAAAATTATAAAAGACATGTATAAATAATTAATAAAGGGAATAATAATAATAAAGATCGTTGTTTAATAAAGGTTCCTTTCTCTGGAGCCCTGACCGCCGGTAGCTTGGACCCTGTTCCCGATACCGGTGGGACACTATTTTTTATAGTTTTTTTTTTTTAAATATTTAAAAATATAATTTATATGTATAGTAATTGAATAAAGCGAATAATAATAATCATTTATTTTCAGGCATCTTGGCCCATAGATATATACCTTACAGATTAACATATACACCGTTAAATTTTGGTCGTTTTAATCCCGTGGAGGATCGATTCGGTACATGAAACCCTATCGGTTTGTAAAGATGAAAATGAAAAATAAAGTATCTTTTTTATCAACTCAAATTATTTTACGCTTGTACGAAATTGATTTCTTTAAGTAAACGTCAGCTGATCGAGGCCATTGAACTGTTGGTAGTTAGTATGCAACGACCGACAACTCCCTACTAGGTCATTGACTCGTTTACTTAAAGAAATTAATTTCGTACATGCATTCGAGTTTTAGAAAAAAAATGCTTTATTTTTTAATTTTATCTTTATAAATCTATAGTGTTTCATGTACCGAATCGATCCTCCACGGAATTTTAGTAAATAAAACTTACCGAACCGTTGGTAGTGAAGTGCGTTAGTTTGTTAAAGAGTCTATTCACTCTAATCTTGAGAATACCTAAATTATAATCGGACGGCAAGATCGCAGCAAGTAAATCGTTCCAGTAATTCAATCTACGTGGTATAAATGACGAGGTGAAACGTGGTAACTATGCTCTGCGGGCCTGGAATGCAAAGGGCAACTGGCAACTTTATTAAAAAAAACAGCTGCATGCAATGTGCTCCATGCATTCCTTTTTGGTCCAGCGTTCTGATTCTTTCTTTCATTCCTCTTCTTCTTATTCTTTGCGAATCGATGAACTCAATTTTTTTTTTCTGAACAATATTTGGCAACCTGTACCACTTCGTCACTGGCCTTGTACAAGGCCTGAAAATTGCAGGCTATGGTCCAGGATGGGCAACATAGCAGGTGACGCATGTCTTGTCTAGCGCCTCCACACTGGCTCTGTATCAATGATGACTCTTTCGTACAAAATATAAATTTAAAACAGAATGACAGGAATATACATTTCGATGTTCATATTTTCCATATCTCTCTCTATCCTTACCTTAATGCTGGGGAACTTGATCTTGCTCTGCTTCATGGACATCATGAGGCGTCTGGTAGGTCTCAACATTCGTCGCAACGCCGTGTGGACGGGCTTCGCTGACTCGCTCTGTCTTATGAAAGTGAGCAGGCGAGATACTGAGTCGTAATCCCAATGGGTTGAGTCCACGTAGCCTTCTGGTTTTGGTTGAATTTCGGCTGCAAACAAAGGATAGCAAAGCATTATCAGCGTACAATGTTGCTACTGCTGAGACAAAGTAAAATTTCAATCAATTAATTCAATTAGACATCCAGCGTGGCAATACTGCCAGCGTTCTGGGCACTTTTCTCATTGACGTCGATGTGGATGAATTTTTTTATGCCCTAAAAGATGTTTTTATACCTGTTTGTACAAATTATTATTTTGGTTTGTATATAGGGTGACTGGTAATTAGTGAACGATACTTAAATACGTGATTGTAGTCATGATAACAAACAACTTTTACTATGGGACCAAACCTGAAATCTTGGATAAAAATCTACTGGTAGTACATTTGTGTTCGCCTAACTGGTGAAAATATACTGAACTTGGTTGATTTTTTTTCGCGATTTCAGGTTTGGTCCCATAGTAAAAGTTGTTTGTTATCATGACTACAATCACGTGTTTAAGTATCGTTCACTAATTACCAGTCACCCTATATATACATGTTAAGCTGTAATATTTGTTAGATTAGATGTATTATATTCATTTATTTTATGTTAGTTACCCTATTGAATAAAAATCACCCTATTAGACATTCATATTTTCCTCCTGCACTTGTCCCGTGTTATTTGGGGTTGGCGTAATACATTTTTTTCTGTCACTCTGTCCTGTCACGCGTTACGCTATATTTACAATAATTTCCATTTCTATCCTAACACTCCTCTTAAGGGCCGGTTGTAGTCAGAATAGACAGTACGATGTATTCGACGAGTATCGTGTTGCACCGTAACTGGCTTGTTGGGGGCTGATCGGCAGTCGCTTCATGTGAAACACGTGTATTCAGCCACGTCCGATCAGGCTAGAAGCCGACCCCAAGTTAGGTGGGAATGGGCACGCCGTAATTATGGCGGAAAGTCCCCTCTTTGAGGACGTGGCTGGAAAGACCTGATGGCGCCCACACCTTCCGCATGACGCAGGTGCTCACCGGACATGATAAGTTCGGGAAGTACCTGTACCGAATTCGTGCGGAAGTGACGTCCAAGTGTCGCCACTGTGTGGACCGCCCGGAGAACACGGTGCCGCTTCTGAACCCGATATCCGGTCACCGTAGGCGCGGGCTTGCGGACAGCAAGCAATGGGTCCGCTGTCCGACGGTCCAGTAACTGTCCGGACCGAGCCCAAGTCGTCGACGGTGCTTACTGTTCCCACGCGCCTCAAGGAGCTGTCTACAAACCGAAGGAGCTCAGCAGGGCGGAAGCCTACTCTGGGGCCTTGGGTAAATATGGAAGTATACACCAGGGCCCTGCTACGAAGGCAATTAAGGAACGGGATGGGTTTTTAGTCAGTAAGAGTCTGACACTATCTAACGCTCCGCCCAAGTGCGGGAGATGTGATTGAAAAAAAAAAGTTAGTTGGGAAAAGGCTGGAGAGATGACTGCAAGACTATAAATATGTAAATATCTGATAATTCTGTGAATGCAGAACAGTCAGTAATGAACCAAAAAGTTGAACAATCTCCTAAGATCGTTTTCATGTAGCTACAAAGGTCAAGAAATCAGTCAGGAGTAGAATTCCACGCTGAAGTCTGTGTTTCCTGATAGCTATGACCTGGGGATCGTCAGGCCAAGAGTGAATACGTTACAAGGCAAGCGTGCTCCATCATCATCATTATTTCAGTCAAAAGACGTCCACTGTTGAACATAGGCCTTCGCCAAGCGTCGCCATAACGACCGGTCCGACCCATTCGTCGAATTCCCGCGACATTACCAGGTCTTCGGTGCACCTAGTGGGAGACCTTCCAAAGCTGGGTCTTCCGGCAACTTTCGGCCCCTTCGACCATCTGTTCTGCGAGATCAATAATTAAAAAACAACGTTATACCAGTAAACTTAATGGGCGCCATTTCTGCGAGCTCGGTGAAGAGCTTCTCCCTCTGGTACTGCACCACGCGGTCCAGCCAGCCGTTGCGTTGCAGACCCAGCGTCACGATAGCTGACAGCACCAGCACGGCGATCGAGCATCTCTGGATATGACGATAAATTTAGTTACTTCCGAAAGTGCAATGGTCGCCGGTACACCTCATGGCGGATTTTGTTCGACTCTGGCTCAGTAGTCTTACTCAAAATTATTTTATTTCACATAGGCCTACGTGGGCACGTACATACAATCTTCATTTCAGCCGAATGGCGTCCATAGTTTGACATAAGCTTCCCCCAAAAAAGGGGTGTGTGCCATAATCGCCACGCTTGGCAAGCTGGCTGGCGATCATAGTATAATATATAATAATAATATCACACACACTATCACACAACGCCGTCTAGTCCCAGGCTAAGCAGAGATTGTGTTATGGGTACTAGACAACTGATAAACATACTTATATATTTCTAAATACATACATATTATAGATAAATTACACCTAGACACAGAACAAATAATTGTGCTCATCACACAAATATTTGTCCTGGATAGGAATCGAACCCACGACCTCCGGCATAGCAGTCAGGGCCACTAACCACTAGACCAACAGGCCAGTCAATCTTAAGTCAAGTCAGGTATGGTTCTTGTAATGCACAGAGGATGCTACTGCCCATTCTCTAGTGTGTCCCTTAGCTGCCTCTTATGACACCCACGGGAAGAGATGGCATGGTGTTATTCATTACGTCCGAACACCATACGGAACAACTGCACTAACAATGGAACCTATAAAGCGCCAGAAGCTATCGCACGGTTCCAATTGAAAATTAATTTCTTATGAAGCAGAACCATAAATTACTAATGGAGTTAATACAAATAGATTTGATATTTAAATACGTAGTGTAATATGATATACAAAGTTAAATTTTGATCGTTTTAATCGCGTGGAGGGTCGATTCGGTACATGAAACACTATCGATTTGTAAAGATGTGAAAAACAACAAGTGTGGTCTACATTCTGTCATCTTGTATGATATTTTGTTTTTGAAGGTCATCATAATAAAAACTACTTACGTGCTGAAACATTTTCGCTCGACTACTAAATAAATATATTATTTGATCCTTTTTAATTATAATTAGAAACAGTAAAATAATCGCTCTCTTCAGTTATTACGTACGCACGTGGCTAATTAAAACTATCAAAATCTGTTAATTGTATGTTTTATTGAAAAACCGTTAACATTTAATGACGTGTTAAAATAGTAAATTGTTACATTACACTTGAAGTCTTTTTAAAAACAATGACAAGAGTTCGACAAAAAAATCTGTTTTAATTTTGGCTACATTCGGCTAAAATACTGGTTTCGGCTTATAAGTGGCCGAATATTCGGTTTGACCAAAACCAGCATCTTTAAGCTGATGGTTGTGAAAGTGTAAGCGTCGATTATTTTGTATTTTTTGTAGGTAAGCGTCGATTAATTTATTTATTCAATATTTTATGAAATTTATAATTATACATATTTATATTGAACATAACTATATAGGAGACTTGGACTAAGCGTTTCGTCTCGTCGTTTATACCGCGTACATCGACGGACTGGAACAATTTGCCTGCTGCGGTCTCCCCGTTCAATTATTATTTGGGTGTCTTCAAGGCTAGGGTAAATAGGTTCTTAATAAACTAGTGCGCATCAATGATTGTATCACTGCTTACCATAGGTGAGATCGCAGTCAAGCACTAGTTTATATCAATAATAAAAAAACAGTTTTCGATAACCACATCAGATTCAGATTCGGCTTCAGTTACGGCCGAAACTGGAAGAGGAGCCGACCAATTGGTTATTGTCTCGGTTTCGGCGGCAAATTGGATTCGGTTGGTCACTTACAATAAATAATGCTAGCATAGGTCGCTCTATGGACGCTTAACGAAGCTTCTGTGCGTCAGAATTAGCGAATAAACAAAAGGTAGCCAAAGACTTACAAATGACAGCCGGGACCAACAACTGAACATGTTTCCCATCCGCGAATCGACCTTGGCCTCAACCGGTTGAAGATCGTCCCGTAAAGTAGAACAGTTATCGTTTTCCTAGCCTTTCAGACCTCCACAAACCAGTTACTGGGTATCGCGATACTCCTTGGTTAGACTAATGGTCAGACTGTCAGGTGGTGGCTTTTTTTTTGAGGTGAAATTCATCCAGTGACTTCTCTAGCTCTAGGGCGAGTCAGGTTTTTACTCACTAATTCCACACCTATGTTCCTTTTTTACCTAGCGTTCCAGGACCCCAGGTTTCCCTTTTGAGAGTCCACTCATGGCCCCAGTAGGCTTCGGCCTTGCTGGGCTACTACGGTTTTGCTGACATCGCATTGAGGTCTCGCGTGGTACATTACGCAAAAATTATTTGCAGGTATCTCTCCAACTTATCATGTCCGGTGTCCGTCTTCAGCTTCCACATGGCGCAGGAGCCATGCGGTGGAAGGTGAAAACGCCTTGACGACTCTCCAACCACCCTTCAAATTGCGGACTTACCGCCATCATTATGGCGTTCAAAGATCTATGAATGACAACTGCTATTATTTGAATTAATTAACATGACACATTATTTTTTAGGGTGTTCCACGGAACACTACGCTGCGCTTAAAGACGGGGATCATAGACGTGAGAAAAAAGGCTGCCATGCTAAAGTGAGATTGGGCGGGTCACATCAGCTGCATGCACAGTGACCGTTGGACAAGTCTTCAAAAGATGGGTTCCTGAAGATGGACGCCTACCGCAAGGTCTGGTTCGAGGTGGCCCGAGAAATAAATACCGGGAAGGAGTTGGGGGAGCCCTTAGCCCAGCAGTGGGAAAGTATAGGCTAAAGAAAAAAAAAAATTTTTTTTTTCATGTTAATTCCTTTCATTACATATACATATATACTGTGTCAAGTTTAGTTTCTCTTCCGTGTTTTAATTATTCATACATAATTAATTATTATAATTAACTACTTCCACTGATCTAGAAGGTTTACGTACATACATTACTATTTCCGCAGAAAGTTACAAATGGGTCAGCGGAAAATTTTCTTTGACTTATTGAACGAATAAAAATTTCATGTTCTTTAGCACTTTATTAACCCCTAAAGAACGAATTGAGATATATTTCAAAAAAAGTTATAATAATACCTTGTACATGCGAAACCTGAATATAGTTTGTTCAGAATCAGTAACTGAATCGCACACGTCGAGGCGCTGCAGCGCCCACAGCTCGAGCAGTGACTCTGCTTAACTCTTTGTTCGCTCAGCACATAGATCTGGATATCTTCCACGACAAGCCGTACCAATTTTGTAAATATGTAAATATTCATTTTTAAGGTTCCTTGAAGGTAGACTATTCACATATGTTGTTTTTATTAGTCTAAGATTTTAGAATTTAAGTGTTTTGGTCTTGTACTGTAAACTTATATTTTTAAATAAATAAATAAATCCCGTTTAGTTCTTCAGTCCCCATAGGTGTATAAACGTGAGAGTGTTTATCAGGTTATTAAGTAATTTAGCTTTTAGAAATAAAGGTTGCAATAAATAGAATTAAAACAACTATTAGTAGGTATTGAAGGGGATGAAAAGGGGGGGAATTCCTTTGTATGTAAAATTTTATTCCATGGACCAATATCCTACTTGAAACTTAGCATAAATAATAACCTAGATTTTTGTACCTGGATTTTTTATGGTAGGTAAAATCATCCAGTGCAATCTTTCGCCATTGGACGGAGCGGGAGATAGTGTTAGACTCTTACTGACTAAAAACCTGCCACGTTCCTTCGTTGCTTTTTATACCAGGGCCGAGCCTTCTTTTCAGAAGTCAACCCTTGGCCCCAGTAGATTAATATAGGGTTATACAAAACAAACCATAAGTGTTAAAGGTTTTATGAAAATACTAGCTTTTGCTCACGGCTTCGCTTCCGTCAACTGGATACTCTATTCTACCCTACACTACCTACTCTTACCTACTGACCCTACCCTAATTATGTTTTTTTTTTTACTTTTCACCCTTCCCTTTAAGCTGGTGAACAAAACAAAAATATAACTATTAAAATTGGTTTAACCATGAAGTTATAGCGTGACCAGGAGAAATAGGTGTTAATGTTTATCAATAATAGATTTTCGTGAACAAAGTCGAAGGCAAAGTGCTAGTTGTTATATAAAATGCACAGTCATGTAACTGTCGTACGTTCCACAACATACGTCTTCGCATTAATTGTACGTCACCGCTAAATATAAGCTAATCCTATTCGAATATAATTGACTCCAGTTTTGTTTTTTTAAAGTCTTGTTGTAAGTCCATATATTATAAAGTAATTAGAAATTTATATTAGGCGTAGTATGTGGTTGGAATTGCTATATTTTTAATAACTTAATGTAATATAATAGTAAATCTATATATATAAAAAAGTCGTGTTAGTTACACTATTTATAACTCAAGATCGGCTGAATCGATTTGGCTGAAAATTGGTGGGAAGGTAGCTTAGCACCAGGAAAAGGACATAAGAATTTTGTCCCGCTAAGTAAAAAATAAATAAAATAAAACCTGCTCATTTATTGGTATAGTACTCGTAGGGTAGCGTAGGGTAGAGTAGGGTAGAGTAGGGTAGAGTAGGGTAGAGTAGGGTAGAGTAGGGTAGAGTAGGGTAGAGTAGGGTAGAGTAGGGTAGAGTAGGGTAGAGTAGGGTAGAGTAGGGTAGAGTAGGGTAGAGTAGGGTAGAGTAGGGTAGAGTAGGGTAGAGTAGGGTAGAGTAGGGTACAGTAGGGTAGAGTAGGGTAGAGTAGGGTACAGTAGGGTTTTTTTTTTAATGTTAGGTAAAATCATCCAATGACAAATCCCGCCCTTGGGCGGAGCGGGAAGTAGTGTCAGACTCTTACTGACTAAAAACCTACCCCGTTTCTACGTTGCCTATAGTGCCGGGGCTGAGCCTTCCTCTCAGAAAACGGCCCTTGACCCCAGCTGGCTTCGACCCTGCCTGCCTACAGCTAGCAGGCTGGGCCTCTACGGTTTGCTGACAGCTCCTTGAGGCGCGCGGGAACAGAACGCGCCGTCGATGATTTGGGCTCGGTCCGGTCGGTTACCGGACGATCGGACAGCGTGCTACCCATTACACGCCGACCGCAAGCCCGCGCCTACGGTGGCCGGAAATCGGGATCGGAATCCCGGCGGCGGCTGGGGCGAGCGCCCCGTTGCCTCTGCCTGATGCGGTCGGCCTCCTCCTTTGCTAGCATTACTGCTTCGCAGAAGGAGGCGACCGCCTGCCATCCCTCCTCACTACGGACCATGGCCTGAACCAAGGCCCGGCGAGAGAGATCGCTGCCGCCGATCGCCCCCACGAGGACACGGCGATGCTCCGCCCAGGCGGGGCACACCTCAGCAGTATGCTCCACCGTGTCCTCCGGGTGTTCCGCACAGTGGCGACACCCGGGCGAATCCTCCGCACGAATCCGGAACAGGAACTTAGCGAACTTGCCGTGTTCGGTAAGAACCTGCGTCGTGCGGAAGTTTAGAACGCCGTGAGGTCTTTCCAGCCACAGGGTACAGTAGGGTAGAGTAGGGTAGAGTAGGGTAGAGTAGGGTAGAGTAGGGTAGAGTAGGGTAGAGTAGGGTAGAGTAGGGTAGAGTAGGGTAGAGTAGGGTAGAGTAGGGTAGAGTAGGGTACAGTAGGGTAGAGTAGGGTAGAGTAGCGTAGAGTAGGGTTGAGTAGGGTACAGTAGGGTAGAGTAGCTTAAAGTAGGGTTGAGTAGTGAAGAGTGGGGTAGAGTAAACAATATAGTAAACATAAAATTGTGATTCCCAAATGGACATTAGCTAGGACAAGCAAGTCATTCATTATAAACAGCATAAGTACTAATTACGCTTTTATAACAAACCTTACTAAAAAAGAGTGTCTACAATCTAAACTTTAACCATGTCATAACAAGGTTAAAGACTATTTTGAAGACACGCTTGTTTGGCAAAGACTTCTGCACATGTAGCCTCCCCGACAATTCATTAACTGCATTTTCGTGTATATGTCTATTAAAAGATCCGTGTGTGTGATATCCATAGAATATCTCGATCTCTCCTAGATGTTACGTTTGATAGAAATGATTCTGCCATCATCGGTCTTCAATTTGGTGAGCTGGCTCTGCGCAATAGAAAGATCTCTTACAAATACTTTTGGAGAATTTATTTCGCTCAATCATGTCTTTAACCCTTTCGGTATTAATGCGATGAAGGTTTTTTTTATGGTAGGTAAAATCATCAAATGACAAATCCTGCCCTTGGGCCGACCCCACCCAAGGGCGGGATTTGTCATTTGATGATTGAGAAGAGTCTGAAACTATCTCCCAAGATAGTGTCAGACTCTTACTGACTAAAAACCTACCCTGTTCCATTCATTGCCTTCGATCCTGGGCCCCGGGGTTCATTTTCACCTAACCCTTGGCCCTAGTAGGATTCGGCCCTGCTGGGCCCCTACAGTTTGCTGACAACTCCTTGAGGCAAAAAGGACTTGGGCCCGGACCGGTCTATTACCGGACGGACGGACAGCGAGTTACCCTACGGTGGCTGGAAATCGGGATCAGAATCCCGGCGGCGGCGGCAGTGTCTACGCCGTTGCCTGATGCGGTCGGCCTCCTCCTTTACTAGCATTACTGTTTCGCAGAAGGAGGTGACCGCCTGCCACTCCTCCTCGCTCCAAAGCATATCCTGTACCAAGGACCGGCGCGAGAGATCGCCGCCGCCGATTGCCCCCACAAGGACACGGCAATGCTCTTCCCAAGCGGGTAATGCGGTGAAGATAGCTTTTCAAGGACTTGAAAATTTGTCTATTGAGCTGCCGGTATTTGCAAGAATCGACTTTGAAGATTTTAGAAGTATCTCATGCTTCTTCTTAATGAGCTTTAGAGAGTCTATTGTTCTTATTTGTACGACGGGTCTTGAACAACTTAGACCCGACTATTTGGATCGTTTCCGTGAACCAATCGTTGTATTTGTCACGAAGTTTCCTAGGCACTTCTGGTATTGATATTGAATGTGGTTATTATTATACGTTGCTCACTTCTAGTTTTTACAACATCATTGAAAATTTACTTCTTCCTTGACGTGATGAATCATTTCAAATTGTAGGGTCATTAGAGCTCTTTCTGTGCTCACGCTTTTGGAAGAAAGAATTTATCATGTAGAGGCAATCTTTCTCCTGAAGACTGGATAGTAGGTTTTTGTTACCTATTATGGATAGGCTCACGTTTTAACACTACCTAACCTGATGGTAAGCGATAATGTGGCCGATGATGGAGCACGCTTGCCTAGAAGTAATCTATTCACTCTTGACTTAAAGTTAGTTCCTTAGCTGTACGCCTTTAGTCCTAAAACGCTTTGTACGTTAGGTGAGATGTCTACCATATACCGGTGGCGCAACGCTGTACATATAGTGATCCGATGATGGAACGAATTTGTTTGAATTAAATTGTACAATCCCAAAGCACACTCCCCGAAATGTAAATGGGTTACCTATCATAAGTTCAAAAAAAGTTTGACCGAATGTCATTAGTACTCCAGTACGCTCTGCAATTCTTTTGTTCTTATTTTCATTTTTATTATTATAATTATTATTTTTACTATTATATATCTATAGATGTTTATCTTTTACAATTTGACATTGTAGATTATTTTTATTTTACAGTTAGACGTATATATATATAATATATATATATATATATTTTCGTTTTAACTTATGTTTGACATAAATATTTTGCTAAGTATTACATTTTGTAAACTATATATATTTTTTTTTTAATATTGTGAACGTGAGGACAATGTGCCTTAATTTTTATTATTTTTTTTTTTCTCTTCTCTTCTCTCTTTTCTTTTCAGTAATTTTTAGCGTATGTCTGGCAATTTGAGTATTTTCTGCGGCCTACACAAATTAATTTTCCTTGGTATTGTTCGTCAAGTCGATGAGCTCCCTAGTGTCCTGAGTTGAGATTTGCGAATACTGACATATGGTTGCACTGACTGGACAGGTCAACTGAAATCTGTATGGTTTTTTCTTCAAAAGGCCATTTCAGACAAATCTGCATGGTCCTCATGTGATTTGACCAATACATGATTACTGTATGGACTTTAAAAGAGACTTTGACCCCTGAGTTAGTTTCGGTGTTACTTCTCAGGGTAGTCAGCTAGGAAACACCGGCCTCATCTAGTTTAAAATGACAAAAAAAATTGACATGTAAAAGTGTTTTTAAAACCTACTTACAAAATAATTACATTTATCATTTATCATTTCACCTAAAACTTTTCAACTATTATCGTTTCGTTTTTTTTTAATTTTATCGAAGACACGTCTGCCCATAGATATCCGTCTGCCACTGTATCAGTTGACCTATCCTCAATTCGAATTTTTTCGTATTTTACACTCAGCCGAAATAACAATTGTTCGAAGTATTATGTTTTCGAACCTTCATTATTAATACCACCATGGAATGTTTTTTGTCACGGCTCCGTCGCTGTGGGATTTGGGCGGTCTCACACGAGCTTATTGTCGCAGATGGTTTCAACGCTCAACGCCGCAGCTTCGGCTTGCTGCTCCTCAGCTCGCGGGCCGCCCTACCCCTACGTGCCTACGCAGGTGTAAATTACACTCTAAGGGTAGGACAGACAATACTGTGTGAAGTCGGATTTGCAGCGATTCGTTACTGTCACTAAAGGTAGCACAAAATATTGACTATTTTGACACTATTTTAATTTAATATTGAAAATGCTAACAATTATAGTACGCGGAAAATAAGTTGAACCATCCGCCATGGCTACGCACAGCTCCCCCCTCGACTGAGGCCCGAAATTGGTTATAAATTCTCGTCACACAAATTGAACCATCATGGCAGTCGACCTTGAATGCACAGTAACCGATTTTCGGGGCCCAATCGAAGTTGAAGGTTGCGCGCACCCATAGCAAATGGTTCAAGTTATTTACCGCGTACTATAACCGTCTATATATTTGTGACCAAAATTCTGTAAACTGTTGTTTCGGTGTCATGAAAATATGGCAATTAAATCATTTAACAAATGAAAAAAGTTCAAGAGAAACTTCGGCCAATAGCAATTCAGTAAAATGATACCTATGACTCAAGACACTTCGATGATTTAAAAATATGTCAAATAATGCATATAGCAAAATAGAAATCGGTCAATAGTTTTCGGTCACATGAAAATTGAACAAAAAAAAATCGGAAAAGTGATCGGTTCCCATAGATAATTTATAGGCTAGCGAGTCGGCGTTGATGTTCAAGACTTGAGTTTCGACTCGACCAGTGCATCATTGGTGATGATCTTCTAGGCTCGCTTCTCAATCAGGTATTCCTGGTGGTCTCGGCGTCTAAATCTAATTTGTTTCAATCGCAGCTCATCATAATATTATCATTTGCTATGTTTCGCGTTGAGCACAGTGAAGTGAGGCTTATAACTATGCATGCCCCTGGATCTATCCACATACATGGTCTTTACTTCGTCGTAGCGTTTTTATCAGGGTTAGAGTACCTGTGTAACCTTCAGCGAATGGCTTGACGATATTCTGATCATAAGGTACACCATCCTGGTCGATACAATTTGATTCTTCACCACATTGTTCATAAGGAACTTATGGACGATAAATCCGACATTACTCTGGGACTGCTGGTTACTCTTCAGGAAATAGAGTGTGACGACATAGATGTCGCTACAGTCATTCATGTGACTGGCCGAAGGTGCAGGTGCTTAACCAAGGTCGCTGATGAGGCTAAGGGTGATGATGACCAGGTATGACCAAGTAGGCATGCTCGTGGTTAGGATACCCATATAGCCGTGGGTGCTGGCTGTATGGCTCGCTGCTCGAAAGCTCGAGGAAGTGATCGTGAGGAAGGCTGCGCTGACGTTCTTTATCAAGGGTCACCAGTTTAGAGGTATATGGAACAGAGAGTAAAGTCCCACATACCTCCGTTGAAAAGGGAGGATCCGCCAACCAGACAAATGTTAATTTCTGGTGGGCTACTGCCCGATATATGATTCCAGGCTGTTCTGTATGTTCAAATCGCGCGGAGAATGTTACTTGCGCGATGCAGGATTAGTTCATTGGTGACGACATACTCGTAGATGTTGCTACAAGAGGTTACAAGATTTATGAATTACCATACAGAGGGTATGGTAATTACCTCGTCTTCTGAATTCTAAAAACCCACAATACTCCATCGCGACCGATGCCCTACCTCGAGCTCTTAACGCGAGCCATTTGACGACCTAAACTAACATGCGTCATGGCATATCCCCCACATTTTTTCTCCACTTAGCTTTAAAGAAGAAGAAAAGAAGTCTCATTTTTCTATAGAATTTTGTGCGGTGAGCGAGCAAGCGGTGTGGCAGAGCGGAGAAATGTCTAGTCGGGCAGCTAGGCGGTGCACGCACTCGCGCACCCCGCATCCCGCTGCCTTCTCCCCACGCTTCTTCTCTCACAGCGCACATCTCCTCTCCGCTACACTTCTCCTCTCTGCTTTGGTGGAAATAACCTGCCAGCTTCGCAAAACATCACCTCTCGTCTCCTCTCCGGGCCTTATTATTGGGGTAGCTGTATTTCATTCACTTCTTGCTTCGTCGTTACTTTGACCGTTACCAAAGTCAAGGGCCTACCCTTGACTACCTATGATTTTTTTAAGCCCAAGTAGGCTATTTCAATTCATTATAATGTTTAGAAATTTAAATTATTCTAATAATGTATAATTAAATACAGCTAATTTTGGTTAGTACAAATGATATTAATTATGTAACGTTGCGCTCTGTTGAAAGCAGGAATCGTTCAGCGAAGAACTTGTACAAGTTTTTCAATGAAAGTTAATTTTTATTAATAGTTTATTTTATTTTATTTTTACTCAGTCTTTCGTTGTCGAGGGTTGAGGGTACTCAGGGCTACTCTTCAACTGAAATCGTATTATTATTTCATTATTAGTTCTTTGTTCAACTATTTTATTATAAAAAAAACTGTTTCAAATTCGAAACGAAAATCTGGTTTTGTCACCACCTTGGCTTGGCATAAGCCGTTTGAACTGAGCTTTTAGTGATTGCGTACCTTATTGTTAGGTACATGGTACTAGTGTGCTGATCGAGGAATCAACATTATTAGTGCAACATATTTTTTGTAAATCATACAACATGGGTGAGTACTTATTGTTTACTGCTAATGGTTTTGCCCGTGTACAGAAGGAAAATATATATCTATGACACTCATGATGAAGTAACATTTTATAGGTGAAACAATTGTTTTAAATCGATTCAATAGAACCAACTTCAAAACAAAGGTTAGGTTGCCAATTTGACAATTGTTTTTTTTTAAATCCGCACCCTCATAATCAATCATATCATGTAAAAAACGTCCACAGCCGGACATGGGTCAATTAAATGAAATAATTGATTATTTATTGTCACATTATGCAAAGTTGTATTGATCTTATATCTAATGAGATTTTCTTCCGGTGGCAAACTTTGACTATATGGGAATGTGAACATCACAATTTATTTTTTTTACGTTTGAGTTACTCAAAGTTCTATAATATTGCAGTAATTCTCCTTTGTTCACATAACCCCTATTGTCAATAAAAATTAAAAGTATAGTGTCCTGTTTTTTTTTTTTTTTTTTTTGTGGTAGGTAAAATCATCCAATGACGAATCCCGCCCTATAGTGTCCTGGTGGAATGTACATTTAATGATTCTTTTCATTATGTCAAATAATGAACAGCCAGGCATAAAGTTATCCTCAGGTGACTCATTTGTCGAAAGGTGGCCTAAACCTTTTCCAATTTCATCACCAAATATTTATTTATAATCTGTTGTGACATACAATTAGTAATTTCTACCGGCAAACTGACACTAGATTGGGTTAAGTTGGTATCACTTTTGTCAATGAATGGCCGGAGAAGAGCCTGCAGAAGCAATAGATGGTAATGAACAATGCTCACAGGTGTTTTTTTGTGAGCTGACCAGTTCATTCATTGCCAATACATATTCCCTCATTTGGTTTTCAGAGGCTGTATATTTGATAGTCATTGAACTAAGTTTGTGTTGCAAACGGATTTTAATTCACTTTGTAACTCTTCAGTGTCAGTTTTGTATTTTCTGGTTCTTTTTCTAGGTTTGAAGAGTATAAATCTATTGTTTCAGTAGATGTAACCTTTCCTTATTCAATTTAACATTTTTGATGAAGAATGTTTGTTTTTTGACCATTCGCTTGGTTTTAACTGTATATTTGTTGATTTTAACATATTTTTTAAGTTTATTTTTACTAGAGACTACCCTAATTAACTAATTAAGAATCATCATCACTAGTCAAATCTGTAATAAAAGAGGGGTTCATTTTGGAAACCATTGATGGAGCAATAGGCACCAACTTGCTGAAAAGACTTTGATTCAACGAGGCAGTGATGTTAAGATTGGTAGTCTCAAGTTGTGATATTTGAGTTCTGGCCTCTTGCAGCTGTTGTTGCAATAAGTATTTGTAACTCAGAGCATGCTCATACTCTGTGCTACATTGGCTGAACCCATCCACAACAAGTTGGAGCCTATCCTGGTCTTCTATGGCTTCAGTGAATTAAATAATGGCATAAATGGGCCCCGTCAAATAAAAAAATAATATTTTTAATATCTCACATACAGCTTGTTTTATTTAATTTCAACATCGACTCATCCCTGTTGAAAGACCCTTTATATATTTAATATAATAAGTATGTTTGTATTTATGTATGTATGTATGTTTATGTATTTTTCAATTCCTATTTTTTGAGTTTCTTTTTGTTATTTTAAAATTGTACACTGGATCTTACCCTCTAATGTGATCTCTCTCTATCACTCAATGATTTGCTGGAAGAAAACTCAACTTTGAGTTAAGCTCGCCTTTGTACATAAATTTTGTTATCCACTTTGCAATATGTTGTTTTAGTGTACAATAAAGAATTAAGAATTATTTAAATTAACAGTACGCAAACAATATAATAGCAAGTCAAATGTAAATTAAAATTTTGCATGCAAAATTTTGTGGTTAGTCGTGGCTGAAGGGAATGAAAGGGACTCTATTACTAAACCTCCGCTGTCTGTACGACGTGTGCAGACGGACATAACACAGTTATGTGCTTCGGCCCTAAGAGGTAGAGAGCTGAAATTTTCACAGAATGTGTATTTCTATTTATGCTACAGTAAAACTAAAATGTAGTTAAGAATGATATTAAGATGTTCCCATACAACAATAAGTTATTTTGTCGGTGATATTTTAACCTTTTGTGTGCGAGTCCGATTCGCACTTGGTCCGTTTTTTTAATCATAGCTTTGTTAATTATGCAATATTTTATTTGTATTTTTATAACAAAATGAGTTGAATTTAAAACATTGTAATTTGTCGAGTGTAACGATGCGTTAAAATAAAAAATAAAAGAAAATATATAAAAACTTCCAACAAAAAAATGAATCTTCAACGAAGTTTAACACATCCGTTTTTTTTCTAAGAACTAATCAGAAGCCTTGCTATAGCATCTACACTACATTATAATCGTAATAATAAAAGCTTTAGCATAAACTTTTTCAGCCCTTTCCCACTGCTGGGATTCAGGCCTCCTCTTTAAGAGAGGAGATGGTCCCTAATTCACCACATAGATACAGTCGACTCAAAGTGTACTACGTGAGCTCGACAAATGGATGTGCGATTAACGCTTGTGCGACAAAATTGTACTGCGACTCACCATAGTTCGAATGTTAACATCATTCTGGTGCGGCAAACGATTGTACGACAGTAGTTCAACGCTACGGTGTTGCGACAAACGATTGTGCGACAGTAGTTCGACTCCATGGTGGTGCGAAAAATGATTGTACGACAGTAGTTCGACACTAACGTGGTGCGACAAACGATTGTACGACAGTAGTTCGACACTACGGTGGTGCGACAAACGATTGTACGACAGTAGTTCGACACCACGGTGGTGCGACAAACGATTGTACGACAGTAGTTCGACACCACGGTGGTGCGACAAACGATTGTGTGAATACTACTTGTGTGAGTACTGTAATTAGACAGTATGTTGATGCAGTATTATAGCAGTTTGATACCTGCCAAGATCGCCGGGCCTTAGTACAGGCTATGGTCCGAAACTAGGAGGAGTGGCAGGCGGTCGCCTCCTTCTGAGAAGCAGTAATGCTAGCAAAGGAGCCGACCGCATCTGGCAACGGCATTCACGCCGCAGCCGCCGCCAGGATTCCGATCCCGATTTCGGCCACCGTAGGCGCGGGCTTGCGGATGGCGAGCAATGGGTTGCTCGCTGTCCGTCCGTCCAGTAACAGTCCGAACCGAGCCCAAGTCGTCTACGGCGGGCACTGTTCCCGCGCGCCTTAAGGAGTTGTCAGCAAACTGTAGGGGCCAGCAGGGTCGAAGCCTACTCCCTTCCTCCAGAGTCGAGGCCTTGGGAAAATATGAAAGTATACATCAGGGCCCTGGTACAAAGGCAATGAAGGAACGGGGTAGATTTTTAGTCAGTAAGAATCTGACACTATCTCCCGCTCCGCCCAAGGGCAGGAGATGTTATTGGATGATTTTACCTACCATAAAAAAACCTGCTAATATTTCGAGACTTTTGGGTCCGGGTGGTTATAAAAAAAAAAAATCACGAAGGCTAAGGCAGGGTTCCACTTCGTTTCGCTCCCGCTTTAGTCTTTTCTTACCTAACCTGTCCGTGTCGGGTGCCCTAAAATTTGTTAATACTTCATGTTCTTCACATTACATTCGAACTATGGTGAGTCACAGTTTTGTTGTAAAAATCACGTAGCAAACTTGTAAATTAATTCCTTATTGTTTTCAGAAATAATAAGTTGAATTTCTGACCTGAAAAAGGTTGTTGCACCTGAAGACACTGTTCAAAAAATCACAAAATAATGGCGTTCAGTTAGGGCTGGGTATTGCAAGTTACGAAACATATTTAGAGATGATAAAGTCAGAAAATAAAACAATATTTAATAAAACGCAGTGGGGCTAGCTGAAACAAAACATAAAAGGGGTTTCTTCATGTTATTGAGAAATTATTTGCAGCACTTAAGTATTGAGAGAGAGGTATTTAAGAGAGATCAACGGTGGTCGAGAGGTAACGGCCCTGACTCGAGTTGTAGGTCGCGGGTTCAAACCTAGCACGCGTATCACTTTGTGTAATTTATTTCATTACCGCTGCTCTCAAAACGGTGAAGGAAAACATTGTGAGAAAACCGGCATGTCTTAGAAGCAAAAATTCGAAGACATGTGACATTCACCAACCAGCACTGGGCCCGCGTGGTGGATTACGGCCCATTCCCTCTCCTAGAGAGGAGGCCTGGGTCCCAGCAGAGGGAACATTAAAAGGATAATGCAAGGGCCATCTGATATCTTCTTCTCCGCCACACCGCAGTGTCTCAGGAATGAAGTGTTTGATGACATAATGATTGCTTAACGTGGTCGCTCACAATGAGCCTTATCAGAAGGTTTAGTCACCCAGCAGTGAAGAAGGCTATGCTCGGAATTTCGTTGCGTGATCGAATCAGAAGTAAAGATCTGCAGAAGGACAGGATCAGTGGCGTAACTATATCATCCGAGGCCCGTGATAAATTTATTGGACGGGGCCCCAAAAAAATCGTTGCATTGTGATTTAATTTTAAAAGATGTTTTAAAATAGATTGTGTTACTTCTGAACTCGCGACTTCTGGGCCCGGGGGCCCGGTCAGATCCGTGGCATTTTACCAGCCTTGCCAGCCTATAGTTTCGCCACTGACCAAGATTATCAATATAGCCTGAAGAATCGCCAAACTTCAGTAGCCACGGGCAGTGCGCATTGTTCCCAGAACAGATAGTTGATGGAGCCGAAAGGTTCTGGAATGACGACTGCATATCAGCAGATGCAGAGTGGGAAAGCTTCTCATAAGGTAGACCAGTAACCTGGTGAGGATCGCGCTTTTGAGATGAATACGAGACTCACAGCACTAGCCAGTGTGGCGATACTTGGGAGGAGGCCTATTTGTATGCAGTGGACGTTTTTCCGTCGAAAAGATGATGAGAGCCATCTCCTACAAGTGGTTGGTGCAAGCCGACGTGGACTGGGCATAAATTTATGTCAACTTATTACATTCCTACTGCTTGAACTCAGATTTCCATTCTTCTTCCCTTTAAAAAGGAGCAGGTCGTAATACACCTCGTGGTCTTTTGGGGCCAGGGAGAGTTTGTGGTTGTCAAAATGTCTTCGAATTTCTAGTTCTAGATCATTCCAATGAATACACGATGTTTTAAGGTTTAGCTCTATAACAAACTGCAAGTAAATATTTAATTTGAATAATTGTAATATATTTATACTAAAATAGTATTAATGTCTATAGTTCGTGTAACAACTAGCGCCATCTATCGCTATTAGACAGAAGTCAAACGATTTATGGACACATTATTTCAAAATCATTACACTAATAATATCACAAATTTATGAAGAGGTCTCACGCTTCATAGGAGACGGGGACTTCTGGGCCAAAAATGTAAGTGATTGAGATATGCTCTTAAAAATTCGTTATATAATTCTATTTCAAAATAGAAAAAATCTAGCCTTAGTTCCTCCGAGGAAAATGAGATACCTAAAAAATAAGTTTTAGTCATGAGTAACCTATTTTAGGTTAGGTATACAATCGATAAATAGTTTATTCCAAGGAACTTGTATACCTAGTTTATTATAAGGTGATATTTTTTTAATTTCTGTAGACCAGACTTATATTAGTTCTTTCTACTCTATGTATGATTAGTCGTAGACATGGACATTTTTGGCTTTGAGTACATACGGATATTTATCCGATATGAGACTTCAAAATACAATTTCTGTTTTTAGATATTCGGTTTAGTAACGTCTAGCCTAACAATAAAGCATAAAATAAAATATAGCAGTATTCTCGAAAATAGTCTTAAGCACTTAAAAATAAAGATGATATTGTTTGCTTTGTATTTTCAAAAAAAACTGAATTGTGCGATTCGCACTGTCTTTTATATGCCGCTATGTTACGTTTGGTTATAAAGAGAATTTTTTATTCATTGGTCAGTTTGCATTTGGCTATTCACAAAATTCATTTGACCTTTCTTAGCCCCAGCTACATTTAAGTATTCAGTGATTTTTTTTTCCAATTCTGATTAGTTTGGTTGTTTATGTTATTGGTTGTTTTATATAGTTTGGCTAGGCCGGTTTTAAAAATCAGATTTTTTAGACAGAGAAAACGATAAAAATATTTTCGAAATCAGCTTTTAAATTCGTTTTTATATATTGAACGCATACCTAATCACTAGTCTCGTACTCTTCGGTTCTTTGTAGTATGATGACTTGTAGCTGCAACCTCTTCCGTGACGGCAGAGTACGGAAGAGGTTGCTGCTAAAAGGCATAGAGTTATTATGTCGATGAGATATACTGACAGAGACGTCACAAATAAAAAGCTATTTTAAAATTCCTAAATATAATCGTTGTTATTGTACTACGTCTGGAGTATAATATTTTCTATACACCATCTAAGCACTCCAGATTAATCGCTGAAATGCACTTATTCGACGACCCATGTATTTTGAAATGATATTGTCAGTGATCTCTCTTAATGGTGCCATAACCTGTAAGTATAATCAACCTACATTTTTTAATTAATTAGCATCTACTACGATTCACCGTTTTCTTTCTCCGTTATATTAACAAATAAAAATATATTTTTGGGGAACATTGAGATTATTTACATTTGACTAAATTCCAAAACTGACAATATTTTTCAGTAGGTCATAATTTGCTGAATAAACCCTATAAACCATTATTCCCATGTTTCAGGTAATCGTTAGTGACTACATTTATCAACCTTAGGATTTTGCTCAAAGGTCGTCTGTTGATGAAACAATACAAATCGACCACAGTTGTATTGATCTCCACTGTGGTCGTTCTAGTGCATCACGAACCATATTCAATAGTGGATTATGCCTCGAAATGGAAGTTGTTGGTTTGCATGGTGTTTATGAAAAAAAAATATATGTAAACTGTTTTATTTTATATTAAACATGACCCTTTTCTTTACTATTGCCTTTTAAGTCCCTTCTTTGAGGAATGGCTGGAGAGACGTCACGACGTCCCTACCTTCCACAGGTCCTCCCCGGACATGGTAAATTCGAGAGGTACCTATACCGGATTCAGGTGGAAGAAACGCCCGGGTCATCATTGTGTGGACCACCCGAAAAACAGGACAGAAGGAATAAGCGGTGGTCGCCTACTTCTGCGCAGCAGTAATACTAGCGAAGGAGATTGCAGCACGCGTGAGGAAACGGACACTCTCACACCCCATCCACTGAGACCCTGACCCCGACTACCAGCCAGCAGGATGATGAGTAATGAGTAATTCGCTTTCCGGCCGTCTACTAACCGTCCGGACCGAGTCCGAGTCGTCGACGACACGTAGTATTTCACACGCGCGCCTCAAAGAGATGTCAGCAAAACCATAGAAGCCCAACGAGGCCGATGTCCGCTGGGGTCGCGGGTAGTTTCTGAAAACTGAGCTTTCGGTTCCAAAAAGTAAGTGTAACTGAAGGACAGAGACGTATTTTAGTAAGTAAAAGTCTGGCGCGCCACTTCACTCTACCCTACCTGCTTTTTTTTGTGGTAGGTAAAATCATTCAAAGACATCTCCTGCCCTTGGGCGGAGCGGGAGATAGTACCAGACTCTTACTGAATAAAAACCTGCCCTGTTCCTTCATTGCCTTGATTCCGAGGCCCTGGTATGCATTTTCATACTTCCCCAAGACCCCAGAGCAGGCTTCGACCCTCCTAGGCCCCTACAGTTTGCTGACAACTCCTTGAGGCGCGCGGAAACAGTGCGCGCCGTCAACGACTTAGGCGCGGTTCAGACTGTTACTGGACGGATAGACAGCGAACTAATTATTGCTCGCCGTCCGCAAGCCCGCGCCAACGGTATCAGAAATTGGGATCGAAATACCGTCGGTGGCGGTAGTGTGTGCGCCGTTGCCTGATGCGGTCGGCCTCCTCCTGTACCCTAGATCTGGAGAAGTCATTTGATGATTTCCCACCTCAATAAAAATACAACCTTACTCTAAATATATGAATTGTGGGTTGTTTAATGTTTTAACATTCTGCAATACTCTCTTTAATAAATAAATACTGTCAATCAAAACTTATTATCTTGCATAACCTCACTTTTACTAAATCTATTATAACTCTTCTCTCTGACTCATAAATTCCGCAGAATGTTCAGCAAATGGTTGAAAAGATATAAGGTACTAACTGACATCACTTTCATTTCTTTACTACCAGGGCCCATGATTGTATGAAAGCGTATCTGTCTCCTTTGTGATATTTGTAAGGCCACACCTAAAGAAATGAATAAGTTGCTAAAAGCAGAATACTGAGGTGTATAAATTTTGCATATTATCACTTCACGTTTGGATCAGATGCATAGATTATATTTTGATCCTCCAGATTAGATTTAAAACTTGGGTTTCGAATGGTGAAAATAAAGCTAAGTCTAAAAATAAAAAACTGGGCAAGTGCGAGTCGGCCTTGTACGCTGAGGGTTCCAATACTAAAAAGTATAGTTTTTTTGTGACGGAACTACAAAATTACAGTTTTCAAGTTTGTACTACGAGACCTTGCTCCATGCCAAATATCAGGATACTAGGTCAATAGGAAGTAGCCTATGAATTTTGTGTTTTTCTTGAGAGTGTCGAAATATACGTTTTTTGCGATATAAATAGCCGTATCTTTTTTTTCCATTAATTTAGAAGTTTAATTTTTTCACAGCTTTAAGAGATTGTGGACTCGTATATGTGAGTTTTAATTTCAATTTGATACCTCCACGCGTTCTCGAGATAAAGGATCTTGACTAAACAAAGTGATCCTAGGGTTCCGTTTTTCCTTTTGATCTACGGAACCCTAAAAAAGCACTCGGTTCTTAACCTCTGGGGTAGTGTGGAATAAAGAAAATACTATTCTGTATAATACTACATAATAAGTACTGAATTTTTACTTATTTATAAGCCCAATACAAGAATTAATTAACCATCTCATATCGTAACTTCAACACCGTGTAACTTAAATTAATATAATTAATAAATTAATAAATAATAATAATAAACAATAATAATAATAATAAATTATTAATTAATTAATTAATTTTAAGTTCCTATTGTAATTTTATCTTTGGTGTACAATAAAGAATATATCTATCTATCTATCTATCTATCTTTTAAAATATTAAGTTTTCGAATCTGTCACCATAAAAACCCCTTTCTGCAGTTTTTTCTCCCTAATTCCACAAAAAGTTATTTTAGTTTATTTGTATTTGTACAGTAAGAGTGGCAGCCTTGAAACATTGCTTCATTACGTGTGTACATTACTTGCGAACATGCAGGTCATGATTTCAATATTCATTATAAGTTAATTGCTGTTTATAAAATAATGTTATATTTGATATGTAGGCATAAAATCACGTGTTTATTGTAGATAATGACAATGTTATTTGTGTATTGTATTTTATAAGAGACTGTAAGATCAATTAGATACGTCAATTGTTAAAACCAAATTATATTCGACAACTTTCACACAATATCACACACACTATCACACAACGTCGTCTAGTCTCAAGCTAAGCAAAGCTTGTGTTATGGGTACTAAACAACTGATAAACATACTTACATATTTCTAAATACATTCATATTATACATAAATTACACCCAGACACAGCACAAATGATCGTGCTCATCACACAAACATTTGTCCTGGGTGGGGATCGAACCCACGACCTCCGGCATAGCAGTCAGGGCCACTAACCACTAGACCAGCAGGCCAGTCTGTCAGCAGACACAAGCGTGTCTGTTCACCGCCAAAAAGAGCCCTTTCACCCTGGCTTCTGGTTTTCAGAATGTGTCCTTGGAGTGCACCGACCATCTTCAGCTCTTGGGAGTTGAAACTTTCTCAGACCTCGACTTTGGGCGGTTCATTGAGTCTAAAGCTAAGGCTAGGAAATTCGGCGTGCTTGCATGGATCGATGGTACTTCATACCGGGACAGCTTCTAATGCTATACAAAGCAAAGGTCCGATCGTGTGTGATGTACTGCAGCCACATATGGGCTGGTGCTGCAAAATGCCACCTAGCGGCTTTGGACTCGGTGGAAAGGCGTGCGAAGAGGCTAATTGGTGATGCAGAATCGGTTAAGTCTACAAAGCCGAATTTTGGAGAGTGTGCGCGGAAATTACATGACTTGATTCCGCCATCTCAATTCTACCATTGGACAACCGTACCGACAAAGTACGGCGAATATCCACCCTTACGTTGTTGAATCTTCTACGATCCGGACTAAGCGATTTGCCTTGTCGTTTATATCGCGTACATTGAAGAACACCGAAGTCCGATTATAATTTAGGTGTCCTCAAGGCTAGAGTGAATAGGCTCTTAATAAACTAGTGCACCTCACCATCAACGATTGCATCACTGCTTACCATCAGGTGGGATTGTAATCAAGCACGAGTTATATCAATTTAAAAAAAAAAAACAACTAAGCAGACCTTTTTTTATATTTATTTAATGGGCTTTGTCGCTTAGCTACCACATCGCCCAGTAAAGAAAACACAAAAAACTTACATCTGCCTTAAGACTGACTCAAACAATTGTTTAGCTTTATCGGACATTGGAGAAGCGAGGATAGTATTGCAAATGCCAATATCATATTTTTTACAGCGTCCAAAAACATTGATCCTCGTATTTTCATTCCGAACACACTCCATCAAGATATGGAATACATCATCAATCACACCACAGTCATCACAATTCGGAGACAAACTTTCTTCATCAAATAGTTAAATTTATTTGATGGAATATGTTCGGAGCGAAGTGTTACAGGTATAGTTATTAAATTCCTATTGAGATTACAGTCAATCCATGGAACCCGGGAAATCTCTGGCTGGATAGTTCGGTACCATGTCCCTTTTTCTTTTGATCTTTTGTTAAAATATTCCTGCCAAAGTTCTAAACATTTTATTTTTGCTTTTCCAAAGTAATCTGAATATAGAGGGGTAATATTCATGGGGACTCCCTCAACAAACGCTTGTTTGGCGAGTAGGTCAACCATATCATTTTCTTCTAACTGCACATGGGACGGAATCTATTGAAGACATACCGTTTTGGAGCTGGAATGTAGTTTTAAGAGCAATTTATATATGACGTAGGCTATCGGATTACCTCGCATGTGAAAGCAGAGCTTGTTCAATGAGTAGTGTAAATTTCTAATTGATATGTTCCTTATCATTTGGGACAATTGTACATTCAAAATGACCAATGTAGCAATGATCAATTTCTAAATATTGACATATATATCTAATAACAAGGTTATGGAAGGAAAAAATGCCACCAGTACCGCTACCATGAGTTTTAAGTAATAGTATTCGTACGAGTAGCGCCTCTAGCGGTCACTTGCAGAACCAAAATTTGCCATACAAAATATTTACGGCGTCGATATCGAGTAGCGACGAATACTATTGCTTAAAACTCATGGTACAGGTACTGCTATCCGGTAGAATTTTTAGATTTACTCCAAGTTTTCCAATACACAAAATTGAAAACCCTTGCTTATGGCTTGGTTTCGCTTTCTGTGCACTCCAAGTCGATGGGTATCTTAGTTACTCAAGCCCCAAGCGAACGCATACTTATTGTCTTTCTATTGTGTCTCTAATTACGGTATTCCAAAGATTAAACGGTGTAAGTGTTGTCTTTCCTCCAGGCAATAATGTGGCTGCTAATTTCGACACTTTATGGACACGTCCGCAAGAGCAATTTTATTTTTGCTCCAAATTCGAGCCAGGATAACTTTTGTTACAAAAGTGGAAATTCCACTTTCTACACTACAGCATACTCTTTCAAATATCGGACGTTGTTCTGGCGTCAAATTTGAACTATTGACTCTCAGACTCGTGTGAGAGGGAACGACGCGCTCGGTCAGCCAATAAACGTACTTCACGTTCCTCCAAATTCTCCTGTGACCGAGAAGCTGCCGTAACAGAATGCTGCTAACGCTGGGTTGTCATTTCTGACGCTGACGTGACTTGAAGCGTTGATCTTATGTGCTATTCCAGGATATGGTCTGAGAGTGAGAGTGAATAGGCTCTTAATAAACTAGTGCACTTTACCATCAAAGATTGCATTACTGCTTACCATCAAGTAGGATTGCAGTCAAGTGCTAGTTTATAAAAATTTAAAAAAAAAAATATGGTCTACCCGTGCACCAAGTTTCTGATCAACCGTTCGAGCGTGATGAAGTAACACAGACACCCACACGCTCACAAAGTTTCACCTCTATGATATTATGTGATTCCAGCAGCACTGGACATCGCCCAGCAGACCGAACTAGCGCTACTGGAGCGGCAGAAGCCGATGAACGCCGTCATAGACAGAGGGGACTCGGACGTGCAGCAGTTCTACCGCGATGCCGTCGTGCTGCTCACGGGCGGCTCCGGCTTCCTCGGCAAGCAGTTCATCGAGAAACTCTTCAGGTGAGGAATCATCATCCTTCAGCCCGTACATGGTGGATCTCTCACTTATGCGACCCAAACGTTTTAGGAATATTTTTATCGCGGTCGGCTAAGGAGCTGAATCCCCTGCCGCAGTCGGTGTTTCTTCATAACAGCAATCTTTAGATTATGACTGAATTAGTCTCAATGAGAACAAAACTGGCACTCTTTACTTGTTTATGTATTAATTAATTGTTTATTACTAAAAGGTTCAGGCCCGGGTGGACGGGATGTTGTTTCAATCGCGGCTCAAGGACATGTCATTATTTATTTAATATAGGGTCATTTATTGTACCTATGGACATTTTAGACTACCTGAACTTTCGAACCACCTCCCTCTGTATATATTCAAGGTATCTATATGAAAATGACTTTATTTTGTACGCCATACGATCTAAAGTTACTGTATTTTTTTGTACTAGCTCTAAAGTTAACATTTTATTTATTATAAAATTATTATTGGAATGTGTAGTTTTGTCCTAAGGCACGTTACATGTTTGTACCTCTGGACAACCCTGTGTGTACCTTTGGACAACATAAAACAGAACATTTTTAATTTAAATCAGTCTTTTAATCATCATAATGTAACGCTTATTATTAACATAATACTTAGAGTTAACGACCATAAAGCTCTAATGCCAAAAAAAAATCCAAACAACACAAAATAGTTATAAAATAAATTCTTCATAAAATTATAATCTTAAGTATCAAGTAGGAACATTTTATTTAAACAGTTAGGCAGGTATACCTAAATGAGATCAGTGTATTTTGCGAGTTTTATTTGGATCCACGAACCATATCAAATAAATCTTCTGCAGAAAGGTCATTATCACTGTCATCTAATGAAAAACAGTCCGAACACATAAACAGTTCAGAATCCTCTTTGTCAGGAATATGCTCCAGAAACTTTTTGGGACAACACTTTTTGTGGTAGTAAAATTTGCATGAACTGCACTGAAGAACATTGTCTTTTAAATCGGTTCTATTACAAGATTGGCAAGTAACAAAAATTGTCTGACTTAAAACTAAAATTCGCTTTTCAGCAGGAACATTAGTTGCTGGACCTTTGGGAGCATCAAAATTTAGCTTGGGCTTAGTCGCTTTCCCTTTTCCTTTCCCTTTCCCCTTGTTTTCTTTTTCTAACATTTGTTGCAAAAGAGCTTCCTTTTTTGTATTGGTTAAAATACGGGAACTTCCTTTCTTTCTACCTCTTTTACTTTCTTTTCTTATTAATTTTGGAAATGGTCGAATCATTTCTGGAGTAATTGAGTTTTTGCATGCAATATTTTCTTCTGTATTTGATTCAAATGCTTGAGAAGTGGATGGTTGATTTTCAGGATGAATGAAAGCTTTATGGATGAGATGAATATCAGAACTATTTGGTTGTATTTCTAAATTATCTGTTTGTTCAAGATTTTTATCATCTTGAATTATATTTGGTGGTTCTATACGCTCGGTGACTGACGATGGAGCAAAATCATCCTCCGAAAACAAGTCGTCGTTGAATGGATAAATCCCAGTTGATACGAATCCGTTTATAATATTTTTAGGCGTAAAGGATACTGCATACGCCTTGCTGATCAATTCCGCTGAGTCATAAATTGTTATTGGTACACCAGGATGGTTAACCATATGCAGATCAGCCGCTTTGTTATATGCGGTTTTAAAAGGGCCAAAAACGGTCTTATCTAGTGGCTGTAATTTATGAGACGTGTGTGGAGGTAATGTCAACATATGAATCCCGTTTTCTTTGGCCTTTACGATAATTTCGTATGATATGTGGGTCTCGTGATTGTCTAAAATAAGAAACACTGGTTGTTCAAGTGACGGTTTCACGCAATGGATAAAATGGTCTAAATATTTCCGGAAAAGAGGCTCTGTAGACCACCCTGAACGATTTGCTTCGCCAATAGATCCAGGAGGTGCATTTTTCATCATGTTATCCTTAAAATGAACTCTTGGGAATATAATCATTGGTGGTATAGAGTTTCCTGCGGCGTTTATACAAGCAATCATAGTAACATTTTCACCTCGTTCCCCTGATGTCATTTTACCTAACAATTTTAAGGATTTTGGTGCTAAAACTTTCTCGGGCTTATGCACTGTGGAACATCCAGTTTCGTCCAGGTTAAAAATGTTTTGTGGAGCAAACCCGCTGCATTGATACAGTTCTTTTAAATTGTCGTAAAACTTCTGAACATGAACTTTATTAAAGCATATTGCTCTCGCTAAACTAGTTGCTTCTGGTTTGCGCAATGACAGTTCCGTATGTTTGCTGCGATATCTGTATAACCATTGGCGACCGGCCATTCCATCTCTTACCCATGCCTCAGGAATGTTAGTCAGTTTTCTTCCAGCGGCAAACTGATAGGCTAAGATACATGTTTGTCTTGCAGATAATCCGTAATTCATTTTGGCCGCTTTTATTAAATATTCTAATAAAAGTTTTTCGTCTTCATCAGAAAATACCTTTTTTACTGCGTAGTTCGGTGTAAAAGAAATTAAATCTGATGCAAAACTGCTACGAATAGTTTGGAGGTAGTGGAACAGAGAGTAAAGTCCCACATACCTCCATTGAAAAGGGAGGATCCTCCGACCAGACAAGTGATATGTCTGGTGGGCTATTGCCCGATAGATGATTTCGGGTTTTTTCTATATGTTCCAATCGCGCCGCGAATCTTACTTGCGCGATGCAGGATTAGTTCATTTGTGACGACATAGATGTCGCTACATCACTCCCCTCCGGAGATCGGAGATCGATGGTTCTTGATGCTTCTTGATGCGTCGTGATGCGTGCCAGGCCAGTGGAGGTTGGTTCCAGTGAGTCGGAACCGGATTCCGCGTAGTTCTCGGTGAGTCGGAACTGTCTGCGGTGATGCCCCAGTGAGTTGGGGTGGTGCTATCCCAGTGAGTCGGGATACGATGCTGCAGGCTCCAGTGAGTCGGAGTAGTGCGGCTGGCTCCAGTGAGTCGGAGCGGTGCTGTGCGACGTAGGGCTTGACTGCTGTCGTCGACCAGGAGAAAGCTCTTCATATGACTGGCCGAAGGTGCAAGTGCTTAGCCAAGGTCGCTGTTGCGGCTGAGGGTGATGACCAGGTATGACCAAGTAGACATGCTGGTGGTCAGGATACCCATATAGCCGTGGGTGTTGGCTGTATGGCTCGCTGCTCGAAAGCTTGAGGAAGTGATGATGACGTCACGAAGTAGTTGCTGCACGAAGGCTGCGCTGACGTTCTTTGTCGAGGGTCACCAGTTTGGAGGTAATGGAACAGAGAGTAAAGTCCCACATACCTCCGTTGAAAAGGGAGGATCCTCCGACCAGACAGGTGTTATATCTGGTGGGCTACTGCCCGATAGATGATTTCGGGTTTGTTCTATATGTTCCAATCGCGCCGCGAATCTTACTTGCGCGATGCAGGATTAGTTCATTTGTGACGACATAGATGTCGCTACAATAGTTTTGACATATTTATGTAAAGTTGATTTTTTCAACCCAAATTCTTTCGCAGCAGTTCTTATTTTCCCTCCATTTTTCACAAAATCTATTGCCATTTTTAACCTCTCTGGACTCACTGCAACTCTCCTAACACCAGCTTTACTCCTTGGCACTATGGGCAATATAAACGAGATGTCATTAAGTAGTGTCCATAGGTAAAAACATTGTTTGTACCTTTGGACGTGTCCACAGGTACAAACAAAGACGTGTCCAAAAGTACAACCAATACAACATTTAAAAAAAATTATTGTTATTTTGCTTTTTAGGTTAGAAACTGTTTTCTTTCCTCTTTGATTGGTAAATAAAACTAGTTACAGATAAATGAACGATATCAAATAGTAAAATATATCCTTGCATTATTAAAGTAAAAAATCTGTAAGATCCTGCAAAAACTTACTTTTTAACTCAAAAATCTCCAAAATGGTCTCACACTGCACACAACACCGATAGCGTCACGCCACTCACTGGTGTTGCTAAAAAATAAAAATGCCACCCCAGTGTTGCAATATTATATTTTTAATACTGCCAGTTTTTTTATTATAATCAATGTCCAAAGGTAAAAGCGTCCAAAGGTACAATACATGACCTAAGCAACGGATCTCGCTAGGACCAACGCCAGTCAGAAAAGAGTAAATGTGGCGCTGGAATGCAAACAGCTACTAAAGGAACACTGTGGATTGTAGTCAGTAAAAGTCTGACAATCCGATCACTCCTCACGTCTGTAAAAAGCGTGAGAAATCTATATTATAGCATGCGAAATCTATATTATAAAAATGAATTCCTGAATGTGTTGCTAAGCGCAAATCTCGAGAACTGCTGGACCGATATCGCTAATTCTTTTTTTCTTGTGTTTTTTATTGTTAGGAGAAGGTTCTTAGGTAAGGTAGAGTAGGGTAGAGTAGGGTAGAATAGGGTAGAATAGGGTAGAGTAGGGTAGAGTAGGGTAGAGTAGGGTAGAGTAGGGTAGAGTAGGGTAGAGTAGGGTAGAGTAGGGTAGAGTAGGGTAGAGTAGGGTAGAGTAGGGTAGAGTAGGGTAGAGTAGGGTAGAGTAGGGTAGAGTAGGGTAGAGTAGGGTAGAGCAGGGTAGAGCAGGGTAGAGCAGGGTAGAGCAGGGTAGAGCAGGGTAGAGCAGGGTAGAGCAGGGTAGAGCAGGGTAGAGCAGGGTAGAGCAGGGTAGAGCAGGGTAGAGCAGGGTAGAGCAGGGTAGAGCAGGGTAGAGCAGGGTAGAGCAGGGTAGAGTAGGGTAGAGTAGGGTAGAGTAGAGTAGAGTAGGGTAGAGTAGGGTAGAGTAGGGTAGAGTAGGGTAGAGTAGGGTGAAGTAGCGTAGAGTGGGAGCGAAGCCGCGGGAAAAAGCTAGTTATAAATAATAATTGTAATTAAAAATTTGGCAAGTAACTTAAGTTGTCGTTTTTTTCAGGTCATGTGACATCAAGAAAATTTATTTACTGCTGAGACCAAAGAAAGGAAAAACCATTCAACAGAGATTAGTTTATATACTTAAAGACCCTGTGAGTAACTTATTAGATCAATTATATACACGTTAGAGCGGTTTCGTACTACGTCTGATCCGAATCCGTGAAAGTATGATCCTTAGCACCTGGCCATATTATTAGGGACTGCGCTCAGATTTTATTATGTCTACTTTAAACTGAATTTTGCAGGCAAGGGGTTGGTCCTGCTGGTATTTTTTATTTAAATTTTTTATTAATAACGAAAACAAAAAATATGAAAGCAAAATAATTTATATATTTTGAAAAAAAAAAGATACGCAATAAGATGGTCAAATATTACTAGTATTTTGTGTCAGATTCCATTCCTCGTGTTAGGCTCTCTATGCAAGTCCTGGCATTCTGTTGCAGGTTTGTGTTATGATGCCACTCTTTAATGAGAGCTGTAATCAGCTGGTGCTTAATAATAATAATAAATCTTTTATTTGCTTAGTGGTGATCACTTACTAAACGATCGCCTGCTTTATGAGCTCCCAAGTGTTTTCAATAGGGTTCATGTTTGATGAATTACTTGGCTATGGTAAAATATTAGTAATTTTTTTAGCCAGGAATGCAGCATTAGTCCTTGCTTTATGGCACAGTGCAGATCCGTGCATAAAAATGTATTCTTCGTCATTGGAGAACCATTTTTCGAGATGGGGCAGTAGTTCAGTTTCTAGTACTCGGTTGTACTGGTCTTGCCACATGGTTCCTTCCACGATATGTAGGCGCTCCATACCCTTGTATGAGATCAAAGACCACATTATGATAATAATTGGGTGTTTAACTGTCTCCGAAAAGCATTCTGCATGGAACTTTTCTCCAGGGCGTCGTTGAAAAGGAGCATTTATGAAAGGGCTAAGGAGCTTTTGTCAACCAAAACTTGAAAAGTTGATTCATCGGAGAAGTAAATCAGAATTTTTTTATTACGTAATCAGATAGTCACCGTAGCCTATTAACGTGCTATTAGCAAACTTCTGCGCCCTCATATAGCCCGAGTATAGAATATATAAGAATAGCTGCTGTATCTCTCTGGGAATATTTGGAGTGCAACAATAATGTTATAATTTGTGTATATTTTCTTTGAGACGTGTCTGAAGCTTTGCCCATACTAAAAAGAAGCAATTTTGAGAATATCACCATATACCATAACCACAATTAAAAAATAACGCATAAAACTTTAAAAAAGCAACGCATTAAGAAACATTACTTACGTTTCGATTATTTTGTACAGGAAAAGCTTGTAAAAAAAAACTAAAAATTTTTTTTTTTTTTACACCAACAAACAGAATTTTCAACAAATGTTGAAAAAAGTCACCAAAGTCAGGAAAAAGACCACTTTAAAAAAATGCCGCGAGCTCACAGTGTTGCCACAAAAAAAAAATCATAATGATACCAGTAATAATATTAAGTAAAAAAAATTATATAAATCTATTGGTTTGCTTAAAACGTGTGTTTCAATCAGAAATTACATATCTACGAAAACTGTCCCTAATAATTTGGCCAGGGGTGGTATATGTTCGTACAGAAAGCCGATCACAGTGCAAGTCCTTGCTAGAGATACTACATTCAATACTCATCGCCCACGAAGGGCGAAGGGTAAAGAGTGAGGGTTTTGGGCATGTAGATTTGGTTAACAAATGGATGGTCGATGGGGCCAGTGGGTGATGGTGGGAAGATGATGAACTAATGGAGGTTTTTTTGTAATAATTTCTTGTTCGCTTTCAGTTATATGATACTCTTCGTAAGAAGAAGCCCGACTTCGCCTCCCGCATCGCGCCGGTGGAAGGCGACGTGGCGCAGCTCAGGCTCGGCCTCGCTGACAAGGACTGGGACACCATCACCAAGGAGGTCGGTACAACTGATTCGGGCTCGAGAGTGTTATTTTATTGTTAGTGGAATGTCCAATTTTAGCAAATACTTCTCTTCTCCTCCAATTTTTTTTCTTCTTTTCTTTTCTCTTCAACTTCTTTTACCTGTATCTTGACTTATAACACTTCCATATACTATAAGGTGTAAAATTGACTGTCTCTTCCTAAATGTTTATATTTCATTTGAACAACCGTGGCAACAATTTGACCTTGCGCTACGCTAGACTAGTGTAAGGTTGTATCAATAGCATGCGAGGCCAGCATAAATTAGTTCTGTCCACTAATGTGCTCTTTCTCTTTAGGTGAATATAATAGTCCACTTGGCAGCCACCGTGAACTTCCAAGAGCCGCTCCACATCGCAGGGATAACCAACGTGAGAGGAACCAGAGAGTTGCTTGAGTTGGGCAAGCAGTGTCACAATCTCAAGTGAGTTCGATGAAAAACTCAGAGTGGGACAAGTTATTGTATAATTCATGTATATAACAGAGATGTGTTAGGTACTGAAGACGAGCATCATCATCATCATTTCAGCCAAAAGACGTCCACTGTTGGACATAGGCTTCCCCCAAGTGTCACCACAATTAACAAAGATGATGCTACTGACTAATAATATGTTCTTCTTCGCAGACTCTTCAACCACATTTCAACAGCCTTCGCCCACGCAACTGTGCCCAGAATAAACGGAGACATCAAGGAGCAGTTCTACCCGTGTCCCGTGGCTCCTGATGTTTTTCTCGACATGATAGCCAGCATCGACAAAGAGAGGCTCACTGGTATAACACCTACGTAAGTCTACGGCAACATAGTGATTAGTGACTGTCAGTTTAACACTGTGCTTTAACAAAAGTGACGGAATCTTGGCGTACTATAAAGCTTTCGGTGCCGAGGACTCGCAACCTACGTTGTACATAATTGAAAAAAGTATGCCCAGCATATATAGAGTTGCATTTGCTTCTAGGTATTGTTGATTTGTGTTCAAGCCCAGTAATGACCACAAGTCAAGAATTGCTATGAATAACAACCATTTAAGAGCTGTGTGGGTACAGAAACAAATTATTTTACGTACTTGAAAATTCTCTGTTTCTGAGGAATAAGATGTTATTAGTACCGTGTGGTAAAGTTATATAAATAACTTTTTCCTAAAAAGTATTTTGGTTTGACAGTTTAATAAGAGATTGGCCGAACACCTACACATTCACGAAGGCGATCGCGGAGGAGCTGGTGCGCACGAGCGCCGGCGACCTGCCCGTCTGCATAGTGAAGCCGCCCGTTGGTAACGTATAGCTTTCTTATTACATTATATACTCTAGGTGGCTATAATATCATAGCTTCGCTACAAACTTAAATACTTACAGCGGCAGTAGTAATCTTATAGCTTTGCTACTAACTTGTAAACTTAAGGTGCTCGTACGTAATCTTATAGCTTCGCTGCCAATTTATACACCGTTAAGTTTTGATCGTTTTAATCTCGTGGAGGGTCGATCTGGTACATGAAACACTATCGATTTGTAAAGATAAAATTAAAAATAAAGTACTTCTTTTCTAAAACTCAGATGTAACACCTGTATATGCGTGTTTTTTAAACCTCTACATGGCAATCGACCTAGTTTCTTATGACTGCTACTGGAGGAAGCTCTCCTATGACACTGACCTTCCTAAGGGACTGATTGCTGTACTGAAGTAATGGTACAGCAACCAGTCCAACTGGGTTAGATGGGCTAGTGCGTACAGGTTGGAGAGCAGCGTGAGACAGAGGGGGCTTAGCTCACCCAGGCTCTTCGACCTGTATATCAACCGGCTGATTTGTCAGCTCAGCAACACCTAACGGTGTCTCACTGGACGGCGGTACACAGACCGTCATTCAGATTTGAATGTTTTTATTTTGTTTTTATCCTGTTTTATTTTCAATGTGACACTGTTATTTTATGTACTGGCTATGGATTCTTGTCTGAAAATAATTATTATTACTAGCGACCCGCCCCTGCTTCGCACGGGTGCAAGGTGATATTAAATATATTATGCATGTATATACATATTATTATAAACTTTCTTCTTAAATCACTCTATGTATTAAAAAAACTTTAACAAAAAAAAAAAAAAAACTACAAACGACTTCAATGAAAAAAAAAAAACAAAAAAGTGTAAAATAATTTTAATTTCGGAAGTCAGTGTTTCTGTAATAGTTTAGTCTTTTCGTTATTAAACAGCGACTTCCAAAATTAAGGTTATTTTGCCCTTTTTTTTTTCATTGTTGTCGGTTGTTTTTTGTAAAAAGTTTTTTATTTCACATTTTTTAGTTGTAGTACCCTCAGCCAAACTTAAATAGATAACTTCCGCCATTCGGTTCCATCACCAAATCATCATGACAATTTTAATAAAACCAAACATGGCTAGGATACACGGATTTACGTATTACAGAATTCCGGTTCTTACCTACCTTCCGGTTTCATCATCAGATCAGTTCTATGTATCCTCTCCCTTTCTTCCTTCAGTCAGTCACCGACTATGTGTATAAACAAAGTAATTTTACTTTTTACGACAGTTTTGTTATGATTTTTGAAGAGTTTCGTTCTATATCTTCGAAGTTCATCACCAGACCAAAAAGATATTTTTGTGAAACTAATTCGGAAGTATAATCTTTCAACCAAAACAAAAATTTTCGAAATTGATCCACAATTGACCGAAATATCGGTGAATATTCAAAAAAAATACATGCAGCCGAACAGTTCTATGTTCGGCTGCATCCTCCTATTGGAAGTCGGTTAAAAAAAAACGCATCAAAATCCGTTGCGTAGTTTTAAAGGTCTAAGCATTCATAGGGACAAACACAGTTCTTGAAACCTAAGAACTTCTCCCACCTGGACGTGAATTGCAGTGGTCTGTGTGGAAAGCACTAAATCGGCTGTGCACCCAGGTAGGCCGCTGCAAACACAACTTAGCGAAATGGGGGTTTATAGAGCCGTCGGATACTCAATGTGAGTACAGTGCTGTTCAAAACATGACCTACATGTTGGAATGACCCAGGTGCCCTTACACCTGCACTTTAGAGGATTTAATGAGTGTCACCGATGCTGCAGTTAGCGTGACCACTTACTGGGCCAAAACAATTTAACGAGTTTACCATCGATTCGAAAAGAAGAAGAAGGGACAGACAGCGGGAAGCGACTTTGTTTTATATTTACTAGGTAGTGATAGTGGTAATTATAATGTAGGCTTTAGGTATACAATTCACAACCAGCTGTAACAGAGTTTCTAGAGTAGTGTTGCCCACGGAACTGCCGACAGAGAAGAAAGGGCCGCGTGTGTGGTTGAAACGTTTATCTACTCAGCTCGCGTGAACTCAGCCCAGACGCTGTCAAATGGTATCACGTAATAAACCATTGTTATCCCGTTGTTAAGATTGCTTCCGTACTATTGACTTCGTCAACATATCGATGCTTGAAAGGCAAAAAGTACTTAGCGACCGCGACATATTAAAAATTACAAATGGTGGGATTTAGATGGTCCAACTATTTTTATAATTTTTCAAAATATTTTAACTTTAAATCACTTTCCTGTAAAGTTTATTCAATGTCGCTTAGTAATTTTTGCCTTTCAATCATCGATATTAATTAAACCATTTCTGTGTTAATTTCAGTGCTTAACTCTATAGTTGAGCCGTCACCGGGATGGATAGACCACGAGACGATCATGTCTTCAGTTATTGGGGTAAGTGACTGTATATATAGAAAACTAGCTGACCCTCGCGGTTTCACACGCATCTTTAGTTATGGCTTTGCTTCCGTAGGTTTTAGCGTAATGTTATAATATATATTGCCTTTTACGATAAATGGGCTATCTAGCACAGAAAGAATTTTCCAAATCGGACTAGTAGTCCCTGAGATTAGCGTGTTCAACCAAACAAACTTTTCATTAATCATCTGGTGGCCAAGTGGTAACGGCCCCGACTTACGATTAGTAGGTTGCGGGTTCAAGCCCGGCCAGGCGCATTACTTTGTGTAATTTATTTCATTACCACTGCTCTCAAAACGGTGATGGAAAACATCGTGAGGAAACCGGCAAGTCCTAGAACCAAAAATTCGAAGACATGTGACATCCACCAACCCGCACTGGGCCCGCGTGGTGGATTGCGGCCCATTCCCTCTCTTAGAGAGGAGGCCGGTGTCCCAGCAGTGGGAACATTAAAAGGCTGATGATGATGATGAAATTATCATCATCATCATCTTCCTGTCCTTGATCACTCAGAGTCGGCACAGTATGTTTTTTCTTCCATTCTGTGTCATAGTAGACTATATAATATCAAAAGGTTTGGTTACGACGCTGATTAGGATGATGTCTTTTATTTTGATTTTCGGAAGGCGTTTGATGGGGTCAATAATGACATTTTGCGTGCGGAACTAAGTGCTATCAGTTTTTAAACCTAGGCTCTTGCAGCTCCTTGCTGACTAATTCCACAATCACCAGAAATTTGTCAGGCTTTTATGAATGCCAACCCGCTTCTATGACAGCCACCGGAACGTGTATGATACACGTTCCGGTAGCTGTCAAGGAACAATCCTAGGTACACTTCTATTCTTAATAGTTTAAATTAATAATTGTCAACGATCTTAGCTTAGCTTTGCTGTTCAGGTGTTGTTACTGAAATTTTAAATAAATAAATAAATAATAAAAAAACTTTTTTCAAAAAAAAAATACAAACGACTTCAAAAACCACCAAAAAATGCAAAATAACTTTCAATTTCGGAAGTCGGTGTTTCTATAATAGTTTGGTCTCTTCGCTATTCAACAACGACTTCCGAAATTGAAAGTTATTTTGCATTTTTTGGTGGTTTTTGAAGTCGGTTGTATTTTTTTTGAAAAAAGTTTTTTATTTCATACTTTTTAGTAGTAGTACCCCTCAGCCAAACTTAAATAGATAGGTACCTTCCGCCATTCGGTTCCATCATCAAATCATCATGACAATTCTAATAATACCAAACACGGCTAAGATACACTAATTTATTACAAAGTTCCGGCTCTTACCTACCTTCCGTCTTCATCATCAGGTCAGTTCTATGTACCCCTCCACTTTTTCCTTTAGTCAGTCACCAACTACATGTATAAACAAAGCAATTTTACTTGTTACGACAGTTCTGCTAAGGTTTTTTGAAGAATTCCGTTCTATGTCTTCGTAGTTCATCATCAGATCAAAACAATATTTTTATAAGACCAACTCGAGAGTATAATCTTTCAATCAAAATAAAAATTTTCAAAATCGGTCCACAATTGACCGAGATATCGGCGAACAAACATATACAAACGACAGTTCTGCTATGATTTTTTGAAGAGTTTCGTCCTATATCTTCGAAGTTTATCATCAGATCAAAAAGATATTTTATGGGACCAATTCGGAAGTATAATCTTTCAATCAAAACAAAAATTTTCGAAATCGGTCCACAATTGACCGAGATATCGGTGAACATACATAAAAAAAAAAAAAAAAATACATACGCCGAACATAGAACCTCCTCCTTTTTTCGAAGTCGGTTAATAAATAAATAATGTTATATGCGCTACTTTCAAACTTCCTCTGATTTACTAATTTCTCACCTCATCTACAGTCGTTACTCCACACATCCATCTCAACATTCGTATTTCTGCTACATGCAATCTTTTTCATCCATCTTTTTCACCACCTAACTTAACCTAAAATTTTGTTTCATACAGTATTACTGGTCTTATCACAGACTTGTAGATTTTACTGGGCTTTATAAACTCAGAAATTAGGTGACGGTGACTTCAGCGGTCCACGCGGCAGCAGCGAGTCACCTATCTTCCGCTGTTTTGATTTAATCTAAGCGTGGGTATTTATCATAATGGAAATCTGCAAAATTCAGCCTTCCAGATCCAAATCTGGAAGGCTGAATTTTGCAGATTTCCGTAACCCAGGTATTGATGAATCAGTTAAAACTTTTCGGTTTTAATTCCAGTTTCTACTCGGGGTGGGCTTAGGTGTGCTGCACGTTCGCGCTGGAGCAAAGGACGTGGTGGTGTCGTTCGCTCCGGTGGACTACGTGAACAACGCCATCATAGCTGCCGGCTGGGATTCGGTGCAGAACCGCCAGCTCTGGGGCGGAGACATCCCCATATACACTGTTAGCAGCTCGCGTTCTGGGATCAAGTGGGGTGAGTGACGTCACGGGTGTCAATCTGACATAGACCACACAACTCTTAGATTAGCATAGTTTTTATTGTGAAACTGAACGTGCAAGCGTAACTTACATGTACCGGTGTTATCAAGTGTGTGTGTATTCCAGCTCAATATTTGAGTACCCCTAATTAAATTTTTAATCTTTTATATGTGTGAACTATAAACTGTGACCTAATTTCAAGTGTGTGGAAATCTTCACGTTCTGTGCAATGACTAATCGCACAATAAGGCCCGAAACACATAACCGCGTTGCGGCGCCGCGCCTCTAAAATTGGCAGTGACGCCCACCGCTCTTTTTCGCGACGCCGCAACGCAACTTTTAGCGTTTATTGTCATACCTTACAGTGATAACCAGTTTCTCGAGATTTTTGAGTGTGGATAGACGTTTCTCTGCCATGGATCGTAATAACTTATGCTTATTTGTTATTAAGAAGATATTACTGTATTTTAAATAAACGAAAAAGAAGATATTGGTTATATCCATTTAATAAAGCTTTAGTATTCGTGCCGCGGTGCACACCGCAAAGTTCTGCGTTGCGGCGTAAAATAAATACACCATAAAATTCCGTAAAAGCATTCTTTCTTTCAAACTGTTGACGTTACGATTAATTTTTAAGACAGTTAACTTTTATTAGATTGTTTTAAAACGCGAACTTGATAAACGAAACAAAAGGCGATCAGGAAACCGTTATTTCGGCAAGGAATGTCACTCCAAAAGAACTCTTCTGTAATTCACAGGCGATTTAGGTGCAATGGTGCGAAGTGATGAGTTCTACCATCTCAGCACACCAAAGGCGGTGTGGTACTGCTTTGCCATCGACACCAGTAACAAGGTGATCTACTGGGTGCTGACCTGGTTCCTGCACTACATCCCCGGCTACCTCCTCGACGCCGTGGTCTCTATCCTCGATGTCAGGCCTAAGGGCGTGCCTTCGTGAGTACTGTCAACGGAGACCAACTAAATACCTGTGCATATAATGACATTGATGAAGTTTCTGTACCACATCCACTGCGTTTGCCTCCAGGCTGTAGCCTCTACTTTCCGCGTCAGGCTTAAGGGTGTGCCTTCGTAATTATATTATGATATTACACTAAGAGACCAACAACATGGTGTTTTTCGGGTCTCTGAAGAGGTTCCTGCAATATATCCTGGGCTACTTACTTGATGCCGTAGTCTCCATCTTCGGCTATCCTCATGCTTTTGAAAAAGTCGAATAGCAAGCTGATCTAGTTTACATCCCCGTCTTCATCCCTTCTTTTATGCCGCGACATTTCCGTGAGGTCTTCGGTATGACCTTTGTAGTATACATACTTTATCAGGAGAGACCAATATTGTTCACTATTGGCTGCAGACGGGTTCCCGCTATATAGTTTTTTGAGGCTGGCTCTCTCTTATAAGGTTAATGTCACACTTTTAGACCAACTGTTGCCAGTAGCATCACCAACTGATAAAGTCTAACGGACAAAGTAACTTTCGCATTTAAGACATAAACATAAATTGGTAATGATCATCGTTAGGTCTTTTTGGACTGGTGGTTCCCTAAGAGGGTCTAAACCCTAAAGCTCTATACCCTCTTATCTAGTTTTGTTTGTAAAATCACTGTATAAACTAATTTGCAAAAGTAAATTTATGTCATCATCATCATGATCATCATATAAGCCGAAAGACGTCCATTGTTGGATATAAGCCACCCCCAAGTGACGCCACAGTGAACGATCTTGTGCAGCTCGCATCCACCGGATTCACGCAATTTTTGCCGGGTCATCGGTCCACCTTGTAGGAAGCCTTCGAACACTGCGTTTTCCGGTACGCGGTCGCCACTCCAGAACCTTTCGGCCCCAACGGCCATCTGTTCTGCGAGCTATGTGCCCTGCTCATTGCTACTTAAGTTTGGCAATTCTTCGTGCTATTTCGGCAACTTTAGTTCTCCTGCGGACATCTTCATTTCTGATTCGATCTCGCATGGAAACTCCGAGCATAGCCCTTTCCATTGCCCTTTGGGTGACTTTAGGCTTTCTGATGAGGCCCACCATTGTAAGCGACCACGTTACAGAGCTATAGTCATCACTGGTCATATACTTTCGTCTTGACACACTGTGGTACGTTGGACGAGAATTATGTGAGAAATTTATGTGGTATTACTAAAAAAAACTCATAATTTTTCAGGCTGGTAAAGGTGTATAGCCGCGTCGACAATATGTTTAACGTGTACCGTTACTTCTTGTCTAACAACTGGAACTTCCGAGACGACAACTTGCAGAGCATGATCTCCCGCCTCGCTCCTGCAGACAAGGCTATCTACTTCTGTGACGTCGGTCCAATGGTTTTAAAAGATTTCATGAAGGCCGCCTGCGTCGGCGTACGAAGGTTTGTACGAAATTTATAAAACTCTTTTTTTTTAAATAATAATAATCCTTTATTCGCAAACATGGGTATTAGTACATAGATCTCGTCATAAGGTAAAAGTTCTCCATATCTCAGCCAACACAGAGGCATGCAAATCAATATAAAGAAAAAAAAATGACACTCCCTACGACAAAAGATACAATACAAAGCATGTCAAGATGTCAAATAGTTTTAAAATTCTAACATTTAATTAAATTAGTTAATGTTTTATTAAATTGTCAAAAATGAAAAATAAGTTTAATGTCATCGATAGAATGTCACTCCCTACGGTAATGATGTCAACAGATACAATACAAAGCATGTCAAGATTTCAAATAGTTTTAAAATTCAAACATTTAATTAAATTAGTTAATGTTTTATTAAATTGTCAAAAAAGAAAAATAAGTTTAATGTCATCGATAGAATGTCACTCCCTACGGTAATGATGTCAACAGATACAGAACAAAGCATGTCAAGATTTCAAAAAAAAAAAAATTTAAACATTTAATTAAAGTTATTATTTTAACATTTATTAAACACCAATAATGTCATCAAAATGTAGTCACACTGGTTTTCTCCGATAGAAACTCCGAGATATTGTAATACGATTTACTGACAAGAAATTCCTTTAACTTCTTTTAAACAGATTTACATTCAACATTTTGAAATCATCATTTTCTGGTATCTGATCGTATATAATTGGTGCCATGCAGAAAACACTTTTATGCATTAAAACTGTCTTAGACTGTCTTGCACATAACATATTGACGTGTCGCCAATTCCTGCTATTTATGTCTGATAGCTTGGGAAACAAATTTGGGTTAGATTTTACAAATAGCGCAACCTTAAATATGTACAGACTTAGCAAGGTTAGTATTTTATATTGAATGAAAAACTGTTTGCAGCTATCTGTGGATTTGAGACCAAACATTGCCCTGATACATTTTTTTGGGATTTAAATACTAATTCCTTGTTGGTTGAGTTTCCCCAAAACATAGCACCGTATCTTAGAAGGGAGCCCGCCATCATATATATATATATAGCATCCGTTCCTACAACTGGAGCAAGCATGTATATAACATATACAGATTTGCTAAGTCTCTTTGTCAAATCAACAGTGTGTGCTTTTCAATCCAGTCGTTGGTCTACAGTTAAACCTAGGAATTTGGACGTATTTACTTGATCTATTTTATTGTTATCATAGTACATATCTATAACGACGTTTTTACGTTGACTAAAAGCCATTAGTTTGGTTTTTTCAATATTTATTTTAAGGTTGTTGTTCTTGAGCCATTTTATTATTGAATTAATCGAATCAGTTATGTCATTATTATAATTTTGTTTGTTTGTACAGTCAAAAGTGACTGTATTATCGTCAGCAAAAAGAGTCATGTGATGTTTTGTAGCTTTTGGCAAGTCATTTATATACAATATAAAAAGTGGAGGTCCGAGCACAGTTCCCTGTGGTACACCGTATTCGATGGCTCTATCACGAGATCTATAGGTCCTTTCACACTTTGTTTCAGAATCTATTTGTGATATTTCCACATATTGCTTTCGATTTTTGAGGTAAGATTCCATTAACTGGATGGTCTTTCCTCTTGTTCCGGAAGCTTCTAACTTATCCAACAGGATATTGTGAAAAGCTTGCGTCATATCGCAATTTATTCAGAATGATATTTGATATTTATTTTGCAAATAGGTTATTTCAAAACACTTTTACACGTCAGTTTTTCTTGTCAGTTTAAGCTAGCTGAGGCCGGTGTTTCCTCAGCTAGGAAACAATAATAGTATAAAATAAAAAATAAAGTACTTTTTTCTAAAAGTCAACTTAATATACACATTACCTATACGAAATTAATTTCTTTAAGTAAACGAGTCAATGACCTTGTTGGTAGTTGTCGGTAGTTGCGTACTATAAACCTATAGGTCTTTGAACTCACCCAGCTGACGTTTACTTAAAGAAATTAATTTTGTAAAGTCAGGGGTCAACAGTGCAGTTGGACCCCCCATCCCCCATGTCATCAAAAATAAGCCACGCAAAGGCCCCCCCTCCTTACGTGCACTTACCTTACTTTATTACCTTTAGTGCTTACGTAATACTTGAATGGCCCCTAAGCTCGCTCTCTTATTTCGATTTCTGTGTGTTGTTCCATATTTCAAATTCACAGACCAAAATAAATAAATTGTTGCAGGTTTATCATACGGGACGGGTTGGAGGGCAGCGATATGGCCTATAGGAAGCAGCAGTGGCTGTTCTACGCGAATTTAGTGTTAATGTCGCTGTACATGTACTGCGTGTGGAAGCTGCTCGCCATGCTGTGCTCCGGTGTGGCTGCGCTCTTTAGTATCTAGTTAGCAATAAAGTTATTTTTAAGGACTAATGATTTTTACCGTTTCGGAAAAATCAGGAATATTTAAAATATCTAAAATAGCTCGTTTTTCATTAAGCGGAAGTATTCCTGTTTCGGCACTAAATCTATTTCTCTTTCGGCACCAATAGATATGTTTTTTTCATATTCGGCACCTAGCTAACATACCTATTGGTGTGGAAGGAGGAATAGCTTTGGTGCCAAAACCATTGGTGCGGAAAAAATTGGTGCCGAAACAGGAATACTCAATTAAGCGATCTAATGTCGAATCGGTTAGTTAGATTTTGACATTTGCACTGATAAAACAGTTATACTTTGGACAATAAATGTTTTAAGATAATACAAATTGTAGTTGTTACTGATCCTTTACATCGAAACTGAGTAGTGGGGAGCAGTGGTGGCCAAGTGGTAACGGCCTCGACTTACAAGTTGTAGGTCGCGGGTTCAAACCCAGCCAGGCGCGCATTACTTTGTGTAATTCATTTCATCACCACTGCTCTCAAAACGGCGAAGGACAACATCGTGAGGAAACCGGTATGTCCTAGAACCGAAAATTCAAAGACATGTGGCATGCACAACCCGCACTGGGCCCACCTGGCGGATTACGGCTCATTCCCTCTCCTAGAGAGGAGGCCTGAGTCCCAGCAGTGGGAACATTATAAGGCTGATGCCATGAAACGGAACACCACTAAATAATGGAACACTACTAAATAATTACTACATAATACAGTGCTGGGTGAAACTAACGAAGTGTCCCAATCGTCTTCTCTTTGGGACTCATTACACGGTCATGCAAACTTTAATCATTTCCATCAATCGATGAGACTTATTTTTTCTTGTTTTATGACGTGTCCCGCAAAACCAATTTGATTCACTAAATGTTAACTTGACTGGAAAAACAGGTAAATAGGAGAGGTCCTAAAACACTTCCCTGCGGAACATCATACTGTACCTACATAACTTCATGTACTTGTGACCAATGTGCGTCTTCTTGCACAAAAGCGTCTGTTACACCACTCGATATTCCGCACTAGTTACACAGACTGTCTTAAAGTTTATTTCTGAGTAAGACAGTCTGACCCTTATTACATTACGCGACGTCGACAAAACCGGTCTGAATATCAAGTGGTCTAAAAGACCCTAAAATAGATAAGAATAGAAGTCAATCGCCGCCGTGCCGCTCTGTCCGAGCGCGCCGGGCGCGGCGATATTACCTACTTAATATAAATTGTAAAAATATTACATGGCCTCAAAGTCATGTTCGCTTTATCCTTAACCACCGGGGTACTTACCCACCTACCTAACTGTTCTGCGTTACGTTAACCAACCATCAAAATATAAGCAAACACCCTCTTACATACCTCTATGATACAACCGTGTTGGAGGACTAATTCAACATTACTCTTTCTCCACCCAAATCACCACTTTTTATTTCTCCGACTTGCACGTTCTAACGTCGACAATCGACTGCCCCACAAGCCAGCACAAGCTGTGCCGAGCACAAGCTAGCAATATCGTGGGGACCGGATCTAGCGCCACCTCGGCAGGAACAGTTATAAAGACAACCAGAACAATCATTACAATTTTTTTTACAAAAAAAATACAACCGACTTCAATGAAAAAACAGAAAAAGGGCAAAATAACTTTAATTTTGGAAGTCGGTGATTTAGAGACTAAACTATTATAGAAACACCGACTTCTGAAATTAATTGTTTTTTTCATTGAAGTCGGTTGTATTTTTTTGTAAAAAGTTTTTTATTTCACACCTTTCAGTTGTAGTACCTGTTAGGGTCTAGACTGGAACTTAAATAAAAGGCAGTGGACTGTAAAACTGACGTATATCCAGGTAAGTTACAGGAAGAATTTTATAAAGCGCGCGTGCGTCGTCCGTCGTTCTTGCTAGTGAAGTGCATAGACTAATATATTATAAGATGAGAGTGAAGTGTGGTGGGCGCGCGGCCCCGCTTGATCGCGCGCCGTCGTCGCCCGCGATGCAGCCCGACGACTCACGAAGATAGCCGACGGCGCCCGAACAGTACCCCTCAATCAAACTTAAACAGATACCTTCCGCCATTTGGTTCCATCATCAAATCATCATGACAATTTTATTAATACTAAACACGGCTAGGATACACGGATTTATTACAGAATTCCGGTTCTTACCTACCTTCCGGTTTCATCATCAGATCAGTTCTATGTATCCCCTCCCCTTCTTCCTGCAGTCAGTCACCGACTACATGTATAAAAAAAGCAATTTTACTAGTTACGACAGCTCTGCTATGATTTTTTCAAGAGTTCCGTTCTATATTTTCGAAGTTCATCATCAGATTAAAACGATATTTTTATGGGACCAATTCGGAAGTATAATCTTTCAACCAAAACAAAAAATTTCGAAATCGGTCCACAAATGACCGAGATATCAGTGAACATACATAAAAAAAATATATATACAGCCGAACATAGAACCTCCTCCTTTTCGAAGTCGGTTAACAATATAAATATCTTAAACATTTGATTTAATGTCACATATTGAATGCACCACTTTTAATGTAAAATAGTTATTTGTCAAAACAAATAGATTGTAGGTATTTTAAAATTAAGGCCATCTAGACGCCAGTTATTTCTTAATTTAAAATATCTGGGGCCCCAGTCTGCTATTATTATAAATTTTTGGTTGTAGTGGGTCAGAGAGTAAAGTCCCACATACCTCCGTTGAAAAGGGAGGATCCTCCGACCAGACGGGTGTTGTGTCTGGTGGGCTATAGCCCGATAGATGATTTCGGGTTTGTTCTATATGTTCCAATCGCGCCGCGAATCTTACTTGCGCGATGCAGGATTAGTTCTTTTTGTGACGACATGGATGTCGCTACATCACTCCCCTCCGGAGATCGGAGATCGATGGTTCTTGATGCTTCTTGAGGCGTCGTGATGCGTGCCAGGCCAATGGAGGTTGGTTCCAGTGAGTCGGAACCGGGTTCCGCATAGTTCTCGGTGAGTCGGAACTGTCTGCGGTGATGCCCCAGTGAGTCGGGGTGGTGCTATCCCAGTGAGTCGGGATACGATGCTGCAGGCTCCAGTGAGTCGGAGTAGTGCGGCTGGCTCCAGTGAGTCGGAGCGGTGCTGTGCGACGTAGGGCTTGACTGCTGTCGTCGACCAGGAGAGGTTCTTCAAGGCTCTTCATGTGACTGGCCGAAGGTACAGGTGCTTAGCCAAGGTCGCTGATGAGGCTGAGGGTGATGACCAGGTATGACCAAGTTGGCATGCATGTGGTCAGGATACCCATATAGCCGTGGGTGCTGGCTGTATGGCTCGCTGCTCGAAAGCTTGAGGAAGTGATGATGACGTCACGAAGTAGTAGCTGCACGAAGGCTGCGCTGACGTTCTTTGTCGAGGGTCACCAGTTTGGAGGTAGTGGAACAGAGAGTAAAGTCCCACATACCTCCGTTGAAAAGGGAGGATCCTCCAACCAGACAGGTGTTATGTCTGGTGGGCTACTGCCCGATAGATGATTTCGGGTTTGTTCTATATGTTCCAATCGCGCCGCGAATCTTACTTGCGCGATGCAGGATTAGTTCTTTTTGTGACGACATGGATGTCGCTACAAATTCGTCATTCCAACACGATTCTATGGTCATTTTGCTAAAAGTTCGTAATCTGCAAATGTCATAAGAACCGATCATTGGTCGGTCTGTAGTCTTTTAGCTGTCAAAGTCAAATGTGACGTTACTGCTTACTGTTTATTTAGAGCGGCCGCCGGCCGGCGTTTTCAGTGTTTTGTGTTTGTTATTGTATCAGTGTTTGGTATTTGTTATGTTTTTGTTATGATATAAAGCAGACATTCATTTGTCATTATGTAGGTAAGTACGAGATTACCATTCTATGCCATTTCCCTCAATGGAGTGTCAGTGGTTGATCATTGTGACGCCATTATATTAGTAGTTTACCAAACTTGTCAAAATCAACAATTATGAAATCAATGATAGACCATTCTGATATTATTGTAATAGCAGATTTGAGGCCTAGCTGTCACACACGACAACAAGTGTCAGATCAATTGAAAACCATATCCAAACAATAAGATTCTAACAACTGGTAGCTTAAAAAACGATAATTTACCATTTAATGTTGAATTTAAACAACCGTACTTCTACCATGAGTTTTAAGCAATAGTATTCGTCGCTACTCGATATCGACGCCATAAATATTTTGTATGGCAAATTTTGGTTCTGCAAGTGACCGCTAGAGGCGCTGCAAAATTTGCCATACAAAATATTTACGGCGTCGATATCGAGTAGCGAGGAATACTATTGCTTAAAACTCATGGTAGAGGTACCGTTTACAGAACAATAATACTACCTAACTTTTTTTCGTTGATACATTATTGCACAAAAAAGTTCACAGACGCGTGTCTCAAAGGGTAGCACTTTGAGATCGCACTGGTTTGAACCACGATGAGATATCATGTCCGTGCAGCTGTTTAAGGGTGCATTGTTCGAGCACGCTTTGTATGTAGATTATCTTCTGTACTATCTCTCTTTTGTGCTTCTTATATGTCAATTTTTTTTTTCAATTGACATTCGTCATTTGCTTCCTGTACTGAAGGTATAAGAGACTCAAAAATTCCTTAATGTCATAAGATGTATTATGATCAGAGGTCGGAGTAGGTAGATTGATTTAAGGTCGTTGACGTCAAACGTAGAGGATAATATGGATATGCCTCCAAAATACCGGAACTTCATATTTATTGTGATATTTGTTCCGGAATTTTGAAATTAGCACGAATTTGTGTTTAAGGTGAAAAACGTGTTAATAATATCAATCTACGCTGCCAGTGTTAGCTAATGGTGAAAGAAATCAGTATTTTATTTTATACAAAAATACATTGGAATAGTTACACCGTATTTTGTCCCTTACTGTTGAATTAGGAATGACGCTTGACAGTATGACGCTTTATTTTATTTTGTCCATAATTCCAATCCCGGAACTTTTTCCGGTACTTCCCGCACATTATGGATAAAATGGCATGTCCATATTATAATATCTTGACGCAAGTATATAAAATCAATCTACCTACTCCGACCTCTGATTATGATATATGCTTACGAGATTTTTAGGCAAAATATCGTGTTGAACATAATCAAACCCTTATGTCATAATATCACAGAATCAACTACAAACTGGTTTATTTTAGATCCATAAATATATTCGTAAACACTGTTTACATGTTTTATTGTTAAACAAAATGCACAATCACGTAGGTGAGGTCAGTTTTCCAGGTCTTCGCATTTATTATGCGTCAATGCTGAACTGCTTAGGTAATATAAACTAAGCGCTATTTGAATACAAAACAGTTTTTTTTTAATCCTAGTTTTCAGGTCATAAGCCAAAAAAAAATACATTTTAAAATGTATAATGTATACAAAATATATAATAATTGGCCCTAAAGTTGTCAAAAAATAAAACAGGCTTTTTGACATTTGTCATCGCGACGTAACTAGTGAAGGAACCATACGACTCGGTACTCGATACTCACGAATCGGTGTTTGTATGAATACAAACTTGAATCGATTTATCGTGAGTATCGAGTACCCAGTTGTATGGTTACTTAGTATTTGATCGCTTTTATTATGTATTGTAAAATGTGAATTAAAGTTCTGATTAGAATTATACTTAAACTTTAATGTTGTAGGTATTTTGAAATGATCCAATGGTAGGAAAGGCCAATAAATTAATTTAATATTTTTATCACAAAAAAAGTCAAAATCAAGAAAAAGCGAAAGTGATTGAATCTTCATTCAATCATTTTCTTCGGACGATAAGCCTTAAGCGTCAGTTGAGTTGAGATATCGTCACTTGTAATTACAATTTTATTTTTTGCATTTACAATTTTATTATCAATGTTGACGTCTCTCTCAAAATCATTCTTGATTATATTATTTTTCGAGTCTTTTCTACCACTCTTGCCCAGTTTTCTTTGGTCATTTTGACACAAACTTCTTTCAGCAAAGTCATCATTTTCTTAGTGAAGAATGGCGGCTTTGTATAATGCCAAGCTGCGTATCCTTTGATTTGAGCCTAGATCAATTTAATATTATCATTGTACTGAAAATGGTACGGCAGTGTTTTTATCACTTTGTGTCCATGCTAAAGTGCCAATTTATCAATTATATATTTTAGTTTCGCAAATTTATTACTACTTTTACCATTTCCACCAATTCAGCATTCAATTCATGGCAGCTTCAACGCCTTATCTTTGTAGCCATGCTACTAAACCAACCTAGTTCGCTTAAGTAGGTGTTTTAAATGGAACCGATCACTTTTCCGAACTTTTTGTTCGAATTTCACTTGGCTGAAAACTATTGACCGACGTCTTTTTTCCTATATTTTTTTGTTAACTACACAACCAATTCTCGTGACTGGCTGTTGATTGTACGTCCTCTTTTCGACATATTGAAACAGTTCGTACGATATAACAACAAACACCAAAATCGAATCCAAATCACTATCTTTAAATGAATGTCCGAAATAGAAGAGCCAAGGTCAACGTGTTAGAAGACAGAATTAATAGTCCAAAAGCAAAGCCGAGTCGAGAAAAAAATTATCAATCATAAACGAGCGCACAGTCAACTTCATAGGTTGGCGAACGCAACACTGCGCGCATGAACGCTAAGTCACGTGCCGCTTGGTCGGAAACAAGCCTTTCTATAAAAGTGTCGCAAATTCAAAATTTTATTTACGGCTTTGAGCGCCAAGCTCATGGTTTTCAGTAAAAATCTCTACACAATATTTCCTCCTCCTCGATTCGTATTCCTCATTATTGAGGGTCATAAAGTTCCCGTTAGTTCACTATTAAGATCGAATGAAGCTGGTGAAAATCAGTCATTTATTCGTTACAACACTAGTATTAAAAAAAAGACTGAGTGGTTGCGCAAATAAGCTTGGTGTGGACTGTAAGTTTGAAAAAGCGATCTAAGGTTTGTTAACAATATGCAGGTACTGTGCCTGGCGTTTATTGATGGGATGAAGTATTAGGGAGGAACACTGACCTTTTGACCTCGAAGGTTCCACGTGGCGCCGGCCGGCGAACCTCGACTTCGCACATTTAACCACTGCCAGGTCCTGTATTGCACTACACTACACTATTGTTGAGTCTTTGAATGGTTGGATCACGAAATAGTCAATTTTCTTGTAATTTCGAGCGGGCGATGTTAGCGGAGCGGTCACATTCACAATAGATGCACAAACGTCAATGTCATTCCAATTCTTGAGGTCGTGCGGGGAAGGGAAGCGGAAGGGATAGGATTGCTAGGCCAAAAAAATAAATTACAAAAAACAAAATCGCGGATCATAGCAAATTGGCGCAACCATTCCCCCCGGGTTTGAAGGGTTACCTTCAAAGAAAAGAAAAAAAAAAAAACAAAAGCGAAACTAAACCCTATTACTAATCTAAACTATCAATACTAGGTAGCGAAACAACTTATAACTAACTATGCCACTACTGCTGATTAGGCAGAGGGCAGAGGCGAATAACCGGACGCAGGTACGATCCAGTTGCGGTTTTAACCTTTACGACTCGCGTTATTCCGTTCGAACCCGGAAAAACTTCTTCCACTACACCAAGAGACCAGTGCAGAGGAGGCGCACTCTCAGTCTTCAGTATCACCACAGTACCGACTGTGACTGGATCTGAAGGAGTGTTCCACTTTTGACGCGACTGCAGCGTATGCAGATAATCTGTCCTCCATCGCTTCCAAAAGGACTGAACTAAGCTATCCAGCAGAGCGTGACAATTCACCTTATGGTGATAATCCACCAACAAATCCAAAACGTGATCCTTGCGTGGTAGGACTACTGGATGCATTTGTTCAAACTCTAACTTAGCATTTCGCAGACGGCCACCGACACGAATGAGTCCGTCTTGCAAAAATGGTTTCAAATGTTGAAGTGCGCGACTACAAGGTTTATGTGATTCTAAACTACGAAATTCTATTGAAAAATAAAATTTCTGCAACTCTCGAAGTACAACTGATTCAGCTCTATCCAAATCAGCTGCGATTATAGAACCACGCGATGGTAATAATCTCAAAAATCTTAGGACGTAAACTACACAGCGTAATAGTCTCGACCAAGACGAGACTCGATTAGACAACAACAAAACAACTGACTCTTCACGCGGAACTGATACTACAAGCGTATGTTTCTTCTCCTCGGGTGGCTCTGAAACAGTAGCGGGGTTAAATGGAGCATTTGGCCACTCGTTAGGAGTGGTATGAAGCCAGGGAGGGCCACAAAACCAAAGCGGATGATTTAAAATTTGCGCAGGAAGCAAACCACGTGAGAGACAATCAGCTGGGTTTTCTGTTCCAGCGACATGGAATATATTTTCCGGTGACAATTCAGCTTGAATCTTAGCCACCCTATTTGCGACAAACGTGCCCCATCGATGGGGTGAAGAGTGGGCCCAACATAGAGCGACGGTTGAGTCTGAAAACGCTACAATTCTCTCTATATTAATGCGAGGACGACAAGTTTTGACTATAGATGTAATCAATTGAACCAACATAAGAATAGCGCAGAGTTCGAGACGAGCAAGAGAGACAACCTTACGAGGAGATACCTTTGATTTTGCGCTAATGAGGAAAACTGAAATGTTATCGCCATTTTGGACCTGAAAGTAAACCACTCCCCCGTAAGCCCTCTCACTGGCGTCTGCGAAACCTACCACATTAACAACAGTGTCTGGTACTATACCAACATGGCGAGGAATCTGTATCTGATCGAGCATTGGAAGCTCTTTCCTATAGCGAGCCCACAACTTAGCAACACTGTCAGGAGCGGTGTCGTCCCAATCACAGTTGGAAAGCCAAAGCTCTTTTATAAGCAGCTTTGCATACAAAACGACAGGAGCTACAAAACCCATTATATCCCATATCCGAGCTACACATGCTAGGATAACGCGTTTGGTACAAGTTGGCGGAGTCGAGCTAATTTTAAGACTGAACATATCAGTTGCGGGTGACCAACTTAAACCAAGGATCTTATGCGAATCACTATCATCGAATTCCTTTACCGAAGTCAACCGGTGTGACGGTGGAATCGACTCTAATGTAGCTTGCGAGTTGCTTGTCCATTTCACCAGATCAAATTGACCGGACTTCATGAGGCTGATTACTTGAGCAGCGGTCTCTATAGCCTCTGCTTCACTAGGTACACTGTACACAAAACCGTCCATGTACAATCCGGTTTCAATAGTGGCCCTTGCTTTCGGGTATGTATCACCCTCGTCAGCGGCCAACTGCTTGATAGTGCGAAGAGCGTGAAAGGGACTAGACTTAAGCCCAAAACAAACACGATTGAATTCGTAAACCTTCAAAGGTTCCTGCGGAGAAAATCTATACAAGAAGCGTTGGAATCTACGGTCACATTCTCTGATTCCAATACTAAGAAACATTTGCCGAATATCAGCAGAGAGCGCAATAGCAAACAAGCGAAAATTTACTATTATTTCAAATAAGTTACCCTGGAGGTTCTGACCACAACACAAGATATCGTTAAGCGATATGCCAGTACTAGTTTTAGCGCTACCATCCATAACCACACGCAGTTTAGTTGTAAGTTTGTCTTCTCTAACAACTCCATGGTGCGGGATGATATAAAACGGGTAATCACGTGTCTCCTCAGTCTCGGCAGGCGCTGATGAGATATAACCTTTATCTAAATATTCGATCAGCACATCATCATAGGCTTGCTTCAACTTAGGAGACGCCTGCATCTTACGTTCCAAGCATAGAAAGCGTTTTTCTGCGGAGGCACGGGAGCCACCGAGCGAAAAAATATCACCCTTGAAAGGTAGCGCGACAACATAACGACCATCTTTATCACGAGTAGTCGTGCGGGTATAAATCTCCTCAGTGACCTGATCCTCAGGGCTGAGAATAGGCGGGACATTGACCTCTTCAATCTCCCAGAACTTGCGGATGGTAGACTCAAGCGGCGGCTCGACGGTGCAACAGTGCGACACAGTCGAGTAACTATCTAAACAAGCGGGTGCGGAACCAACTATAACAAACCCGAGAACTGTTTCCAGTGCGTGCGGAGCGGGGTACATCGGAAGACCTTGAATTTTACGTGATAACTGGAGATGCGGGAGAATCGAAGCACCGATCAATAGATCGATATCTCCAGGGAAAGCGTAATTTCCGTCGGCTAACTGCAAGTTCTTAAACTCCGTCAGCATGGACGTGTCAACCGGTACCGTGGGCAACCGTTCCGTAATCTTATCTGCGACTAGCGAATCCATTTCAAACGAAATATTACGATTAAAACGTGAACTAAATATTATTTTAATAGAACCGTGAATGGTTGCCTTTAAACCTCCAAAACCTTTCACTTCTGAGCGGGATGACCAATTATTAAAACTAAAACCAAGGCGTTGACAACAATCCCGAGTAATAAAATTACTCTGGGAAGCGCCATCTAGTAGCGCTCGAACGGTGTGCGGTTTGCCAAAGGCATCTACAATGACAACTTGCGCGGTCGCAAGTAAAACGGTAGTGATTTGAGTACCAGCGGCGGAAAGCGAACACAATGTTACGTCGTTTGCACTTGCAGCAGGCCGCGCGTCACAAGCGTCGCGCGTCTGCGCAGGCTGCTGCTGCGATGGCAGCTTACTACTCTCAAAATGTAAGAAGGTATGATGTCTAGCTAGACATTTACGACAGCTAACACCACTGTTACATGACGTAACCAGATGTTTGTCACTTAGACAATTAAAACACAAATTATTAGTGCGGACAAACTTGTAACGATCACTAGGCGATAATCTCTGAAATCCCGAACACTTGTACAGCTGTGTATGGCTACCCTTACACAGAGAACAGTCAGGTGTTGAGGCGGTATTAACTAGCGTATGTGCAGTCTTGACTGACTTCGATGACGCGTCTATACGGCGATCGGAACCTGTCCTATTCGTGACTTCATGACGTGCCGACGTGCGCTGCAATACCTTAATATGGTCGCGAATAAAAGATTCTAAATCTTCGAACTTAGGTATTTCGTTACCGCGCCGAGTCGTTTCAAACAGACGAACAGTTTCAGGATCTAATTTCTTTAAACCGATATACAAAAACAAAAAGTCACAGAGGTCATTGACCTTTAGGTTCTTTACTGCACGAACAGATGATGCGAAAATATTTAAAAACTTCTCTAAATTATGATCGTTACAAACGGAAAAACTTTTCAAATCGAATAATTGATCTAAATATGCGGTGGCTACTAATCGCTTATCTTCGTATTTTGTTTTTAAAGTGTTCAAAACTAAAGTGTAATTTTCAGCGCTAAACGTAATTCCAGCACAGACAGCCTTTGCCTTACCGGTCAATTTTTCTACGAGATAATGCAATCTCTCGTGATCTGTCAGCGATGTGTTCCTATGTATTATATTTTCGAAACTATCTATAAATAAATTCCAATTTCGAATGTCACCATTAAATTCAGGTATTTGAATTGGCGGCAATCGTGGGCGTTCGCGAGGAGGGTTGGATAAACCACTCGCGGGGGGGGGAGTCTCTAAACTCCTAGCAATACGTTTGATACGACAATACAAGTCATCAAAGGACGACAATGCCTGCTAACTCACACAGTAATCAGGATTTAACTCCAACTCTAAAATGTTTATATTATTAATTGTAGATTTAAAATCCGCGCGCAAACTATCTAAAGTTTCCAACGAACACAAGAAAGCATCTCTAATCGTCAGATCCGAGATTTGCAAAGATTTATCACAAATTGATTGAACACGTGAAAACTGTGAGTCCCTTTCAGCGTATAAAAGCTTTAACTGAACCTTTAAATCAGTACTAACCTTGGTTCCCTTAAGAGACATCTTGTTTTGATATATTCACACTATACACTCAAACAAACACTTAACGAATTATTAAGTAAGCGATAATCATCAGATAACAATATGGTAATATTGTAAACAACAAAGTGAACGGCGAACGAACGGAATAACCTGAATCAATGAGTGAATATTACCCAATTTCTCGATTAAATCATTCACGTCGTTCATATGCGTATATAATCTATGGTTTATCCGTTTCCTACAAATATTCACTCAACAATGAACGGGTATTTTTGAAATGCGTCTACCTACATGCAATTTGTAGGACTTCCGAATGAATTTTGTCAAGAAAAAGAATGCGATCGATTTATATCTACGCTGATATTTACGTAGCTAACTATAATTATGCGGTGCGGTTGACGGCGTAGGTACCGTAATTATCAATGGCTCTTTAACTATACGAGCGAAATAACGTTTAGTTGCCTAAATGCCTAGATGCGGGTTTTCTACTATTATATCTAGGTAAACAGGCGCGTTGCGTTTATTCCCTATGGAACAAATACTATATTGCGAAATTACAAGAAAATGATTCACGATCCTGCTCGTAGGACCAAAAAGTAATGGTTGCGCAAATAAGCTTGGTGTGGACTGTAAGTTTGAAAAAGCGATCTAAGGTTTGTTAACAATATGCAGGTACTGTGCCTGGCGTTTATTGATGGGATGAAGTATTAGGGAGGAACACTGACCTTTTGACCTCGAAGGTTCCACGTGGCGCCGGCCGGCGAACCTCGACTTCGCACATTTAACCACTGCCAGGTCCTGTATTGCACTACACTGCACTATTGTTGAGTCTTTGAATGGTTGGATCACGAAATAGTCAATTTTCTTGTAATTTCGAGCGGGCGATGTTAGCGGAGCGGTCACATTCACAATCGATGCACAAACGTCAATGTCATTCCAATTCTTGAGGTCGTGCGGGGAAGGGAAGCGGAAGGGATAGGATTGCTAGGCCAAAAAAATAAATTACAAAAAACAAAATCGCGGATCATAGCAAATTGGCGCAACCACTGAGTATGTAACTTTTTGTGAGACGTTTCGTAATAATTAGAAATTGCATGCTTCAATAAAGTAAGCGCAAAAATAATACTTATATTATATTCCATCATATTATTTAATGCGCCAAAAAATATATGTACGAATATTTTTTTAAAACACTATGTAATTAATTTCATCAATACACCATGTTCGCGGGACAAACTTGGGCAGAGATCGCCCTAGACAGAGCAGTTTAGAAGAAGAAAGGGGAGGCCTTTGCCTAGCAGTGGGACACATAACAGGCTATAAAAAAATGAAATTATTATTATTTTATTGTTTCTATCAGTTTCGTTCCAAGTTACATTCTTGGGTCGTTCTCAAATGACAAAACGGACGTTTTATTTTTTAAAGGGACGTTATATAATATGAATTGTATTTATTAATAATAATGGGTCGTTATATTTTCTTATGGTAATTATTGATTATTGATAGTTTAGCGTAGAATTGCCAAACTTAAGTGGCAATGGGCTGGGCACATTGCACGCAGAACAGATGGCCGTTGGGGCCGAAAGGTTCTGGAGTGGCGGCCGCGTACCGGAAGACGCAGCGTTGGAAGGCCTCCCACAAGGTGGACCGATGACCTGGTCAGGGTCACTGGAGTCCGAAGGATGCGAGACGCACAGGATCGACCATTGTGGTGACGCTTGGGGGAGGCCCATGTCCAACAGTGGACGTTTTTTGGCTGAAATGATGATGATGATGATGAATTATTGATCGAAACAATGTAAACACTAAAGGCATTAACTAAAATATGGCCTCAAAAAACTTATCCGCATCGCTGTCGACTGGAAGTGTGCCCAACAGGCTGGCGGCACTGCCACGTTGTATGGCAATGCTTAATCTCTGACCGATGTAAAAGCTAACTTTTGGGTCACGCGAAGTGTCAACTAAACGTTTAGAAAGTTCTTTAAAAAGCGTATGAGCACTCGGACCCCAGGGCCCAATAGTTTTAACCCCAAACGGCTCAAAAATATTACTGCCGAGGTTGTTATATTTCCGCCGCTTGAGGTTCTCCGCTGCTGCAGCGGCAGTACCAGCACAGCACGATGAGCTAGGAAGATGAGATGGCGCAAGAGTGTCGACACAGGTAGCGTCCCACACTAAAGGTCTACCCAACTTCCACGGAAATAAACACATACCATCCGATCTCTTACTATCGTCGCGTGCCAGCCCATGAGGTTCCGAAACAGCCGGGACGCCGACGGTGACATGGGCTTGTCGGATAATGTCGTTAATATTCGCGTGCCGCGGAATGCGTCCCGCGCTTCGACTGCATGACAGGCCGTGGTGACCGAGGCTGTTGACAACTTCGCCACAGTGGCAGCGATGAGGAGAACAGCAAGGAGCGCCAAGGCGTAGGGCAACAGCTAGGCGGAAAGTAGTATCGTCGAACAAGGTGCCAATATTCGACGACGGCAGTGCGTGAAGCCAAAAACCTGACTCCCAATTTCCCACAGCACGGTCCGCTGTAGTAGCAGATGTTACTATTAGGTTTTCCTAGACTACTTTGCAGAGCGGTTCATCTCACCGTCTCTGGGAAGCCGGGTTGTCTGACGGATTTATATTCGGGCTAGCAATCTTCCAGGCATCTATAGCCTCGATGAAGCACGGCACATTGAAATTAATCAGTGAGGATGATAGGATATTCCTGATTAATTTCTCAGTGCCGTGAACCGAGGATATAAAAGCTGGTAAACCTAGAAATTTTGCTGACGCCGAGGCCTCCCATACGGATGGGAAGGGTAGCTTGAACACAAGCTCGGTCATCCATAGCCACGTTTAAAATTGATGTAAGGGTACGCCGGATAATTTGGTCCATTTTTTTCAGAAGATCAGGGTGTTTCCATAAATGAGAAGCGCTGAGAAAATATTGCTAATTTAGGGCCGAAACAGCAGAAACGAATTAAGGTGATGGCCGAACGCATGTTAATTTCCAGTAATCTTTCCGAAATATAATTAAAATTTTGAATTTTTTCCTCAATAAAAATGAGACAGGAATTCTCGAAAATAGGAGAATATATTTTATAATTTTAATATTAGGGGCTATTGAGTTAAATTCGGAAAGAGTCCGTTGTCTGTCAATACTGCCAGAAAAAAATAATTTACATAATATGAATTATGTAACGTTTCGTTCATTTAAAACCAAAAATTGTAGGTATAAAACTAAAAGTTAATATATTTAGTTTTACTCAGTATTAAGTTGTTTCGCATTGAGCTAGGTCCCTAGCCAATCCGACTCACTCTACAATTGATAAAGCCATGAATTACTTCGCATAAATTGTGTTATATTTGCTCGCAATTTGATTTCTTTTTCAATTATTATTTTAATATAATTTTTCAGTTTCGAAACCGAAACGTAAATCTAGTTTTACTGCCATTTTGGCTTGGCAGAAGCCGTTTGTATTGAGCTTTTAGTGATTGGGTACCATTTTGTTAGGTGCATGGTAATAGTAAGTTAATCAAGGGCAATAATTATCTGTGCGTCAAGTATTTCCTAAATCATTAACATGGGTGAGTACTTTTTTATTATTTTATAACTTCTGCCAGCGGTTTTATTTTCGCCGTCCGGTAACCGTCCGGACCGAGCTCGAGTCGTTGTCACCACGTATTGTTTCACGCGCGCCTCATAGAGATGTCAGCAAACTGTAGGGGCTTGGCAGGGTCGAAGCTTACTGGCCATGGTTTGTGCGAAAGAAAACCCCGGAGCCCTGGAACGAAGGCAAAGGAGGAACAGGAGTGGGTTATAGTGGATACCCAGGCCATTGCCACTTGAGTTTGGCAATTTTTCAGGCTATGTCGATAACCTTAGTTCTGCAGGTATCTTTATTTTTGATTCAATCACGTAAAGTAGTTTTGGGTGGCTTTAAACCTTCTGTTGAAGTTCATGGTAAGCTACCACGCTTCAGTAACGTTTGTGATCACTGGCGATACGCACTGGTAGAGAGGAGGTAGACTTTCATATCGAGATACTGTAGTATGTGGGACGAGAAGATATCGCATAGATTTCTAAAGGTTGCGCCATCGAGTAGATTATGAATAACCACTTTCTCTAAGTTAGTAAGGGTATTTTATCAAAAAAAAAAATCTGCCAAGTTCAGTACATTTTGACCAGTTATACGAACACAAAAGTACTGACCATCAGATTTTTTTTCGCGATTTCGGGTTCGTTCCCATGGTAAAAGTTGTTTGTTATCATGACTACAATCACATGTTTAAGTATCGTTCACTATTTACCAGTCACCCTATATATATTGTAATTGATTAGTTTATTTTAATGGAGCTTATGATCAATTATTACTTTTTGGGAACAATAACATTGTATAATGTAGAAGCACTTTTTTTTTCTAATTTGTGAATGTGAAGTACCATGGAGCATTTTTATTTTATTAGGTTACAACTTGTTTGACATTAAAGGCATGGCAGTTGATAGTTTGTCATGCTCACTCAAATGTCTCGCTGATGGTGGCACGTGTCATTGGGTCATTCGGTTCCCTTCAAAATGGTTGAGCTGAGTGGGGCTGAGGCACACGTTATGCTCGTGAACGGACGCCGTCAGTTGGGACTGGTCATCTCTTAGCTGCCAGTGGCTTAATTCAATTTCTATTTTTTTATTAGTTTATTGTATTTTTTCATTATTTGCTTTCTAACAAGAAATTTGTAACCAAGATTAATGTAACTCATAATATGATTTAAAAGAGTGTCCATGGAGTTTCTTGCGCGTTCTTTTCCATAGAGATCTACGCTTTGGAACGTGCAATTTAGCTTCACTTTTTTTATGGACTGACCGACATTTTGACAATTCAAAAGTGCCTGTAATTGGTCTATTTGAAATAAACTATTCTGATTCTGATTCTAAGTCACTACTGTAGTGGGTTACAGCCAATAAATTTTGGTGGGTATTCTCCAGGACAGCATGCTCGGCCGGACTCTCTTTTTCTTGTTTATTATGTACGATAGACTTAGCTGGCCCATTCGAAAAGCCGAAATAATACGAGTATCATACAAATATGACATGGCAATCTTATTTCACGAAAACACTTGGGAACATTTTACGAGTTTGATGAAAGTAAACTGCTAGAAATCTCTGAGATCCTTAACAGAAACCTGCTAATCTTTAACGTGAAACAACAGAGCTGACATTAAGTTCTTTCTTCAAAACCACAGCTGCCATTCCTGCTTGTCATCTAATACTCAAGTTCCATACATAGCATAGCATAGCATCAGCCTTCTAATGTTCCCAGGACTCAGGCCTCCTCTCTAGGACAGGGAATGGGCCGTAATCCACCACGCGGGCCCAGAGCGGGTCGATGAATGTCACATGTCTTTGAATTTTTAATTCTAGGACATGCCGGTTTCCTCACGATCACCGTTTAGAAAGCAATGGTGATGAAATAAATTACACAAATAGACCGTAATACACTCAAATACAACTCCTGCTAGGGGCGGGTGGAACAAGAGTGAGTGTTATAGTTTTACTGATTCAAACTCACCTGTGTTCCTTCAGTTGGCCTTTGCATTTGTGACGATCCTGCAGTCCAAGCCGTCACCGGGCCTAGCGGGCTACATCACTTATGTTGACACCTCACTTAGTATTACGTAAAACAAAACACACTGTTGACTTGGGCCTGGACCTTCTCTGTAAGCCCGTGCCTCCAGTAGTCGAGAAGCGCTTTACGAGTCTTGAGACCCAGGCGTCGCCTGCGGCGATCAGGGTATAAAGATTGCCTGTCCCACACGCTTCCCACCACTTCCTTCGCTGACATTATCGGTATCTTTTTCTCCTTCTCTGTCAAATCCATCCAAATGTTGTCTGTAAGAGATTGCTTTTAGCGATAAGACCGCCCATTGTGACACCCTATTAATTTTAAGTTCTTTGTGTAATTTTATTTTTGGTGTACAATAAAGAATACATCTATCCATCTATCATTACTGCTTCTCAGAAGGAGGTGACTACTTCCCATGCCCTCTCCACCAAATGGTGCAGATCTCCACCTTGTTCATCCCACCGAATACGGAAAAGAAACCTTCCAAAATTGTGAATCTATGTGAATCTCTCATCCCATCAAATTTTTGTTTCTAGATTATTCCGATTTCTTTACGGTTTTATCATTCCCCGCTAGACAGTAATAATAATAATAATAATCTTTGGTCGTCTGAAGGTGCGCGCCTTCAACGGTTGGGTCATGCCGGTATTGATGTACTCTTTCGGCGTACTCAAATGGACTCAAACGGAACTTGACGCCCTGGATAGGCGGGTCCGAACACTGCTGACTGCATACCGAATGCATCACCCACGATCGTCGGTGATGAGACTGTATATCCCGCGGAAGTGTGGCGGTCGAGGTTTTTTAAATGCCAAGACCCTTCACAACCGCGAGGTATGCAGTCTCAGGGAGTATTTCCTAGCTGCCGACGTGGGTATGCATCGAGATGTAGTGGCAGTGGACAAGGGACTCACCCCGCTCTCCTTGGCTAAGGAGAACTGGCGCAAACCGGTAGTGCTTGACATTAACGATCGCAGGGAAGTATGGCAGAGCAAGGAACTTCACGGACGCTTTTTCCGGGCCCTTCACGGGCCCGATGTAGACCAATTGGCGTCCGTAGCTTGGCTGCGTTTCGGTGACCTCTTTGGGGAAACCGAAGGTTTTATCTGTGCAATTATGGACGAAGTTATCATGACGAATAACTACCGGAGATTTATTGTGAAGGACGGCACGGTTGACATCTGTCGGGCGTGTCACCGTCCGGGAGAATCAATTCGTCACATTATCTCCGGTTGTTCTCGTCTGGCTAACGGCGAGTATTTGCATAGGCACAACCTTGTAGCCAAGATTATCCATCAGCAACTTGCTTTGAAATACTCTCTTGTGGGATCGGAAGTGCCGTACTACAGGTATGAGCCCGACCCAGTTCTTGATAATGGTCATATCACGTTGTACTGGGATCGGTCCATCATCACTGACAGGACTATTGTAGCCAATAAGCCTGATATAGTGGTGGTGGACCGAAACGAGAGGCGTGCAATGATTGTTGACATATCCGTCCCGCATGACGAGAACCTCGTGAAAGTCGAGAAAGATAAACAAATCAAGTATATTGACTTGGCTCGCGAGGTTGTCGACATGTGGGAAGTGGATTCGGCGATCATTGTACCGATAGTCGTGTCGGGTAATGGCTTAATAGCCAAGAGCCTCGACCAACACCTTAGGAGGCTCTCATTAGGCGGCTGGATCAAGGGCTTGATTCAGAAAGCGGTACTCCTGGACACGGCTCGTATTGTTAGGAGGTTCCTTTCTCTGGAGCCCTGACCGCCGGTAGCTTGGACCCTGTTCCCGAAACCGGTGGGACACTATTTTTTATATTTTTAAATGTTTTTTTTTTTTTTATGTGTTTTAAAGAAATATTTAAAAATATAATTTATAAGTATATTAATGAATAAAGGCAATAATAATAATTTATTTAATAAACAGACAACACAGATCTATTATGTTAGTAGATTTTCTTATCCTATGTTAGTACTTAACTATAAATCGAGACAATGTACGTAATATAAGTGCCCTCTTAAGCGGGCTATCTTGCCTTCCGGCCACAACACGTAGAATGCTGTTGGGACTGCCACGGAGTCTGTTCTGCAGTGACGCCGCTTTCTTTCGAAGCACAGCGCAAAAACTGTCAGTGCGAGCCTCAACAAACATTGTTGACGCGCTACAGAACCGAGGCAGACGCAACAGCGCCCTAAATGCATTATTGTACTGGATCCGCAGAGCATTGTAGGACTTTTGGGTGTAATTAAACCACAGGCCTCCCGAGTATAGTGACGTGCAATATGCTTTAAAAAGCGTCACCTTGACTGCGGCTGTACATCGGGAGAACCGGCGAGCCAACATATTAGCCCGAACTGACAATGCTCTGCGCTCCCTTTCCATATCTGCATCATCTTTCATCTCATCCGTCACCAGGTGCCCCAGGTATTTAAAAGAGTACACTCTGTCCAATTCCACATTGTTCAGTACGATTGGAGGAACGGTGTCGGGACACCTGGAACCGGCTTTAAAGACCATGTATTTGGAGTGCTACACGCATGAACATATATCAAAATATATCGATAGCTACACGCATCATCATCGCCTTCATAATACACTGCTGGATATAGGCCTTCCCCAAGTATCGCCATATCGACCGGTCCTGTATTTTTGCGTCTAGAGGATTTTCGTGGCCTTCATCAAGTCATTGATCCAACACCATATCGGAGGACACGGTGGAGCACACAGTCGAGGTGTGTCCCGCTTAGGAAGAACATCGCCGTGTCCTTGTAGGGGCGATTGGTGGCGGCGATCTCTCGCTCCGGGGCTTGGTTCAGGCTATGCTCCGGAGCGAGAAGGAGTGGCAGGGGGTCGCCTCCTTCTGCGAATCAGTAATGCTAGCAACGGAGGAGGCCAACCGCATCAGGCAACGGCGCACACGCCGCCGCCACCGCCAGGATTCCGATCCCGATTTCCCGGTACCGTATGCGCGGGCTCGCGGACAGCGGGCAATGGGTAGTTTGCTGTCCGTCCGCCCAGTAACAGACCGATCCGAGCTCAATTCGTCTACGGCGTGCACTGTTCCCGCGCGCCTCAAGGAGTTGTCAGCAATCTGTAGGGGCCCAGCAAAGCCGAAGCCTAGTGGGGCCAAAGGTTATGTGAAAATGTCACCCGGGGCCCTGGGACGAAGGCAACGAATGGAACTGGGTAGGTTTTTAATCAGTAAGAGTCTGACACTATTTCCCGCTCCACCCAAGGGCGGGACTTGTCATTGGATGATTTTACCTACCGTAAAAAAAAAACACCATATCAGTCAAGAATCATTTGTCTGACTTCTTCTTCGTCTTCCCGGTCTTGTATTAGGTTACGTATTAGCATATCAGTGATTGTTCTTCGGTTATTCAATAGTGAAACAATTGAAATGCTTTAATGAACCAAAGTGACATCAGAACATTACAATCAAAATTGCTCTTATGACTTGCTAATTTATTAAGTGTTGTTTTATTTTGTGAAGAGGTAATGTGCAGCTTTGATGGATCATTAGGTTTGTAAATTACTTGCAAACGAGCCAGTCATGAATTAGTTAATAATCATTGTGAATTACTGTTTGCAAAATGAATGTTCTAGGAGATCATTGCTTAGTACTGTGTAGACATACAGCGCTGAAACGTGGACGTTCACAATGGGCCTCATCAAAAGACGTAAAGTCACCCAAAGGACAATGAAAGGACTAGCTTGAAGTTTCTTGGCGTAGTTGGGTCAGAAATGAAGATACCCACAGGAGAATCAAGGTTATATAGCTCGAAGAATCACCGAACTTAGTAGCAGTATTGCTCTCAGAACTGATAGTCAATGGGGCCAAAAGATTATGGGTCGGCAACCACATACTGGAAGACGCAGCGTTGGAAGGCCTCCCACAAGGTGGACCGACGACCTTGTGGGGTCGAGGGAATCCGATAGACGCAAAATGCACAGGGCTGGTCATTGTGGCGACCATTGGGTGAGGCTTACATCCAGCAGTAGGTATCTTTTGGAAGAAATAATGATAATGGTAAAATAAATGGTCGATTTGAAACATAAGTATACCTACTTAGAGATTGATTGGAGCCAAAAAAAATTTTAAACAAATGAAATTTTACCGACCTATTGCATTAATCTGTCCTAGCTCAGAGGACACCGGTGTCCTCTCACATCCACGCCACTATAGGCCTTAATTCCGATGGTTAGAGTCTACTTTTGTATGAACAAGTTGGGTAGTTGTGGATCGAAGTGTTAATACCAGTAATAGCAAAAATTTTTGAAAAAGTAATTTATAATAATTTGTATGACTACTTTGAGGCTAACAATATATTTACAAATGAGCAATTCGGGTTCCGAAAAGGAAGATCTACAAGCGATGCTCTCTTAAACTTTTAAAAAAAAGTAATGACTGGCCTTGATAATAAAAAACAAATAAATGCAATTTTTATGGATATGTCAAAGACATTTGATTATGTAGATCATCAAACACTTTTGAATAAACTTGAAAAATATGGGGTAATTGGAAATGCATATAATCTTATCGAATCATATTTAGCAAACCGATTTCAAGTAACACAAATAACAAGAATAACAAATAATACAAGGTTAGAAAAAACATATATGTCTGATCCTAAGATTGTGCAGTTTGGAGTGCCCCAGGGAAGTATCCTTGGACCTCTTTGATTTATTATCTACATCGACGATCTCCCGAAATCCGTAGACCATGAATTATTACTATTTGCTGATGACAGCACAGCTATTTTTACAAATGACGATCAAGAAGACTATGAAACTAACATTAACAAATCCCTAGAAGATATAATAGCCTGGTTAAATGTAAATAATCTTAAAATAAATATCGACAAGACTTGTTACATGATATTCACAAATAAAAGCGCAAAGTCATTAAAAGTTCACATTAATTATAAGGGTGAGACATTAAAAGAAGTTAATAGCACAAAATTTCTTGGTATTCATATTGACTCTGGACTTAGCTGGAAAATGCAAGTATATCACGTTTGCAAAAAATTTTACCAGTCTTCCTATGCCCTTTACATGCTAAAAAAAGTGGTGAACGAAAATTCATTGCTCAGTGCTTACCATGCGTATGTAGGTTCCATACTCAAATATGGCATTCTTATTTGGGGAAATTCTGCAAACAGAGAATATGCATTTAAGGCTCAGAAGAAATGTGTAAGAAGTATATCTGGACTTAAACCGACTGATTCGTGTAGAGAAGTGTTTACTCAGCTAAATATTTTAACTCTCCCTTCACTGTATATTTATAAGGCAGCAGTAATGATAAAACGCAATATTAGTCATTATGAAACTCTAAGAAGTGCCCGACATAAAAATGAATTGAGTGTAATCAAATGTAGAACAGTTAAATTTAAATCGAGTATTTTTGGAATAGGTGTAAAATATATAATAAATTACCAATTTCTATAAAAACCATATCAAACTTAAATATTTTTTAAATAAAACTTAAAGAATTTTTAATAAGTAAAACATACTACTCGATAAATGATTTTTTAATATGACAAACATATTAACGAATGAAATAATAATGTAAATTGTATTTTTGTTACTATGAAACTTGATTTTGACTATGCAGACTAATTTTATGAATAATAATGAACACAATGACATGAGTAATAATTTTGTTGTAATTTTGTGATGTGTTAATATTAATGAAAATAATCCATTTTAATTTATATGACCAAAGTATTGTACACCTTATGGGTATGTTGCAGCGACTCTAATTAAATTGTATTATAAGATCCAAACTACCTGTGATAAACAATAAATTTTGATTGATTGATTGATTGATAAAGATTGCGGTCGCTGTGGCCGAAATCGGCTAGATGGCATCATCATCATCATGTCTACTTATGATCTATATAGATAGATATATACCGTTAAAATTTAGTCGTTTTAATCCCGCGGAGGGTCGATTCGGTACATGAAATACTATCGATTTGTAAAGAACAAAGTAAAAAAAAAAGTGCTTTTTTTCAAAAACTCGAATTAATATACGCATGTACGAAATTAATTTCTTTAAGTAAACGAGTCAATGACCTTGTAAGTAGTTGTTGGTCGTTGCGTACTAACTACCTACAGTTCATTGGCCTCGCTCAGCTGACGTTTACTTTGTTTAAGTAAATGTGCGTAAATTAGTTCGAGTTCAAAAAAAAAGTACTTGATATTTTAATTTTCTCTTAACAAATCGATAGTATTTCATGTACCGAATCGACCCTCCGCAGGATTAAAACGACTAAAGTTAAACGGTGTATATAAATCCACTTACCAATTAAACCTACCGAAATACCACTCACTGATTAATCACGAAATCTCAGAAACTATAACACCTACAAACTTAAAATTTGGCAGGTAGGTTCCTTATAGGGTGTTAACATCCAGACTCACGGTAGAGGTGTGTCCTGCAGCGAGCAATCTCCGACCGTCCAACATTACGACTTTGTATGAATAACTTGCTGGTGGAAATTATGCATAGGTACATGAAATCTTACTCGTTAATTGTTTTTGACCTAACATTCAGTCAGTGCATGAAATAGTCTTACTCGCTCTGAAACGCATGCGTGCTCTCGCGCTCATACTCTTAAACAAAGTCTTAAAAGTTTTTTGCAAGCGTGAGCCCATCTCAAAGCAACAACACCTCGAAAAGTCGCGACCTCTGGTGGGAGAAGTTCAAACCTCCTGATGATTTTATCGAGCCGGCGGAGAGCCTCTCTCTGTGTCAGTCAGTTGCCATTGCCAACCTGGAAAACTCTAAACAGACTCCGCCGCACCCAGGTCGGGTGCAGCAAAGACAATTTCCACAGATTGGGGTTCTGGGACGGTTCTGATCTTCAGTGTTTGTGCGGCGTCTTCCCGCAGACCATGTCCCACCTTCCATCCTGCATCACGTGTCCTATTACCTGTTCATGTAGGGACCTAATGACCACATCAGTTAACTGCAATGCCGTGGCCGACAAGGAATTTAACTAGTTTTTATCAAAGACACGCTAAGAAGAAGACCCACAAGGCAAAAAGGTGGAAAAAGGCTTATGTATGGACGTGGAACAAAAAAGCATCATGTTCTTTCTCACTCCAGCACTGGACATCGCGCAGCAGACCGAACTAGCGCTACTGGAGCGGCAGAAGCCGATGAACGCCGTCATAGACAGAGGGGACTCGGACGTGCAGCAGTTCTACCGCGATGCCGTCGTGCTGCTCACGGGCGGCTCCGGCTTCCTCGGCAAGCAGTTCATCGAGAAGCTCTTCAGGTGAGGAACACATACGAAACATGTTTGGGATTTTGTCAGTGTTGCGTATAACTAAGGAGTATTTTTGTGCTTAAGTCTGTATTTTTTATATAATCGGTTTTTTGAGCCAAAACTGAATGGGAAACTTCTAGGCAAGCATGCTCCATTGAAGCTGGTACAGGAGTAGAACTGGACGTTAACGTTTCTAGAATCAAAATAGCAACAATTCGCATATTAAAAGTGCAGCGTGCGTAAATATCCAGATTTCTTCACAAAAAAAGAAGATATACAAACCAAAATTATGCTTAGACATAAAAATTGGCTAAACTTACCACCATCGCGACTAAAAATGCATTCAAATAGTACCCTTGTCATGTCCATAAAAATCTACAATAAGTTACCCGAAATTATAAAGAATTTAGACAAAGATAACATTTTCATCAATAAATTGAAACTTTTTCTTGTAAACAAATGTTGCTATAGCATAAATGAATACCTAAATGATAAATTATAAATAACTCTAAAATATTATAGTCAAATAAAAACATAGTATAAATATATATATATATATATAAACTATACCTACAGTTGGCGTAATATGTATATTCATAGATAAAATAAAAATAATAATTACAAATAAATAAACGGTATTTACAAAGATACTATTACTATAAAAATAAAATGTATATAATAATATAATAAATAAAACAATAATTAAAATTCATAAATTGACTTCTGTAGAACAACAGTTACAGTTGCTATCATAACAGATTATATATTAGTTTAGTTACTCTAAACTAAGTAATAAGTAAAACAAGCAGTGCCTTCATCCTCTCTTCTACCTAAATGTATCTATGCTGTGCCCGACAGGGTCCATAATTGTGACTATTATCTATTTTCCTACCAACTATGTGTACATTATGGTACGCAATAAAGAATTGAGTATTGAGAATTGAATTGAGAATTGAAAATACTCGTACATTTGGCTTCCGAAGAACGGTTTTAACTCGCTTATATACTCGTATAATCCAGAAAAAAACATTTTACAAAAAAATATAATCGACTTTAATTCACACTTTTTAGTTTTTAGTGTAGTGCAAAGCTGAACTTAAATAGATACCATCGCCATTCGGTTCCATCATCTAATCATCTTGACTATTATAATAATACCAAACACGGCTTGAATACACTGATTACAGAATTCCGGTTCTTACATACCTTTCAGCTCATCATCAGATCAGTTATTTGTATCCCTCCCCTTCTTCCCTCAGTCAGTCGCCGACTGCATGTATAAACAAAGCAATTTTACTTGTTACGACAGTTCTGCTATGATTTTTTGAAGAGTTCCGTTCTATATCTTCGAAGTTCATCATCAGATCAAAACAATATTTTCTATGGTACCAACTTGGGAAAATAGTCTTTCAATCAAAACAAAAAAAAATCGAAATAAGTCCACAATTGACCGAGATATCGGTGGACATACCTACATAAAAAAAAAAACATGACGCCAAACATAGAACCGCCTCCTTTTCGAAGTCGGTTAAAAACAAATCTCATTCAAGGAATTTAAACGAGGCAAATAAGGAGCATTGCCATAACATGGAGCTTTTGTAAACATAAGGAAAATGTCAAGAGCGAGCTCTACCAAAAAGAGAAAAACAAAAAACTTTTTTTTTTTTACAAAAATATACAAATTGTACCTTTAGATTTAATTCCAAAGCCGGTGATTTTGTTTCTCTACTATTTAAATATTCCACCAGCACTTGGTCCGACTGGGGGACAATAACAATGCCATATCTTTTCATCTCTTTTTAGGTCTTGTCTTCTCCGACCAATCTGTTAGGTAAGAGGAGATGACGCCAGCGTGTTTAAATCCGCCTTGTATTTGGCGTGTAATACCTATATGTACCCTAACGCCGTGTTTACGGAGACGCGGCGCGTTGGGCGTTTCGTCGTACATTGCGGCAGCGGGCCGCGTCATCGCTCGCGCAAACACAAACATATGGCAATGTTCAACGGACCGCTTGACGCGGCGCGCAACGTGCCGCGCCTCCGTAATCGAGCACTAACAATTAATTTGTCTTATTTATATTTCAGATCATGTGATATCAAGAAAATCTACTTACTGTTGAGACCAAAGAAAGGAAAAAAGATTGCACAGAGACTAGATTATATACTTAAAGATCCTGTGAGTTACTAATTCATTTATTTATTCAATAAGAGTATACACCGTTAAATTTTGGTCGGTTTTACACAAAGTATTTAACTACTTTATTTTTAGAAATAGCTTAGATCTGTATTCACCAAACCATAGACCTATTTTTTCTGATCACTTTTGTATAGGTACATATTTCATTTTTGACAATATCGGACTTATACCCTTTTTCATTAGAGCCACAGATTTAATTCAAGCATATACTCGTACTGAAGTTCGTTGTGAAAGCTGAGGTTGTAGATAAAAGTACGAATAAAATAAACTAAGATATACGCGCGCGTAAGTTTTGCGATCAGACGGTTACAAACCAAGGTGACCTTGCTAGTTTCAATCCGTGTAGACAGCAGTTGTAAACCATGACCTTCAACGCCCTTGGATGGTAGACGCGTTTACCTAACCGCAGTGACTGCTTAGCGAACGTGTTGGCGCGTGGCTTGCATTCATGTAGTCACAACACAAACTAAACTCACAAACTAAGCTTCATCCAAGGTAAACTTGGTTGGAATGCTGGTTTGCAGACGTCTGTTCCACCCGACACACCGACGCTAGCGCAAAATAGTTCGAAGTACCCACCTAACGGATAAAATTACAAAAACGTCGAATATGCATGGGTCGATTTTACTAAGGATTGAAGTTTTCAACTTCAAATAACTTTTATCCCACATAAGCTATACAGTTGCCCTCATACAAAAAATATGTATATTTTCAACGACCTTTTGAATGGTAACAATTTTAACTTGCTACAAAGTGGCTACGTTTTGTTACATGTTCTTTGCTTAATATTTGCTTTCAGTTGTATGACACTCTACGGGAGAAGAAGCCCGACTTCGCCTCCCAAATCGCGCCAGTGGAAGGTGACATGACGCAGCTCAGGCTCGGCCTCGTTGACAAGGATTGGGATACCATCACCAAGGAGGTTGGTACAACTAGGCTAGATCCCGGTGCAAGCTACGGGCTCAAGTAGAGCTATGGAGCATTATTACTTTATGAAAATGATGTTTGGTATTATCAGACATTCCAATGCATGTCTTTTGCATTGTAAGTACTGCGCAACACAATGTTTCAATGTCAGTGATTTCGAAGCCATCGTAGACTGATTCTGACTACTAACGTGCTCAAAGATGGCTCTGTACAAATCTCCAGGTGACCATAATAGTCCACATGGCAGCCACCGTGAACTTCCAAGAGCCGCTCCACATCGCAGGGATCACCAACGTGAGAGGAACCAGAGAGTTGCTCGAGTTAGGGAAGCAGTGTCATAACCTCAAGTGAGTTCTCAGCATTCTGTTCAGATATCATTGTGTCACTTCTGGTGATGTGGTACAGGCGATTAATCTGCCTGTCTTTCTAATCCACTAGCGCCACTCTGAACAACTAGCACCATCTCTGATATCTTATAAAGACTAATTCAAATACGAAAGTGTCGTCAAAGTTAATATTTTTTAAATGAAAAAGAACATAAATTTTCATTCGAATTTTTAACGACTGTAAAAAAAAAAATCTGGCAACATTAGTATACTAAGATAATAATTTTAAAATGCATTTAAAAGGTATCCCGTGATACGAGTATTTCCATCGCAAAAAACAAAATCATAAAAAGAGCTAATACGAGTAGTTAGCCGCCGTACTATTTTCCTATAAAAGTATTCTTGTCTCCTAATGCTAACTAATACTATTCTCGTCCTCAGACTCTTCAACCACATTTCAACAGCCTTTGCCCACGCAACTGTGCCCAGAATAGACGGTGACGTCAAGGAGCAGTTTTACCCGTGCCCCGTGGCTCCAGACGTTTTTCTTGACATGATAGCCAGCATCGACGAAGAGAGGCTCACTGGTATAACGCCTGCGTAAGTGTTCGGCAACGTGGTCATTACTGACTGTCAGTTCAGCGCTTGTGCTTAAATAAAATAGGTGGCTTATATCCTCTGCTTCCGAGGAATAATTTTCTTTTTTCTTAAAATTATTTTGGTTTTGCAGTTTACTAAAAGATTGGCCGAACACCTACACATTCACGAAGGCGATCGCGGAGGAGCTGGTGCGCACGAACGCCGGGGACCTGCCTGTCTGCATAGTGAAGCCGCCTGTAGGTAATGACTTGCGCATAGCTTTCTTATTACATTGTGTAGTAAAAGATTACCTACGGGCAGCTCGACTCGTTTCGTTATTTAGCATCTTTAGCCATACATACCACATTTATTTCGAGTCGCAATATCCTCATTACATATCACGCAGATGATATAGTAGTCTCATTAGTCTGTAGTATATCATTGTACTATTTTCCTGTTTAGTAAATCGTCTAAATAAAGGGTGTCTCAGTAAGAATGCACTTTTTCATTTTAAAATAAAAACAATTATTTTATGAATGCGTTGTGATTTTTTTATTGTAATGTAAAGAAGACATGTTCCGATCCACAGCTCCGATGACAGGCCATTACTTTATTTCATGAAATTTTCCATGACTTTTGCACAGAGATGTGGCTTTATCTCACCGATGACGCATTGGATTTTCGATTTGAGCTAGGAATTGTTTCGGGTTTATTCGCATAAACCCGAGATTTCACAAAACCCCAAAGAAAGAAATCGCACGTTCTTGGTGGCCAGTTGACTTCAGAATTTCGTGAGATTATGTGTTCTGGAAAACGTTGCTGCAATAAGTCGATTGTTTCACGCGCAGTGTGGCAGGTTGCGCCGTCCTACTGAAACCACATGTTGTCCAGATTCATGCCGTCCAGTTGAGGCCACAAGGAGTCCGTTATCATATTCCTGTAACGAATGCCGTTCACAGTCACTGCAATTTCGGCCTCATTTTCAAAAAAGTAAGGTCCAATTACGCCGCCTGACTAAAATCTGCACCAGACAGTTACTCGTTGTGGGTCCATTTGTTTCTCATGGATTACATCAGAATTTTCTGAGTCCCAAATTCGACAATTTTGTGTATTCACGAAGCCATTCATATGGGAAATGCGCTTCATCGGAGAAAATGACTTTTCCCGAAAAATTGGCATCGACTTCACTTTGAACAAATTGCCGGCGCTTTCCGTGGTCTGCTGGTTTGAGCTCCTGAGTTAACTAAATCTTGTACGCATGAAGGTGGAGGTCTTTAGTCAAAATTCACTACGTAGTGCTTCTTGAAATTTGACGTTGTTGAGAACGATGTCGAATTGATGTTTTTCGGCGACACTCTCGTTTACAGCGGCAATGTTCTCAAGAGACCGACCGGTACGTGGACGCAAAGGATTCTTATTATCCATAATTGACCCAGTTTCTTCAAATTTTTTGAACCACTCTTCGAATGGTTGACACATTAGGTGCACTTTCTCGGCTGAAAATTTAGCGAAGTTTGCGAGCGGTTCCAGCGTAACTTTCCCCATTTTTGTAATGAGTTTTCACAATTATAACGCGTTGTTCTTTCGAAAAGCTCTCCATTTTTAATAATCGGAATAAATAGAGGTGACAGCTGTCAAATTGCAGAGTTGCCATTTGCATGAAAAAAAAAACAGTTTTAAAAAGTGCACTCTTACTGAGACACCCTATATATTACTTAGAAATGTTATTTATCTAAAATTACTAATTCTATCTTTTGATCTTTACTTTATTGCCTGCATCAGTGGCTTGAAACAATATGTTGTTATTTTTTTAAATAATTTGTATTGCTTTAAACCAAAACTAAAATACTGCCAGCATCTTATAGACTTTGTCTGTCAGTTCATTTATACTTTTGGCCTCTACAACAGCCTTAGTGTCATTAGCAAAGGCTATAAAATTAATGTCTGGAATGATTTTTTTTTAAATATAATTTATCAAATTTGTCAAAAGGTATAACTAGAATATCATCGCTTGCACGGTAGTGGAGAACTCTACAATTCTTAACGAAACAATTTCTTTGTTAATTTCAGTGGGTGCTTCTTTTGTTGAGCCGTCACCAGGATGGATGGATCACAAAATGGTCATGTCATCAATTATGGGGGTAAGTACAAGAACTTGATGAATATCTCAAACTTTCAAGCTGACATATTCCACACTCAAGGTAATTTATTCATTATTTAATTAATTACAACGATTGTCTAACAACCAATATTAAAGTAACTAAACCAAAATAAAATTTTCAACAACATGTAGGTACTTACTCGTTAATCAATCCCTCTCATAGTACTTCTGATGTGCTAATAAAATCATCTTCCATTCATCTGCAAACAGATCGTTAGTTGTATTGGAATCTAAGAGACCATTTAGTGCAACCAAAGTGCGAGGTATTGGAGACTGAGCACGGGCAACAGTGTGACACTGATTTACGAATGTGTGGACTGATATTTAGGAATTATTTTATTTTTAATAAAAGGAATCTATTGCTTAACGTTATTAATATTAAATGCCGTGATTAAATATCACGGAACAGTAGGCGTTTTGAACCGACATACTATCGAACTAATGAGCAATCGCTGTAGGGTTTTTCGCAACAGAATTTTTCGCACAAACGTTACATCGCACCAATAAAGCATCGATGGAATAAAACATCGTACAACTCAATTATCGACACACCGTGTTCGATATTATAAAAATCGAATCGTCAAGTTTCGCAGACAAACCCGGCTAAAACACTCCTCACCAGAACAAATTGTGTTGGAAGCTCACGAGTGCACGCATGTTTTCTCGTGCACTTTGAGTGAATCGATTGCCATGGGGTGATACAAGTGATGCCAGGAAGAAAGAACCTGGTGGTATCGTTCACACCGGCGGACTATGTTAACAACGCCATAATAGCTACCGGCGGAGACATCCCCATATACACCATCGAAGAGTTTTATTGTGGTTTAATTATATGTGTGAGACTATGAGCGAGAAAAAGAAATATTATTTATGTTTAAGTTTTATTTTTTAACATATTTTTTTTTTAGATTTGATTATAAATGTATTTTTAGGTTTCTTCTGCACTGTCGCATTACATAAAGGCCTGTAAAGATAGTCCTAAAGAGGATATACAAAATGTTAAGTTTTGTGTAGAATCCTTCACGGTCAATTAAGACTTTTCTGTTTCAATTCCAGTTCTTGTTAGGGATTGCCATGGGTGTGATACACGTGTTGCCAGGAAGAAAGGACCTGGTGGTATCATTCGCACCGGTGGACATTGTTAACAACGCCATAATAGCTGCCGGGTGGGACTCGGTGCAGAACCGCCAGCTCTGCGGCGGAGACATCCCCATGTACACTGTTAGCAGCTCGCGTTCTGGGATGAAGTGGGGTAAGTACTAACAACCACTGAATATAATGTACAGCTGAAAAGACTTCACTACACCGTTTCACTAACTCGCACTGCCTCGTTATCTCACCACTAACTCGACCCGCCTGGTGACGTCGCACCACCCGACCAACTTATACCGCCTCGCCTCTTGGCAGCTCCTCACTTACTCGCAGCTCCTCGCGACATCGCACTATCTCACTAACTTAAACCGCATCACCTCCTTGCACCGCCTCACCTCCTTGCACCACCTTACCAACTCGCACAGCTTCGCCATCTCGCACCGCCACACTAAATCTCACCACCTCACTACGTACACCGCCTCGCAATCTTACACCACTCCACTAAATCGCGCCACCACGTAACCATGCACCTGAAATCAAATTGATATTAACATTGAGAAACAGGGAATTTTACATCCAAAGAAACTATTCTATTCACAGGCCAGTTTGGTGGTACTCTTGCAAGCGATGAGTTCTACCGTCTCAGCACACCAAAAGCAGTGTGGTACTGCTATGCCCTCGAGACTGAAAACAGGGTGATCTACTGGGTGCTGGCCTTATTTCTGCACTACATCCCCGGCTATTTCCTTGATGCTGTGGTCTCTATGCTCGGCGTCAGGCCCAAAGGCGTGCCTTCGTGAGTATCTTTACTAACAGAGAAAATTTAAATACTAATGTCCAAACATTGAAATGTACTGAAGTTCCCTCAGTTTTTCAAGGGTTTCAAGATTTGTACGGAGTCATCAATTCACTTGTATTATATGAACTGGATTTTGTTAGCATTTTAAAACTTCATGTAGTAATAGCACATATTGTGACAAAACTGTTTTAGAGGTATGTAGAATAGAGTTTAAAAAATTCCACATACCTCCGATGAAAAGGAAAAATCTTACAATCAGACGGGTGCTATGTTTGATCCAGGCAACGGCCCGCTTTTTTTCCCCGTCGTTTTTATTTGATATAAAGTAGTGCTTGACTGCGATCCCACCTGATGGTAAGCAGTGATGCAATCGTTGGTGGTGAGTGGTGAGGTGCACTAGTTTATTAAGAGCCTATTCACTCTAGCCTTGAAGATACCCAAATTATAATCTGATGGGAAGACCGCAGCAGACAAATTGTTCCAGTCCTTCGATGTACGCGTTATAAACGACGAGGCGAAACGCCTAGTCCAAACCGTTGCTCCACAAGTGGGTGGTATAAATTAGTAGGTCCTCAGTAGATCGGTTGCGGCGAAACCCGTACTGTCGGTCATTGAGGAAATCGTTACCTTCCAGGTATGCCATAAGGCGCGAGTTCAATACACGCTCCATAATCTTGCAGAATATGGAGATTATTGAAATCGGCCGATAGTTGGCAGGATCGAGACGACTGCCCTTTTTGGGTACGGGTTGCACATTGGCAAGCTTCCAGGACTTGGGGACTATACCAGTCCTAAACGAGAGGCAATACAAGCGTGTCAATACAGGAGACAACTCGGGTGCACAAGCCTTGAGAACAATCTAGTCCACTAGCTTTATTCACGTCTAGACGACACAGTGCTCTCAGAACCTCTCTGTTTCTTTTATGAACTTCGGGCATCGAATTATCGCAGTGAGGCAGAGTCGGTGGAGTAGCACCGCTGGTGTCAAGACGAGCAATATGGGCGAAAAAAATGCAAAGAGACTTACTTTCTCTCTCGCCTTATGAGCCAGTGTTCCATCAGGTCTTACCAGTGGAAGCAATGTGGGCCGACAGAAGTTCGCCTCGACCGATTTGGCAAGAGACCAGAACGTTCTGCTACCGTCCGGTACACACGGTATGTACATACGGTTGTACAAAGAGCTTTGCGCCAATATGGGTAATGCGGTCGAAGCGAGATTCTTTAGTGCCTTTTTGTAGGACTTGGCAGCATGGCTGAAGGCTCTTTTCTTTGAACTCAGATCCGGAGCTTTACGATCACGAGCGTCAGCCCAGGCGAGAAACGCCGAATGCTTACGCTCTTTAACTTGAACGCAATCGGTGTTAAACCATAGGTGAGCTGAGCCACCGATGGGTACGTCGCTATAGGGGATGAAATAATAATAATAATAATAATAATCTGTGGCCCGGCTGTCAAGTCGACTGACAAGAAATTTTTTCTCCGAAATATTTTTCGATAAATTTATTCTAAACACCTAATTACAATGTCCACCCACCCAAAAACATTAAGAAAAAAAAAAGAATAATAGTGAAATTACCGGATACCTACCATATTATAAATGAAAAACATGGCAACGCAATAAAAACAAACTGATATGCTGAGAGAATGCTGACTAGAAGCCGGGCGAAACAACCATTCACACACCCAACATCTTCGGGTTCGTCGCTCAGCTCCGCCTCGCAGCCGCCGGGACCAGCGCCAGCCGTGAGTCCAGTGATTCCGGTAGCTGCAGTTGCGTCGAGCTCGAGCGACGAATATTTCTCGCCGCCGACGACACCACCACCAGCGCGTCGACGGGGAAGAGGCCGACCTCCGGCCAGCTTGGGACCTCGAGGCCCTCCGACCTCTGATAGGGTCCCCGCTGCCGGTGGAAGTGTGCAGCGCATGAGATGGACACAATCCATTAATGAAAATGTCATGCGCTCATACTTTGGGGCTACAGAGGGGGGAACTAACCTGACTGCGTACCGTGGTCGGATGCTCTCTCTGTTTCAGGTGCTTGAGCCAGCTGTCAACGTCACAGCCCAACGACTGTCGGATCAGGTACGGGTCATCCAGCGTAGCCGTATGTTGGATGATGCTGTGCTTGATAGACTGCGCCTGGAATCGCAGAGTAGCCGTGTTTCACCTGCTACACCACCGGTCGCGGAGCAACTTCAACCCAGTGCTTCACCGCGACCCGACCACGTTGGTGACGCCGATGATGACGCGGCTATATCTGTGAGTACCCAGTGCAATGAACGATTGAGGAGCGCTTTGGAGGACGCTTTTCGGGAGTACCGCTCCACTCCGCCGGGGCTTAGACCTCGACTACCTCGTTTGCCCATGCACAAGAGAAATAGGGCGCTGGTGTGTGCTTTAGATTCGGAGCTATCAAATTGTTTTGATAGCAGCGAAGACCTCACTGATACCCACTCAATCTTGTACTGTGGGGCTGTAGCGGCATGTCGCGTAGCTCACTGTAAATTTCCTAATTTTGACAGAGCTACACGACCAACCGTGCCGGCCTGGCAGTGCAGGATTGAGCGCCGTATCGGTGAGGCTAGAGCACTCATCGGCAAGCTTATCTGCTTCAGGGAGGGCAATACTCGCCCTAGAGTGATGCGCTTTGTGAGGCGGGCATTCTCGGGAACTGATATTAGTCCTCGAGATTATCTGCCCTGCGTCACAGAGCGTATCGACTTCCTGAAGCAGAAGATCTATGCATGGGCAAGCCGTATTCGTCGGTATAAGCGCCGAGTGGAGCGGTACACTCAGAATCGCACATTCCAAAGTAATGAAAGGTGGGTTTACAGGGCTTGGGAGCGACCGGACCAAGGTGTGACTGATACACGCCTGCCGGATGATAACGCCATGTGTTCATTTTGGCGCAGCATCTGGTCGGCGCCTGTCAGTCACATCGAGGGTGATTGGATCCGAGAGGTCGAGCGCACATGTGATCTTTTACCAGAAATGGGGGCAATTACCATCAGCCCCCAAGATGTAGCCCGTGCAGTCCGTCCGTTGCCTAACTGGAAATCTCCTGGGCCGGATGGGCTGCACAATTTCTGGATAAAATGGTTCCAAAGGTCACATGCTCGCTTGGCATCTCAGTTCCAGTCTGCCTTAGAGTCAGGGTCGCTACCCCCCTTCCTAACAACAGGAATAACCCACCTGCTCCACAAATCAGGTAGTACTGCGGATCCTAAAAATTATAGACCGATCACGTGTTTACCGACGGTCTATAAAGTTCTTACATCCATTCTGAGAGCTAAAATCAATAGTCATATTGAGACAAATTCTATCATGTCAGCCTCTCAGAATGGATGTAGGAACGGGTCCCGCGGTACTAAGGAGCTGCTCCTCATCGATATGGCCATAAGCCAACAGGTTCGACGTTCTCGAAAGAATTTGTCGGCATGTTGGATAGATTACAAGAAGGCCTATGACTCTGTTCCTCATACATGGCTCATGACGGTGCTAGAACTGTACAAAGTTGATACAACTCTGCGCACCTTCTTGATGTCGTGTATGGGGCAGTGGAGAACAGTCCTTCGCTATCCGGGATGTCGACAGATTCGGGGGAACAGTGAACCGATAAGGATTGAGCGTGGCATATTCCAGGGTGACAGTCTGAGTCCTCTGTGGTTTTGCCTAGCCTTGAACCCTCTCAGCACACTGCTGGAGGGTACTGGCTTAGGCTTCCGGTTGAAAAGAGGTGGTCAGGTCATATCTCACCTTCTTTACATGGATGATCTGAAACTCTTTGCCCCCAACGACTTGCAACTGATGGAGCTACTAAAGGTAACTGAAACCTTTAGTAGTGCCATCAGGATGGAATTTGGTGTGGACAAATGTGCAGTCATGCATGTAAAGCGAGGAGAGATTATGGAATCCGTGGGAATTCAACTTACGGATTCCATACACCTTAGATCCCTCTGCTCAACTGAAACTTACAAGTATTTGGGTATGTCGGAAGCGTTAGGCATCAATGCTGATGACGTGAAACGGTCGTTGAAGGAGCGCTTCTTCGGCCGCCTGAATAAAGTTCTGAATAGTCTTTTATCAGGCGGGAACAAGGTGCGCGCTTTCAACGGTTGGGTCATGCCGGTGTTGATGTACTCTTTCGGCATACTCAAATGGACTCAGACAGAACTTGACGCCTTGGATAGGAGGGTCCGCACACTGCTTACCGCAAATCGGATGCATCACCCACGGTCTTCGGTGATGAGACTGTACATCCCGCGGAAGTGCGGGGGTCGCGGCTTCTTAAATGCTAAGACCCTACACAACCGCGAGGTGTGCAGTCTCAGGGAATATTTCCTGGAAACCGACGTGGGCATGCACCGAGATGTGGTAGCGGTGGACAAGGGCCTCACTCCGCTCTCCTTGGCTAACGAGAACTGGCGCAAACCTATAATACTGGACACTAATGACCGCAGGGAAGTATGGCAGAGCAAGGAGCTTCACGGACGCTTTTACCGGGCCTTACATGGGCCCTCTGTAGACCTATTAGCGTCCGTATCTTGGCTCCGTTTTGGTGACCTCTTCGGGGAAACCGAAGGTTTTGTCTGTGCGATAATGGACGAAGTTATGATGACGAACAACTACCGGAAATATATTGTGAAGGACGGTACGGTTGACATCTGTCGGGCATGCCACCGGCCCGGGGAATCAATCCGACACATTATTTCTGGATGTTCTCATCTAGCTAACGGAGACTATTTGCATAGGCACAACCTCGTAGCCAGGATTATCCACCAGCAACTTGCTCTTAAATACAATCTTGTGGAAACAGAAGTACCGTACTATAGGTATGTGCCCGACCCAGTTCTCGACAATGGCAATATCTCATTGTATTGGGATCGATCTATAATCACTGACAGGACTATTGTTGCCAATAAGCCTGATATAGTGGTCATAGATCGACTAGAGCGTCGCACAATGATTATTGATATAGCGGTCCCTCATGACGAGAACCTCGTGAAAGCTGAGAAGGAAAAACAAACTAAGTATCTTGACTTGGCTCGCGAGGTTGTCGACATGTGGGAAGTGGACACAGCAGTCATTGTGCCGATAGTCGTTACGGCCAATGGCTTAATAGCCAAGAGCCTCGACCAACATCTGCGGAGGCTCTCGTTAGGCAGTTGGATCAAGGGTCTGATTCAGAAGGCAGTACTCCTGGACACGGCGCGTATTGTCCGGAGGTTTCTCTCTCAGGAGCCCTGACCACCGGTAGCTTGGACCCTGTTCCCGATGCCGGTGGGCTACTATTTTTTATATTTTTAAATGTTTTTTTTTTGTATAACCTTCTATAGAAAATATTTAAAAATGTAATTTATATGTATATACAAATAATAAAAGGAAATAATAATAATAATAATAATAACTTTATTGACACAAGTCCTTACAACATACTTAATATCAGTTTAAGTTCACAATAATTAAAGGCGCACAAAAGTTGATACCCTGACTCCTAAACTAGGAATTCCTGTGTCTTAGGAGTCAGTGTTCTACTGCTACTTAGACACTATAAACCCAATTATGTACGAATTTTGAGCTGACAAGCTGATATTGCACCAAAAATACGAGTATGTTAGGTACATAGTAAAAAAAAAGCAATTAAATTAAAAGTAAAAGATTGAAAAGTTAAATTAAATTAAAAGTAAAATGACTGTCTGGTGATTGAGAATTGTGTTTCTGATGTGTGAGCGTGTGTGGGTGTGAGTGTGTGTAGGTGTGAGTATGTGTGGATGTGAGTGTCTGTGGGTATGAGTGTGTGAGGGTGTGAAAGACGTGGTGCCGAAAGAGTATGTTTGAATTGATACGAAAGAATTATGTAAGGGCGATTAGTAGTTCCTCAGTTTGGGCGTAGTTCAGGAGATACAGCATGTTCTTCACCTTAGCCTTTACTTCGTGTTTGTTTAATCTTGCTATTTGTATGGTCTTATTAATATTTTTGTAAACAAGAGAACTCAACACATACAGCTGTCTTCTGGCAAAGGTGGTTCTATGCGCAGGGGTTGGGCAGACTATTCTTTGACCTCGTTTATTTGAGTCTGGAGGTGGTACTAGGTTATGTTTCCAAAGAGTGGTTCTGAGTACAAATAGCTGTCGAACAGTTAAAAGTTTGAGCTCAGTGTAAAGCTGATGAGTCGGATAGCGAAAGGGCTTTTGTAGCATAACCTTAAGTACTGCCCTTTGCGCGCGCTCCAACTCGATGAATTTAGTTTTGGCCGATCCACCCCAAGCCAGAATACAATAGCTGATGATGGACTGGCAAAGTGCAGAATAGACCATTTTTAAAGTCTCTAAGTCAGCAGAGTTCCGCAATGACTTGAAGAGGTGAATGGTTTTCCTGACCTTACTGGCAGTATATTCTACATGTTTGTTCCATTTCAATCCATCATAGATCATTACGCCCAAATATTTGACAGATGTTACTGAGGGGAGCTCTAGGCAGGAGCAGATCGAGGTGTTCCGACAGGTGTGAGCTCTAACTGTGTATATGTTTGGGGGTTTCGTACTAGCATGAATAGAGAACGGAATGTAATTTGTTTTTTGTAGGTTCAGGGTCAGTAGGTTTTTGCTAAGCCATTGTGAGACACTTCGCAGAGATTCTTCAACATTATTTTTCACCTCAGCCCAGCTCCTCCCATGTACCACAATGGCTGTGTCATCGGCATAAGTGAATATATTGGCAGATGGTAGACTGAGGGTGCACAAGTCATTGATGTAAATAAGGAAGAGCGTTGGGCCGAGGACACTGCCTTGTGGAACTCCATATGACATCGTCTCATCAGCACTGGTATGTGCTCCTATATTCACACAGATTCTTCGGTCAATCAAGTAACTCTTGAACAGATCGTGAACAATGCCTCGTATGCCGATTCTTTGCAGCTTGAATAGAAGAGTGGGAACAGAGACTGTGTCCAAAGCTTTTGTTAAATCAAGGAACAGACCCAGGCATTTATGTTGATTGTCTAGTTTCCTAGCTACAAGTTCAGTTAAGTCTAGCACTGCATCTTCAGTAGATACGCCTTTTTTGAAGCCGTACTGATTTTTTGCTATTATGTTGTATTTATGTAGGTAGTTTATAAGTTGTTTATTTATAACTTTCTCCAGTATCTTTGACATAACAGGTAGTACAGCAATGGGTCTATAATTTTAATAAGTTTAATAAGTTTAATAATAATCAAATACATTACACATGAATGTTAACGGTGATCCCCAAACTAGACGTTAGTCTGTATCATGGGGATCAGAGTTGTACAAATTCTATATATACAAAAGGTGATTGTTCTATATAAGTATACATGGTGATTATAAAACAAAATCAAACTAATAGTGAAGTTAATGAATAAATAAAAAAAAAAAGGAGAGAACGACACAAGTATTTTAAAAATAAAAATAAACACGAACATAAGAAAAAAATAATAATAATAATAGCAAAAATAATTTAAAAGTGGTACTTAATAATAAATACTCATATCGAATTCCAGTTAAATGTTGTGTGCGTGAGTGTTATAATGAGAGTGAGTGTGTGTTTGTGTGTGTGTGTGTGTGTGGATGAGAGTTATGATGATGGTGTAGGAATGAGATTAGGAGTGCTGTCAGTTTATACAGTCTTTCGACTTGGTATGCAACTATTTAAAAATGATCCTTTCTGTTTCGTCGTAGGAGAGTGAGAGGAGCCAGTCCTTTATTATCTTTTTGCACAAGGGTATTTTGAGATCTATTATATTGCAGTTCTTTACAGCTTCGTTATATATGCGTGGATATAAATAGTTTGAGGAGCGTCTTGCCATAAGAGAGTTTCCTTGAGGAGTGGGTATCCTAAAAGTTCGCTTTGATATTATCTCCGCATAGTCTGTTCTGGATTTCAACTGTTTGTGCATTTGAAGGACTGCATTTAGAATAAAAAGCTGTCGGACACGGAGGATAGGGAAGTCTTTGTAGAGTTGGTCGGTAGGATACATTAAAGGTTTCCTGAGCATAACTTTAATGACGGCTCTTTGTGCTCTTTCTGCTTCAATAAGTGTGGCTTTACCTGCGCCACCCCAGACAGAGATACCATATTGGAGGACGGACTGGCAGAGACCATAGTACACAATACGCAGTATAGGGGAGGGTGTGCAGTCGCGTAGTTTTTTCATTATGTAAATGAGTTTCCTGACTCTGCCGGACAGTGCGTGTATTTGCGGTTTAAAAGATAAATTTTCGTCTAAAGTAATTCCTAAATATTTTATGGAGGTTATACGCTCAATCTCAGTGCACGAGCAGCCCGAAGATCGATTATTAGGATTATGAGAGCAAGTATGAAGTGTGAGAGTGAGATGTTGGGGTGGACTTGATGCCTTGGTTTTATAGAAGGAAATTATCTTAGTCTTTTTTGCGTTTAAGGTTAGTAAATTGCTATCAAGAACTTTAGATATTTTGAGTAGTCCTTCTTCCGCATAGCTGTACACCTGGTCCCAATTTTTACCATGAAAAATGATAGCTGTATCATCTGCATACGCTATCATTTCTGAGCTGCTAACAGAGGTATTTAAGATTATTTACACAATCTCTGTTCCCACTTTTATATATTGGGTGGATTACGGCTTTTTTACACGTATTAGGGAATATTCCTGTGGCAAAAGAACAATTTACTATGTGAGTAATAAGTGGTACTAGGACATATCGACATAGCTTTATAACTTTGACAGGAATACCATCCCAGCCAGTGGCACAGTCCTGTTTAAGGCCTGAAATAATGGAGTCCACTTCTGTATTATCCACTTCGAGAAGAACAAAGGAGCTAGGTGGAGACGTGCTAGAAGTGATGTGTGGTGGAGAAAATTGGACCGCGGTGTTAATTGTAGATGCCAACCTTTGCCCAATGTTCGCGAAGTAGTTACAGACGAGATTAGCTGCATGACGTTTATCTGAGACTGTACTCAATAACTCATAGGGAGGGTTGCTTTGCCTTTTGCTGTATGTAATTTCTTTGATTTTATTCCACAGTTTTTTAGGGTTATTTTTAGCTTTGAGTAGCTCATTCTGTTCGTATAACCTTTTAAGCTTTCTGAGTAGGCTGTTACAGTAGTTTCTATAACGTTTATAAGATATTTGTATTATAGGGTTGTCAGGGGATTTCCTTGCTTTTTTGTGAAGTTTATCACGGTGGCGAATGCACCGAAGTAAGCCAGGGGTAATGCAAGGTCGAATATGTCTGTCTTTTTTAGGAATGGTTACTATTTTTGTGTGGCTAATTATAGCGGTGTGCAAAATTTCAGTAAGTGTGTCGGCCGCTAAATTAGGATCATTTGTTCTCAGTACTTTTGAGAAATCTTGGACTTCGATATGGTTTTTTAGGTTAATGTAGTCAATTTTTGGTATTTTGGAGGCCGGCACCAAACTTCCGGAGAGGTGTACGTTATTAATAGTTAATAGAATTGGGAGGTGATCAGTAACATGTGATTCAATTACAAGTAAAGAGGCTGTTTTGTCCGTTTTGAGCATAGCATGGTCTAAGCAGCTGTTTATTCTTGTAGGTATTCGGTGGGCGGGTAACAGGCCATGTGTGGCATTAAGCGTTAAGTATTCGGTAGCACGTTCATCTAAATCAATAGGTCGGATGTCTATGTTTGTGTCCCCGATTAGGCAGATATTTTTGTAGTTTTTTAAGGACAAGAGGATATTGTCTACGCTATTCAAAAAGTTGTCGAACTCAAGTCTAGTATTATACGACGGGGAACGATATACAGCTGCAAATGCGAGTTTATTTGTGATTTCACATGTTAGGCAATTTCCATTTAGAAAATCGGGTTCTTTAATAGTGCAACTAATGTTATCTTTTATATAAATAACAATACCGTCATTCTGGTTGGCCGTCCGTTTTGTATAATATGAGGTATAACCATTCAGTACGGGGAGATTCACCACTTTACTTAGCCAGCACTCCGTAAGCACCAATACATCACAGCTAACATTGAGTAAGTTTATTAAAACTATAAGTTCATCAAAATTTTTATTTATGCTTCGTATATTTATGTGGAATATTTTAATATGATGGTTCGACCCTAGCAAGTAATTTGAGCAATCCGACGGTGGGCATTTATATGATTTTGCTACTTCAAAATCGTCTAAGTCAGTTGTAATAATAGATTGGAGAATATTAGCCATTTGTAAGAAATGATATACAATAATATGATACGATAGTGCTCCGAAGTATTAGGTATATATACCAAGCTCAAGAAATAGAAACTAGTGTAGTGAAATATAGGACACCAATTGTGTGGATTAGTTACGTAAGGTGTGGTTAAACATGTAATTGTATTTGTGTGTTCTGTGTTGTAGTTTGTGTATTTTGAATGCAGTTTATAATAGGTCACATAAAAATTCGACAGCGAAATGATCGGAACATGACACCTCATATCGTATGCCTATACCCAGAACAGTTTCTTTTGCGACTTCAGTAATGATGACATGGTCCAACCAAGACGTAGTTCCGTAAGCATTACTAAGGAAAGTATATGTACCTGAATCCAGTCCCAACCATTCCACGTCAGCACACGTCCACTGTTGCTCAGCACAGAACTTGAAAAGCTCATTGCCAAACAAGCTGCCTGGGTTAGCGTTGAAATCCCCTAGTATGTACACTGTGTCAATACCACTGGTCTCTAAAATCGCACTAATCTCGGCAAGACAACTCACAAAAGTCTCAAAATTGTCAAGACTATCCGTGGGCATATATACCGACATCACCAATAACTCGCGTTCATCAAACACTACCCTAACGGCTACTCTACGCTCACTAACACAGTCTACGACTGAAACCGATTGAAACACACTTTTACGCCATAGAAGAGCCACTCCGCCATATGGCCTGCCCTTCAGCATCCCCTTCGAAGTGTCCACTGAAGATTTCCCGGTATACGCAAAATCTTCATCAATTTCTCCTAAGTATGGAATGTCGTCCGGTAATAGCCATGTCTCTTGCAAAGCCAAAAAATCTGCCGTATGACACAATGTCCTGACGTATTCAATAGAGTTCTTAACAGAATAGCAGTTAAAACTCACTAACTTAGTTCTGTTTATTCTTTTGCCTGTATTGTGCCCCATTATCCTTATTTTTAAATTCAATAAATTTTCTAACAGTTACACCTTCAGGCCATAAGGTGTCATCCAGAAACAGTGAGAGCTTTGCACTAGGCACCTGCATTTTATACGAACTGTACTGCCTCTGCACCCTCGCTTTTATCTTCTGCAAAGTGACACGAACTCGGGTTTGTTCTAATATATAGTCAATAATGTCTGTCTCTGAAGTGCTTCTGTGAACATTATTGATAAACAAAGGTACTTGTATATCTGCAGCTTTGAACTTTTCACTGCCTGACTTTCGTGCTTTGCCCTCCAATGTACTAAAACGATTTTTTTAATCTCTTTTGTTGTACTAAAATTCATTGCTCATTCGGTTTCTCAGCCTTCCATTGCTTTTCTGTATTAATGACATTCACATTCGTACTACACTCCACCCGATGCATTGGCGGGGATGACTCAAGCGAAGACGGCTGCGGTGGCGCATTCCCACTTGAAGTCACAGTACGAGCGCAGTCTTTCACTTGCGCTGGATCTTGCCGGTTGGGCGTCGCAGGGGTACGCGCAGGCTCGGGCGCGGGCGCCGGGGATCTCGACACCTCAGGCGCCGGCGCGATCGCTCGCGCCTCATCGACACACGTAAATCTCGGCAATGACTCACATCGCCCAGCCATACTTTGTGTTGTATGTTCCGCGTCCGATACAGGGGGTAGGCCGGCCGGCCCACTATCCAAAAAGTAACTGTTTGATAAGTTATTAGCTTGGGGCTAGACGGTGATGTGTGATAGTTGTGGAATATATTATATTATATTATATTATATATTATTATTATATTATTACTTCCACCTCTTTTTTTACTAATATAACAATCAAAGTTATTGTTCACCAAAGATGCATTTTTCAAATTAGTTAGTTCATTTTTTACTTCGTTAAACTTTTCCTCGGTAACGTACGTGTCTTTAATTGTTCTTAAATCATTTTGAATGATCAGCATATCCTTTAGAAGCTTTATCGGATCAACATGGTCAAAATGAATTGGGGGTAGCTTCTGTAAGTCTCTTGCAACAAAAACTGGAATTAAATCCGGATCGGTCTCTTTAAAAAGGCTTACAACGTCAAATAAATCTCTCTTTGAGCGTCCATCCTTCCTCCTATTTATCATTTTCTTCGAGGTAGGCACTGATTGGAACAGCAAGCTCTTTGCACTTTCGATCTCCTCCGAAGAAAAACTCGACACACACAGATTCACCAAACTTTCTTCGTTCAAAACGTCTACTTTATTTTGAACAAAGGCTAATAATTCGCTAACAACTAAATTGCACTGATTGCATTTTATAATATTATTAGACGTCATCCTCATGCGATGAGTCACCAACACCGACGCGATAATAGATAGATACGTTCGCTCGCTAGCGCTTGCGTGCGCGTTTAAATCGCGTAAAAAACTTGCCAAAGAAGAATTGCGTGATTTAGGATTTCGAATTTCAATTCCTATGTGGTGTCATAGATGTTACTACACTGTGTATCTCAAACAACTAAGAGCAGCCAACTCAAGGTACATTTTATACAACCACTCCTAAGTGATTATGATGTTATTACACATCCTTGTTCAGATATTCTGGACACACAGATATGTAGTGGATATTATCTAGGCTTCTTTAGAAATAAATAAAAAAAATTGTTTAAAACTAATCCAGTAAAGACCTCTGAAAATTTGCTATTTTACGTGAACTTTGGCCCTCCATAATGTACTCATATGTTAAAAATATAAAAAAAACCGGGCAAGTGCGAGTCGGACTCGCGCACTCGGTTCCGTTCCGTATAAACTTGGTAAATTGCGACTTACGACTTACGATATATGATGTATAAAAAAAAATCGTTACTTACTAGATCTCGTTCAAAACAATTTCCAGTGGGAGTTTGCATAGTAATGGTACATCATTTATATATTTTTTAATTTTATGATTCTCTTATTTTAAGTTACACACATTTTACCACTTTGGAAGTGTCTCTCGCGCAAACTATTCAGTTTAGAAAAAAATGATATTTGAAACCTCAATATCATTTTTAAAGACGTATCCAAAGATAATCCACACGTATGGGGTTGATGAAAAAGAAATTTACTATTTCTTTCACTTACCAAGTTTCAACAGTATAGTTCTTATAGTTTCCATGGCTATGGCATACGGATGGTATAGGCTGTGACATACGGACGGACAGCCAGGCAGACAGACATGACGAATCCATAAGGGATCCGTTTATTCCATTTGGCTAACCCTAAAAAGTGCTTCTATAGAAGCCTTGTACATTTTTTCAAGATTGTAAATGATGACAATTTTTCTCAAAAACTTTTCAGGGTTTAAAAAAAAAACAAATATTTCCTGGAACAAGTTATATAAAATGTTCGAGCAAATTAAGAAATCACCATTACAGGCATTATCTTTCTTTTTCGCGTTGCCATCCATCAAACATCACGTTCGATTGCTTTAGATGGAGCAATAGGCTTTTAAACCATGCTGAACGTTGACAATTAGCGAATCGGGAAGGACCACCTTAAGTGCCGGCGCCGGTGTGGGCGCCGTCGCTGCGAAAGCGAGTGGCGGCCTGGCTGAACGCCTGTGAAGCGGCGAGCCTCCTTGCTGGCCTACCACCATGGGATTTGGAAGCAACAGTCCTTGCACACATGCACGACTTACGCGTGGAGATGCAACGCCGGGGCGAATCTCCGCTGCTGCGACAAATCGCGGCATGGCGGACAAAGTTCCGGCGGGATCTCATGGTGAAATGGCGAGAGCGACTGTCGCAACCCAGTGCTGGGCACGCCACGATCGAGGCGGTAAGGCCCCTCTTTGAGGAGGGGCTGGAAAGGCCTCACAGCGTCGTCACCTTCCGTTTGGCGCAGGTGCTAACCGAACACGGCAAGTTCGGGCCGTACCTGTACAAGATTCGTGCAGAGACGACGCCCGGGTGTCACCACTGTGCGGACCTCCCGGAGGACACGGTGGAGCACACAGTTGAGGTGTGCCCCGCTTGGGAAGAGCATCGCCGTATCCTCGTGGGGGCGATCGGCGGCGATCTCTCGCGCCGGGGCTTGGTTCAAGCCATGCTCCGGAGCGAGGAGGAGTGGCAGGCGGTCGCCTCTTTTTGCGAAGCAGTAATGCTAGCAAAGGAGGAGGCCGACCGCATCAGGCAAAGGCGCATACGCCACCGCCTCCACCGGGATTCCAATCCCGATTTCCGGCCACCGTAGGCGCGGGCTTGCGAACGGTGGGCAATGGGTAGCTAGCTGTCCGTCGTCCGGTAACAAACCGGTCCGAGCTCAAGTCGTCTATGGCGCGTACTGTTCCCGCGCGCCTCAAGGAGTTGTCAGCAAACTGTAGGGGCCCAGCAGGGCCGAAGCCTACTGGGGCCCAAGGTTATGTGAAAATGTCACCACGGGCCCTGGGACAAAGGCAATGAATGGAAGGGTAGGTTTTTAATCAGTAAAAGTCTGACACTATTTCCCGCCTCACCCAAGGGCGGGATTTGTCATTGGATGATTTTACCTACCATAAAAAAAAAAACCTTAAGTGCCGGTGGTTGAGAGAGCCCACTAGCCGATAGTGGCGCATGTGCTTTTTTTTTTTTTGGTGGTGGGTAAAATCATCCAATGACATCTCCCGCCCTTGAGCGGAGCGGGAGATAGTGTCAGTCTCTTACTGACTAAAAACCCACCCCGTTCCTTCGTGGCCTTAGATACCAGGGCCGGGCTTTTCTTTCGGAAGCAAACCGTTGGCCCCAGTAGGCTTCGACCCTGCCTGCCTGCAGCTAGCAGGCTGGGTCTCTACAGTTTGCTGACAACTCCTTGAGGCGCGCGGGAACAGTGCGCACCGTTGACGACCTGGGCTTGGTCCGGATGATTACCGGACGGTCAGACAGTAAGCTACCCATAGCTCGCCGTCCACAAGCCCGCGCCTACGTTGGCTGGAAATCAGGATCGGAATCGGAATCCCCGCGGCGGTTGGGCCGTGAGGGCCGTTGCCTCTCGCGTGCGGCCTCCTCCTTTGCTAGCATTACTGCTTCGCAGAAGCAGGCAACCGCCTGCCATCCCTCCTCGCTCCGGAACATGGCCCGTACCAGGGCCTGGCGCGAGAGATCGCCGCTGCCGATCGCCCTCACGAGAACACGGCGATGCTCTGCCCAAGCGGGGCACACTTTGACCGTGTGCTTCACCGTGTCCTTCGGGCAGTCCACGCAGTGGTGGCACCCGGGCGTCGGTTCCGCACGAATCCGGAACAGGAACCTCCCGAACTTACCGTGTCCGGTGAGAACCTGGGTCATGCGGAAGGTTAGGACGCCGTGAGGTCTTTTCAGCCACGCCTCAAAGAGGGGCCTTACCGCCATAATTAAGGCGTGCCCAGCACTGGGTTGCGACAGTCGCAGTCGCCATTTCACCATGAGATCCCGCCGGAACTCTTTCCGCCATACCTCGACTTGTCGTGGCAGGGGACTTTCGCCCCGGCGTTGCACGCGCTTATCTTGCATGTGTGCAAGGACTGTTGCCTCCAGATCCCATGGTGGCAGGCCAGCAAGGAGGCTCGCCGCTTCGCAGGAAACCGTGCGGTATCCCCGCACCATTCGTATGCCGTGGCTGGAAAGACCTCACGGCACTCTTAACTTCCGCACGACGCAGGTCCTAACGGAACACGGAAAGTTTGCCAAGTTCCTGTTCCGGATCCGTGCGGAGGATTCGCCCGGGTGTCGCCACTGTGTGGAACACCCGGAGGACACGGTGGAGCATTCTGTAGAGGTGTACCCCGCCTGGGCGGAGCATCGCCGTGTCCTCGTGAGGGCAATCGGCGGCAGCGATCTCTCTCGCCGGGCCTTGGTTCAGGCCATGGTCCGGAGTGAGGAGGGATGGCAGGCGGTCGCCTCCTTCTGCGAAGCAGTAATGCTAGCAAAAAAAGGGGAGGCCGACCGCATCAGGCAGAGGCAACGGGGCGCTCGCCCCAGCCGCCGCCGGGATTCCGATTCCGATTTCCGGCCACCGTAGGCGCGGGCTTGCGGACGGCGTGCAATGGGTAGCACGCTGTCCGATCGTCCGGTAACATACCGGACCGAGCCCAAGTCGTCGACGGCGCGTTCTGTTCCCGCGCGCCTCAAGGAGCTGTCAGCAAACCGTAGAGGCCCAGCCTGCTAGCTGCAGGCAGGCAGGGTCGAAGCCTGCCGGGGCCAAGGGCCGTTTTCTGAGAGGAAGGCTCAGCCCCGGCACTATAGGCAACGAAGGAACGGGGTAGGTTTTTAGTCAGTAAGAGTCTGACACTACTTCCCGCTCCACCCAAGGGCGGGACTTGTCATTGGATGATTTTACCTACCATAAAAAAAAAAAAAAAAAAAACCTTTCGTATGCCCATGACCCTCTGTCACACGTTCAGCTGGTTCTTTGGCTTTTTCCTCAGCATGGGCGCCCATACCGGTGCTCCATAAAGGACCATGGACCGAACGATGACTGCGTAGAGCCTCCGGTAGGAGGCGTCTGGACCCCCCAGATTCGGCAGGAGCCGCTTGAGGGCAGCCCCGGTCCGATTCAGTTTGGGGGCCAGACGTCGGAAATGTTCCTCGAAATTCCATCGACTGTCGAGGACGAGTCCCAGGTATTTCATCGTCGACCCGACGCCGATGTGAATTCCTCCTACCGTTAGTTGGGAACCTGGTGGCGGCGCGTTCCGAGGGCCGTGAAAGCACATGGCCTCGGACTTGTGCAGCGCCACCTCTAGTCCCAACTGCTCGATCCTCTCCACGACTGTCGCAACCCCGCGTGTCGCTAGTTCGTCCGCCGCCTGGTACGACTCTCCCTGTGCCAGGACCAGCTTTCCGTATGCGTAGCAGACCACGCTGACCCCGCCGGGGAGGTCGCCGCGCAGCACGTAGTCGTAGCCGACGTTCCACAAGAGCGGCCCCAGTACCGATCCCTGTGGAACGCCGCACGACATCTCACGCCGTCTCCAATATCCCTGGTGACCAGGGTAGATTATGTACCCGAGTGCCGTTCTAATGCTACTCCAGGGCAGGGAGTTAAAAGCTTCGGCAATGTCCAAGGACACCGCCACGACACACCTGCCCCGGGAAACCGCATCCCCCGTCGTGAGGGCTCGCACGCGGTTGATGGCGTCCACCGTGGAGCGCATCCTGCGAAAACCGAACTGTCCGTCCGAGAAGTCCGGCCCCACCCGTGCTAGGCGCGCGACGAGGCGGTTTGCAACGACTCCTTCAAAGAGCTTGCCCACCTCGTCGAGCAGCACAATGGGCCGATACGCGGACGGAGAGTCCGCAGGGCGCCCCGGCGTCGCAATGAGAACCAGTTTTCCCGTCTTAATAATAATAATAATAATAATAATTTATTTATTTGTTAACATAGGTGAAATATACAGATCTTATGTTTAATAACAGAGCGCTATGTTGTGCCTGGCGGCGTACAAATATGATGTGCAAAAAAAATTTAACAGCCAATTTCTAATTAAAATTTACAAGCTATAAAAAAGGCATGCGGAAAAAAAGTAATCAACAGTTACAAATTCCATCTGTATTTTTGTCCGAACTCTATGATGAATTATTAAAATGTCATTATCTATATCGAGTAATAAAAAATTGCAAAATGATATTAAATGTCAATACAATTATAATATCAAAATAATTAGATAGTCCAAATAATTAATATGTCAAAATGAATACAATGTCAAAATAATTAAAACGTCAAAACAATTAAAATTCTAAACTAATTAAAATGTAAAAATATATATATATATTATAGCTATGAACAAACAAAAACAAATATATATATATATATATAATCACATATCATTACAAATCATTTGGAAAAAAATGGCACATACGCACTTACACATTATGTCATAAAAATAATATAATATAAACAGCATTAATTAATTCAATCAACAGAAACTTTTATCATCAAGAAAATCTTTAAGAGAGTAATAACATTTATCCAATAAAAGTTTTGCTAACTGTTTTTTAAATAATTTAATGGGTAATTCTTTCAAATTTATTGGTAGTCTATTATATATAAGTGGACCCATAGAAAATATATTTTTTTTAATTAAGGACGTTTTGTAACCACCTGTATAGAGTTGGCTTTTATATTGAGATCTCATAGGTCCTTTGCGAATTCTCATATCCACTATTGAAGTAAATAATTGTCTATTCATCTTAACGAATAGGGCAACTTCAAGTATGTACAAGGAAGGTAATGTTAAAATCTTAAGTGATTTAAAAATAGGTTTACAGCTTTCAGTGGGTTTCAGACCTGTCATTGATCGAAGGCAACGTTTTCGGGCCCTAAATATTCTCTCTCTGTCACTACAGTTTCCCCAAAATATGACACCGAACCTTAGTAATGAAGCAACTAAACCGTGATATGCTGTCACTAATGTATTCATATTTAACTTTTTTGAGAGATTATGGAGAATATATGCAGTTTTGCTTAATTTTTGGCACACTATTTCAGCATGATGTTTCCATGTCAATTTATCATCAATATATACTCCTAAAAACTTTGTAACTGAAGTGGTATCTACTATTTCGTTTTTATATTTAGTTATAATATTTTTTGGTATTAACCGTTGGAAGAAATGCATTACTTTGGTTTTTTGTAAATTTAAAACAAGATTATTTTTATTAAGCCAGTCTATTATTTTTTCAAGTGTATTATTTATATCTCTTTCGTATTGAGCTTCATTTGTACATTCAATTATGGCTGTGCTGTCATCAGCAAATAAAGTCATTGGATGATGTATTTGACGAGGTAGATCGTTAATATAAAGTAAAAATAACAAAGGCCCAAGTACACTACCTTGCGGAACTCCAAACTTAGTTATTCTACCACCCGATAGATATTTCAATTCACGTTTAGTTTTAGGACATATTCGCGATATTTCTGTGAATTGTTTTCGATCCGTGAGGTAAGACTTTATTAAATTTAGGACGTTGCCCCTTATACCATAGTGACTAAGTTTATTTAAAAGGATGTCATGTTTTACATAATCGAATGCCCTTGTCATGTCTGTGAATATGGCACATACAGGATTTTTTTTATCCACATTACTCATAATTACTTTTAAAAGATCAAATATGGCCATGTTGATATTTTTGTTTTTTCGAAAACCCTTTTGCTCTTCGCATAAAATATTGTGTTTAGTTACAAATGAATAAATAGATTCATAAATTATTTTCTCGAATATTTTAGAAAACACTGAAATTAAAGCCACTGGTCTATAATTCGACATGTCTTCCTTATTGTTTTTTTTATGTAAAGGTTTTATTACCACAGTTTTTAATTTATCAGGGAATATACCTGAGCTTATGCATGCATTTAGTATATGAGATAGTGGTTTAGCTATTATATCCGATACAAATTTAACCACCGTGGTAGAAATTTCGTCGTATCCAAAACTCTTTTTATTTTTCAACTGTTTTATTACACGTAAAATATCATGAGGTATTACTGGGGGCATGAATAAAGAATTGGTTATATGAGGATTACCGCTTGTATTTTCTGGATATTGACTATGTACATTTTGTGCCTGGTCAACGAATAAATCATTAAATGAATCAGCAATTTGCTCAGGGTTTGTGATTAATTTATCTTCCTTATAAATTTGTAAAATTGGTTCTTTCGACCGACTGTTATTATTAATTATTTGCCATGATGTCTTAGCTTTATTTTGCGAGCAATTAATAAGGTAGTTATTCTGAGCTTTTTGCGTGAGATTGATAATTTTTTTAAATCTTCGGGAGTAATTTTTAAATGTCTTTTTATTTTCACTTGAAGGTGTTTTTCTGTATTTCCAAAGTAGGTTCCTTTGTTTTCTGCTGCAAATTTTTATTCCCCGTGAAATCCATTTTACTTTCATATTTGGTTTTATATTAATTGATTGATTTGGAAAACATAAATCATAAAATAATTGAAACAGTTCAATAAACTTATCGTACGCCTCATTAGGGTTATCCGTATTGAATACTTCTGAAAAAGACAGGCATTGAAGGTGCTTTTTGAATAAAATTAAATTTTCTTTAGATAAATTACGTTTTTGGATGTGCCAAGAATTTATTACACATGTTTTATTAACTTTTATTTTTAAAATTTGAGCAGTATGGTCTGATAATGCGAAATCAATTATTTTACTCTCACATTTTTGTTTAGAATTATGAGCAAAGTTATCTAAACAAGTGCCGCTTTTTGGTCTAGTTGGTTCATTTAATTCCAATTTGAGATCATAAGAAAGTAGTACATTTTCGAAGTCTAATGTGAAGTTATTTCTTTTCAGTCTGTTAATATTAAAGTCCCCACACAAGACAATTTTTTTATTGGGTTTTATACATATTTTCTTGAGTAGGGTATCTAAATTATCTAAAAATAAATTTATACAGGACAAATTCGGGGGTCTATAAATGCAAACAATTATTATTCCTTGTTGACATAACTCTATTGCACAATATTCAAATATACCCGTAATAGATGAGTTGGGAAGTTCCTTGTATTTGTACCCATTTCTGATAAGAATACACGATCCCCCGCGCTTCTGTTGATTTCTCGAATAACACGCTGCAAGCTTGAAATTAGGCACATCAATTAGTGATTCCTGCCCTGAAGTAACAAAATGTTCTGTTATGCATAATACATCTATGTCTATATTTTTTTCAGTTTGCAACTCTTGGATATGCAGCGTTAACATATCAGATTTATTTAAAAGTCCAGCGATGTTTTGGTGCATAACAGTCAAGTGTTTATAGTAGAAAAAACTGATTGTTTGTTATTTTAGTATTATCTTGATATGTTGGAGTCCCGGTATTACTGATTGTGGAAGATCTGGTTTCAGTCTCAATTTTTGAGTTTGTGCTAATTTCTTGAAAACCGAACAAATTGTAATCTAACATTATTTTAGACAAGATCTGGTCCAAGATGTTTTTCCATCCGTCTTTGTTTATCCTTCCAGTATTATAAGAAAACATTTCATACGATAGGGTGCTGTTACTATCGAAAAAATACGCGTATTCGTTGTTTCTTATATCTGTTAAGAGGAGGTTATTGAAGAGCTCTACTCTATAATTATGAATTAATGCACCTTTTATATATATGGGAGTGCAAATAACAATATTAGTATGGGTCACATTTTTCAGCGATTTTTTAAAGTTATGAAGTATGCTTGAATAGTCCCCTCTTTGCAGGTCATTTCCTCCAATGAAGATAAGGCAGTAGTCGTTCATTGAAAAGTCTTTTAGTTTGTATTGAATACTGCTTAAGAAAGATGCTGTGGTGACGTTCGGTATTATATAATTGCAATAATCAAAATGTTTCGAAAATATTTCATCGATTATTGGCAGAATTCCCCGTGTGCAATTGCTACTTATAATCGCTAATCTGTTTTTTTGTTTTGGGAATGTTATAGCGCCTGGAATATTTTTGCAAGCAACATTACTTACTTGTGACGTTGCGCCAAGAGTTTCCTTTATGTTTGTCAAAGGGTTGAAACTCGGCTTGAAGGTTTGATTACACTTATCGAGCCGGTCGGCTTGCGAACTTTCATGAGGATTGGCAACTGAGACATGCACGGTGTCCTGTTTCGAAGCCTCATAAGCATTGATACGCTCTGAAAGGACCGTTAACTCCTGTTCTGCGATCTGTAATTGCTGCTGTAGATTTAGTAATTCCTGTTCCAGTTGAAGTACGTACACACTGTTATCGACTTTCGATGAAGATGAAAATGAAGTGGACGGTGTGGAACTCAAGTTTTGTCGTCGTGACACGGCTTGCTTCTTTTTCTTAGTGCTTGAACCAGGATTTCGACCTTTGGAGGAAGACTGACACAAAGATTTTAAAGTACCGATTTCCGTAGATAATTTGTTGATATGTTTGTGTAAGTCTGTGTTTTCCAATAATACATTTCCTAATTCATTTTCCGTACTTTCAAGTTTTAGTGTGAGTTTATCAATTGTCTCCTTCATTTCCGAGGTAGTTATTAAATCAGTTACAGTTCTGTCAACGCTTCTTGACAGTCTTTTTGGAGCAACATATGACTCGTCGGATGATTCGCAGTCAGTAAGTATGTGAGAATCAGACAGCATTGTACTATTATGGGCTGGGGAGTGCATTTGCCTTGTTCCACAGTCTAGATTTTGCTGTGTGATTGGAATTTGTTCCGTGGTAGATGTGGTCTTCATAGACGATGGCTTTTTTCTTAAAGTAATGCCCAACTCTTGGTCGATTTTCGCATATCTTTTGTTTCTGATACACACCTTACATCTCCACTTTTGTTTAGATTCTGTATCTTTGAGTCGATATGTGTGTATTAGTGGCGCATGTGCTGGATCGTTCCGTTCCTTTTAAAGCGTTTGGGCTGTATGATGCTAGCGCATGAGCCTTGTTCGTGAACGGACGCCTTGTCAATCAAATCATGTAAAGCTCTACGACAGAGTGGGAGGGCGTCTCAGACCTTTGACTAAAACCTACACAAGCATGATTTGCGCATGGTGATGCATCGCCGGGGCGAAATTCCTCTACCATACATAAATTTCCTCTTTCTTTGTCTTAACATTAATTCTTTCAATTTCTGTGTACTGTTTTCTATTAGTAAGGTAAGACTTAATAAGTTTTAAAATGTTTCCCCTTATGCCGTAATATTCTAATTTCTGTAGCAAGATTGTATGATCAACGTAGTCAAACGCTTGCGTCATGTCGCAGTATATAGCACATACCGGGATTCTTCTGTCCATATTCGTCTTAACGGTATTTAAAAAATCATAAATGGCCTTACTGGTTGACATGTTTAGTCTAAACTCCTTTTGCTGTTTAATAAAGATATTTCTCTTTTCGAAGTATGAATAAAGTGCTTTATAAACGAATTTTTCAAAAATTTTGGACGTTATAGGAATTAAGGCAATTGGTCTGTAGTTAGCTATGTTTTCCTTATTGTTTTTTTTTTAAATAATGGTTTTACTCTGGAAACTTTTAGAGCATCGGGATATATACCTAAGCTGATGCACATTAAGTAGCTTAAGTGGGTACAAATGGTTTCAGATGCATACTTTACAACCTTTGTAGAAATACCATCATAACCTGTACTATTTGTGGCGTTTAAAGACTTAATTATATTTAAAATGTCAACTGGTAAACAGGGTGCAACAAAAATTGAGTCTTTCCGTTCTTTTAAAGTTCGTTGTTACTTTATTTCCCAAACTTTGACGTGATTGAATTTTATCTACTAAAAAATAATTAAACGCGTTAGCTATTTCTAGAGGGTCACTTACTATTTTGTCATCGACCTTTATATAGCTAATGGATTCTTTAGGTAAACATGGTTTTGATTTATTTATAATGTTCCAAGTCATTTCAGATTTATTTGTTGCAGTTTTAATTGAGTAATTGTTTTGAGCATATCGCGTCAATCTCATTACCTTTTTAAACCTGTTAGTGTAATTTTTAAAAATGTTTTTATTCGTCATACTAGGTTTCAATCTGTAATTCCAAAGCAGGACTATTTGTGGCTGAAGAGTAGGTACCAGGGTAATGAAACCACGACTTAGCTGTAGGGCGTATATTCGCAGACTGGACTACCGAGTACACATTATATAAAACTAAAGATAAGTACCCACAATTTACAGATATCACACCTCCACCACTATACTAGAATTAACTACAACAATTCTTAATTAACATATGTAAGTTCAAAAATGTAACCATAATCATATAAATCTGCGACATAATTTAAATAACAGCTAACTAGTAACTTAATTACGAGGGTTGCGCTGTCCTTATTTAAATAGGTAAATATTATAAATATAACTGAGCTTAACTAGGTATTCTTATGAACTAACTTATACTATTCGAAATCTCTCCACCGGCTTCCGTGTTCGTCTGGAACGACTCACCGGTGACACAGAAGGCGATAACAATTTAGGCGAGGAATGTTCAGAAGGGTCAGCGCCTTGATCGTCCTGGTTAATATTTTCGGCCTCTTTAATGGTGTTTGCTATTAAGGTATCTGGCAGTGTTACCTTTTCTAAACCCTTATTTAGTGGTTCGACAGCATTCTCTTCACCCTGCTGACTCTCATCATTTCCTTCCGGACAGGTAACATCAGACAATCGTGACCTACGACGCATTTGATCTATGTGTCTTTTATATGATTGACCGCTATCCGCCACTACTGAATACCTACGCAAACTGTCCACGCCTCGTATAGTGCCTTTCACCCATTTATCCCCGTATAGTGCCTTTCACCCATTTATCCCCAGAGCCGTACTCACGGGCCCAAACTGAGTCCCCCTCTCTAAAATTACGCGGCGTTCCACCTACATATTCTACCTGTCGCCTCTGGACTTCGTGTACTCTGTCTTCGACGACACGATCAGTACGCAACAAATCTAGCCTTGACCGTAACGTACGCCTTTGTAGAAGCATGGCAAGGGTTTCCCCGGTTGTACTATGCACCGTATTGCGGTATTTTAATAAGAAAGTTTGTAAAGCCGTATCGATATCTACCTGATCCCTATATGCTTTCTTGATAGCTCGCTTACATAGCTTTACTGCGTTCTCTGCTGCTCCGTTTGAGGACGGGTGGTAAACTGGTGAAAAAATTTGTTTTATGCCGTTATTTTGAAGGAAATTTTTAAATTCATTACTGGTAAATGGTGGGCCTTGATCGGAAACTAATTCTTCCGGTAGACCGAATCTCGCGAATGTAGATCTTAACACTTTTATAACATTAGAAGCATTAGTACGATTCATCTCAAAAACTTCTATCCACTTGGAGGTAGAATCAAAAATATTAAACCTTTGTATGGTCCTAGGAAATCAATATAAAGCCTGCTCCAAGGGCGCGTGTAATATGGCCACGGTTGTATCGGAGCCCGCCGGGGGGCGTCCGCCTCTGCCGCGCAAGTCTCGCACTGCCTGCACATCGCTTCTACTGCCGCGTCTATGTTAGGCCACCACACATAACTACGAGCTAGACTCTTTGTCTTCACTATGCCCATGTGACTACTGTGAAGTTGTTTTAGTACATAATTTTGTAGTGATAAAGGTATGACCATACGATAACCCCACATTAAGCACCCACATTCCGAGTATAATTCATTACGTCTTCTAAAATAGGGTTGAATCGATTCATCTGAACCAGTTAGAGGCCACCCGGATTGAGTATACGTTAAAATTCTACTAAGGACCTTATCACGAGCTACTGCTTCCTTAATATCTTTGCTAGTAATTGGTAAAAAATCTTCAACAAAATTAACGTAGGTGTTCTCATTCTGCATTCCTAAATTATTCCTATTATCTGTACATGGCAACCGTGACAACGCGTCCGCACAGTTCTTACTTGATGAAACATACTCAATATCGTAGGTATAGCCCGCTAATAGCACTGCCCAACGTTGCAATCTGGATGCGGCCATTACAGGAATCCCTGCCTTATTTCCAAAGATGTAAGTCAAAGGTTTATGATCAGTTCTCAATATAAACTTGCGCCCATATAGATAATGGTGAAATTTACGAATTCCAAAAACAATAGCGAGTGCCTCTCTGTCTATCTGTGAGTAGGCGCGCTCGGCCTGCGTCAGCGAGCGCGACGCGTACGCCACTGGCCGCTCGCCGCGCGACGTTGCATGCGATATCACCGCGCCTATTCCTACACTGCTCGCATCCGTTGTCAATATTATTGGCAGCTCCGGTGTGTAATGCATTAAAACTTTACTACTTGTTAATGAATCTTTAATCTTGCTGAACGCATCTTGACACTCCTTACTCCAACTGTACTGAACACCCGCTCTGAGTAGGTTATAAAGAGGTGCTAAAATTGTACTAACATTCTTTACAAACTTGCCGTAGTACATGACCATACCTACTCGTATGAATGCTCTCAACTCAGAGACGTTCGCAGGCGCAGGGGTTTTAATTATAGCCTCAACCTTGTCTGGGCACGTGTGAACGCCGTCTTTACTGATGGTATACCCTAAATAATTAACTGACTCCGCAAAGAATACACACTTTTCTTTCTTTACCCTCAGGCCATATTTTTTAACCGATCGAATACCTTAGATAAATGTTGCATGCGAGACTCCTTAGTAGACCCTGTGATAATAATATCGTCTAAGAAAATACCCACATGGGGTGTATCCGCGAATAACTGCTCTAACCAGCTCTAACCGTCTTTGAAAAATACCCGGACTTGACGACAGTCCATAAACTAGCCGGTTATACATAAATAAACCCTTGTGGGTATTAATCACTGTATATTTTTTTGTGTTATCAAGCTCAAATTGGGCGTAGGCCTGGGATAAATCAATTTTAATAAAGTATTCATCACCCCTCAGCCGGAGCAGCAGCTCCTCCACCCTAGGCAGCGGATAGCGGTCAACTTCTATAACCTTGTTCAGCGTTAATTTATAATCAGCACAAATTCTAATGTTACCGTCCTTCTTGACGACCGGCACGATTGGCGTTGCCCAGTCCGAGCGCTCCACCGGCGAGAGAATGCCGTCGAGCTGCAGCTGGGCCAGCACGCGCTCGACGGGCTCGCGCAGCGCGTAAGCCAGCGGGCGCGCACGCATGAACACCGGGCGCGCGCCCTCGCGCACATGCACGCTCACCTTGCCACCGGTGAATCGGCCCAGACCGTCCGCGAACACCTCAGAGTATTTGGAACTGAAAGCATGCAAGTCAAATACATCATTTTTGTGCATATCCACATTGTTACATTCATAATTTACCATGGGTAATTGTATTTTTAATTCGGCCATCCATTGTCGTCCTAAAAGAATAGTTTTCCCATTCTCCACAACAAATAATTCTATTGTTTTGCACATATCTTTGTACTTAACAGTCGGTAATATTACTCCAAGGGGTTGCGCTAACTCCCCCGTGTAATATCTGAGTGTTAATTGACATGGCTTAAGATGTAAATTTTTAATAAACCCGTGTCACATTCCATTTTAATGTTTTTGCCGTTAACGTTTAATTCTAGATACACGGGCTTACATTGTATAGCGGATAATTTACAGACATCGATAAAAATTACCTCGTCACTTCCTATACTTTCACTTGATTTTCCTTCCTTTATTTGATCTATGTCGACGTTGAAGTGTCTCGCTAGATTCGGGCACACGCGTCGCAGATGTCCTACTCGGTTACATACTCGGCAAACGTAACGCGCAAACTTGCACGTGGCTGCGTCGTGACCCGCGCCGCACACTTGACACTGCTGCTGCGCACGCTCACCCAGCCGCGCAGGCGCGGGCGCTGTCGATGCGCGCGGAGCGGCCTGCGTAGTGGCCTCCCGCGCTTCCGCTGACGTCACGCGCTCCGCGTGTCGCTGCTGGTGTCCCGTGCCGCCACCGTGATGCCTTCGTAACCGACATCGCCTGGCACGTCACCGACGCCGCCGCCGCCGTTGTGTCGCTCGCTGACCCACCCTGTCTGACCAATTCTGCCGCGTCTTTTTCTGCCGCTTCCATACTAACCGCTATCTTATACGCCTTGCCGAAATCCAACTTACTTTCGGCAAATAATCGTTGTCGTATCGTTTCATTACTTAGGCCACAAACTAACTGGTCTCTCAAACTTTCTTCTAGCCAGGTTCCGAGTCCAAGTCTTGGTCATTTTCTTCAAAACTGCGGTATATTCTGAAATAGTTTCACCCTCCTTTTGTTTTCGATGTCTAAATTTGTAACGCTCGGCCAGCTTGCTTGGTTTGGGTTGCAAGTGTTTTTCCATAATGTCCGTGATCTGCGTGAATGTTTTGTTCTTAGGTTTCTCCGGCGTACACAAGTTGACCAAAAGTTCGTAGGATTCTGCTCCCATAACTGTTATTAACGTGGGCACTTGTAAATCAACCGGTATTTTGTTCACCAGGAAATATTGTTCTAAACGTTCCACGTACAATTTCCAGTCGTCACTGTGCACTTTGAATTCTGTTATCTTTCCGATCGACATCTTGCAAACTGTCACTTTTTTTTTTAAAACGCTTAATTCGATACTGCTCGTCGCCACTGAAGAGTAGGTACCAGGGTAATGAAACCACGACTTAGCTGTAGGGCGTACATTCGCAGACTGAACTACCGAGTACACATTATATAAAACTTAAGATAAGTACCCACAATTTACAGATCTCACAGTGGCTACTTTTTTATACACGTTGTTTTTTCTTATTAAATTATCATTTTCACACTTCAGTGTACTATTTTCAACCGATAATAGTTCTATTTCTTTATGAGCGCTCTCTGTTTTGTAAGATTTAGTATCTCCTCTCTTAATGACTTGACCTGGTCGTCTTCATCATCAGACATGTCTGGCATACTACTAGTGGTACACTCCATTGCGTTAGGCCTTAAATTGTCACTGTCGTCGATAGTTGGTGACTCTGATTGTGACCGAATCTTAGGACGCCTAAATGTTACGTTTAAACTATCGAAGAAATTCATGGCAAGAATTATTTTTTTCAAAAAGTGAACACAAAGCTTCACGGTGTATGAGGTTCGAACGCTTGCCCTGCCGCACCGCAGGTAGCGTCTTATACTCCTAGACCAATTTGATCATGTCTCGATCGGTCGTATTCTTAGCCCCTATTCTAATTTGATATCTTGATTTAATATCTGCTCAACAGATGGCACTTTTTGTTCTTTATTTATCTACTAGATGGCTCCTATTTAAAATTTTATTCTTCATTTGTCTTGCAACACTGTGAATTCGTTCAATTCTGTGTGCTGTCAGCTGATTTAAATTTATTCAAAAACGAATGTAAACAAACGACATTTTGGAGGATTTTTTCTTACTATTCAGTTTTCTATGCGTTCAATTTATGTATGTGATATGGTATCCAATGCTTCCGTGATTGAAATGTGAAACGTCACTGTTGTTCAAGTATCTTTATAACTTTGTCTTTTGTAAGTTAATTGAGTTTGCACTATTTGTCCACTCGTCTTTTGATTTTTCACTTAATTTTTTTTTTTTAATGAATCTCTCCACCAATATTAGTCATTAATATATACACCACGGTCTATCTGTTTAAGTTAGTTTTGTCACTTTTTTCTGATTCTTTAAATTTTAAATAACATATTAACAGGGAGATAAAATTTACGTGACGGCAGCGCCATCTGACCTCCATCTGACTGCATAATGCTATGAGCTTACAGCGGTGGTGTTCGCTCACTTCACTCCCTCACTAGAATCCACCATCGCCTTCTAACCTTACCTGCCCGAGTCTGGGTGCCCCAAATCTCTTAATAATTATAAGATCTGTAAAAAAAGACAATAAAAGAAAATGTAGATAATTATGTTAAAAATAAACAAGACCATTATCTGTTATTACCAAAAGAATTTCTTTAAATTTTTCAGGCTCATAAGCATCTACAAACGCGTCGACAATATGTTGGACGTGTACCGTCACTTCATGTATAATAACTGGAACTTCCGAGACGACAACTTGCAGAGCATGATCTCCCGCCTCTCTCCTGCAGACAAGGCCATCTACACCTGTGACGTCGGTGAAATGGTGCTCAAAGACTATGCGAAGGCCAGCTGCATTGGCCTACGAAGGTTGGAACATAATTTATTAAAACTTTATATAGAAGTAAGAAACACGGTACAAAGATGGTCTTCACATTTTTTACCAGTCGATCTTAGGATGGTGCGAAGATAAGACATGGGAAGTGCAAGTTAGAGGAAAGACAAACAGAATAATAAAAAGTAAAAAGCTTATATACCCGACTACGACAAAAAAAGACGCTGAAAAAGTATGAAACAAGATTTTCAGGATGCAGAAATAAATATGGTTGCTGGAGAAACAGTCACACGTTACTAAAGTGTTACGGTTGGTAGCTACATAACGTGTGACTACGGCTTTTCTTTTTGTTTTATTCTTATTTCTCTAGTGACCTTGTTTATTTCAGCATCCTAAAAATCTTGTTTCATACTTTTTCAGCGTCGTTTTTTTTGTCGTAGTGGGGTTTTACTTTTTATTGTTTAAACTATTTTGGTGTTAAATCACTGTAGTTCTACACTGTTTTTGACATGAAATTTTTTGACCGCTTGCTGATAATATTTTTGATTAGCACAAGTGAAGCCCTTTCAAATTATGTTAAACACGGTGTATTTACTTTTAACATTTTTTTTAAACACATGGCATATAGTCCGCTAGAGGGCTGTAACGATTTAGACGTTTACTAGTAAGGAAGAGGGTGAAAGAGTGCAAATGAGTGATAAATAATAAGATATGTTCCCTGTGAGGTACACGTATAATAATAAAAGTTTATCTAGTATCAGTGGAGGAACACTGGGAGGTTTGTCGACTCGTAGTAGTTCCGCGACAGCCTTTCAAGGCCAGCAGGGCGAGATTAATCAGCGGTAGGCCAAAGAAGTGAGGCCCAAAGAGGTCAGGAGTTGTCAAGAGGATCCTGCTTGCCGTCAACAAGTGCAGGATCCTCAGCTGGTGGCAGTTCAGTAGCAGATAGCAGACTAAGGCCCTCAGAGGCCAGGACAAGCAGATCTTGCTCGTCAGCAGCAGATGCAGATTCCTCTTTGTCACCAGCAGGTGCAGGTTCTTCGGCTAGTAGCAGTTCTAGAGCCGATAGTGGTACAATACAAGTAAAATGAGATGAAAGGAACCACAAGACGCACTATAAATAACTCATAGAAAATATCGAACACATGCCTAGTCACTCGTCTCGTATTCTTCGGTTCCTGGCGGTATAATGACTAGTAGTTGCAACCTCTTCCGTCACGGCATAGGACGGAAGAGGTTGCGGCTAAACGGCATAGAGTTATTATGTCGATGAGATATACTGACTTACATAATATAGAAACGTCACTAATAAAAAGCTATTTTAAAATTCCTGTTTTCCACAAAGGCCATTAATGAAGAGTTGAAGTTGAAATATAATTGTTGTTATTGAACTGCATCTAGAGTGTAGAGTATTTTCTACACACAATCTAAGCACTCCAGATTAAATGCTGAAATGCACTATGTCGACGACCTATGTATGTTGAAATGATATTGTCAGTGATTTCTCTTAATGGCGCCACAACCTGTAAGTATAATCACCCCAAATTTTATTATTAACCAGCATCTGCTACGATGCACCGTTTTCTTTCTCCACGATATTAACAAATAAAAATATATTTTTAGAGAACATTGATATTATTTACATTTTACTAAATTCTTTTTTTAATAAACTATTATTCCCATGTTTCAGGTAATCGATAGTGACTACATTTATCAACCTTACTGGGACTTTGCTCAAAGGTCGTCTGTTGATGAAACAATACAAACCGGCCACAGTTGTATTGGTCTCCACTGTGGTCGTTCTCTTGCATCACGAATCACTACTTCATGCAACTCGTGAATCGAGAATTTATAATTTTATTCAATTGTTGATTATGCCTCGAAACGGAAATTCTTGGTTTGCATGGTGTTTATGAAAAAAAAAAAAAAATATGTAAACTGTTTTATTATAAATTAAATATGACCCTTTGCTTTACCATTGCCATTTGGGGACACGATAATCATGGCGGTAAGTCCCTTCTTTGAGGAATGGCTGGAGAGGCGTCACGACGTCAAACCTTCCACGTGCCATAGGTCCTCCCCAGATATGGTAAATTCGAGAGGTACCTGTACCAAATTCAGATGGAAGAAACGCCTGGGTCATCACTGTGCGGACCACCCGAAAAACAGGACAGAGGGGACAAGCAGTGGTCGCCTCCTGCGCAGCAGTAATACTAGCGAAGGAGACTGCGGCAGCCTGAGGAAATAGAGACTCTCACACCCCAACCACTGAGACCCTGACCCCGACTACCAGGCAGCAGGATGATGAGTAATGGGTAATTCGCTTTCCGGCCGTCTACTAACCGTCCAGACCGAATCCGAGACGCCGACGACCGTAGTATTTCACACGCGCGCCTTATAGACATGTTAGCAAAACCGTAGAAGCCCAACGAGTCCGATGTCCGCTGGGGTAGCGGATAGTTTCTGAAAACGGTTCCAGAAATAAGTGTAATTGACGAAAATGTGTGCGTGTGGTGTGAGGGCCCGGTTGTTAAAATTCTTTCAAAATATGCTTAATATTTAGTGAACATTCCCAAAGAAATGTGGAGCTTGAAATCAGAATTTGTGAAAGTCAAATAAACGAGTTATGGACTGTTAAGGCGGGCCCTCAGTCCACACATAGAGGATTGAGGGCCCACCTGTACCGGATAAACTATGGACTCCACAAAAAAACTCTTTATGCTAAAATCTAAGCTAATGCCAAACAAAATTTGTGGAAACAAGATATTTTCGCCAATGTGGTGTTCACTCAAATTATTTTAGGGATTTGGATTTATAAATTAAACAAACAAATTATCAGTAAGCAGGCACAACTTGAGAATGATGGGGACAGATCGAAAGAGCCCACGACGTCACGCATCAGTTGATCTACATTTAAAGCGTATACCACATATATATCTTTTTTTAAAACCCTGTGTATGTAAACGCATCAATTAAGAACAGCTGCACATATTTGTCCATTTTTTTATATATATAAATATTTTATAACTTGGAAATAAAAACTTTATATATGGCACCATCGTAAAAAAATTGTGGACACCCTATGTCCCAGTTCCGAGGAATTATAGTAAAACTCGATTTTTTTTTACAAGAAAGGGTTTTTTAATTCTTTCTTCTACCGAATTGGTTTCACATTTTTTTTCACATGAAGCGACATTTTTGTGTTTATCGTATCTCTCATACGTTAAGCGTAATATAAAGAAAACATGAAAAAATGGAGAACTGAGGGCCCGAATTTTGTCAAGGTCGTAACTTTCAAACAACAAGAAGATGTGACCTGATCTTGCTTTCACAAATTTTCACAATTTATCTAGTAGCTTATAGGGCTTCAAACAGCAGCTGTAAGTTAAAGGTTTCATTTTATTTGCGTAGTAAACATTTACGTCAGTGAGAATTGAGGGCCCATTTTGAACAAGGATATATAAGTTAGGAGAGTGTTTTGCGAAAATATCTTGTTTCCACAAATTTTGTTTGGCATTAGCTTAGATTTTAGCATAAAGAGTTTTTTTGTGGAGTCCATAGTTTATCCGGTACAGGTGGGCCATCAATCCTCTATGTGTGGACTGAGGGCCCGCCTTAACAGTCCATAACTCGTTTATTTGACTTTCACAAATTCTGATTTCAAGCTCCACATTTCTTTGGGAATGTTCACTAAATATTAAGCATATTTTGAAAGAATTTTAACAACCGGGCCCTCACACCACACGCACACTCAAAAATGAAATCAGAAGTAATATCCGGCCAGTATTATTGTCTCACAAAATAATATTAAAAATAACATTTTTTTTTGTGAACATGAATTTTTGTAAAAATTATGATGTAAGAGGTATGACAGTCGTTCGCTCAGGATTTCTTCCCGATTTTTAGGGAGTGTGACGTCAACTTTATCCCGTGGAAATTTTTGCAGTCTTGATCATCTTGTTTTTTTTTTGCATATCACGAATAAGATTAAAAAATATAAATTTTTGCAGGTTTATCATAAAGGACGGGCTGGTAGGCAGCGATGTGGGCTACAGGAAGCGGCAGTGGCTGTTCTACGCGAACATAGTGTTCGTGGCGCTGTACATGTACTGCGTGTGGAAGCTGGTCGCCATGCTGTGCTCCGGTGTGGCTGCGTTCTTTAGTGTATTTTAAGCAATATTATTTTTAACTAATTTAATTTGCACTCGTACATGGTTAATTTTTTGATAATAAAACTTTTAACATAATACAGTTGTAGTTGTATCGATTTATGTTCTGGTAATAGACAAGCACTTTCATGGAAACTATTTGTCAAAATACTGAAAAGTTAACACAAAAGTTCGCTGCTGCGCTAAATTTAGGTGGTAGGTGGGTGGTGGTGGTGTGGTTTGCAACCTATTTTCATAAAGAAAACCACAGATATTACTGTTTTTTCTCTACATGACGTAACAAATGTTTACGTGAAGGCACCTTTCCCAATATTTGGAAACGGGTACATATCACACCGGTATTCAAGAGTGGTGATAGACATGACACAAAATTATCGCCCTATCTCAATACTGTCCAGTTGTTGAAGCTTTTCGAGTCTTGGTCACAGTGAAGTGTACTCTTATATTCATAACCTGATTATTCGTAAGCAGCATGGGTTTGTCAAACGTCGTTCGACGAATACCAATCTTATATTGTTCACTGATACTTTATTCAAAAATATGGATTAACAAGTTCAAGTTGACGCCGTGAAAACCATCGATACGATAAGAAGAAGAAGTTGAGGCCGTGTACACTGATTCTCGGAAAGCTTTTGACAAGGTGGACCACAAACTGTGTTTAGATGAAATTGCATACAATGGCATTCGTGGCAACTTGTTACGATGGTTCATGTCTTATATATTCAATAGAACACAAAATATTGTTGTAAATGGCTTCTAATCTAACTCGATATTGTCACCTCTGGGGTGCCCCAGGGCTCAATTTTGTGTCCTTTACTCTTTATACTGTTCATTAATTACATTAAAAACGTTTCCATCATTCCCAATTTATAGTGTATGCAGACGACATTAAAATTTACAAATCGTGCAAAAGCACACCTGATTGCCTACTTCTACAGGAGGAGCAGACAGATTGACAGATTTTCTCGATATTGTTCATACAACAAACTACAGCTCAGTTTGCCTAAGTGAAATGCGATTACTTTCACGAAAAATAAAACATTACTAACTACATGGTATCAGTTTGGCCACATTCCACAACTGCATTCGAGATCTTAGGATTACACTGGACTCTCACATGAATAAAGAGGTACAGAGATAAAGCTTCCTAAGAACGTGCAATATTGTTACCTATTTTGATAGGGTTGTAACAATAGGTGAAAACAAATTAAATAAAACATTTGTTATATAGTTTTAATATCTAGTATAAAACACACAAATATATATATATATGACGGCTCGTTCAGGATGGTTCGAGCTCTGGTCATTTACCAGGTGGGCCTACGTGGGTATCGTGCAATGAATAAAAACGGTTAGGAACTGAATCAGTTTACTTCTTAATACATTTCGGTACAGTGTACTGTTATTAGGTAGGTACAAACAACAAAACGGACAGTTTCAGAACGTCTTGACTCTGCGATGGCCTGGCTGAGAGTGTCCGCTGTACTCGGCGGATTTTCCCTCTCCAAGCTCGTAGCCAAAGCGGAAACGGCTGACTCTGTCTAGGCGCGCCACCTCTATTTCTTCTAGTCGCCACTAGATGGCGTGCCTTGTTTTGTTGTCAACAAATCAACGCCGGATCCGGCACGGCCATCCTGCGAGACACACGTCCCTGTGTGTTAGTCATCATCACCACCTCAGCTGGAAGATGTCCACTGACGAGAAGTTCCAACAAGGCGTCCATCTCTGTGTGTTCCTCTGAAACAAAATACATCTCGCAGTATCATATAGCTCGGTCACTCCTGACAAACACTAGGAACCACTCTCGCATCGTGAATGTGCTCCCAAGCACGCAAACTCACACACATAAAACCATCAATTCACATTTTGACCATGAGTGACCATCTACAGGTCAACCAAACATCTACTCCGTGCGGGAATCGAACCCGTAACACGCAGTCAATCGTTCAATGTTAGAACAATTCTCACTTTACTCAATTAACCAAAATAAAAAGAACTCGGGTAATAGAAATTGTCATCCAGTCATGTACCAATGTTCATTGTTCTCATCATAAAGCCTTAGGAGCCCCCACAAGTAAACCACTCTAAAGCCACGGCACTCATTGCCGAACAGCAATCACAATTGCTCTCTCACATGTGCATCCACCACCGGCCAACGCCGTGGATCACATTGGGTATCCCTCATTGACTTCCGTCAGAGCTAAACGCGCACGTAATAGCTACTAGAACTGTCCTGTTGACCACGTCAACCACTCACAACGGTCACTACAGACCACAACTTCCATCAGAGCTAAGCATAGCTACTTGAACCATCAACTTTACTACGCCCGATAGAGAAACTTACTCGCGTGCTCTATACAACTTAGGCTCGCTCATCACCACTGTGATCACTATCTACCTCGACTGGTACATGTCTTTCTGGCATATTTCTTAACCTATCGTGGTAGGTACCTTTACAATACCAACAACCAATCAAACCAATCCAAAACCCTAATCATTTAGCTTTACGTGTGATTTCTGGCTACTCATAGCCCAGTAACCTCTAGTTACTCAACCATACCTGCGCATCCCTCCGGGATCGCCAAGTCACTGATTTAATCGCAATACTGCGTACTCACAGAATAATGTGACCACTGGATATTGATTTCTATTAAGCTACGGCTATAAATCAAATCTCCTAAAGTTTAATCATCGTGTGAACTTAATTATCTCATTATGTCGACTACTTTACTTTACCCCAATTTTATCAGTTATACGCTGATTTTCCTCATGTCTATATTATTTCAAACGAATCTTTAAATGGATTAATGAACTTAGTTTAATTGCTCTCTTCGTCTCTAATCTAAACAAAGGCCCTTACCGAAAATATATCCACTTCTACCTTCGTCAAATCAAACCTACCCTTTTATTCAAATACTACACATTTTAAATTGCGTGACGCAAAATCTCTCACGATATTTAAATACACCTAGGGATCTATATCATGTTTCATCATCAATGGTAGAGAACGCGCGACTAAAATCGATAAGAAATGATTTCGTGACAAAAAGTCGCATGTGGCACTATTACAGGGTATCATCCGCTTTGGATTCAGCCATATCACATGATCTCACCCGCCTTGGATCTAGTCTCCTTACTTGGCATCACCAATCAAAAATCTAGTCACACACAGTGAAATCACACGTATAGGATCTAGCCACACGCAGTGGCATCACCCGCTAGGATCTAGCCGCACCCAGTGGCATCACCTCACCATGGATCTAGCCTCGTAACCTGACATCACCCGCCTAGGATTCAACCATACCGACATCATCCACCACGGATCAAGCCTCGCAACTTAAATTTAATTATCAAAAACAAAGTTCCACTTTTCAAATGTAACGTTAATCCGGCTTTAGTCGACGTTCTCAAAACTTTTTCAAGTGTCCCGACGCGATCGCGAACTCAACAGTTTCCAAAATAATATAAGATCAAACGAACTTCTTAAGTGAAGTTCGATCGATATAATATGAGTGGTTTCATTTGAAGATATAAATAAACAGGTAGTCCTTTCACCTACAAGGTAACACTCGCACGCTTTTAAAAGTTATTTATAATAAGAACAACAAATCGATTTATTTTTTAAATGACAATCGATTAAAGTATCGACTCGTCTACCCCACACTATACTAGACGGTGACAACACTCATTCTTTTAGAGGTGCGACTTGAGTTCAAGTCTTCTCGTGTTTTAGTAAAAATAAACTGGGTTTTGGGTGGGTTGGGTGTTTATATCTTCAAATGAAACCACTCATATTATATCGATCGAACTTCACTTAAGAAGTTCGTTTGATCTTATATAATATTTCGTGGTTTCATTTTCGATATAAATAAACAGGTAGATGTTCAGAGACTGTGATATTTTTACATTTGTTTTATACCTCTCGTATATAACAAATAAAACACGGTAGCTTAAATCATTTTTTTTTTTTTATATATATATTTACGAGTAATGTTTCGACAACAATTACAATATCTGTGTAATCATTTAATTTGTAACTGTTGCGATATTAATCAAGGTATTGTTGTGTAAGCAAATAGATTTTGCAAAATTGGATTTTCTAACTATGGACCGAAAATAAAACTTGGCAAATGCCTTGGACGACGCGGCCCAGCCAGCAGTTTATCGAATGGGATCAAGAGTAGGCCCAGCCGCGCACGCCGTTGACGTGGCAGCATGGCGGGCGATGTGCGCCGTAAACTGACACGTAGATGCCGCTCGGACACAACCGTCTGTGCCGTCGCGTTCTTGTAAGGACGCTACACAGTAAATAAGAGGTAATCTGTATCTAAAGGCCTCAAGGCTTTTATTGCAGATAAATAATTGACTATCGTTGTGACTGCGCAAATACAAGGATTTTCCGGAAAATATGGAAAATAAAAAACTAGCTAGTCTTGTCTATCCCTGCTGAGGTTTTAGTAATATCCTTTAGAACAATCTTGATACCGTTTGAATTTCATGTTTTTTATTTTTTATTTTTCATTTCATGTTTTTTATGTATTTTTATATTTATATATATATATATTTTTTTTATAAATATTTTTATATATAATTTAAATTTTATATATATATTTTTTTCATTTCATGTTTTTTATGTATAATTAGAGACACAATAGACAGACAATAAGTGTGCGGACACTGGTGTCCACATGGTGCTTGAGTAATTAAGTAAGAAAAAAGTTTGTACTCTGTGTGCAGTACAAAAACTTAGCAGGACGGTAAGAAGTATGTGAAACCTATTTCGTAATATGGCCCAACACTATTTGAAGATCTCAAATATTTGAGCACTTAGTTGAACTTAAGTTCTTTCTTATGAGTAAAGATAAAGTTGAACGATGGCAGTTAATTGATCTGTAAGACGCACTTTTATTATCATAATGTTCAGTTACAAAAGGTGACTAAATGAACACTTTTTCTTACAGTACTGCCACCACATCTTGTATCAAACGTGATATTGCTTTAGGATACTTTCTGATAGTGAAGCGAGCATCAAGCGCAGGGCGGCTGATGTCCTGCTGCGAGAGAACGCAAGCCTGAGAGTAGCGGTACTCTTAGAGAAACCGTTTGGTGTATCGTATGTTGTTGTCTGTAATGCCACAATATTATTTTTGGGTGTGGTTCTTAGATAATTATTTTTTCTGATTAATAAATCTATTAATTTCGGTTAAAAAGTCAGTGTAGGCCACATCGAAAAAACCCAAGGTACCGGAAGCTTTATTCAGTATAATCTTTTGTATGCAGTTTTTTAACGAAGAAAAAGAAGGAAAATTGATGCGAGAAGCGAATAAATCAATCTCTGGTTGACCTGACCGTTTTACAATACATTTAAATGCGGGTTGTGATAACTCCTATTCGACGACACTTTTCGTCAGTTTCCACATTATCTTTTGTGTTTATAATATACGAAGCGGATAAACACAGCTTTCGGATCTAGCACCATTGTCAATTATTACGAGTACCTAAGTGCGCTTCAATGGGGGTCCTATGGGGGTTTTGAATACCGCCAATTAGATTTAAACAGTTTATCGTGGTAGTGTTATCCATACGAAACAAAATACCACGCTCAGTTTGTTCCCGAGCAAGACATTTAAACGAAAAATACGACTAATGATTTTAAACAGTTGATAATTATGAAAACTAATTTCACTTTCGTTTCAACCACTACTGACTCGTATCCCGTTACTAAGCACCTCCCCCCCCCCAGCCTGTACGTGACGCATCGGTGTAATTTTTTTGCGCATAGCTTTAGGGCTTAATCATTTACTTTGTGAATATTTTGAGAACATCAGTTCTAATCCTTTAAGATACCATGAGGAAGTTTCACTTTTATGTCAAGTGTACCGCGTTGTTGGAGAAACAAATATTTATTTTCTTCTAATATATATATTATTATTTTTTATTTTTTTTAATAACCGTTGCTGTTAGGCCGAGCAAGCTGCTGCTAGCGCCTATTCTCATTAACTGCGTGAAATTTCTAATCGAAACAGTGGGTAGTTTGGTTTTTTTTATTTTTAAGTTGTATAAATGTACATAAAATTGGATGTAACTTTAAAATTACATCAGTGGTGTCATAATTATTAAATCTTAATTTGCTTGATGTTTAAGTTTGTAAAATGCTTTTATCATAATTTATTTCGAACCCCAATCATTCTGGTAATGCTAATTTCCTGTACACTACGAAACCATTCTTCGTAACTACTCTTTAAACGAAGCAAATTGTCTAAATATGATGCAAATAGAAAGCCGCGATTACGTCTGAAACCTAGAACGTCACTGACAATCTTAGTAAAACACCTAGAAGCTTTAGCGACCCCATAAGTAGGTTACAGTTTCTTTTGAGTTTTGCGTGATATAATACAATCGAAGGCCAAAAACAAATATATGACACTGTTCGGTGACAAAGATAAGTCGATATACTTCCTTCATATCTATGGTCACCATATACCAGTTTGTTTGTAATAACTTACAGATCATTCGACTATTCACCATTTTAAAATGTGTTTTAGGTCGAAAAATCGAACAGATTTTATATTCAATATATAAACCTTTTACCACCTTTGGACTTTGAGGCTTAGAATGTACTTATTAGAATTAAAATTATTTGAAATGGTCTTCAACCTTTGATATAGCACATAGTTTTCTTAATTTCTCGATAGCTATAGCTTTAGCGTTTGCGTAATTCGAGGAACACAAGTATGAAAAGGCTGGCATGTAAACAGAATAGGTATTCCTTACATGATCCCATGAAAAATGTTGGCAATAATTATGCCCTGCCTGCAAATACCTGTGTTACTGGTGCCCAGGGGCACAAGACGGGTTCTAATTCGCCTTACATAACGACGATGCTGTCGCCGTCACCGCTGCTGGTGGACGCGATGACATGGGGAATTTCCCCTGAACCTCTCGCCCCCCCCCCATTCGTTGGGTAATAAGAGGGGCCGGACCAGTTTTCCTGGAACTGGTGGTGCGCGAACTTTGGTTTTATCAGAAGCCCCTGTTTTTCCAATAGTTTTAGACGCCTGTACCGGACAAAAATCCGGTAGAGAGAAACTAAACAACGTCTCATCATGCTCGCTGTCCTGTAGGATATCGAGAGAATTAGGCTTCACTAGTCCAGGTGTAGATAATCATTTTGATTGGAACCTGGTTTTCGAAGTTATGTAAATCGCATAGAATGCGACAGCCGTCATGAAGTGTTTTGATCGTTTCGATCTTGTTATCACTGGTTATTAATGACCTTATAACGGCTGTAATATCTGAACCCAATTTTTGTTGAGATGACGTTTGATTTTGCACTTAAGAAATTTATAATTACTGGGTATGAGATATCCTGGCCCCATATAGGTCCATAAAGGTTCAGTTGTCTCGCCTAGAGTGTTCAGGATATTTGGATCCGCAATAGGCTCAGGAAGCACCAGCGTCGCTGAGACAATGCCGGTAGTAACGACATCAAATTATCATCTTGAGTCGAAGACTAGCAAACTGTTAGGTCGAGGTTCATCGGGGTCAGATATATCGACAGAGACATCAGCCCCAAGACCAGGTTGCGGCTCTGTTTCTAATGGTGGTTTTGATACAACCCACATCATTGATTCATCTCATAAAAAGAAGAAATCATAACGTAACACAACTATGTAGGTAGAAGGTATGTTAGAATGTAATAGTTCCAAATTCGAATCTATTACCAATTTATTTGTAACGCCTCGTTCGCATATGGAATCTATGGCGGATAGAATGTTTGCCGCGTTCAAATTTGAATCTATGGCAAATTACCAGTATCAAGGCTGTCACTTAGACCAGTACTTGTACGGTAGTAGTAACCAATAACAGGGACACATCTTGTTGGTTAACGAATCTCGGCGCCTTCTTTTGTATTTATCCCGTGACATTTCCATTTTCTTCATGTAATAGTCACTACATCATGAATGAACTTTTAGGTCACTATTTTTTAAAATTCGAACTAAACAAAATAAAATAGGTAGTAACGCGTGCACTCGTTGCCTCGCACGGAAAAAGAATGAGTGTTGTCACCGTCTAGTATAGTGTGGGGTAGACGAGTCGATACTTTAATCGATTGTCATTTAAAAAATAAATCGATTTGTTGTTCTTATTATAAATAACTTTTAAAAGCGTGCGAGTGTTACCTTGTAGGTGAAAGGACTACCTGTTTATTTATATCGAAAATGAAACCACGAAATATTATCAAAATATCGACAACTCAAACTATGAAGTAGGTATTTACCGATCAGCTTAGGACAATAAGAATTGTCCGTTAGAAAACTCAGATCGCATTTCTAAACTTCAAATGTTTGTACTGGCCGTCCGCCGTCCTATGCAATACTGAAAGCCTGATACATAATCTAATTTTGTAAAATATTGACATTTGAAGGCGTTGAAGATTATACAATTGAAGGCGTTGTCGAAGTTTGTGCAATAGAACTAATACCACACAACACAATCATTATTTGTATATACAGAGTACCAAAGTTAAACAATTTAGAAGTTTTCTACTCAAAATTAAACATTATACTATCAAAATACTGTTACAATTCGAACAAAAATGTAATTTTATGTGGTGATTTTAACATTAATGTTTTAAAACAAGATAAAGTATCTCATGAATTTACGAGTTTCCTATTGAAGTACAATCTATGTTTACAAATTAATCAACCAACCAGATTACAAAGCAATACGTGTATTGATAATTTTGCACATAATATTTCACGAAAATGTACTCATAACGTCCTTGATCTACATGTCGGATCACACCGCTCAAACTTTAAAGCTTCCAGTAAAAAAGACTTGTCTAATCAAAAGTTGGAAAATAAAAGTACGTGATTATAGTAAAGAAGACTTAATGAAATTCAAAGACTGTTTGAAATCAATTTCTTTGTCTGATGTATACCTCACTAAAGACCCTAACGTAGCATATAACCAGTTTTTAGAGCTATTCCTATTGTTTTATAATTTATGTTTCCCGATTATGTACAAAAAAAGAAAATTATTAAAGAATCCAAATTGGCTGACACCTGGTATTAGACGGTGTAGCCAAATAAAGAGACAGTTGTTATGGCAACATAGACTAAATCCATCTAAGATAAATGTGACAAAACTTAGAAATTACACAAACAGACTTAAAAAAGTTATAAAATTGACACAATTAGTAAAGAATAATTATAAAATAGAGACAGCACATAATAAATCGAAAATGACATGGAAAATAATAAATGAAAATAGAAGCAACTCTCCGCCAGAGTATATAATAGAAATAAACTATGATGGAATTACCTACACTGCTCCCAAAGACATAGCAAATTCTTTTAACGACTACTTCATAAGCCAAGCAGAAAAACTTTCCACTGCTTCGACACAACTTACCACTGCCAATAAAATAAATTACTCTGGGCAGTCAATGTTTTTAGCCCCTATCATACCTGATGAAGTAAACCGAATTATAAAAGATTTAAAAAAATAAAAATAGTGTAGGGTACGACGATATTTCAACAAAGGTTCTCAAGTATGTTTCAGCAATAGTATCACATCCACTCAGCTACGTATTCAATTTAAGTATTGAGTCTGGAACTTACCCTGATAAGTTAAAACCTACTGTCATAAAACCTTTATTTAAAAAAGACGATGAGAAAGACATTAAGAATTACAGGCCAATAGCTCTTATTCCGGTAATATCCAAGATATTCGAAAAATGGATCTATAGGTCCATAGAGGGATACCTCAACAAACATAATATACTTGTGAAAGAACAAAAAGGATTTAGGAAAGACCATTCAATAAATATGGCAATATATGACTTTCTCAATGATATCATAGCTAACATGGATAAAAGAGTCCCAATATCAGCTATCTTCATGGATATGACCAAGGCATTTGACTTAGTCAACCATGACATACTACTGAGCAAGTTAAATGCATATGGAATAAGGGGAAATGTCTTATCACTCATAAATTCTTACTTAAAAAATAGAACTCAACATACAGAAATAAGTCGAATTTGTAAGTTAAATAAGACTGTTATAAAATACATATCCGAAGAACGGATAATAACTTATGGAGTGCCCCAAGGCAGTGTGCTAGGGCCTTTATTATTTCTTTTATATATAAATGACTTTCCCCAAAATATACCCTATCCTATGACACTGTTTGCTGACGACAGTACTATTATTGTTAAACATGACAAAAATAATAAAGACTATGAAACTGATATAATTAATGCATTACAACAAGCCGTTAACTGGTTAGAGTATAACAATTTAATCATAAATTTAAAAAAAGCTAAAATTATGAACTTTCGTCAAAGAGTAGCTAAATTGGAACTAAATGTAAACTTTAGTAATGAAAAAATTGAAGAAGTTACAAATACAAAATTTTTAGGCTTAACAATAGACAATCAACTTAATTGGAAACAGCACACTGCAATATTAATTTAAAAAATTAGTAAGTTTGCTTTTGCTTTATATAAACTAAAGAAAGTAGTGAATCAAGCAGCGGCAGTCGCTGCATACTATGGTTATGTCGACTCTATATTACGCTACGGAGTCATGTTTTGGGGTAACTCCTGCAATAAAGACATGGTGTTCAAATCGCAAAAAAGATGCATTAGAGCTATTACTGGTATAAAAATAATTGATAGCTTCAAACCTTATTTTGTATTGCTAAAAATTATGACTTTACCTTGTTTGTACATATTTGAGACTGCTTTATTTGTTAAAAAGAACATGCACCTATTCAGAAAAGCATCTGAACATCACTATAAAATAATTAGACCAGAATTTAGACATGAACTATGCATTCGACCATCAAAGACCGCCTTAATGCACAAAAGCATACTTTGTATGGCCCCAAAAATATTTAATAAATTACCAAATGGAATTAAGGACTTAGATATTATCCAATTCAAAAATAAATTAAGACATCTATTAGTTGAAAAATGTTATTACACTATTAAAGAATTTCTTAACGATAAACTGTAATTAATTTGACATTGGTATTTATTGAATTTTGACATTGTAATATTATATTATTATAGTTATTTGACATTGATAATAAGTAACTTTGACATTGTAATATTATAATTAATTGACATTGATATTGATTGAATTTTGACATTTTTTATTTCTATTCATTGAGTTATTTTGCATGTTGAAATTATTTTATTTTAAAAAATTTGTTTATTCTTCTTTAATCTAGTTAAGTGAAAGAGTGTACACCTTCAAGGTAGATTTTTGAGGAACTAATTTATCTAATATTAAGATCTCATGTAAAATGTACCAAAAATCACACTAATAAATGAATTTTGAATTTTTTGAATTTTAAGGCGCACTATGTAAACGAGTTACTTTGTCTCAGATCATTGGTAACGAATACCGGTTATGCACGATTTTATTTAGTTTACAGCAATCTTACTAACAAACACCGAATTACTTGATCGAATAATTTGCACACAATAATTTATTAACCATTTACGCATTATTTTTAATTTGTCTACCCCCTCACGCATTACTTTTAATTCTTTTGCGCTAAACCACTATTGTCTTTATACAGTCAAAGACGAGTCAATTAAACGAATAAGTTCACTTTTTGTTACACGCGTTTAACGCCTACCGGTTATAAAACAATCCAAATAACCGACGATTCAACATCGAAACAATAGCAGATTTATGTCCTACGACACGTAGAAGTCAATAAAGTCACGGACTATCACGTTTGTTTTTAACGGAAAGAGCTGGACTAGCAAATACCACATTACTTGGTCAAATAATAATTACACACAAATAATTGGCCTACCCGCTCACGCATTTTTTTTTTCTTCTACGAGCATCTGAGGGTTGTTTTGATTATAATTGTTAACGTCGTAAACTAAGCAATTTTTTTAAAATGTATCGCGGTCACACTACTGGAACTAAACCCTTGCGACAATTTTTCACGGCCTAAGATAATATCATCTCGCAAATGAATGTTGGGCAAAACGCAATAAAATCTCGATTAAGCTATTATCAATTTTAACTACAAAATTAATGAACAGTACCGAGTATCTACACTAGACTGTCATACGTTATCTAAACCTGTCAATATTGCCATCCTTTGTATTACGTCTACCCCTAAATTTATATGACAGAGGGTGTTTAACGAAAGAGCACTCAGCTCCAGAATCAAAATGGAATGTGAATACCTGGCCTTTTTCTGATAAAGGATCGACGACCCATACACCCGTTGCTCGCTGCGTAATGCCTTGGCGCCACTGTTGCTACCGCGCCTCTTCCATCAGGGCTCCGGATCTCCACCCAGACATCTCCATGTGACCTTGCTTTCCAGGGCCAATCCAGGCCAATCTTGCTGCCTCATTGCCGGAGGTCTTGAAGTATGAATATTCTTGTTTTCAACCTGCCTACCTTATCATAGTATCCTTTATCATAGTGATTTCTGATCTGCTACTTGTCTCTCCGGGTCGAATTCGGGCAGATTCACAATCTGCGTAGAACGTTGTAGTTTGCTCTCTGGGGGTACAACGTTACCATGGTTCAACATTTGTTGCTCAGGATTAGGGAAAAACCCCAGAAAAAACCTAATCAGACCATTCAAGTCCATGCTTCGATCCAGGTCTTCATTTTCGATTTCGAATAATAACCGCCAATTTTGTTCAGTGTTTCGTGACTGTTGGCTCACACATCTTGTCGATTCATTTGCACGATTTTATCCCAGTTCTGATGACGGCTCGTTCAGGATGGTTCGAGCTCTGGTCATCTACCAGGTGGGCCTACGTGGGTATCGTGCAATGAATAAAAACGGTTAGGAACTGAATCAGTTTACTTCTTAATACATTTCGGTACAGTGTACTGTTATTAGGTAGGTACAAACAACAAAACGGACAGTTTCAGAACGTCTTGACTCTGCGACGGCCTGGCTGAGAGTGTCCGCTGTACTCGGCGGATTCTCCCTCTCCAAGCTCGTAGCCAAAGCGGAAACGGCTGACTCTGTCTAGGCGCGCCACCTCTATTTCTTCTAGTCGCCACTAGATGGCGTGCCTTGTTTTGTTGTCAACAAATCAACGCCGGATCCGGCACGGCCATCCTGCGAGACACACGTCCCTGTGTGTTAGTCATCATCACCACCTCAGCTGGAAGATGTCCACTGACGAGAAGTTCCAACAAGGCGTCCATCTCTGTGTGTTACTCTGAAACAAAATACATCTCGCAGTATCATATAGCTCGGTCACTCCTGACAAATACTAGGAACCACTCTCGCATCGTGAGTGTGCTCCCAAGCACGCAAACTCATACACATAAAACCATAAATTCACATTTTGACCATGAGTGACCATCTACAGGTCACCCAAACCTCTACTCCGTGCGGGAATCGAACCCGTAACACGCAGTCAATCGTTCAATGTTAGAACAATTCACACTTTACTCAATTAACCAAAATACGTACGTACCTTAGTCACCAAATATTATTATACCTACAAGTGAGTACCTACCTTCTAATTTGTCACGCTTTGACGTTAATAATATATTAGTTCGACACTATTATTTCGCGGACATTGGTGTGGGTTACACGTTCACTTAATTTTAACGTTAATTCTGTAAAACCTTAACTGTAATGTGTAACTGTTTTATGTTCCAATAAAGTAAAATAAAAATAATTGTGAATATGAGGACTATGTGGATCATTTTTTTTTCTTTTCAGTTATTTTGACGTATGTCTGGCAATTTTAAACTAGCTTGGGCATTCGGGACCTCATGCAGTCTCACCACATGCGATTGAATACCCGTGCTTTGCATGGAGCAACTGCCTATCTGACCTCTTATTGCATAGACTGATGGTCAGACTTTCTGGCGTCTGACTATCTGTAACGATTGTTAAAGAGCTACGAAAACCGTCGGTACCGGTAACCGACTACGTACCGACGGTATCACGTGCTTTCCGAGGTGCGGGGTGTCAGTAATGCTCTAAATAAACTTAGCTAATCGATTAACAGTAATCAACAGACTTAAAAAAATAATAATGGAGGAGGTTCCCGATTCGATTGTATTTTTTGTTTTTTACCTCAAAGCACGTAAGTATTAACCGATTTGCGAACTTTATTTTTCACTTAATTATCATAGCAAAAAAAATAATTTCAAAACGGACCAGTAGTTTCTGAAATAATAAACTAACAAACTCTTTAGCTTTTTAATATTATATACGAGTAGTATAGATTATGTAAATTATTTTTGTATGGAAATCATCATCATCTTCCTCCCTTGTCCCGTTTTATTTGGGGTCGGCGCAACACGTTTGTTTCTTCCACTCTGTCCTGTCACTCGTCACGCTATCACTAACTCCCTTTATTTTCATATCCGCCCGCCTAACGCTGCAAAAAGTGGCAGGTTAGTTCTGAACTCACGACCACGGCTTACTAATGTTTTATCACAGATTCTTTGACAAATGTTTAGATATCCATAAACGATTTGTGAGCTATTTATGTCACAAACAATTCTTTCCACAAACGCTTTATCATAAACACTCGTTTTACAAATATTTTTTGGGAAATACTTATCTTAATAAATGTTTCGAATGATATTTGGTCAACATTTTTTTTATATCAAAATTTTAAATTGACACTGCTTATCTTATTTTTTAATAAAATAATATATGCCTTTATTCCACCAAGAACATTAAATGTATACTAATATATATTCTTACGGTTTTTTTTTATGGTAGATAAAATAATCAAATAACCAATCCCGCCCTTGGGTGGGGCAGGAGATAGTATCAGACTCTTACTGACTAAAAACCTACCCTGTTCCATTCATTGCCTTCGATCCAGGGCCCCGGGGTTCATTTTCACCTAACCCTTGGCCCCAGTAGCTTCGGCCCTACTGGGTCCCTACAGTTTGCTGACAACTCCTTGAGGCGCGCGAGAACAGTGCGCCGTAAACGCCTTGGGCTCGAACCGGTCTGTTACCTGACAGACGGACAGCGAGCTACCCATTGCCCGCAGTCCGCAAGCCCGCACCTACAGTGAGCGCCGTTGCCTGATGCGTTCGGCCTCCTACTTTGCTAGCATTACTGCTTCGCAGAAGGAGGCGACCGCCTGCCACTCCTTCTCGCTCCGGGGCATGGCCTGTACCAAGGCCTGGCGTGAGAGATCGCCGCCGATATTCTTAATTGATAGGATTGGGTGGAAAAAGATTTTTCCCTCTCCAATATTTCCGGAAGACCGGTCGAGCGATGGAGGCGCTCATCGTGGGGCTCCTAATTCTGAGTAGTTAAAAAAATAAACATGAAGGGGATGGTGGGGTCTGTGTTCGCTCGCTCTGCTCGCTCACCTAATCCCGCCATCTCCTTCTAACCTAAATTTTCCAAGTCGGGGTGCCCTAAGTTCCGAGCTTGCTTACCTCACCCTTGCATCTTAAGTTATCTGTGCGTTTTATACTGTCGGAAATAATACGGCACCGCTGAAGGTTCCGCGAAGCCTCCTAAAAATTAATTTATTTTATACCAATCGGTGTTTTATGAGATAAAATGAAATTAATCGTTTGTCACATAGTACGTTATTAAACAAAAGTGAAAATAGTGATTTATTTGTGAAGTGAATTATTTGGAAAAATTCTTGTTGTATAATGATGAAAATGGTGCCTGGCAAGCATATGCTGGCAAGTGATGCAAATAATTTTTTAGTGAACTGACAGGACACCCACAGCCACGTCGATATAATTATGTTGACTATTACAACCATTAGACCAGTTCGACTTATTAAATAATGTTGAAATTAACAAGTGCATCATGTGACAAAACAGTATTCAAATGCTTACCTAGGGTTAATGTTACGTGCTAAAGATCAAATAGTCATAGCTGTGTTCTCTATTATTTGCCTACTTTGTTTTGTTTGTTGTTGTTTTTGTTGTTAAAATTTATTAAACTCCGAATAGCAACTTTCACAAACACAACTTATCTACTGCTATTTGCAGAAGATTCAATTCGTCTATCTTTTAGGATATCTTATATAACTCTCTGCTTTAAAATGGGTCGGCTATCGCATTTCATTAATCTGTACGTTACGCGGCAAATAAGTTGAACCCGCTGATATGGTTATGCGTAGCCTCCCACTTCGATTTTGACCCGAAAATCGGTTAGTATGCATCCATAGTCGACCGCCATGATGGTTCAACTTGTGTGTTATGGATTACACATGTATTGTGCTTCAACGTTAAATAATTATAAACTATTTGAATATAAGTCACTAGGTACCCACAGTATTTTTTAACCGTAACAAATTGTTAGTCCATAAATTATGTAAAATTGTTCAGTGTTGAAACTTATGCATGGTTTACATATTATACCTATTAATATCACGTTTTATTTTATTTTTACTCAGTATTTCGTTGTCCAGTGTTGAGTGGATTGTCATCCAAGCTAGTCTTCAACTGAAAAATCGTGTCTTCATGTTATTACTTCGCTTAAATTGTCAATAGAACAGAATAGAATAGAATCTGGTGTTGCCGCCATCTTGGCTTGGCAGAAACCGTTTGAACCGAGCTTTTAAAGATTGGGTACCATTCTGTTAGGTATATGACAGTAGTGTGTTGATCAAGTGTAATAAATTATCTGCGCAACAAGTATCTCATAGATCACACAGCATGGGTGAGTACTTTTATATTTAAACTTACTACCTGCCCCAGTTCGTCTGGTCTAGTGTAGCTACTACTAAAATAGCTACTACTATATTGGACCCTTAATTAGTTTTAATAATAATATTTTTTTATAATTTTAAATATATTTTTTTTAACACCGTGACATCGGTCAATAGTTTTTGATCAAATGATATTCGAACAAAAAAAAGTGATCGGTTCCCATTATTTTAGTATAGTTTTTTATAGTTAACGTCGGTTATTTTTTTTTGTAAAATATTTTTTTTTTGCTTTTACTGTATGATTCGAAAGTACTCCTTATGGCAAGTCGTTTTTCCATGGGAAAACTACTACTAAAATTTCACGGTGTATACGTAACACGTGAACTTATATTCATGTGAAAAAGCATCATGTTCTACTCCAGCAGTGGACATCGCCCAACAGACCGAACTAGCGCTACTGGAGCGGCAGAAGCCGATGAACGCCGTCATAGACAGAGGGGACTCGGACGTGCAGCAGTTCTACCGCGATGCCGTCGTGCTGCTCACGGGCGGCTCCGGCTTCCTCGGCAAGCAGTTCATCGAGAAACTCTTCAGGTGAGGAATCATCATCCTTCAGCTCGTACATGATCGACCTCTCACACGCAGTGGCAGACTGGCAGCGCGGTGCGGTTACGGGAACGTGCGCGAGTTATTGGTGTGGGGAGCAGCGGTTGCCATAGCACGGCTCGAACTAGTTGGCTCCTAGTCCATCTCAACTGGTGTTGAGTTTGCGGCGCCGCGTCCACTTTGCGCCCACCTTCTGCAATCGAGCCGAATAAACTTTTCGATCAAAACTTCTTAGGAATATTGATCTGCTGTAGTCGCTGTTTGCTTTCAGCTTATAGGTTTTTTGTTTTTATGGTGGATAAATTCATCAAATGACAAATCTCAGTCTTGGGTGGAGCGGGAGATAGTGTCAGACTCTTACTGACTAAAAACCTACCCTGTTCCTTGATTGCCTTCGTTCCAGGGCCCCGGGGTTCACTTTCGCCTAACCCTAGGCCCCTGTAGGCTTCGAGCCTGTTGGGCCCCTACAGTTTGCTAATAACTCCTTGAGGCGCGCGGGTACAGTGCGCGCCGTTGACGACTTGGGCTCGGTCCGGTCTGTCACCGGACGAACGGACAGTGCTACCCATTGCCCGCTATCCGCAAGCCCGCGCCTACTGTAGCCGGCGGTCCCGGCGGCGGCGTCGACGTGTTTGCCGTTGCCTGATGCGGCGGGCCTCCTTCTTTGCTAGAATTACTGCTTCGCAGAATCGCAGAAGGAGGCGACCGCCTGCCACTCCTCCTCCGGGCGGTCCGCACAGTGGCGACATCCGGGCGTCATCTCCGCATGAATCTTGTCCAGGTATTTCCCGAACTTGCCATGTTCGGTGAGGACCTGGGCCATGTGGAAGGTGATGACGCCGTGAGGTCTTTCCAGCACGCCTCAAAGAGGTGCCTTACCGCCTCAATCATAAATCGTAAGTATTTATTAGTGTGCTAATTTGGGGTACAGCAGGTCTAGTTAGGTCATGTTAATTGAAACTACAAGCGCATCGTATCGCATAATATAAAAATTTAAAATGTAGATTACATTAACAATAGAAAAAAAAATATCAGATACAATAGAAGCAAGCATGAATACATAATTATCAGTAATTAATTTATAAAATTGGTTTATAAAATTTTGCCAAGAAAAATTTCGTTGCGGTCGCTGACATGATGGCACTTGCTTAGAGCCTCAGGTCCCGCACACTGTCCAGAGGTCAAAACACAAAACTTTATACTTTCTTGATTGCGTAAAAAATATTTGCTATAAAGATATGGGTACAGAGTGTGACGTCCCTCAACCTTCATTGGCAAGGGAGGCTCCTTCCATGTATCTGGTTCCGGCAATTGCCAGATGCTGGTTTTCAGACTGTTTTATAAACGTTTGAATCGCGCGGAGCACTCTGATACCGGGGTGAGGATTTGGTCCTATATGGCGGGATATATTAGTTTATCTAGATTCTAGCACATTACTGACACCCTGTGCCTCGTTGCTCTCAGTTGTTGTCCGTGGATCTTGGACAGTCAGTCAGACGCCAGAAAGTGTGTCCATCAGTCAGCCCAGTAACTGGGTTGCGGAAGTCTAATAGGTAGTTGCTTCTTATAAAACACGAATGTTCAACCGCATCCGGTCAGATTGGAAGCCGACCAACAGCTAGCTAGGAAAGGGCTGGAGGGATGATGATGTGGCGAGGTAGATGCCGCTACATTGTTTGGAAGCTGGACAGACGTCGTCATACGATTTCATATGCAAGTATAGAAATTCGTGCTGAGGAATCGAAATGCCCCTTCAGAACTTTTCCGCTCCATCAGCAATCTAGTTTGGTGCTAGCTTCCTCTCATCTTCTGGTAATTTAAATACAACACACAGTGAAAAACCAGTTTACAATACACAATTAAACAAAAATAAAACAAAAATCTAACACATTTAGTGCGGAGGGGGGAACTGTCCCGTGCTCACCGTGCAGTGTGCAAGCGTATCTAGTGGTGCAGCGGTGAAGAGCCCACCTGTCCGCAAACACGTTCACAATGCTGCTGCTACCGGTCCTAACACAGTTCAGCAGTTACGCACGTTGCTTCCTAATTAGGATATGAAATCGAAGAATCGTGGTAGCCCCAGCAACGCCCTCATGCGTTATTGTCTTTTTCTTTTGAATTACGATCCCACCTGATGGTAAGTAGTGATGCAATCGTTGATGGTGAGACGCACTAGTTTATTAGGAGCCTATTCACTCTAGCTTTGAAGACACCTAAATTATAATCGGAAGGGAAGATCGCAGCAGGCAAGTTGTTCGCTGTAATGACGAGGCAAAACGCTCGGGCTGGGCCCTAGAGGTTTTAACAACGTAAGGGTAGGTAATCGCCGTTTGTCGCGATGTCCGATACTAGAAATAATGGAATCAAGTCATGCAACTCCCGCGCACACTCTCCAAAATGCATCCTGTAAAACATCGAAAGTAAAGTATTTATTAGTTTTTAATATTAGCATATATATACGTATTTTATTAACATAAGTAACTTAGTTCATACTATATTCTACACAAAATATTCTTTTAATTATTGTCCACAGTGTTGTCTTTTTTTAACCCAAAGGTTGACTGGTAGAGAATGCCTTGTTGCATTAAGTCCGCCTATGTACCACTATTGTACATGATGTTTAAATTTAAAATTTAAAAAATAAAGTCTAGCTACCCTACGCCTGTGCTCTTGGCTTTGTAGATTGTACTTAACCAGACCTGGATCAACAGTTAGCTTCTATTGTGTTCGATATCCATGATTGTATTGAACGCGTAAGACGCTATAATTATGCTCCCAGTGTACACCTTTTTGAATAGGAAAAATGTATTTGTAATTTATCAGCACTCGGTGTCCCACTGCTGGACAAAGGCCTCTGCGATATCTTTCCATCTCTGTTTGTGTCCCGTATGTTCCGACCAACCTGTATGAGTTCAGATCGTCATGCCAGCATTATTTGGAACTGCTTCGTGATTATAAATAAAATTTTGGCAAGTGTCTTCATATGTCTTATTTATGTTTCAGGTCATGTGAACTCAAGAAAGTATATTTACTGCTGAGATCAAAAAAAGGAAAAACCACTCAACAGAGATTAGCTTATATACTTAAAGATCCTGTGAGTAATAAATTTATTCACTAATGAACTCATTAAGAAAAAAATAAATTTAAAACTAACATAAATGGCATCGAAAGCCAACGACGAATGCGAACGACGGACGACGGCGACGGGCGGCGTGACGAATTAGACACCTACCTTAGGGATTGGCCAGAAGTGGCTAAGGACAGAAAAGAGTGGAACAACGGAAGGGAGGCCTTTGCCCTGCAGTGGGATACAACGGGCTCATAATAATAATAATGATGAGTTATGATGACGAACAACTACCGGAAATATATTGTGAAGGACGATACGGTTGACATCTGTCGGGCATGCCACCGGCCCGGGGAATTAATCCGACACATTATTTCTGGATGTTCTCATCTAGCTAACGAAGACTATTTACATAGGCACAACCTCGTAGCCAGGATTATCCACCAGCAACTTGCTCTTAAATACAATCTTGTGGAAACAGAAGTACCGTACTATAGATATGTGCCCGACCCAGTTCTCGACAATGGCAATATCTCATTGTATTGGGATCGATCTATAATCACTGACAGGACTATTGTTGCCAATAAGCCTGATATAGTGGTCATAGATCGACTAGAGCGTCGCATATTGATTATTGATATAGCGGTCCCTCATGACGAGAACCTCGTGAAAGCTGAGAAGGATAAAAAAACTAAATATCTTGACTTGGCTCGCGAGGTTGTCGACATGTGGGAAGTGGACACAGCAGTCATTGTGCCGATAGTCGTGACGGCCAACGGCTTAATAGCCAAGAGCCTCGACCAACATCAGAGGAGGCTCTCGTTAGGCAGTTGGATCAAGGGTCTGATTCAGAAAGCAGTGCTCTTGGACACGGCGCGTATTGTCCGGAGGTTTCTCTCCCAGGAGCCCTGACCACCGGTAGCTTGGACCCTGTTCCCGATGCCGGTGGGCTACTATTTTTTATATTTTTAAATGTTTTTTTTTTGTATTACTTTCTATAAAAAAAAATATTTAAAAATGTAATTTATATGTATATACAAAGAATAAAAGGAAATAATAATAATAAATGGCATCAATAATAAACTGTAAAAGTAAAATTTAATAAAACAAGACAAACAAAATAATTTTTACTAATATCTGTTCCAAAAGAACTGCACGTCAACTAGATCGCTGCAACTATTCAACAATTTGAAAAGCCTTAATTTTATGTATAGGTAGAATCTATTTACAAAAATTCATAACTGTATCATGTCAAATCACAAAGTTATAAGCTTTTTATGATACCTGGTTATCCGCACAAATACATGGTTACCGAGCCATTCGGGCGACTGAAGGGTGGTTTTGCTCCCACATCCAGCTGTGTACTGGCACCTAATGCTCGCTATGATCTGTTGTGACTTGTGTTGTACTTAGTGTCGATGGTGTCTAACTTATGATTTTTATTTAAATATTTTTTGGAAAAATATAACAAAAAACGAAATTGCAATCAATGATTATATAGGGTGACTGGTAATTAATCACCGATATTTAAACACGTGATTGTAGTCATATTAGCAAACTAATTTAACTATGGGACCAAACCAGAAATCGCGAAAAAATCTAGTGTTACATTTCTGTTCGCCTAACTGGTCAAAATGTATTGAACTTGGCTAGTGTAAAAGTAAAATAGTAAAAGTTGTTTATTATCATGACTACAGTCACGTGTTCAAGTATCGGTTACTAATTACCAGTCACCTTAAATATTTTGCCTTTCTCCAGAATCTTAAAATACTATATTCGGGCTTCACAATTATGATCATAATGGTCGTATCATTTTGCATTTCCGCTGGCAGATGCTAGATGCCTGAAAAATGATTATTTGTATTCATTCCAAACATTCTTGTCCTACAGGGTGTAGGATATTTTTGTGCATATTTGATGAACTGTAGTCCAATTTTAAAAGTTTGGGTGTTTCTTTGTAATAATTGTTTATTCGATTTCAGTTATATGATACTCTTCGTAAGAAGAAGCCCGACTTCGCCTCCCGCATCGCGCCGGTGGAAGGCGACGTGGCGCAGCTCAGGCTCGGCCTCGCTGACAAGGACTGGGACACCATCACCAAGGAGGTCGGTACAACTGCTCCAGTCCACGTTCACCACCGCGCCCGAGCGTGGCCGCGTTCTCGCTAGATTTAATAATATAATAATTTATTTAACCAAAAATACATATTACACAATTTGACATTGCTCTTAATTATGACATTGTTATAATTACATATAAATATTTGACATATGCTGCCGAACTAGGCGTGGAGCCTGTATTTCGGCATGCAGTGCCTCTAGCCCTGGAACTGTATCTTCTAATATGTGATTATGAGCAAATGGAATCAATGTTTCTATAAGAAATTAACTTTGGTGCCCTTAAGCAACAGTAAAGAAAAAAGAAACGACAATTAAAAAATAGGTGTAACTGTCCTCTGAGTGCATAAGTGAAAAAGGTGAGTGTGTGCGTGTGAGAGGGTGTGTGGAGATCTACATTAAATAAATTCAAATTCTGGATTCTTATACTAATAGTAGTTTAATAGTGGATTCTTATACATAGCACATCTATAATAATGACCAAAATTATGTATCACTACTTTAATATGGTCAGCAAATCTTCAGTCTGATCGTAAGGCGCTGTACTCCTCAACATTTGTCGTTTATTTATTTATTTTATTACACAGGAGGATTATTAAACTTAATGGTGTATTCTATATGCTATATTGGGATACCACAGTAAGCTCATTGTGCATTTGACTGCGAGGACTTGTAGTCAGAACCTGGCTGACTACTGACGTGCTCACTAATGGCTCTGAACAAATCTCCAGGTGAACATTATAGTCCACATGGCAGCCACCGTGAACTTCCAAGCGTCGCTCCACATCGCAGGGATCACCAACGTGAGAGGAACCAGAGAGTTGCTCGAGTTGGGCAAGCAGTGTCATAATCTCAAGTGAGTTCACAGCATTCAGTTCAGTTATCATTCTGTCACTCCTGGTGATGTGGTACAGGCGATTGACCTGCCTGCCTCTTTTCTACTATGTTGGAGTCAGCTTGCCAACTAACTGGATGCAGCTGAGTATCAGTATTTTACAGGAAGCAACAGCCTGTTATACCTGCTATTTAGTGTGAAAGTGAGTAATCATCAAAAGACTTTGCCCACTCTAGGGTGGAACAAGGAGAGTCATTCTGAATAACGACAGTTAATTATTTTGACACAGTCTCAATTTCAAAAATCACTAGTTCGACTACTTATTGCTTCAACAGAACATAAATTTGACTAGTATTAGTCCGAAACACTTCGAAGAACACTGCTTAGACAGAACCCTACTTCGATATGCACTTGTTCGACGGATCTTTATTTACACGGAACATACGTTCGATATAATACTATAGGCCGACCGTCTAACTGAGTCCTCACCTGCGCGGTACAGGGGCGCGGGGGTATGACGACCAAGGGGACTGAGACAGGTGCGGGCGGTGGGTGAATTTTTGTAATAGTTCATTTCGATCGTTACACGGGTAGCGATCGCACGTGTTAATTTTTGCGGACGCCTTGTGAGAAGTACACATGTAATAACAATCTCAAGATGAATCGAAAGATATTCGGACATAAAGTGAATAGTCAGTGCAAGCAGATGGCTTTTAACGTATACTAATATTTTAGAAAAAAGAAACTGGACCCGAATTCTATGGAATATCAACAAGACATACATTTAAACAAAACCGTAGCAAAAGTTACTGGACTGTCGGAAAAGACTGTATCTAGAATCTTAAATTAAGGGAAACTATTGAAAGACAACGAAAGCTTCAAATCCCCGAAATAATCCAAACTGGTTCGCAAAACACATCTGCATACGCTCTACATAATTTAGCGAGTGTTGTAAATCTGGACGTACTCATTACTGCGTACTATGGTATAGTTGAATGTCATCTGCGATATGGAATAATTTTTTGGGGCAACTCAACAGAAAAAGAAACTGCATTTAAGGCACAAAAAATATGTATACGATCTATTTTTAAACTGCAAAGTACCGATAGCTGCGTGCCATACTTCAAACAGTATAAATTATTAACCCTACCATGCTTGTACATTTTAGAAATGGCAACATTTGTAAAATTAAACCCGGATCGCTTCGCACGAATGTCTGATATATTTCCTCGGAATAGGCGCGACAAGAGTAAGCTGTGTATCCATAGTGCTAAAACAACACTGATGCGTAAGTGTGTCTGCTGCATGGCACCGGTTATATATAATAAAATACCCAGTAGTTGGAAGGACTATAACGTGACATTATTTAAGACAAGACTTCGGAACTTTTTACTTGACAAAGTATATTATAGTGTAGCGGATTTTTTATTGGAGAAAGACATTGTTTGACAATTTTTATTATGTATTAAGTGTGTATTTTAAGAATATTTAATATTGACATTTTAATTATTTGACTATTTGAACTAAATTTATTTTATTTATTGAATTGGTGTGAATTTAATTGTATTGATTTGATGGTTTATTTGTGACTAATTGTAGAAAAATCTTCTTCTTCCTGCCCTTGTCCCATATTACTTGGGGTCGGCGCAACACGTTTTTTTCTTCCACTCTATCCTGTCACCCGTCACACTATCACTAACTTCCTTTTCTTTCATATCACTCCTCACACAATCCATCCATCTCTTCTTCGGCCTCCCTCTTCCTCTCCATCCATCTACTTGTAAACTCAGAACTCTTTTAGTAACATGTGTTTCATCCCTCCTTTTCACATGTCCATACCAAGACAAACGATTTCCTTTCAACTTTTCAGTCACTGGCGCCACTTTCAAACTTCCTCTAATATACTCATTTCTCACTTTATCCATTTTCGTCACACCACACATCCATCTCAACATTCTCATCTCCGCTACATGCAGTCTTTTTTCATCCATCTTTTTCACAGCCCAACATTCTGATCCATACAGTATGACAGGTCTTATCACGGACTTGTAAATTTTACCCTTCAACTTGAGTGGCATCCGTGGGTCACAAGTTGTTCCCGTGACCTGTCGCCATTTCATCCATTCGGCGTTGATCCGATGTGTTACGTCTCGGTCTACCTCACCATCTCCTTGAACGAGCGACCCGAGGTACCGAAAGTCGGAGCAGATTGGTATGGGCGTTCCGGCGAGAGCTAAGGGCACAGGACCGGAAAGACCGCCGAAATCGCAGAACAAGTACTCCGTTTTGGTTCTACTTAATTTCAGGCCAACACTCTCCAGTCTGTGCCACCACACCTCCAATCTATTCTGGACCTCTAGGCCACTCTCGGCAACCAGCACAATGTCATCGGCGAAAAGCATACACCAGGGAGCCTCTTCCTGAATGTCCGGCGTCAGAGCGTCCATTATCATCAGGAAGAGGTAAGGGCTGAGTGCCGACCCTTGGTGTAAGCCGACAGCCACATTGAAGCTGCTAGTAGTGCCCACTGTAGACCGGACTTGGGTACGGCATTGACTGTACATCGCTCGGATCAACTGAACATACTTCCCAGGCACACCTTTCTCTTTAAGGGCCCACCACAGAACCTCACGAGGTACCCGGTCGTAGGGTAGTTTAGCCGGTTTGCCGGCCACCTCTGGTTTTCGGCCAGTACGTTATTATATTAATATAATAAGGATACTTTACCCTACTCATTTAAAAAACGACGCCTACTTAATTTAATGGTATGAATCCTACAACTTCTGAATTTTGTAGCTTTTTATTGAACAAACTGTGTCATCAGTGACCCTCCGAAAGTCTTACAGTGCACGCGTGTGTCAAAATTAGTGAAAAAATTAGTGCGCGCATAATTTTGGCAAGGTAAGTTACTAAGTTGTATAGCGATTTTTAAATATATATTGTTGTTCTGTGTACGAGAGATAAGTTTAGTTAGTGTTATTTTAATTAAAATGGAAGAAAGATTATGTTATTTACATTTAAATTTGATGGCCGGGAAACTAGATAATGATGTGGGTAACTATCTACTTTTCGGCCGGCCGGCCGACCACTAGAAGAAAGCCATTTACAGTTAATTGATTCTTTTAATTATTAAATTTGGAATTCTTCTAAAATAAATATTTTGTACACAAAGTAGAACCGTTTCTCATTTGTGTGGTCAGATTTCGGCCGCATGTTTTGTGCTAATTATGTGGTAATAACACTTTTTAGTTATTGAATATTTGACGGCCGAAAATAAGAATTTTAATATTTACCTTTCGGCCTAAGCTAATCGATGTGTCCGAAAACTAATAATTTGCTAAGTGATTTTCGGCCAGTAAATGCTAACGATTATAAATGAACTAATTGAATCGAAATCTTCACTTAGACGAACAATATAAATATAAAGGGACTTCCCCAAAATTTGTCTCATCAGCCAGTTAGAAAATTAAGCAAGTTGAGCAACGGCCGAAAACTAATAAATTTACATTTGGTTTTCGGCCGTGTTTGAAGGGATGGTCGAAAAACAGTTAAAAAAATCTTATTTTTCGGCCATTCAAAAAGCAGGTGGCCGAAAATTAGTTAACATAAATTTATTTTTCGGCCATATTTGAAAGGACGGTCGAAAATCAGATGTATTAAATCTAGTTTTCGGTCATATAATTAAGAAAATTAAATTGTATATCTACTTAGTATTCTGTTGTATGAATTCGTAGTTTTAATCTACAAATATTGTAAATGAAAAACAAAAGTTCTTACAATTGTATGTGCATAGGTGTTCACAATTTAGTTTTCAATTTACGTGATTTCGCAAAAAAAAACTTTAATACCTTCAAATAAAGTGAAGCTTCCGATGCAATTTTATTACTTTTATGACATTTTCAATAGGACTTGTCATTCTAAAATCAACTTAGTTTATATAAATCTAAAGTTGATATTTGTTTAAGTGGAAATAACGTATATTGGAACAACAAGATTTTGAATAATAGGTAATAAATTATGTTCGCTACTAGTTTATTTTTTATTTTTTAGTTTTATATAAATGTGTGTAAATATAAATAAAAGAATTAATCATAGTTATTTCATGTTTCAGATGTCTCCTGAGAGAAACAAAATTAAAAAAAAATTAAACAAAAGAGAACTCATTTTCAATATACCGAAGAAGCGTTAGCTAAAGCTTTTTAGGCCATAAGAATTGAAAAAAAAAGCATTAGAGAAACTTGTCGTCTGTTTGGTGTTCCTCGGTCAACAATCCAAGATCGAATTTCGGGTAGAACTAAAAAGCAGCCTCGAAAAGTTGGTCCAGAACCTATATTAGGCCTTGATGGAGAGAAAAAGTTGTGGACTGGATTATAGATTTAGCAAAATGTGGTATTCCTGTAAGCAAAGAAGTCTTGCTGGAAACAGTTACAAAATTAATAAAAGATATTGGTAAAGAAGATAAGTTTCCAGAAGGGCGACCAGGACAAACATGGTACCAAGGTTTTCTCAGAAGGCATCCGGAGATTAGCTTACGTGAACCTGAAGGTATTAATAAAGCCAGGGAAGCGGTAAAAGAGAGCTCAATCAGAAAATGGTTTACAGAGCTTCAAGATAATTACAATAGCTGAAGTTTAACTCGCCAGTCGCCGTCGTCTTCAAAAAATGCACTCCATCAAAATAGTAATAACTTGAATCCAGTTAATGATATAATAGTAAATACTTCGTGTATGCTGCAAAATAATAATATACAAAATGATCCATTTAAAAATCATTTAAGATTTCCCATTAGTCCAACTGGAATCCTAACTACAAAGAGAAATATGAATAAATTTCCTAGTGCCATATCTTCAGAAGCTTGGAGAGATTTTCATGATTCCAAAGAATGAGAAAAACAAAAAAAGGTAGACGAAAAAAATAAGAGAAAAGTTGAAAGAGAACAAAAAAAATGTAAACTGAAACCAAAGAAACCGAAAATAGTTAATAAGAACAAAAAAACACTTAATATCCCTAAGAGTAAACAGATCGAAGACGAAAATGAAATTAACAAGGAAGAAAAAGCGGACAATAGTATTAAAAATATTGATCAAGATGTAGAAATCAATACTAAGAAGACTAATAAAGTTATAAACGAGACTGATGAATATATTATAAAGACTGATTTTGAAAATATTAAAGAAAAAAATAAGGAAAACGAGATTAGAGGCATTATTATTGAAGAAGAGGATGTCGATCAGGAGTTAGACATTTTTCCGTAATCTCAATTATTTTTTTAACGCCATATTATATTATTTTTTTACTATTATATATAAAATGATTCTAAATGTTTAATATTTTTAAGACTTTAATTAAAATCGTTGATTCTTGTGTATTTTTTCCTTTTAAATCCATTATAGAACCTACTGGATAGCAAATAAAGATAATTTTTCAAATAGTAGATTAGTGGCCGAAAACTAGGAAAATAATGGCCGGAAACTGAAATAGGTGGCCGAAAACAGGCGAAATCGCTATTTTCAGAGATTTAAATTTTTAGTAATTTGAATGTGACGTTGACGAGTAAAAGGTCTCCAAATATTAAAACTACATTGTATTTCGAGTTCAAAAATATTTAAAAAACTAGTCTGCGACTTTATTATCAACGCGAAAAATCGTCCCAAAGTCATACGTTCGCTTAAATGGCCGAAAACCGGCTAAGTTACCCTATGCCTTTTCGAGGTCAACGAATACCATGTGCAAGTTTTTATGTGCACCTCTGTATTTCTCGCACAGCAAAAGTGTAAACTTGTATAGTTAATGTAGGGGTAAACTCTGCTTTTGCATGCCTTCGTTTTGGCAAAATATGGCTGTTCTCTTGTTTTATTATTTTGTATTACCATGTATCACCCATATTTGCAAAATAAATGATCTTATCTTATCTTATCTTATCTAAAAAAAGAGTGGAAATAGACGATTTCACAAAGGAGTGGTAAGAAGAAAGGTCGATGAAAGTAAAAATTAATCCGACATCGACAATACTCGTAATTACGAAAAAAAAAAGTTACGGGAAGAAATTAAAACATGGTCCATCAGACATAATACATCGCATAAAGCGCATAATGTACTTTCTATGATTTTAAATAAAAGAATCAGATAAATTTTGCCTACGACACAAGTTTCTTCAAACAAATAGACAAGAAGTACAAATTTCTGCATTGGGAACTGGGCAATGGCTTACAAAAACTGGAAAAAGTTTTTGAGCACGACGTTGTTGCTTTATAAGTACCAGTTCTAACACTTTGAGAAATTTGAATGCAATAATTTAATTAGGTTTTGAGTCATTACAGTGGCGTCGCTAGTCCCACTACGGCCCCGTATCAAAGTCTAACATACTCGTATAAGGAAAATGGTATTTTTTTTACAAATTACCTTACGAGACGATTGTGCAAATTTTTGCCTAGGTCGGGGGCCCCGGTTCCCCTTTAATTGATACAGCAAATACGGCGGTAGCTACGCTCTTGAGTCGTTATAAAATGAAATGGTATTAATGAGACGCGGACGTCAGCGTTGTATACCTTCGTAACCACAAGCGATACATTTTTCAGACCGTATAAAATGTGTTATGTTCCAAGGCCACATTTTTCTTGAAAATTTGATTATTTTTAATTAAAAAGGCATTCAACATCATCCTTATGACAACCATCTTGATATGGATTACGAGTAGGTAAATTCTCTAAAATCATTAGTAACTGGTTGCGCCAATTTGCTATGATCCGCGATTTTGTTTTTGTAATTTATTTTTTTGGCCTAGCAATCCTATCCCTTCCGTTTCCCTTCCCCCGCACGACCTCAAGAAATGACATGACATTGACGTTTGTGCATCGATTGCGAATGTGACCGCTCCGCTAACATCGCCCGCTCGAAATTACAAGAAAATTGACTATTTCGTGATCCAACCATTCAAAGACTCAACAATAGTGCAGTGTAGTGCAATACAGGACCTGGCAGTGATTGAAAGTACGAAGTCGGGGTTCGCCGGCCGACGCCACGTGGAACCTTCGAGGTCAAAAGGTCAGTGTTCCTCCCTAATACCTCCATCCCATGCCAGGCACAGTACCTGCATATTGTTAACAAACCTTAGATCGCTTTTTAAACATACAGTCCACACCAAGCTTATTCGCGCATCCATTACTTTTGGTCCTTCGAGCCGGATCGTGAATCATTTTCTTGTAATTTCGCAATATAGTATTTGTTCCATAGGGAATAAACGCAACGCGCCTGTTTACCTAGATATAATAGTAGAAAACCCGCATCTAGGCATTTAGGCAACTAAACGTTATTTCGCTCGTATAGTTAAAGAGCCATTGATAATTACGGTACCTACGCCGTCAACCGCACCGCATAATTATAGTTAGCTACGTAAATATCAGCGTAGATATAAATCGATCGCATTCTTTTTCTTGACAAAATTCATTCGGAGGTCCTACAAATTGCATGTAGGTAGACGCATTTCAAAAATACCCGTTCATTGTTGAGTGAATATTTGTAGGAAACGGATAAACCATAGATTATATACGCATATGAACGACGTGAATGATTTAATCGAGAAATTGGGTAATATTCACTCATTGATTCAGGTTATTCCGTTCGTTCGCCGTTCACTTTGTTGTTTACAATATTACCATATTGTTATCTGATAATTATCGCTTACTTAATAATTCGTTAAGTGTTTGTTTGAGTGTATAGTGTGAATATATCAAAACAAGATGTCTCTGGGCAGTAAGGTTAGTACTGATTTAAAGGTTCAATTAAAGCTTTTATACGCTAAAAGGGACTCACAGTTTTCACGTGTTCAATCAATTTGTGATAAATCTTTGACCTCGGATCTGGCGATTAGAGATGCTTTCTTGTGTTCGTTGGAAACTTTAGATAGTTTGCGCGCGGATTTTGAATCTACAATTAATAATATAAACATTTTAGAGTTGGAGTTAAATCCTGATTACTGTGTGAGTTATCAGGCATTGTCGTCCTTTGATGACTTGTATTGTCGTATCAAACGTATTGCTAGGAGTTTAGAGACTCCCCCCCCCGCGAGTGGTTTATCCAACCCTCCTCGCGAACGCCCACGATTGCCGCCAATTCAAATACCTGAATTTAATGGTGACATTCGAAATTGGAATTTATTTATAGATAGTTTCGAAAATATAATACATAGGAACACATCGCTGACAGATCACGAGAGATTGCATTATCTCGTAGAAAAATTGATCGGTAAGGCAAAGGCTGTCTGTGCTGGAATTACGTTTAGCGCTGAAAATTACAATTTAGTTTTGAACACTTTAAAAACAAAATACGAAGATAAGCGATTAGTAGCCACCGCATATTTAGATCAATTATTCGATTTGAAAAGTTCTTCCGTTTGTAACGATCATAATTTAGAGAAGTTTTTAAATATTTTCGCATCATCTGTTCGTGCAGTAAAGAACCTAAAGGTCAATGACCTCTGTGACTTTTTCTTTTTGTATATCGGTTTAAAGAAATTAGATCCTGAAACTGTTCGTCTGTTTGAAACGACTCAGCGCGGTAACGAAATACCTAAGTTCGAAGATTTAGAATCTTTTATTCGCGACCATATTAAGGTATTGCAGCGCACGTCGGCACGTCATGAAGTCACGAATAGGACAGGTTCCGATCGCCGTATAGACGCGTCATCGAAGTCAGTCAAGACTGCACATACGCTAGTTAATACCGCCTCAACACCTGACTGTTCTCTGTGTAAGGGTAGCCATACACAGCTGTACAAGTGTTCGGGATTTCAGAGATTATCGCCTAGTGATCGTTACAAGTTTGTCCGCACTAATAATTTGTGTTTTAATTGTCTAAGTGACAAACATCTGGTTACGTCATGTAACAGTGGTGTTAGCTGTCGTAAATGTCTAGCTAGACATCATACCTTCTTACATTTTGAGAGTAGTAAGCTGCCATCGCAGCCGCAGCCTGCGCAGACGCGTGACGCTTGTGACGCGCGGCCTGCTGCAAGTGCAAACGACGTAACATTGTGTTCGCTTTCCGCCGCTGGTACTCAAATCACTACCGTTTTACTTGCGACCGCGCAAGTTGTCATTGTAGATGCCTTTGGCAAACCGCACACCGTTCGAGCGCTACTAGATGGCGCTTCCCAGAGTAATTTTATTACTCGGGATTGTTGTCAACGCCTTGGTTTTAGTTTTAATAATTGGTCATCCCGCTCAGAAGTGAAAGGTTTTGGAGGTTTAAAGGCAACCATTCACGGTTCCATTAAAATAATATTTAGTTCACGTTTTAATCGTAATATTTCGTTTGAAATGGATTCGCTAGTCGCAGATAAGATTACGGAACGATTGCCCACGGTACCGGTTGACACGTCCATGCTGACGGAGTTTAAGAACTTGCAGTTAGCCGACGGAAATTACGCTTTCCCTGGAGATATCGATCTATTGATCGGTGCTTCGATTCTCCCGCATCTCCAGTTATCACGTAAAATTCAAGGTCTTCCGATGTACCCCGCTCCGCACGCACTGGAAACAGTTCTCGGGTTTGTTATAGTTGGTTCCGCACCCGCTTGTTTAGATAGTTACTCGACTGTGTCGCACTGTTGCACCGTCGAGCCGCCGCTTGAGTCTACCATCCGCAAGTTCTGGGAGATTGAAGAGGTCAATGTCCCGCCTATTCTCAGCCCTGAGGATCAGGTCACTGAGGAGATTTATACCCGCACGACTACTCGTGATAAAGATGGTCGTTATGTTGTCGCGCTCCCTTTCAAGGGTGATATTTTTTCGCTCGGTGGCTCCCGTGCCTCCGCAGAAAAACGCTTTCTATGCTTGGAACGTAAGATGCAGGCGTCTCCTAAGTTGAAGCATGCCTATGATGATGTGCTGATCGAATATTTAGATAAAGGTTATATCTCATCAGCGCCTGCCGAGACTGAGGAGACACGTGATTACCCGTTTTACATCATCCCGCACCATGGAGTTGTTAGAGAAGACAAGCTTACAACTAAACTGCGTGTGGTTATGGATGGTAGCGCTAAAACTAGTACTGGCATATCGCTTAACGATATCTTGTGTTGTGGTCAGAACCTCCAGGGTAACTTATTTGAAATAATAGTAAATTTTCGCTTGTTTGCTATTGCGCTCTCTGCTGATATTCGGCAAATGTTTCTTAGTATTGGAATCAGAGAATGTGACCGTAGATTCCAACGCTTCTTGTATAGATTTTCTCCGCAGGAACCTTTGAAGGTTTACGAATTCAATCGTGTTTGTTTTGGGCTTAAGTCTAGTCCCTTTCACGCTCTTCGCACTATCAAGCAGTTGGCCGCTGACGAGGGTGATACATACCCGAAAGCAAGGGCCACTATTGAAACCGGATTGTACATGGACGATTTTGTGTACAGTGTACCTAGTGAAGCAGAGGCTATAGAGACCGCTGCTCAAGTAATCAGCCTCATGAAGTCCGGTCAATTTGATCTGGTGAAATGGACAAGCAACTCGCAAGCTACATTAGAGTCGATTCCACCGTCACACCGGTTGACTTCGGTAAAGGAATTCGATGATAGTGATTCGCATAAGATCCTTGGTTTAAGTTGGTCACCCGCAACTGATATGTTCAGTCTTAAAATTAGCTCGACTCCGCCAACTTGTACCAAACGCGTTATCCTAGCATGTGTAGCTCGGATATGGGATATAATGGGTTTTGTAGCTCCTGTCGTTTTGTATGCAAAGCTGCTTATAAAAGAGCTTTGGCTTTCCAACTGTGATTGGGACGACACCGCTCCTGACAGTGTTGCTAAGTTGTGGGCTCGCTATAGGAAAGAGCTTCCAATGCTCGATCAGATACAGATTCCTCGCCATGTTGGTATAGTACCAGACACTGTTGTTAATGTGGTAGGTTTCGCAGACGCCAGTGAGAGGGCTTACGGGGGAGTGGTTTACTTTCAGGTCCAAAATGGCGATAACATTTCAGTTTTCCTCATTAGCGCAAAATCAAAGGTATCTCCTGGTAAGGTTGTCTCTCTTGCTCGTCTCGAACTCTGCGCTATTCTTATGTTGGTTCAATTGATTACATCTATAGTCAAAACTTGTCGTCCTCGCATTAATATAGAGAGAATTGTAGCGTTTTCAGACTCAACCGTTGCTCTATGTTGGGCCCACTCTTCACCCCATCGATGGGGCACGTTTGTCGCAAATAGGGTGGCTAAGATTCAAGCTGAATTGTCACCGGAAAATATATTCCATGTCGCTGGAACAGAAAACCCAGCTGATTGTCTCTCACGTGGTTTGCTTCCTGCGCAAATTTTAAATCATCCGCTTTGGTTTTGTGGCCCTCCCTGGCTTCATACCACTCCTAACGAGTGGCCAAGTGCTCCGTTTAACCCCGCTACTGTTTCAGAGCCACCCGAGGAGAAGAAACATACGCTTGTAGTATCAGTTCCGCGTGAAGAGTCAGTTGTTTTGTTGTTGTCTAATCGAGTCTCGTCTTGGTCGAGACTATTACGCTGTGTAGTTTACGTCCTAAGATTTTTGAGATTATTACCATCGCGTGGTTCTATAATCGCAGCTGATTTGGATAGAGCTGAATCAGTTGTACTTCGAGAGTTGCAGAAATTTTATTTTTCAATAGAATTTCGTAGTTTGGAATCACATAAACCTTGTAGTCACGCACTTCAACATTTGAAACCGTTTTTGCAAGACGGACTCATTCGTGTCGGTGGCCGTCTGCGAAATGCTAAGTTAGAGTTTGAACAAATGCATCCAGTAGTTCTACCACGCAAGGATCACGTTTTGGATTTGTTGGTGGATTATCACCATAAGGTGAATTGTCACGCTGGTCCCGATTTATTAATGTCCATTCTTCGACAGAAGTACTGGATACTTTCCGCTCGCAATTTGATACGCGCTAGAGTGCACAGATGTGTGCCCTGCTTTAAGCTCCGCCCGCGTTTCAACGCGCCGGAAATGGCCGACCATCGTTCTTGTCGTGTTGTACAGACGGTGAAACCTTTCATACATACTGGGACGGACTATGCTGGACCGTTTAAAGTCACTATTGCCCGTGGTCGTGGTATACGTTCCACAAAGGCATACATTTGCCTATTCGTTTGTATGACAACTCGTGCAGTTCACATAGAGTTAACCAGTGATTTGAGTACGCAGGGTTTTATGTCTGCATTTAAACGATTTTTATCTCGCCGTGGTCCCGTTAAGCGCTTATACTCTGACAACGGCACAAATTATGTTGGAGCGCGACGCAATATTTCGGAATTACATACATTCTTACGCTCCAAGTACTACCAAAGTGAATTCGCCCATGTCTTAGCTGAGAATCGCATTGATTGGTGTTTTAATACGCCAGCGGCTAGTCATTTTGGTGGCAATTGGGAGGCGAATATTAAAAGCCTTAAGTCGCACCTGTTTCGGGTCATAGGCGAACAGATTCTCTCGTACGAGGAGTTGAGCACCGTACTCGCTCAGGTAGAGGCGTTGATGAATACGCGTCCGTTGTGTCGGACTTTGTCTAGTGATCCATCGGAGCCACTAGCGTTGACGCCGGCTCACTTCTTGACGACGACTCCTCTTAAATATTTGCCCGCTTTAGATGTCGAGACTGACAAACTGCAGCTTCACCCGCGTCACGCTCTGCTAGATAGCTTAGTTCAGTCCTTTTGGAAGCGATGGAGGACAGATTATCTGCATACGCTGCAGTCGCGTCAAAAGTGGAACACTCCTTCAGATCCAGTCACAGTCGGTACTGTGGTGATACTGAAGACTGAGAGTGCGCCTCCTCTGCACTGGCCTCTTGGTGTAGTGGAAGAAGTTTTTCCGGGTTCGAACGGAATAACGCGAGTCGTAAAGGTTAAAACCGCAACTGGATCGTACCTGCGTCCGGTTATTCGCCTCTGCCCTCTGCCTAATCAGCAGTAGTGGCATAGTTAGTTATAAGTTGTTTCGCTACCTAGTATTGATAGTCTAGATATAGTAATAGGGTTTAGTTTCGCTTTTGTTTTTTTTTTCTTTTCTTTGAAGGTAACCCTTCAAACCCGGGGGGAATGGTTGCGCCAATTTGCTATGATCCGCGATTTTGTTTTTGTAATTTATTTTTTTGGCCTAGCAATCCTATCCCTTCCGTTTCCCTTCCCCCGCACGACCTCAAGAAATGACATGACATTGACGTTTGTGCATCGATTGTGAATGTGACCGCTCCGCTAACATCGCCCGCTCGAAATTACAAGAAAATTGACTATTTCGTGATCCAACCATTCAAAGACTCAACAATAGTGCAGTGTAGTGCAATACAGGACCTGGCAGTGATTGAAAGTACGAAGTCGGGGTTCGCCGGCCGACGCCACGTGGAACCTTCGAGGTCAAAAGGTCAGTGTTCCTCCCTAATACCTCCATCCCATGCCAGGCACAGTACCTGCATATTGTTAACAAACCTTAGATCGCTTTTTAAACATACAGTCCACACCAAGCTTATTCGCGCATCCAGTAACTTTAACATTCAAATCACTTTGTAGATATACTCGGAGTTACATGTGTTTGCAAATCTAATTACCTCCCAGGTAATTAGGTTTGCAAAGATATGTTAATACTCGGAGTTACATTTACAAAGTGATTTGAATGTAAATGTTACTAACATCGAGTTACTAATTAATTGTGACATGTGATTTGATTGTTAGTTCTTTCTTAAGGAATCCTTAAATTATGAATATGGCCGCAGACAGATTGCCTTAGGCCTTAGGCCAGTGTTTAACAAGACTGAAAGGCTTATAGTTGACTTAATGAGTGTGAAATAAGAAATATCAAGCCTTACATTTATCTCAAAGAGGAGAAATTGGACTTTAAATTGTTATGAAAATATATCATATTTATATTTTACAAATAATTTCTTCTTCTTCTTCTTCCTGCCCTTGTCCCATATTACTTGGGGTCGGCGCAACACGTTTTTTTCTTCCACTCTATCCTGTCAGCTGTCACACTATCACTAACTTCCTTTTCTTTCATATCACTCCTCACACAATCCATCCATCTCTTAAAAATAATTTAATAAATTATAAATATTCTAGACACATTTTCGAAGAGGTCCGTGAAATTATTTTTATTTATATTACAAAATTATTGACGAAATGTACTCCGCGTATTGTTCATGCATATAATAGAACGTCAAAAACATAAAAGTTATCATATAAGAGAGTAATAGTATAAAAATAAAAGTATTCGTTTACTCAAATTTTTTGCACACTGGGCACACAGATATTTGCTTTTTCGACAGGTATGATAAAACGCTTACGATGGGATCACAGAGAGCAATACAAGGGAAATTACTACTATAAAGGCCTTAGTGAGACCACTCAAAGCGTTTTTATTCTTACAGCATGTCAGCGAAAGGCACTTGTAAGTGTATTTGTTCTTACAACAGCATTATCAAGATAAATAACACACTTGATAAGACTATGATACAACCTTGTAAGATTATTTGCCCTTATAGTAATAAGGGCAAATAATCTTACAAGGTGTGCCCAGCCCCACTCTTACAGTCGTTAATAAATGTCTCATAATAGTAAAAAAAATTGGTCTTAGGATACTTGTAAGACAAATTTAGTTGGGGGACTCCGCATCCCCCGTCGTGAGGGCTCGCACGCGCATGGCGGCGCCCACCGTGGAGCGCATCCTACGATAGTCAAACGGGCCGTCCGAAAGATTCGGCCCCCCGTGCTAGATGCACGATAAGGCGCCCTGCAATTACTCTTTCAAAGAGCATGTCCACCTCGTCGAGCAACACAATGGCCTGACACGCGAATGGAGATTCCGCAGGGCACCCGGGCTTCGCGATGAGGACCATTTTCACCGTCTTCCAACGAAGTGGGAACTGGCTCTTCTCCATGCATGTGCTGAAGAGCCCCCTTAATCGAAACCCGAGAGCCTCCATGGCATGGACCCAGGCCTTCCCAGGCAAGCCGTCTGGTCTTGGGGAGGTAATCGTTACATTTCAGAGTAATATTATGTCGAACGTATGTATGTTTCGTGTAAATAGAGATCCGTCGAACAGGTGCATATCGAAGAAGGGTTCTGTCTCAGTAGTTTTTTTCGAAGATGTGTGTTATCGAAGTTTGTTCTGTCGGACTAATGCTAGTTGAATTTATGTTCTGTCGAAGCAATGAGTAGTCGAACTAGTGATTTTTGAAATTGAGACTTTGTCAAAATAATTAACTGTCAAAATCCAGAATGACACTCGGAATTAGAGGGCATGTCACACTTATGACTAGAACCTATCTGTGTCCTTCAGTTGTCTTGATCCTACTTGGCCAGTTTACTGACATATCTCTGATGATCCTTACCGGACATTATCAATTACTAAGTGTGAAAGTTCTACATTCTCAATAGGGTAGGGAGGATCGTCCGACTAGAGCTGTTGTGTTTTAGGGCTGCAGCATTGTTCAAAAGTATTACCGTGGCTCTGGAATGCAAAGGGTCTAGGAAAAAACTCAGTGGCGAAGTCTGATATGCTCTTATACTGCATCCAGAGCAGGAGAAGGTATTTGATGATTTCCCACCTAAAACAATAAAAACCATGTTTTGTATTTTATGGCCTGTAGTTGTTGTCAGATTTCTGTGTACAATAGCGATGAAGATGTCGCCACTACTAATAAAATGTTCTCGTCCTCAGACTCTTCAACCACATTTCAACAGCCTTCGCTCACGCAACTGTGCCCAGAATAAATGGTGACGTCAAGGAGCAGTTCTACCCGTGCCCCGTGGCTCCTGACGTTTTTCTCGAGATGATAGCCAGCATCGACGAAGAGAAGCTCACTGGTATAACGCCTGCGTAAGTGTTCGGCAACATGGTCATTACCGAATGTCAGTTCAGCGCTGGTGCTTAAATAAAACTGGTGGCTTATATCCTCTGCTTCCGAAGAATAATATGTAATAAGTACATATGGTTAACATATGTATTTTGGTTTGGCAGTTTAATAAAAGACTGGCCGAACACCTACACATTCACGAAGGCGATCGCGGAGGAGCTGGTGCGCACGAGCGCCGGCGACCTGCCCGTCTGCATAGTGAAGCCGCCCGTAGGTAATCGTACAGCTTTGTATTTACATTGTGTAGTCTAGCTGCTCATAAATTGCTGCTTATAATTTTCTTATTGACTTGTATAATAGCTGAAACAACTTTACTACACAGTAGAGCAATCACTCCTGGCAAGCGTTATTAACCTTGATGATTGCTTCAAGGTTAAGCAAAGTTTACCGCACTTTAACCGTAGATGGGTGACCACCCGTCTCATTCCGCGACTTTTTTACCTTAGATTGCTCAGGAGTTGGACCAGGCTGGCATGCGAATTATGGAATATCACTTTGTAATGGAAGGGGCGCAGAGTAAAGTTCTATCAAAAATGAAGATTGTCAAAAGGCATAGCTATTATTGCTTGCACGGCAGTGGGGAAGTATATGTTTTGGTATTTGAACAGCTTCTTTGTTATTTTTAGTGGTTTGCTCTTTGGTAGAGCCGTCACCGGGGTGGATAGACAACCAAACGATCATGTCTTCAGTTATAGGGGTAAGTAACTACAAAATTATAATTATAAAAACATTTTAATCCATTTGAAAAAGCCTGACTCAATCACAACTCTGGCGCAAAGGCTAATTGACTGCGAAATACTCGCATATATTATGATGGAAGCTGCAAAATTCAATCTTCTAGATCCAAGGTTTTAGCCCACGCATTCATGAGTTAGATCTAAATACCATATATTTAAATTCCAGTTAATGTTAGGGGCGGGCTTGGGTGTGATTCACGTTGTCGCTGGAGCAAAGGACGTGGTGGTGTCGATCGCACCGGTGGACTACGTGAACAACGCCATAATAGCTGCCGGGTGGGACTCGGTGCAGAACCGCCAGCTCTGGGGCGGAGACATCCCCATGTACACTGTTAGCAGCTCGCGTTCTGGGATGAAGTGGGGTAAGTACTATAACAACAAAAGAACACAGACTATTTTAACGCTTTGCATTTTTTTATGACATTGCACTGACAGTTAACAGTTTACAATATAATCAAAATGTGAACACAGTTTGTAGATTGGTCTAAATGATTATCTATAATTATCAATTATTTCAATCAATTGAAGTATTTACCTTCTACAAATACATTTGGGTGAATTTACCAAATGACTTATTTTTTTGTCTTCGGTGAAATTAGTATTTGAAAAAAGGAATATTGATCTGAATTATTTTTTTTAGTATTCAATAGGTAGTTATTGGGTTGAGGCAAAAATATAATTTGCCTAGGACTATTACAAAGGTAGATAAATAAATACATAAACTTCTATTTTATCAAATCGGTGCTGTCCCACTACTTTTTTTTACAAACAAAAAAGCTTATTCACTAATAAATGTAGGTAATTTAAATATTTAACTTATTCTATTTCATAGAAGTGAGAAAAAGAGAAAGAGTTTTGTTTTTAATATATAGCATATTTTATTACATAATTAACGATTATTATTATTGAGAGGCACAAACGTACTTGTCTTGCAAAATGTTCTCACATCGCTGGACAAAACTAATTTACACCTAACTTTACATCGACTAGTCTGACAGCGTCCCCACCCCAACTTTATTTCCCTCGTGAGTGTGTGCTAGTGCGCAGTCAGAACGTGGTTGCGCGAATTTGCTTGATGTGGACTGTAGGTTTGAAAAGCGATCTAAGGTTTGTTAACAATATGCAGATACTGTGCCTGGCATGGGATAGGGAGGAACACTGACCTTTTGACTTCGAAGGTTCCACGTGGCACCGCGCCGGCGATCCTCGACTTCGCACATTTAAATCACTGCCAGGTCCTGTTTTGCACTACACTGCACTATTGTTGAGTTTTGAACGGTTGGATCACGAAATAGCCAGTTTTCTTGTAATTTCGAGCGGGCGTGTTAGCGGTGCGGTCACATTCACAATCGATGCACAAACGTCAATGTCAAATCATTTCTTGCGGCCGTGCGGGAAGCGGAAACGGTAGGGATAGGATTGCTAGGCCAAAAAAATAAATTACAAAAAACAAAGTCGCGGATCATAGCAAATTGGCGCAACCATTCCCCCCGGGTTTGAAGGGTTACCTTCAAAGAAAAGAAAAAAAAAAAAAACAAAAGCGAAACTAAACCCTATTACTAATCTAAACTATCAATACTAGGTAGCGAAACAACTTATAACTAACTATGCCACTACTACTGATTAGGCAGAGGGCAGAGGCGAATAACCGGACGCAGGTACGATCCAGTTGCGGTTTTAACCTTTACGACTCGCGTTATTCCGTTCGAACCCGGAAAAACTTCTTCCACTACACCAAGAGGCCAGTGCAGAGGAGGCGCACTCTCAGTCTTCAGTATCACCACAGTACCGACTGTGACTGGATCTGAAGGAGTGTTCCACTTTTGACGCGACTGCAGCGTATGCAGATAATCTGTCCTCCATCGCTTCCAAAAGGACTGAACTAAGCTATCTAGCAGAGCGTGACGCGGGTGAAGCTGCAGTTTGTCAGTCTCGACATCTAAAGCGGGCAAATATTTAAGAGGAGTCGTCGTCAAGAAGTGAGCCGGCGTCAACGCTAGTGGCTCCGATGGATCACTAGACAAAGTCCGACACAACGGACGCGTATTCATCAACGCCTCTACCTGAGCGAGTACGGTGCTCAACTCCTCGTACGAGAGAATCTGTTCGCCTATGACCCGAAACAGGTGCGACTTAAGGCTTTTAATATTCGCCTCCCAATTGCCACCAAAATGACTAGCCGCTGGCGTATTAAAACACCAATCAATGCGATTCTCAGCTAAGACATGGGCGAATTCACTTTGGTAGTACTTGGAGCGTAAGAATGTATGTAATTCCGAAATATTGCGTCGCGCTCCAACATAATTTGTGCCGTTGTCAGAGTATAAGCGCTTAACGGGACCACGGCGAGATAAAAATCGTTTAAATGCAGACATAAAACCCTGCGTACTCAAATCACTGGTTAACTCTATGTGAACTGCACGAGTTGTCATACAAACGAATAGGCAAATGTATGCCTTTGTGGAACGTATACCATGACCACGGGCAATAGTGACTTTAAACGGTCCAGCATAGTCCGTCCCAGTATGTATGAAAGGTTTCACCGTCTGTACAACACGACAAGAACGATGGTCGGCCATTTCCGGCGCGTTGAAACGCGGGCGGAGCTTAAAGCAGGGCACACATCTGTGCACTCTAGCGCGTATCAAATTGCGAGCGGAAAGTATCCAGTACTTCTGTCGAAGAATGGACATTAATAAATCGGGACCAGCGTGACAATTCACCAACAAATCCAAAACGTGATCCTTGCGTGGTAGAACTACTGGATGCATTTGTTCAAACTCTAACTTAGCATTTCGCAGACGGCCACCGACACGAATGAGTCCGTCTTGCAAAAATGGTTTCAAATGTTGAAGTGCGGGACTACAAGGTTTATGTGATTCTAAACTACGAAATTCTATTGAAAAATAAAATTTCTGCAACTCTCGAAGTACAACTGATTCAGCTCTATCCAAATCAGCTGCGATTATAGAACCACGCGATGGTAATAATCTCAAAAATCTTAGGACGTAAACTACACAGCGTAATAGTCTCGACCAAGACGAGACTCGATTAGACAACAACAAAACAACTGACTCTTCACGCGGAACTGATACTACAAGCGTATGTTTCTTCTCCTCGGGTGGTTCTGAAACAGTAGCGGGGTTAAACGGAGCATTTGGCCACTCGTTAGGAGTGGTATGCAGCCAGGGAGGGCCACAAAACCAAAGCGGATGATTTAAAATCTGCGCAGGAAGCAAACCACGTGAGAGACAATCAGCTGGGTTTTCTGTTCCAGCGACATGGAATATATTTTCCGGCGACAATTCAGCTTGAATCTTACGTTCCAAGCATAGAAAGCGTTTTTCTGCGGAGGCACGGGAGCCACCGAGCGAAAAAATATCACCCTTGAAAGGGAGCGCGACAACATAACGACCATCTTTATCACGAGTAGTCGTGCGGGTGTAAATCTCCTCAGTGACCTGATCCTCAGGGCTGAGAATAGGCGGGACATTGACCTCTTCAATCTCCCAGAACTTGCGGATGGTAGACTCAAGCGGCGGCTCGACGGTGCAACAGTGCGACACAGTCGAGTAACTAACTAAACAAGCGGGTGCGGAACCAACTATAACAAACCCGAGAACTGTTTCCAGTGCGTGCGGAGCGGGGTACATCGGAAGCCTCCAAAACCTTTCACTTCTGAGCGGGATGACCAATTATTAAAACTAAAACCAAGGCGTTGACAACAATCCCGAGTAATAAAATTACTCTGGGAAGCGCCATCTAGTAGCGCTCGAACGGTGCGCGGTTTGCCAAAGGCATCTACAATGACAACTTGCGCGGTCGCAAGTAAAACGGTAGTGATTTGAGTACCAGCGGCGGAAAGCGAACACAATGTTACGTCGTTTGCACTTGCAGCAGGCCGCGCGTCACAAGCGTCGCGCGTCTGCGCAGGCTGCTGCTGCGATGGCAGCTTACTACTCTCAAAATGTAAGAAGGTATGATGTCTAGCTGGACATTTACGACAGCTAACACCACTTTTACATGACGTAACCAGATGTTTGTCACTTAGACAATTAAAACACAAATTATTAGTGCGGACAAACTTGTAACGATCACTAGGCGATAATCTCTGAAATCCCGAACACTTGTACAGCTGCGTATGGCTACCCTTACACAGAGAACAGTCAGGTGTTGAGGCGGTATTAACTAGCGTATGTGCAGTCTTGACTGACTTCGATGACGCGTCTATACGGCGATCGGAACCTGTCCTATTCGTGACTTCATGACGTGCCGACGTGCGCTGCAATACCTTAATATGGTCGCGAATAAAAGATTCTAAATCTTCGAACTTAGGTATTTCTTTGCCGCGCTGAGTCGTTTCAAACAGACGAACAGTTTCAGGATCTAATTTCTTTAAACCGATATACAAAAACAAAAAGTCACAGAGGTCATTGACCTTTAGGTTCTTTACTGCACGAACAGATGATGCGAAAATATTTAAAAACTTCTCTAAATTATGATCGTTACAAACGGAAAAACTTTTCAAATCGAATAATTGATCTAAATATGCGGTGGCTACTAATCGCTTATCTTCGTATTTTGTTTTTAAAGTGTCCAAAACTAAAGTGTAATTTTCAGCGCTAAACGTAATTCCAGCATAGACAGCCTTTGCCTTACCGGTCAATTTTTCTACGAGATAATGCAATCTCTCGTGATCTGTCAGCGATGTGTTCCTATGTATTATATTTTCGAAACTATCTATAAATAAATTCCAATTTCGAATGTCACCATTAAATTCAGGTATTTGAATTGGCGGCAATCGTGGGCGTTCGCGAGGAGGGTTGGATAAACCACTCGCGGGGGGGGGAGTCTCTAAACTCCTAGCAATACGTTTGATACGACAATACAAGTCATCAAAGGACGACAATGCCTGATAACTCACACAGTAATCAGGATTTAACTCCAACTCTAAAATGTTTATATTATTAATTGTAGATTCAAAATCCGCGCGCAAACTATCTAAAGTTTCCAACGAACACAAGAAAGCATCTCTAATCGTCAGATCCGAGATTTGCAAAGATTTATCACAAATTGATTGAACACGTGAAAACTGTGAGTCCCTTTTAGCGTATAAAAGCTTTAACTGAACCTTTAAATCAGTACTAACCTTGGTTCCCTTAAGAGACATCTTGTTTTGATATATTCACACTATACACTCAAACAAACACTTAACGAATTATTAAGTAAGCGATAATTATCAGATAACAATATGGTAATATTGTAAACAACAAAGTGAACGGCGAACGAACGGAATAACATATGCGTATATAATCTATGGTTTATCCATTTCCTACAAATATTCACTCAACAATGAACGGGTATTTTTGAAATGCGTCTACCTACATGCAATTTGTAGGACTTCCGAATGAATTTTGTCAAGAAAAAGAATGCGATCGATTTATATCTACGCTGATATTTACGTAGCTAACTATAATTATGCGGTGCGGTTGACGGCGTAGGTACCGTAATTATCAATGGCTCTTTAACTATACGAGCGAAATAACGTATAGTTGCCTAAATGCCTAGATGCGGGTTTTCTACTATTATATCTAGGTAAACAGGCGCGTTGCGTTTATTCCCTATGGAACAAATACTATATTGCGAAATTACAAGAAAATGATTCACGATCCTGCTCGTAAGGACCAAAAAAGTAATGGTTGCGCGAATTTGCTTGATGTGGACTGTAGGTTTGAAAAGCGATCTAAGGTTTGTTAACAATATGCAGATACTGTGCCTGGCATGGGATAGGGAGGAACACTGACCTTTTGACTTCGAAGGTTCCACGTGGCACCGCGCCGGCGATCCTCGACTTCGCACATTTAAATCACTGCCAGGTCCTGTTTTGCACTACACTGCACTATTGTTGAGTTTTGAACGGTTGGATCACGAAATAGCCAGTTTTCTTGTAATTTCGAGCGGGCGTGTTAGCGGTGCGGTCACATTCACAATCGATGCACAAACGTCAATGTCAAATCATTTCTTGCGGCCGTGCGGGAAGCGGAAACGGTAGGGATAGGATTGCTAGGCCAAAAAAATAAATTACAAAAAACAAAGTCGCGGATCATAGCAAATTGGCGCAACCAGAACGGATGTGTGTCAAATCGCTGCATATTCCCGCCAATAACATAAGTACGCCATTTCAGTTGCCCTCGGACAATTATTTTATATTTTCGGTGGTTGCATTTTTCTAGTTTATTGAGTAGTTTTACTATTGTTGTTTGGTTCTAACAGAGGTAGTAAGTGAATTAGCTTCATTGACTGTTATTGAATTTATCCTAGATATTATGTATTTTTTCTAATTTTCTAAAAAGTATGTTATTTCTCATGTCGCTGTTCTCATATCGCTGTAATCGGTAGTCTTTATTACCACCAATGTGATAATTTACACCGAAATGACACGAAAAATTCAATCGGTGTCTTATATCTAATATCGGTGTTTCGATTCATGATCAAGGCACAGTTTTGTCACATCGGTGGATTGCTTTTACATATCGGTAGATCATTTTATCATCTCGGTGAGTCGTTTCGTTATATCGGTAGATCCCGTGTCATTTCGTTAAGTATACAAATAAACAATGGAACATACAATCATACATATTTGGGGGTGGTGGAACAGAGAGTAAAGTCCCACATACCTCCATTGAAAAGGGAGGATCCTCCGACCAGACAGGTGTTATGTCTGGTGGGCTATTGCCCGATAGATGATTTCGGGTTTGTTCTATATGTTCCAATCGCGCCGCGAATCTTACTTGCGCGATGCAGAATTAGTTCATTTGTGACGACATAGATGTCGCTACATCACTCCCCTCCGGAGATCGGAGATCGATGGTTCTTGATGCTCCTTGATGCGTCGTGTGATGCGTGCCAGGCCAATGGAGGTTGGTTCCAGTGAGTCGGAACCGGATTCCGCATAGTTCTCGGTGAGTCGGAACTGTCTGCGGTGATGCCCCAGAGAGTCGGGGTGGTGCTATCCCAGTGAGTCGGGATAGGATGCTGCAGGCTCCAGTGAGTCGGAGTATTGCGGCTGGCTCCAGTGAGTCGGAGCGTGGCTGTGCGACGCGGGGCTTGACTGCTGTCGTCGACCAGGAGAGGTTCTTCAAGGCTCTTCATGTGACTGGCCGAAGGTGCAGGTGTTTAGCCAAGGTCGCTGATGAGGCTGAGGGTGATGACCAGATATGACCAAGTAGGCATGCTGGTGGTCAGGATACCCATATAGCCGTGGGTGCTGGCTGTATGGCTCGCTGCTCGAAAGCTTGAGGAAGTGATGATGACGTCACGAAGTAGTTGCTGCACGAAGGCTGCGCTGACGTTCTTTGTCGAGGGTCACCAGTTTGAGGGTAGTGGAACAGAGAGTAAAGTCCTACATACCTCCATTGAAAAGGGAGGATCCTCCGACCAGACAGGTGTTATGTCTGGTGGGCTATTGCCCGATAGATGATTTCGGGTTTGTTCTATATGTTCCAATCGCGCCGCGAATCTTACTTGCGCGATGCAGAATTAGTTCATTTGTGACGACATAGATGTCGCTACACATACATATATACCTACATCCAAACATTCATACATACATAGATTGCCAAAATCATTACCACGACACCACTGGGTAGTAGATGTCTAAATGCATCATTAGGGCCTCCCCTAGTGATACATTATGCATCTTTTGATATATAACAATAATAATTGTTAAACCTAGAAGGCTACAATGTTATAAGTGTACACACGGCAAAACAGTTCAGATCTTCAGTTCTAAGTCACCCTTCTAAAAATATATAGGTACCTACTATTTCCTTTTTGATGTTCAAAGGTGGATAGATTATCATATCGCTGAATATGTATATCATTTCGTTGGATAAACTTATCATATCGGTGTACAGAAAAAATAATCGTGGCCGGTTTGTCATATCGGTGGAAACCAGAATTCATACTGAGTTTTCTCCTTAGTCTTAAATTATACGTTGATGATATTAAATTTGGGGATATTTAATATCCTAAAGATGACATAAAACCTAAAAAATATACAAAAAAAAAAACAAATGAAAAAGTTCACCGATATGATAAAAAAAATGGCATTTGTTGACCCATTTATAAAATACGCTATTACAGGACTTTTGTACGATTTTTTTACTGATCGACAATTTAACTATCCAAAAGTGCCTGTAAATGGTTTATCTATATACATATATAACACCGTTAAATTTTGGTCGTTTTAATCCCGCGGAGGGTCGTTTCGGTACATGAAACCCTATCGGTTTGTAAAGATAAAAATGAGAAATAAAGTACTTTTTTTTAAACTCGTGTTAATTTACGCATGTCCAAAATTAATTTCTTTGAATAAACTTCACCCACTCCTCTTCTTATTCTTCTCACGCTAAGAATCTGCGTTCTTCTAACAATCTTCTACTGCTTTGTCCTTCTCATACTTCTGATTTTGTTCATTCTTCCATAGGTACTTCTGTAGAATGAGCTTCCTCTCGACATCAGGACGGCCACCAGTCGGTATGCATTCAAGCGGAAGTTGCGGAATTATTTTCTTCACAGATAGCGAAGTCGTCTCATAAACAACTTTCTTTTACTTCATATAAATGTATGTATTTGTATATGTAGGTATATATTATATTAAATATATACGTATGTATATTTTATTTATATATATATTTGAATCCTTATTTTCTTAATAATCATTTGTTTTTTTTTATGCACCTGCCATTTTTTCTCTTCACCACCCTTGGTTGACTGGTAGAGAATGCCTAAGGCATTAAGTCCGCCTGTGTACCATTGTGTTGCATAAAGTATTAATAAATAAATAAATAAATGAGCACGTTTTGGATTTTTAAATTTATAACAAGATAAATTATCCTATGTCCTTCTCCAAGTTCTAAGCTACCTTCCCACCAATTTTCAACCAAATCGGTTCAGATGTTCTTGATTAAAAAAGTCTGCAACTCCGCTCCGCATTACTTTCTCACTTCGCTCCGCAGCCTCGCTCCGCTCTGGTGGATTATTGAAAATTATATTTTCTATGTTAACATTTCTATATGTTATCTACAAATACTTTACTTCTACCAAGCCAATTATTATGAATACTGCCCCATTCACAGGTGAGTTCGGTGGGACATTGAAACAAGACGAGTTCTTCCGTCTCAGTACACCGAAGGCGCTGTGGTACTGCTACGTCATCGAGACCAATAACAGGCTGCTCTACTGGTTGCTGACATGGTTCCTGCACTACATCCCTGGCTACTTCCTCGACGCCGTGGTCTCTATCCTCGGCATCAGGCCTAAAGGCGTGCCTCCGTGAGTATACCAGTTTTTGGAAGAGATCAACAGCAACCTAGTAGTCTACATCACTCTGATCGTCATACTATATTTTTGATGTCGTGGCCTTTTCCCTCGGCGTGAGGTTTCAGGTCGTACCTTTGTGACTGTACATGCTTTACCAAGAGACCAATATCATGGAGTTCTAGTGGCTGCTGACGTGACTCCTGCACGTGGTTCCCTTTTCTGAGTTTGACCTTTTTTAATAATGCATTCTTTTCACATTATCTTTCAGAATCGTCTATCGTATAAAGATATTTTTTTTATAATTATATAACATTATTTTTAGTATATGCAAAACCTGAATATAGTTTATTCAGAATCAGAGACTAAATCAATTACAATAATTTTGTTAACACTATGTTATATTTTCTCCTCATGCACGATTTGCGTATGGAGATGTTACGCTGGGCTGAAACTGCGCCACTGCGACAAGTCGCGGTATGGCGGACAGAGTTCCGGCGGGATCTCATTTTGAAATGGCGAGAGCTAACAACTATCACAATTCAGCGCTGGGCACGCCATAATTATGGCGGTTTCCAACTTCTTCTCAAAGAGGGTACCTTTGAGGAGTGGTTGGAAAAACCTCACCTTCCGCATGATGCAGGTTCTCAACGGAAACGGTCTGTTCGGGAAGTTCGTGCACCGCCTTCGAGCGGAAGCGGCGCCCGGGCGTCACCACTGTGTGGACTGCTGGAAAGACCTCCCGGTGACCTCACCTACCGCATGACGCAGGTGCTCACCGAACATGAAAAGGTATTCGGTAAATACCTGTACCGGATTCGTGCGGAGGAGACGCCGGGTGTCGCCACTGTGCGAAACACCCGGAGGACACGGTGGAGCACACTGTAGAGGTGTGCCCCGCCCACGCAGAGCATCGCCGTGTCCTCGTGGGGTGATCAGCGGCAGCGATCTTTCTCGTCGGGTCTTGGTACAGGCCATGGTCCAGAATGAGGAGGGATAGCAGGCGGTTGCCTCCTTCTGCGAAGCAGTAATGCTAGTAAAAGAGGAGGCCGACCGCATCAGGCAAAGGCAACAGGGCTCACACCCCAGACGCCGACGGGATTCCGATCTCGATTTCCGGCCACTGTAGACGCGGGCTTGCAGAGGCGAGCAATGGGTAGCTCGCCGTCCGACCGTCCGGTAACCGACCGGACCGAACCCAAGTCATCGACGGCGCGTACTGTTCCCGCGCGAATCAAGGAGCTGTCAGCAAACTGTAGAGACCCAGCCTGCTAGCTGCAGGCAGGCAGGCAACCCTACTGGGGTCAAGGGTCGGCTTCTGAAAGGAAGGCTCGGCCCCGGTATGAAGGAACGGGGCCTCCGAAGGAACGGGTAGGTTTTTAGTCAGTAAGAGTCTGACACTATTTCCCGCTCCACCCAAGGGCGGGATTTGTCAGTGGATGATTTTACCTACCATAAAAAAAAACACTGTTTGGACTTGTGGACACCTTAGGTGGAGCACACGGTAGAGGTGTGCTCCGAATGGGCAGAGTACCACTGCATCTTCGTGGGGGCGATCGGCCGCAGCGAATTTTCACGCCGGGCCTTGGTACAGGCCATGTTCCGAAGCAAGGAGAAGTGGCAGGCGGTTGCGTCCTTCTGCGAAGCAGTAATGCTAGCAAAGGAGGAGACCGCAGTCGTGAGGCAACGGCCCTCACGCCCCAGCAATTTATGGTCACCGTAGTTTCGGGCTTACGTAAGGAGAGCAATGGCTAGCTCACCATCCGACCGTCCGGTAACGTCCCGACCGAGCCAAAACGTTGACGGCGCGTATAGTTCCACGCGCGCCTCAAGGAGTTGTCAGCACACCGTAGGGGCCCAGCAGGGTTGAAGCTAACTGGGGTCATGGACAGGTTTCTGAAGGAAGGTTCGGCCCCGGTATGAAAGGCAACAAAGGAATAGGAGTGGGATGTTATATTTTCTCCTAAAAATATTTAAAAAAGGTTACAAGTTGGACAACACTAAGTACAACACAAGTCACGGTAGGTCATAATGGGCATTAGGTATCAGCGCATTGCTGGGTGCGGGAGCAAAATAACCCCTCAGTCAAAAAAATAAATGCCAATATTGTTGTTAACAACTTTTATTTTGTGACGAGTAAAGAAGAGCTATAGTTCGCAGAGCCTAACTTCAGACTCGCCAAGATAAGCGAGCTAAGCTGGAATAAATAGCATCATTATTCTATTTCCAAGACAGGAGCTGCCTGTGGGCCAGTTTCCATTCAAATCGGTTAATATTCAGGCGTGAAGAGTTAAGTAACAGAAAGAGTAACTTAATATTAATATAAATATTATGTATTAGTAAACAAGGATTTTTGACAATAATCATCAAGTTGGTGTCTGGCAAATCCGTTCTAAAAATGAGAACGTACTCCACACACGATTGAACTTACACTGGATAATTTGAGCAGCTATTCCGGCGTGCAGTACTGTCTCACCCTTGCTAAGATTCCCAACTTTTTTGCAGTATTTTTGTTTAGGGCTGTAGACCCTTTTACCTAGTTGACTTTAAAAGTCTAGTTTAAAAAAAAAGTAAATCTATGTGGTATTGCTAAAAAAAAAATCTTTCAATTTTTCAGGCTCGTAAAGGTCTACAGCCGCGTCGACAATATGTTTAACGTGTACCGTTACTTCATGTCTAACTGCTGGAACATTAGAGACGACAACATGCAGAGCATGATCTCCCGCCTCTCCCCTGCAGACAAGGCCATCTATACCTGTGACGTCGGTCTCATGGCACACACAGACTTCTTAAGGGCAGTTTGCGTTGGCTTACGAAGGTATGAAAATACATTAATAAACCTTTATACAGAAATAAACAACAGTGTAGAAACACGGACTTGGCATGTTGAGGGTAAGACAAACAAAAAAAATACATTCTCATAAATACTAGTAATTGTATATATTATATAACTAACTAACGTTTCGCTGATAATATTGTCCTTTTCTCTCTCATAGCTACAGGACTAGAACAAATGCTAAAAGATCTTAGCAGTGCGAGCCTTGTGGTTGGACTAAAAATGAATATATTTTTATTTTATTTTATTTATTGAGGGATAACAAACAGCTACAACATAAAATTAATACATATAAATAATACATTAAGTAGGTGGTAATGTTGCAGCCAACAGCATTATCCACAGATTAAACATTTGTTTCTATAACACATTGGTTGCCACTAGATGGACATTATAAAACAGTATAAAGCTTGCTCAACATAAAAATATTCGATTAAACAAATTCATATAAATAATTTATATCAAAAATAATAAAATAAAATAATACAATATTAATAACTCAATTGCAATTAAGTAATTTTTTTATAACATTTGTTTTAAACTTAAATTTAGAACATGCAAATATATCAATATCAATGAAATTCAAGTTGTGACATTCTATGGATCGGGCAGCGTAAGCCAGAATTTGTTCGGGATGCATTTAGCACGAACAGGGTTCCTGCACGAACTTTGCGCACGTTAGCAATTCGAGGCATTAAATAACACAGCCTACTCGTAAGATCAATGGCGTCGAAGCGGTTGTGGACAATGTCATACAGAACATTGGCACCAAGTATTTGCGTCGGTCCTTCAAGCTCAGAAGCTTGTACTTGCCTAATAATTGAGAGTATGATAGTGAAGTCTTACTTTTATGACACCTATAGTGCATAGTATGCAAAAACTTGCGCTGGACTCTCTGTACTGCTGCAATATATTTTTTGTAGTAAGGATTCCAAATGGGAACAGCATATTTCAATTGGGAACGGACGAGAGTTTTAAATAGATACAGATAAGTCGAGGTATTCTTAAATTCGGTTGACGATCTCATCACAAAACCATACATTTTAAATGCATTGTTTACTATGGCTTCAATATGCTGATTCAAGGACAACCCACCATCAAGAAGCACACCCAGATCCCTAACTAAACATATGTTATTCAACGGGGTTCTGTTTAGTTTATAATAAAATTTTACAATTTCCTTCTTCCTGGAAAAGTGTTGATAGTTGCACTTGGGTATACTGAGATGCAACTTATTTTCATTACAGTAGTCCGTCAGTCTGTCTAGATTTTGTTGAAAAAGCAAGCAATCCTCAAGTGTATTTATCATTTTAAACGCTTTTAAGTCATCAGCGTACATAAAAAACTTGGCGTGTTTAAAGCACTTCTTAATATCATTTATATAAATGATAAATAAAAGCGGCTCCAGAATTGAGCCCTGCGGAACGCCCGAAGTAATACCTACAGAAGCAGACTGGTGACCATTTACCACAACCCTTTGTGACCAGTTTTTGATATAGGACACAAACCAACGCAACGAATTTCCACGTATTCCGTTTAAAGCAATTTTATTCAGTAGTATTTCATGATCGACCTTGTAAAAAGCCTTCTTGAAATCCGTATAAACCGCATCTACTTGCATTCGCATATCAATATTTTCAAACATGTAATTTGAAAATATTAACAGATTCGATGTTGTGGATCGGTGTTTTACAAATCCATACTGTTTTGAGATTATTTTATTATGCAACAGAGGGTAAACCTCGTTATGAACAAGCCTTTCAAAAAGTTTTGACAAGGTCGACAGAATTGAGATAGGTCTATATTGTTCAACATCACTTCGCCAACCCTTATGCACCAGTGTAATGTTAGCTTGCTTCCACACTGCAGGAAACAGGGTGTGTTTCATGCAGACATCTATTAAAAAAAAAATATAGATCGGCTCACAAATACTGGCTGCTGTAGCTATAAAGAAAGCTGCTGGAAGACCATCAGGTCCTGGTCCCTTGGTAGGATCCAGCCGTTTCAGTTCACCGAGTATTTCACATTTTTCAATGTTCAAATCACTGATTAATGCACTTTCACTGTCTAACAACTTTTTCACGATTGATGCATTTACTTTCATCAAACTGCTGCGGTGGACACCATGTGGACAGTGTTGGAGACACAGGTTCAAACATAGAAAAGAAAAACTCGGAAAACATATTACAGACAACATCAGGATCACTTAATCATAATCATAATCATTTATTTTGTTTGTAAAACATAGGTATTACATAGGGTGGTATAGAAGTACAGTGCGCTATGTTTTGCCAAATATTGGCATACAAACTTATCCTAAATCTCAGCATGCTTAGTAACCAATATTCAAAATTAAAATCAAATGCCAAACACTTACATAGTAATGACCAAAAAAAAAAATTAAATAGAAAGTCAAAACAATTAATTATCATGTAAAAAAAAATTAAATGGTATGTCAAAAGAAAAAAATAATAATTAAAATGTCAAAAAGTTAAACATGTCAAACAAAGAAATATTAAATAATGTCAACAAAATATTAAATACTAATGTCATAAATTAATAATAAAATAGAACGATCAATAAAAAAAATAAAAAATATATATAAAGTAGTATTTAACAAAAATATAAAACCGTCAAACAGTATAAATTAAATTAAAAAAAAAAATACACTTATCATTGTGTACCAGTCAAACAATTGTATCATTTAGGAATTCGGTGACACTGTAGTAAGCTCTTTGGGCTAGAAATCTCATTAACTTAGTTTTTAATGCATTATTATTTAACAGTTTCCACTCTTTCGGCAATTTGTTAACTATAGTCGGAGCCATACACATGACATTCTTACGCATAAAAGCCGTTTTTGCACTTGGTGTGTATAGTATGGTATTGTCGCGTCTATTGCGGGAATTTTTTTCTTCCAATCGAGGAAAACACGAAGGGTTTGATCTAACAAACATGGTGACTTCTAGAATATATAAGCAAGGGAGTGTAAGTATTTTATATTGTATAAAATAAGGTTTGCAACTATCTACTGTTTTAAGTCCGAAAATGGATCTTATGCATCTTTTTTGGGCCTTAAATGCAATTCCATTGTCTGTGGAATTTCCCCAAAAGATAATCCCGTATCTCAATTGTCCTGCCACTAGACCGTGATATGCCGTAATTAAGGCTTCTATATTCACTCTCGAAGACAGTGAAAATAATGCATAAGCAGCTTTACAGGTTTTTTTTGCAAACGGTATCAATATGTGCTTTCCAGGCTAGTTTTGTATCCACCGTCAGTCCTAGAAACTTAGTATTATCAACGTTCTCAATAGTTTTGTCATTATATGTAGGAAATGATATTCAGTTGACAACTGAATATCATTTCCTACCGAAGTTGGTCGTTGTCTGAAATGCATAATCTTAGTCTTGTCCAAATTAATCTTTAAATTGTTTGTGCTTAACCATTGTATTATTAATTTTAATCAGTTATTTATGTCATTTGTATCGGGAGATGTCATTATTCTTACAAGAAATAGTCACTGTACTGTCATCAGCAAAAAGTGTCATAGGATGTGGTATAGTCCTTGGCAGATCGTTTACATATACTGTAAAGAATGGGGCTCCTAATACACTTCCTTGAGGAACTCCATATAACACAATACGTTCCTCAGATAAATAGATTTCTTCCCGTTTCGTGTCAGTATTTACTTTAGTTATCTCCGTCTTTTGTTTCCTGTTACTCAAATAATCACTTGACTTGACATTCTGATACTGCATCATGGACGGAATACCTGAATTACTTTTACGGTTGGAAATGTAAGACCAAAAGTGTTTGATGTTAGTGGTAAGACTTTCCTCAACAGACTCAATATAACTAGAGTAACAGGTTTTACACATAGCTTTGAAGATCGTTCTACGTTCAGACAAATTATTGTAGTCCTTGATGTTTGTTCCAATGGCGTTTTTTGTTTTTAAATAATTTTATCAATTGCGGCGTAAACTAGATAGGGAAGTTAAGTGATCGAGATCTAGCAAGGGGTACTAGTGGGCTAATTATGTCATTCAACATACCATAGAATGCTTCCACGGCCTCTTCCAATGAAAGGTTATCAAATAGTGCAGACCAATTAACCTCATCCAAGTGTTTGTTCATGAGGTCGAAATTAGCTTTTCGAAAATTATATTTAGTCACAGGTTTTCTTTTCATAGTCTGCATAGGTAAGCTAACAGGCGCGGTTATAACGAAAGGGGGTGGTGGAGGTCAACTGGTAATAATGGGTCTTTAAGATTGCCAGCTGAGCAGGAAGTGTTTGAAATAAATAAGTCTAGGATTTTACCACCTCTATTAGGAATAGTATTGTATTGGTGTGCATCCAGCGATGACATAAGCTGTATTAGTTCCGAGCATATGGGGTGAGAACAAGTGCATGCCTATACCTGTGTAATATATCGAAGACCAGAATCATCTTTTCCTGTCAAGGCAAGACAAAGAAATAAGGGAGCTACTGATCCATGAAGCGTAAGCTGATGAACATTGTGTATTCTCCCCATTCTGACCTTTGGTGCACAGACTCAGACTTTGACTATCATCCTAACACTCAAGGTTGGCCAGCGTGCTATTATGGAGTGCAGCATACTATGTTTTTTTTTTTGTTATAAACTAGTGCTTGACTGCGATCCCACCTGATGGTAAGCAGTGATGCAATCGTTAATGGTGAGGCGCACTAGTTTATTAAGAGCCACACACTCTAGCATTGAAGACACCCAAATTATTATCGGATGGGAAGACCGCAGACAAATTGTTCCAGTCCATCGATGTACACGGTATAAACGACGAAACGAAACGCCTGGTCCGGACCGTAGATGTTTCAACTACGTAAGGGTCGACATACGTCGGGTTGTCAGATGGTAGAATTGAGATGGAATCAAGTCATGCAATTCCCGTGCACACTCTCCAAAATGTAACCTGTAAAATACCCTACGCCTGTGCTAAAGGCTTTGAAGATTGGACTTAACCAAATCTGGATCACCAATTAGCCTCTTCGCACGCCTTTCCACCGAGTCTAAAGCTGCTATGTATTTTGCAGCACTAGCCTAGATGTGGCTGCAGCTTTATAAATGATTAAAAGCTGTCCCGGCGTGAAGTATCAAGAAGAATATGCAAGAATGGCGAGTTTTTTAGCAGCTACCTTGGCTTTGGACTCAATGAACTGCCCAAAATTAAGGTCTAAGAAAATTTCAACCCCTAAGACGGCAGTCGGTGCACCACCTGATTGGCCTCACCCCACTTGGAGACTGAAGTTAGACATTCGTACGCTCTACCATAGCCTCTCTTTCGGACCGGATTTGCTCCTTATTAGCACGAGCATTTGACAGGTATCTCTCATATGCTGCGATACGAGCCTTTTTGACCTCGCATAGGCTTTTCCAATCTTTTAATATTGTTTGTTTTCTTTTATTTTTGTGCGAGTTTCAAATAAATGATTTTTCTTTCTTTCTTTCTTACAATTGTGCTATCGTCTGCATACCCATAGATACCAGGTATCAGCAGATCGTTGACATGCAGCAGGAAGAGAGTTGCAGAGAGAACAGACCCCTGAGGAACTCCAGCATTAGTTGTCATGGGCTCTGATGCGCATCCATAGACAACAACTCGGAGAAACCGTTCACTCAGGAAATCTTTTACCCAGTAAATCAGACCAGGGGAAATGCCGTACGCTGGAAGCTTATTCAAAAGGGTAGATTGCCGTACCCTGTCGAAGGCCATTGAGACGTCTAAGGACACGGCAATCGCTTCCCCATTTTTCTCGAGGGCCTCGCCCCACAAGTGAGTGTTATAAACTACTAGGTCCCCAGTAGACCGATTGCGGTGAAACCCGTACTGTCGGTCACTGCAGAGATTGTGATCGATAAATGTCACGGAACAGTAGGCGTTTTGAATCAACATAATATCGAACTAATGAGCAATCGCTGTAGAGTTTTTCGCAACAGGATTTTTCGCACAAACATTACACCGATAAACACACCAATAAAGCATCGATGGAATAAAACATAGTACAACTGAATTATCGCCACAGCGTGTTCGATATAATAAAAATCGAGTCATCATGTTTCGTAGACAAATATGAACCCATCAAATGATGTTGGGTTTTTTCCAATTACAATAAATTCAGCCCGCAGCTCGTTTGGAAGATGAACCTACCTTTTGGTTGACCTGGTTGCTTAGGGCTTTTTTATTTTTTATTAAAAGGATCTAAGTAATGGGATGTAAATGAAATTGATGTATGACATTGTTTTAGCGTTGCGCGATGGCGAAATGTTTTATTCGATTGTTTCGATTGTTCGAACATCTCGATGGTTCTCGATTGTTTCGGCTTTGACTAGAGTCGGACTCTGTCCAAGCTCGGTCTGTTATTGCGACTGGCGCATGTGCGTTCATTCACGAGTTGTTCTTCGATAGTTTACAGTTTCGACTTTGACTCTTTCGACTTTGACTCGAGTCCGACTTGGTCTGTTATTTCAACTGGCGCATGCGCGTTCATTCATTATTCTTAGATGGTTTAGATTTTAGAGTTTCGCGAGTTCTTGACTTGCATTGTGATTGCGTATTCAAACTAATTTCTTAACAAGAGCAGTCGTAAATAACACCGCGACGGGGATGGAATCATGAAAATAAATAAAACATGTCGAGGGTTCTTATTGTTTTTTTTTTAGTCGGGTACATAATCAACAATCTTAATAAAATAACTTTTACAAAATCGTTTTAGAAAAGTCTTAATCTCGATAGTGTAATAATTTCCAGTCTTTGTCAATATCAAATCATAGACATATTATAACTAATCACTGTACCTATTATAATAATCAAATCACAGAGATTGTAACGACTTATCGATAGGTTTTGATTTTATGAATTAATTTAAACACAAATTACGCGCGTTCGCTCGGCTCGTGATTCTGGCACGCTCGCCTACTTACTTGCACCTCGGCCTCGACCGACTGACCGTCGAATCGCGTCGTCGAGTCCATTGACTCGAAACAATCGAAATACATTTCGATTGTTTTGTCGAACGGCGAGTTATGGTTGACTCGATTGTTTTATTTTAACGACTCCGATTCTTCCGATTGTTAAAACACGTCGGAATCGCCCATCGCTACATTGTTTATTGTTTCATATTTCAAATTCACAGATTAAAATAAATAAATTGTTGCAGGTTTATCATAAAGGACGGGCTGGTGGGCAGCGATATGGCCTATAGGAAGCAGCAGTGGCTGTTCTACGCGAACATAGTGTTCTTGTCGCTGTACATGTACTGCGTGTGGAAGCTGCTCGCCATGCTGTGCTCCGGTGTGGCTGCACTCTTTACTGTATAGTCTATACTACAATTATAAATAGGAAAGTGTTATGGTTTGAAATGATTAAAATCAAGTACTACTGGACTGATTTTTTTTAATTCTTTCACTAGTAGAATGCTACTTTATTACGAAGTATATGTTTTTCTTACTTTTTTTTTTTTGACTGTCCTATTGGTCTAGTAGTTAGTGGACTTGACTGCTATACCGGAGGTCGTGGGTTCGATTCCCACTCAGGACAAATGTTTGTGTGATGAGCACGATCATTTGTTCTGTGTCTGGGTGTAATTTATCTATAATATGTAAAAATATAATGTATGCATCAATTAAATTAATGCTATAGCTTAAATGCTGTTTTTTGATATATGCTCAATTTAAAATAAACTATTAAAAGCTGAGATAGCTTCGGTTACAACCCAAGGTTTTGGACCAGTTAGACAGTGATAAAGTTGTATCTAGCAAGGTACAACCTTATCAGTATAGAATAGTAGTATTTATGAAGGAAGTAAGTCATTATTTAAGAGTTACATGTAAAGTATTAGAAAGAAAGAAAGAAAGAAAAAAATATTTTATTTGGCACGCATGGATACACACACTGTAAAACCAAATTTATAAAACTTAAGATAAGTTAAATTATACAGCCAGTAAGATACATAAATAAACACGTTTATAATTTGTATTGACCAAATGGGTCATTCTACAGAGACAGTCAAATTGTGTTCGATATTATCTTCTTAGCCCTTCAGGTTTTATTTCTTTCTGCTAAATATTTTATAAATTATGTCACGTGATCTAACCGTTTACATAGGAATCCAATCGATTATTTATTATTTTGTTCTTTTTTTTTGGTGGTACAGTACGTGATTGCTCACGTCCTGTCGAATGTTCGCGACGCAGGTATTAAGGTGTCACTAAAAATATTCTTAAATATTCTACGTAAGTATCACATGAAGAAATGTATAAAGCATATGTCCAAAAAGCAGTCACTTAAATGTTAAAAATTACTTAACGATATTTTAAACTTTATTTAACATTCTACAATGTTCGTAAAAAACAATCACTCTTGTAGAAATAAATTGCAAAAATCGTAATTTTTTTTTTTTAATTGTAACATTTTTTTCTATCTCTGGCAACCCTTGAACGTGTTTTGTCACTCGCAGTGTTAGTGTTAATTCGTCCAGTGATTATGGAGGCCAGAAAAATAAAGTTGTAGCGGCGTTCTACATCGTTGTCAAAGTTGAAACTTGAACTACTGTTCTTAAAATTAATAAGCAACTAATGGACATATCAATGTGATTACTTTATAGCCTTAATAATTAGTTGGTCAATTACCGAAGTCAAATAAATTAGTCTCGTAAACCTAAATTTTCTACAGATTATGTATTTTTTTTTATGACAAAACTCACTTCTGTAGAACTCCACCTTTGTACAATTTTTCACTAGAGCATAGAATTTTAAATAAGTAAAAATAAAAAAGAAGAAGGAAACAGAAAAAAGGTACAAAAGTGATGCTTATTTCTAAAGAAATCTCTTCCAGCACAGCTGCGAAAGGAGAGTTAGAAAAATAGAGATGTAGAAACCGTGTGTAACAGTAAAAGGAAAATTAGTACACACACAATAATTGACATTGAAATAATAAAACATTTAAATAAAAATAGGTATACTAATATAATGGAGTAATGGAGTATAATGGAGAATAACGGTAAATGGAGAACCCGTATCTATTTCAAAAGTTAGTTTGACACAAACAGCTCGCCGCGAACAGTGCGAATATTACAGCATAATTGCTTACCATCATCGTCAGCATCCCCACAGCACTCGACATAGTGTTGTTTATTCGCGGTTTGTTTACAAATTTGCTTAAGATGACCCTGAACGCCGCACTTTTTGCATTTATACCGCGCAAACCGACACGACGATGCCTGATGGCCCGCGTAGCCGCAAGCTGTGCATCAACTGCGTGCGACGTGGCCCGGGCGCGCTGCTCCCGCTCGCTGCGGTGCGCTGTGTTGCCGTTTCCATCTTCTCAAACTCAAACTCAAAATCTTTTATTTTACATAGGCCTACATGGGCACTTATAAAACGTGAAAAGCTAGCGCACGGTTCCAATTGGTCGTTTCCTATGGAGAAGAACCGGCAAGAAACTCCATGGTTACTCTTTTAAAAACGTGATTGTCTACAATATTTTCATACTACAATATTCATAGATATGAGATTACAATGTAGACCGGTCAGGTTTGTACCCAAAACTACGATAAAAATTGTAATACTTGAATCTACAGAGTCTACGGTGTTCTCACATTCACATTATAAAAGAAGCTATACAAAAATAAAAATAAACCTGTCAATAAATTAAACATGTATACAATAATAAATTAAGAGTAAAATAGGTAGGCTATGTTTTATATAATATAAAAAAACATTGCAAAAACAATGTCACAGGAGAGTAAGAGGGGAAAAAAAGTATCAATATAAATTATGGAGTTAAAACAAAGATGGAGCAGTTAATAGACAAGTATACAATAATGCAATTAAAGAGCTGCCAGGCAAGCCACACGTGCAGAAGTAGTCATTTCCAAACCAGCGTGTCTTCGACGTAGTTTTTAACCTTGTAATACGCCTTCCTGACAAGGACACGCTTAATATCGGTCTTGGTGTCTTCATCACTTGAAACGGTGTACCCACTCCACTTGCCGTGTCGTTTCTTGTGCCCCCATGCGAGCACAGCGAACGCCTTCAGCTATTTCTAGAGCCCGGTTCAGAGTTAGCTCCGACATCGCTTTCGTAAACAGCTTATCTCTTTCCGGTCCGGGTGCCATGCCTAGCACAAACCGGTCGCGAAGCTGTTCGTCGAGATTTTGCGTCAAGAACCGACAGTGTGATATCTACCAAGCCACGTACTCGTGCGGCCCACTTTGGCAATCCTTCGCCGACATGTTGCGTGGCACTATGGAACCTATATCTTTCCGCGAACGAGCACTTCTTTTCAGTTGGAAATGTCCATCCAACAAAGAAATCACTTCACCATAGCTCAAGGTAAAGCTAGGTCTTGAATCTGTTTGTAGGTTGATTCCGAGCAGTTACTCAACAGAATAGCTCGACGTTTAGCACCGGTTTTATCCACTTCTACCCCGATTTCATTTGCAAGAAACTACTGTTCCAATCTATCTTTGTATTGCCATTCTTGATGTTCGTAGCTAAACCCTGTTAATGTGCTCACCGAAACCATGCCTGATACTTTTGCCATTTCTTCTATATAATAAATATGTAGACGCGTAACGTGAACTTACCCTCGTCGCCAACTGTTAAGTTTGAAATTGGGTTTGTAGAATAATACAACCGATACGTTCAGGCTCGTTTATTGCACTCAAAAAACAAACGCCATCTTTTTTTTTCCTTGTTTTTCTTGTCACCATGGCAACCATCCACATAACATTTTACCTACCATAAAAAAAAAAAAACATCCACATAACAATTATCAAACTTGTCAAAATCAACCATGGTGAAATCAATGATAGACGATGAATGACACTATTGCAATAGCAGACTTGAGGCCCAGATAGATGATCAGAGCTCGAACCATCCTGGATGAGCGAACAATTATAATAACTTTACAGTAGTGATACCAATTAACATTACAGTAAATGCGCCTTGTTTCTTATATTTTACTTGCGTGGGGTGTATATTATGACCAATCGATTTTTAGGTTAATTTATTCGAATAGTAGATATTGAAATAGAGTAATTATTTATTTGTTACTACAAAAAAAAAACTTATTGGACTTTTACATTTAAGCAAAATGTACATGAGACAAAAAGTTTTTTTTTAAAGAAAAAAAGTGTCCTGAAGTTTACTATATCTCCAGGTTTTAGGTTTTTTATTATTGACCTAAATTTGACGACCTTTTTATCATAGACTTGATAATCCAGATGAGATTACACAGATCCATTTATTGGATGTTTTGCAGAATTTTGAGCCAGAATGATAGCGTGATCTTGGACAATAACTATTTTCCAGACATTTCTTGCCACTAGCGCCCTCGTCGAGTGCCGGAACTATACTGACTGAACCTTGTTTACTTAACGAGAATAACAATAAGCGACAGGAACCGATTACTTTTCCGAAATCTTTTTGTTTGAATTTCATTTGACCGAAAACTATTGACCGACGTCTTTTTTGCTATATGCATTATTTGACATATTTTTATATCATCGAAGCATCACGTGTCATAAGTATCATTTTAGCGAATTGCTATTGGCCGAAACCTCTCTTGAACTTTTATCATTTGCCAAGTGATTTATTTGCCATATTTTCATCACACCGCAACAACAGTTTACAGAATTTTGGTCACAAATATATATAGACGGTAATAGTACACGGTAAATAACTTGAACCATTTGCCATGGTTGCGCGCAACCCTACGCAAATTCGATTCGAACCCGAAAATCAATTACTGCGCATTCAAGGTCGACCGCCATGATGGTTCAACTTGTGTGACTAGGGTTATAACCGATTTCAGATCTCAGTCAAGGAGGGGAGTTGCGTGTAGCTGTGGCGGATAGTTCAACTTATTTGCCGCGTAATATACTTGTTAGCATTTTCAGTATTAAATTAAAACTAGTGTCATGAAAGTCAATATATGTTAAGCTACAAAGTGACAGAAACGAATCGCTGCAAATCCGACTTCACGCAGTCTTGTCTGCCCTACCACTAGAGTGTAATTCAAACCCACGTAGGCGCGGAGGAGTAGGGTGGCCCGCGATTTGAGGAGCAGGTGGTTTGAAGGCACGCCGTGGTGAGCATTGAGATCATCTGCGACGATAAGCTCGCGTGGGACCGACCAAACCCCGCAGCGTCGGAGCCGTGACTGAAGAACTTCCATGGTGGTATGATGAAGGTTCAGAAACATAATACTTCGAACAAATGTTAATTCGGCTGAGTGTAACATCGGTGAAAAGTTTTTCGACCAAATGAAACGTTGGAGTAACGAAAAAAGGCAGACGTGACTTCGATGAAATAAAAAAAAAACGAAACGATAAATAGTTGAAAAGTTTTAGGTGAAATGAAATTCGGTCAAACGTTTTTCGAACTTATGACAGATAACTCTAAGCGACACAATCTATAATCAAATACGAGTACTTTAAATAATATGAATATTCACCCCACGCGTGCACAGCTGTAGTTTTAAGTTAATTATAGAAGTTTCCCTTAAAAACAACTTTATTTCTAACTATACACTAAAGAGCGCAGCCACACCGGAGCACAGCATGGCGAGCAGCTTCCACACGCAGTACATGTACAGCGACAAGAACACTATGTTCGCGTAGAACAGCCACTGCTGCTTCCTGTAGCCCACATCGCTGCCCACCAGCCCGTCCTTTATGATAAACCTGCAACAATTTATTTATTTTAATCTGTGAATTCGAGATATGTGTAGCGACATCTATGTCGTCACAAATGAACTAATCCTGCATCGCGCAAGTAAGATTCGCGGCGCGATTGGAACATAAAGAACAAACCCGAAATCATCTATCGGGCAGTAGCCCACCAGATATAACACCTGTCTGGTCGGAGGATCCTCCCTTTTCAAAGGAGGTTAGCGGGACTTTACTCTCTGTTCCACTACCTCCAAATATGCAATAACCAACAGCGACCGGAACAGGTAGAATATTATTGACCTAAAGTTTGAAGGCTGTAACATAGAGTCGATAATACCTTCTCCCTCCTAAATTTCGGAATTATGTACTGTACATGTACTGTACATGACCTGGGAATATAAAAATATTAACTATTACATCTTTTTATAGCGTGGGTTAGATAAATCAGGTGGGTAGGTAAGTTGGTAGTGTAGGGTAGATTAGGTAGGCTGGGGTAGATAATCAGTTGACGGGAACAATGTCGCGGGTAAAAGCTAGTATGAAAAATAAACAGTTTGAATTGTGTTTATGTTACTTACTATTTCGAACTTTAGGTAAATACACTCAAACTATTTTGATCTCTGTTATACAGGATACAGTTCTAATTCAGTTAGAACCCATAGTTTTTTTAGGCTGGTTTTATGCTACGTTTACATGTGGGCCCAGTCTCGGCCAATCGCCATTCTGTTGACGCGGTTTCTCCGTTTGCGTTTGTACAATAGCTACACATTAGCGATTGGCCGATGCTGGGCCCACATGTAAACGTAGCATTAGAGTCACGCTGACTACGGGCGCTGACAGCTCAGCGCTAGCGGTTTCAGTACCGCTTGCCACTGTACCACGGCCCGGCGCGAGACATCGCCGTCGTCGATCGCCCTCACCAGGACACGGCGATGCTCTGCCTAAGAATAGCACAGGATCAGTCGGGCGACGTCGCCAACAGCAGCTAGTATGCTAATAAATGTTAACAATATTTTTACTGCTGGTTAGTTTTAATAAATTATGTCCGAACCTTCGTAGACCGAGGCCGGCGGCCTTAAAGAAGTCTTTAACTTCCATTTGAGAAACGTCACAGGAGTAGATGGCCTTGTCTGCAGGAGAGAGGCGGGAGATCATGCTCTGCAAGTTGTCGTCTGTGATGTTCCAGTGGTAAGAACTACTGAAGTAGCGGTACACGTCCAAAATACTGTCGACGCGGCTGTACACCTTCACGAGTCTAAGGAATTAAAAATAAAGCGCTTTTACGTATTAAATTAGATAAAAGAATCTAGAGCCCTAAACAAAATTACCTTCCATAGATGTTCATTGCCAAATATCCATGTTTGTTAATATTATCAACGTGACAGTGACTCTCAATATTTTCGTGAACTCATCACACCTTCAGGCGTTAGCCTGAATTAATGAGAATTGGCACATGAGTAGACGTATTTTGTCACACGAGTAGACGTGTCTTGTCACACGAGTAGACGTGTCCTGTCACACGAGAAGACGTGTCCTGTCACACAAATAGACGTGTCTTGTCACACGAGTAGACGTGTCCTGTCACACGAGTAGACGTGTCTTGTCACACGAGTAGACGTGTCTTGTCACACGAGTAGACGTGTCTTGTCACACGAGCAGACGTGTCTTGGAATAGAAAATAGGTTACATTTATACCGTGGGACTGTGCCCTTGGAAATACCTATTTGAGTGCGAAAGTTGTATCATCGAATTTTCTCTCTTCAAAAATTTTTCGACGACATCACGATTTGTAAATGTGAAAAGAAAACAATGTAGTGAGTGAGCGCCTTTGCTCTCTGCATTAACGTATGGGCAACCACTTTAGAAGCAATCGATGCGCAGAGGCATGATCGTATTTGCGCAGAAAACAAATCGAATGCAGTAATTTAGAAGACGGTCAAGTTTATTCATATATTTTATTTTTACATTACATAGATTATTGAGGAAATCTGCATTCAGATCGTAGTAAAACACGGCACCATAATCGATGATAGGAAAAATTAGGGTCTGTACAAGCATTGCCTTCGTGTTCGATGGCAAAAAGTTCTTAAAACGATATAGAGCCCGCGCAGCACTCCCGTAACCCTCTGACTAACTCTAGCGATTTGAGTTCGCCAGTTCAGGGTACTATCAATTCGCAAGCCCAGGTCCTTTACATCAGTGCGAAAAGGAACAATCGGACCGTCGAACACAACCGGTGGCAAAGTTGCAGCATCCACTTTGGCGATGCTTCGAGAGCTCCCAATGATGAACGCCTGACATTTATTGGGGTTTACTGCAACACCAAATCTATCAGACCCGGTTTTAATGGCGGCCATCAAGTTCCTATTTATCTTTTCGATAACGTCAGATATCCATATTATATATTAAATTCGATGACACGGCTTTCGCATTCAATTATGAATTCCATTCCCTTGGAATAATTTTTGAATTTCATGAAAGCGAATATCCACCCTTACGTTGTTGAAACTTCTACGGTCCGGACTAAGCGTTTTGTCTCGTCTTTTATAACGTTTACATCGAAGGACTGAAACAGTTTGCCTGCTGCGGTCTTTTCGTCCGATTATAATTTAGATGTCTTCAAAGCTAGAGTAAAAACTATTGCGCCTCACTATCAACAATTGCATAACTGCTTACCATCAGGTTTTTTTTTTTTTTTTTTTGTGGTAGGTAAAATCATCCAATGACGAATCCCGCCCTTGGGTGGGGCGGGAAACAGTGTCAGACTTTTACTGACTAAAAACCTACCTTTCCATTCCTCGCCTTTGTCCCGGGGCCCGTGGTGACACTCTCGCATGACCTTTGGCCCCAGTAGGCTTCGGCCCTGCTGGACCCCTACAGTTTGCTGACAACTCCTTGAGGCGCGCGGGAACGGTGCGCGCCGTAGACGACCTGAGCTCGGACCGGTCTGTTACCGGACGGACGGACAGCGAGCTACACATTGCCCACCGTCCGCGAGCCCGCGCCTACGGTGGCCGGAAATTGGGATCGGAAACCCGGCGGCGGCGGCGGCGTGTCCGCCTTTGCCTAAGGCGGTCGGCCTCCTCCTTTACTAGCATTACTGCTTCGCAGAAGGAGGCGACCGCCTGCCACTCCTCCTCGCTCCGGAGCATGGCTTGAACCAAGCCCCGGCGCGAGAGATCGCCGCCGATCGCCCCCACGAGGACACGGCGCTGCTCTTCCCAAGCGGGGCACACCTCGACTGTGTGCTCCACCGTGTCCACCGGGCGGTCCGCACAGTGGCGACACCCGGGCGTCGTCTCCGCACGAATCTTGTACAGGTACGGACCGAACTTGCCGTGTTCGGTCAGCACCTGCGCCAAACGGAAGGTGACGACGCCGTGGGGCCTTTCCAGCCACGCCTCAAAGAGGGGCCTTACCGCCTCGATCGTGGCGTGCCCAGCACGAGGTTGCGACAATCGCTCTCGCCATTTCACCATGAGATCCCGCCGGAGCTCTGTCCGCCATGCCGCGACTTGTCGCGGCAGCGGAGTTTCGCCCCGACGTTGCATCTCCACGCGTAAGTCATGCATGTGTGCAAGGACTGTTGCCTCCAAATCCCATGGTGGTAGGCCAGCAAGGAGGCTCGCCGCTTCACAGGACACCGTACGGTATCCGCGGATCATCCGGATGGCCATGACCCTCTGGCAGGCGGTTAGCCGGGCCGCCACTCGCTTCCGTAGCGATGGCGCCCACACCGGCGCACCGTAAAGGGCCATGGACCGAACGATGTCTGCGTAGAGCCTCCGGCAGGAGGCGTCTGGACCCCCTAAGTTCGGCAGGAGCCGCTTGAGTGCAGCCCCAGTCGCATTCAACCTGGGAGCCAGACGTCGGAAGTGCTCCTTGAAGTTCCACCGGCTGTCGAGGACGAGTCCCAGGTACTTCATCGTCGACCCGACGCCGATGTGAACTCCTCCTACCGTTAATTGGGAGCCCGGAGGTGGCGCGCTCCGAGGGCCGTGAAAACACATGGCCTCGGACTTGTGCAATGCCACCTCGAGTCCCAACTGCTGTATCCTCTCCACGACTGTCGCAACCCCGCGCGTCGCTAGTTCGACCGCCGCCTGGTACGACCGTCCCCGCGCCAGGACCAGCGTGTCGTCTGCGTAACAGACCACGCTGACCCCGTCGGGGAGGTCGGCGTGCAGCACGTAGTCGTACCCGATGTTCCACAAGGGCGGTCCTAGTACCGATCCCTGCGGAACACCGCACGACATCTCTCGCCGTTTCAACTCCCCCTGATGACCGGGGTAGATGATGAACCTGTCCGACAGGTAGGCCTCGATCACCCGACAGAGGTAGTCGGGCACCCGGTGGTACCGGAGTGCCCTACCAATGCAACTCCAGGGCAGGGAGTTGAAGGCGTTGGCGATGTCCAGAGACACCGCCAAGACACACCTGCCCCGGGACACCGCATTCCCCGTCGTGAGGGCTCGCACGCGCATGATGGCGTCCACAGTGGAGCGCCTCCTGCGAAATCCGAACTGGCCGTCCGCGAGATCCGGCCCCTTCCGTGCCAGATGCACGACGAGGCGGTCTGCAATTACTCTTTCAAAGAGCTTGCCCACCTCGTCGAGCAGCACAATGGGCCGATACGCGGACGGAGAGTCCGCGGGGCGCCCCGGCTTCGCGATAAGGACCAGTTTCCCCGTCTTCCAGCGAAGCGGGAACTGGCCCCTCTCCATGCATGCGCTGAAGAGCCCTCTCAATCGAGACCCGAGTTCCTCCATGGCCAGGACCCAGGCTTTTCCAGGCAAGCCATCGGGTCCTGGGGCGGTGTTCTTGGCACTCAGCCTTCGCACCGCCACTCTCATCTCCACCTCGGTCACCTCTGGAGCATTGTTGCCGTCGTTGCCGTCGTGGTCCGCATCGGACACCGCTGCTGGTGGCGGAGCCATAGGCGGGGGAGTATGCTCCCCTCGCGTAGGGAACAGAGCGCTCACCACACCCTCCACGAGCTGGGGCCGGAGACTCTGAGTCAGCGGGGGAGCCCATGGGCGGAGTTTCTCCATCACCATTTTGTATGGGCGTCCCCACGGATCGACGTTCAGAGACTCCAGCCACACGTTGCGGGCCTCGAGTTTGGCCCGCTTTATCTCCGCTCGGAGGGTGCGCTTTGCAGCTCTGTATCCCTCATACAGCTCCGCCTCTATGGCCTCCGCACCCGGTGGACGGGTGCGGCGCCTGCGGTGTCTAGTATACCGGCGTCGCGCAGCATTGCACGCATCGCGCAGTGCCGCAATCTCTGGCGACCACCAGTGTACTTGGCGCCGGGCACGTCCTGGCCGGACTCGGGGCATGGCCGCGTCGCATATTTGCGACATGGCCACCTGGAACCAGTCCGCCTCGACGTCGATGTCGACAGGCCTGTCCGGTGCTTGCACCCAGGCCTGGACTATCGCGGCTTCCTGGAGCAGGTCCCTGTCCAGCTGCCTCAGCGCCCAACGCGGACCACACGGGGTCTGTCGGACCGGCACGGTCGAGGTCTGGGCGGAGACGTCAAACCGGATGTACCGGTGGTCGGAGAACGTCTCCACCTCCTCTATGACGCGCCAGTCGACGACGCGCGGTGCCAGTGCAGGGCTGGCGAACGTAATGTCCACCACCGACTCGCCCTGCATCCGCACACACGTGGGGACAGAACCCCGGTTTTGTACGACTAGGCCCTGTCCTAGGGCCCATTCCTCCACCCTTCGACCTCGCTGGTTCGTGAACCGGGAACCCCAAGCCTCGTTCCAGGCATTGAAGTCCCCGCAAACGACCACGGGGAGGCTGGAGTCAAACCCAGCAACGACGGCATCCAGCTCCAAAAGGGAGCTATCCAATTCGGCGAGAGATCTGTTCGGGGACAGGTAGACGCCTACCACCACTATGTCCCCGAACCGTGCTGCCACGCAACCCCGACCTTTCTTGACGGCCTCGAGCGCCGGGGTACCGGCGGCGGCCGACGAAATAAGTGTCACCGAGCCGGTCAGGTCCTGAACCCAGTCGGCTCTGGGCAGGACAAAGTGCGGCTCGGTGACAACGGCGATGTTGATCGACCACTGCGCCATGCTCTGGAGCAACAGATCCTGAGCGGGGGCGCAGTGGTTGATATTCGCCTGGAGGAGACGTAATGGAGCCGTTATTGACAGTCCATTACAGTCTCCTCCCGGGCCCTCCGTGAGGGTCCTGCCGCGGTGGTAGCGGCGGCGGCGTCTGCGGAGGCGATGGCGGCGGCAGCCAACGGGGCAGCCGCGGCGGTGAGCACCTTCGCGGGGACGGGCCTTGGGACCTTGCCCTTGGCCTTGGCGGGGGGATCGCAGGTCCTGCTCCCAGCCCGGTGGTCGGCCGACTTGCCTGCCGCCGCACATGCGTAGCAGTGCGGCGCTGCACTGCAGGTATCGGCCTTGTGGCCGGGCTGACCGCACTGGAAGCAGCGGTCGCTGCGATCTTCCTCCGCTGCGCAACAGACCCCCACGTGGTGGCCCACGTGGCAGCGATAGCAGCGCAGCGGTCTGGGCTCCAGCAGCTTGACTCGCGCGGAGACCCAGCCCACCAGGAGTCGCTTACCCTCCCCGGTGATGCTCCTGGCCGCTGACAGGGGGCAGTTTACAGTAACCGCCCCCATGCCAGTGCCGTCAACACGGATGGTGCCTGCCCGGACCTGATCGGCAGGGCACCCACCCGTCCCGGCGACAGCGGCCACGACCTCCTCGACCTCGACGGAATCGTCCAGGCCCATAATGCGCATGTCGACGCATCTTGTGGGCCTGGACACCCGGACCTCCTCCGCATGCTTACCATCAGGTGGGATTGCAATCAAGCACTAGTATTTTTTTATATTTTTTTTTTTACTTAACACCATCTAGTCCCAAGGTAAGCAGAGCTTGTGTTATGGGTACCAGACAGCTGATAAACATACATATATATTTCTAAATATACATACATATTATAAATAAATAACACCCAGACACAGAACAAATGATCGTGCTCATCACACAAACATTTGTCCTGGGTAGGAATCGAACCCACGACCTCCGGCATAGCAGTCAGAGCCACTAACCACTAGAAAAACAGGCCAATCAAGTAGTATAATTATATCAATTAAAAAAAACTCACCATGCCCTGATACCGAGGGAGGGAGGAATCAGTCGAGAATGCAATGCAAGAATTTCGTCAATAATTGCGGCAAAGGTACTCACGAAGGCACGCCCTTAGGCCTGACATCAAGGATAGAGACCAAGGCGTCGAGGAAGTAGCCAGGGATGTAGTGCAGGAACCAGGTCAGTAGCCTGTAGAGCACCCTGTTATTGGTAATGGTACCATAGCAGTACCACACCGCCTTCGGTGTACTGAGACGGTTGAACTCATCCGTTTTTATCACAGACGTGAAGTCGCCTGTGAATTAGAGAATAGTTTCGTTAGGAGTGGTATTCCCTGACAAAGTATAATGTGTTTACCATGTGTTTACTGATAGCAACATTTTGTTTATTTTTGTTTGTTTCTCAATTTAAAATTTATATTTAAAAAAAAACACATCATGGCTGCGAAGTGTTGTAAGAAGAAGACCTAGTCTCACAGCACAGACTGTTGATGATCACAGCATAGACTGGGGGATTTTTTTTTGTGATAGGTAAAATCATCCAATGACAAATCCCGCCCTTGGGCGGAGCGGGAAATAGTGTCAGACTCTTACTGACTAAAAACCTACCCTGTTCCTTCCCTGCCTTGGTTCCAGGGCCCTGGTATGCATTTTCATACCTTCCCAGAGCCCCAGACTAGGCCTCGACCCTACTGGGCCCCTACGTTTTGCTGACAACTCCTTGAGGCGCACGGGAACAGTGCGCGCCGTAAACGACTTGGGCTTTGTCCGGTCTGTTACCGGACAAACGGACAGCGAACTACCCATTGCCCGCCGTCCGCAAGCCAGCGCCTACGGTGGCCGGAAATTTGGATCGGAATTACGGCGGCGGCTGCGGCGTGATCGCCGTTGCCTGATACGGTCAGCCTCCTCCTTTGCTAGCATTACTGCTTCGCAGAAGGAGGCGACCGCCTGCCACTCCTCCTCGCTCCGGAGCATGGCTTGAACCAAGCCCCGGCGCAAGAGATCGCCTTCGATTGCCCCCACGAGGACACGGCGATGCTCTTCCCAAGCGAGGCACACCTCTACCGTGTGCTCCACCGTGTCCACCGGGCGTTCCGCACAGTGACGACACCCGGGCGTCACCTCCGCTCGGATCTTGTACAGGTACGGCCCGAACTTGCCATGTTCGGTTAGTACCTGCGCCATGCGGAAGGTTACGACGCCGTGAGGCCTTTCCAGCCACGCCTCAAAGAGGGGCCTTACCGCCTCGATCGTGGCGTGCCCAGCACAGGGTTGCGACAGTCGTTCTCGCCATTTCACCATGAGATCTCGCCGGAATTCTGTCCGCCAAGCCGCGACTTGTCGCGGCAGCGGGGATTCGCCCCGGGTTTACCATCAGGTGGGATTGCAGTCAAGCACTAGTTTATAAATGATATTTATTTTTGCAAATAAGTTTTTAAAAACACTTTTACCCGTCAATAAGTTTTTTTTCGTCTGTATAAAGGTGTTACCTAGCTGACTACTCTGAGAAGAAACACCGACACAAACTCAGGTGTCAAAGTCTCTTTTAAAGTTCATACACAAACATGTAATGGTCAAATCATATGAGAACCATGCAGATTGGAGTCTGAGATGCTCTTTTGAAGAAAGAACCATACAGTTCTGAGTGGACCTGTCCAGTCAGTGCAAGCATTAGTCAGTATTCGTGTATCTCAACTCAGGACTACTAAGGAGCTCAACGACTTGACGAATAATACCAAAGAAAGGACATTTGGGTAGGCTGCAAAAAGTACTCATAACTGCCAGACATTATGTTAAAATTAATGAAAAGGAAATACCACATAGTCATCACATTAATAACATTTAAGGATCTATTACACCACTCGATATTCAGACTGGTTTTGTCGACGTCGCGTAGTGTAATAAGGGTCAGACTGTCTTACTCAGAAGTAAACTTTAAGACAGTCTGTGTAACTAGAGCGGAATATCAAGTGATGTAATAGACGCTTTACAAAAATGAAATTTTACAAAGTAAATATTACAAATTGTAAAAACAATATATATAATAGTAATTTTCAATATCAAATTGTACAATTAAACAATGTCATAATTGTAAAAAAAGAAGATAAAAAAATATATAATTTCATGATTGTAAAATAACAATAATCGTCAATGTAAAAGATAAATATAAATAATAATGAAATGAGAAAATTAGAAAATAAGCTATGACTACAATTAGTGATTACTGGAGCAGGTCAATCCCAAGCCGTTTTGTCCTCGAGATACTCTTTTACAGTATAAAAATCCATCTGGCAAAGTTTTCGCTTAATAAATGTTTTGAATTTATTAATGCTAAGTTCCTGAATAGGACTGGGAAGCTTATTATAAAAGTGTATACATTGGCATCTAAATGAGCCTCCTATTTTTTTGAGCTTGGTTGCCGGAACCACTAATTTGTGTGATTATCAAAATTAAATGTAATATAATTATAACATAATTGGACATATTTTTAGATCATCGAAGTTTGTATCAAGTGTAACGATTATTATTTTACCGAACTATATTTCGCCGATATACAAAATATTTTTTTGCAATTAGCCGGAGCCTCTTTCGAACTTTTTCAGTTTGCCAAATAATTTATTTGCTATATTTTTACCACACTGAAACAACATTTTACGGAATTTGGGTTACAAATATATAAACAGTTACTTGGTAGCATTTTCATAAAAATTCAATATGTTGTGCTACAAAAGTTGGTGACAGAAACGAATCGCTGCAAAACCGACTTCACACAGTCTTGTCTGCCCGACCCTTAGAGTGTAATAAGCCCAGGTGGTTTGAAGGCACGCCGTTGCGGCTGAAGCTGGCCGGCCAGCAAATCTTAGGTGTGGTGGTGAGCGTTAAAACCATTTGCGACGGTGAGCTTACGTGTGGCTGCCCAAATCCTACAACGCCGGAACCGTGAGAGAAACCATGCTTGCTGCATGCTTGCTTGCATGCTGCATGCGGTCGCACGCGTGAGGGAACGACCCTCACGCCCCGTACCACGCACCGTAAGCGAATGTTGGATATTGCCGGGAATCAAAAGATGCTCGCAGTGCGCTCGTAGACGGAACCGATCACTTTCCCGATTTTTTTTTGTTCCAATTTCTTGTGACCGAAAACTATTGACCAACGTCTTTTTTGCTATATGCATTATTTGACATATTTTTATATCATCGAAGTATCATGTGTCATAGGTATCATTTTACCGAATAGCTATTGCCGAATTATATTTTATTAATTGCCGAAACCTCTCTTAAACTTTTTTCATTTGCCAAATGAATTATTTGCCATATTTTTATCACACCGAAACAATAGTTTACAGAATTTTTTTCACAAATATTTAGACGGTTATAGTACGCGGTAAATAAGTTGAACTTCCTGGACTGAGACCCGAAATCGGTTATAATCCTTGTCACACAAGTTGAACCATCATGGCGGTCGACCATGAATGCACAGTAACTGATTTTCGGGTCCATTGGGACCCGAAAATCAGTTACTACAAACTACAAAGTGGAGGATTGCGCGCAACCATAGCAAATGGTTCAAGTTATTTACCGCGTACTATAACCGTCTAAATATTTGTAAGCGTATAATTTGTAGCATTTTCAATATTAAATTAAAACTGTGTTATAAAAGTCACTATTTTTTTTGTGCTACAAAATTTAGTGACAGATACGCCTCGCTGCGAATCCGACTTCACACAGTCTTGTCTGTCCTACCCCTAGAGTATAATTCAAAATCGCGTAGGCGTGGAGGGGTAGGGCGGCCCGTGAGCTGAGGAGCAGGTGATTTGAAGGCCCGCCGCCGCGGCTGAGGCTGGCCGGCTTGCCGGCCAGCAAGCCGAAGCTGCGGTGGTGAGCGTTGAAACCATCTGCGATGATAAGCTCGCGTGGGACCGCCCAAACCCCGCCGCAGCGCCGGAGCAGAGACAGAAAATCTATCATGGTGGTATAATGAAGGTTCGGAAATGTCCAGTTTCGAACAAATAATAGCTCCGTTAAGTGTAACACCGGTGAAAAGTTTTTCGACTAAATGATACGTTGATGAAAAAATTCGAATTGAGAATAGTTCAACCAATATAGTGGCAGACGTGACTTCGATGAAATAAAAAAAAAACGAAACGATAATAGTTAAAAAGTTTTAGGTGAAATGAAATTCGGTCAAATGTTTTTCGAACTTATGATTGGTAACCCTCGTAGACGTCTAGAGGCAAGGTATTTGCAAGCCACTGTGAACCATGTTATATTTTCTAGTGTTTGTTCGTTTATTCGTCATTTGCTTGCTTCGTCCGCGTAGAAGTCGATTTTTTTTCTGTTACGTTTTTTTTATTGATTTTTTTTTATTATTATAGTAAAAAGCTATAAATGCACTCTTTTCGAACGTAACTCACCCAACTTGAACCCAGAACGCGAGCTGCCAACAGTGTACATGGGGATGTCTCCGCCCCAGAGCTGGCGGTTCTGCACCGAGTCCCACCCGGCAGCTATGATGGCGTTGTTCACGTAGTCAACCGGTGCGTACGTCAACACTGCGTCCTTTGCTCCTAATCCAACGTGCATCACACCCAGGATTGCCGCCATGTAAAACTAGAATGAAAACAGAAAAGTCTTGACTGACCCAACAATAGCTAAAACCTTCAATTTGGAAGCTTAGTTTTTATACTAAATGCCGCATTCAACTAGTAGCTATAAACAACTATAGGTACGATATATGGTAGGTATGACATGACAATTGATTTTGCCAATAAGTTGGCATCAAATATTGATATTATTATTGATTTAAATTAGAAAGTAAGACAACAGAGTCAATCTCTAGCAATAATAATATACTGATGAACAAAAATAATTCCCTTCAAGTTTCAAATTCAATAAATAGCATCAATCTGGTGCATCAAAATATTCAAGGTTTAATGAACAAAGATTTAGAAGTAGAACTTTTTCTTAATTGTAATAATATTGATATTCTTTGTATAACTGAACACTGGCTTAAAAGCCACCAGCTCATGTTTAATTTTAGTAATCACCAGATTGGTAGCTCGTTTAGCAGAATTAATGCATTACGTGGTGGCTCATTGATTTTAATAAATAACCACCTGAAATATAAAGAACGTAAGGATATTGTAAGTCTATCTGTTGAGCGGTCAATTGAAATAGCCTGTATTGAATTGGAGCAGTTTATTATATTAAGTGTGTACAAACCCCCTTCTGGATTGTATGACTGCTTTGAAAAGGTAATGGATGAAGTTTTTTATAAAATTTGTAATTCTAACAAGTACATAATCACTTGTGGTGATTTTAATGTTAATTTATTGGAAAACTCAGGTTTATGTAGCAAAATTATAAGTCTATTTATGTCATACAATCTTGTTGACTTATTTCTGGAGCCCACGAGAATAACTCTTACCAGTGCCACATGCAAAGATAATATTTATACGGATGTTGTACCAAACCGCAAAGAAATTATAAATTTATTAGACTCTGATCATTGCGGGCAATTAATTACTTTTCAAAACCAAAACAGCATAGTGGCTAAAAAGAATATCACTGTTAACCCCAAAACTGTAAGTCGTTTAGAAACTTTTAAAACTAAACTCATTAATAATTTACCAGACTTGTCTACATATAATGATGAAAACACTACCTGTGTTCAAAAGGCTTGTGAAGGAGCATTACTTGACACTGTGACCTTGCTTTCGACGTATCACTTATTCTCTTGCCTGTATATTTTTGTATGTATGTATATATGTATCTATTTTAGTATTAAGTACCTATATAGTTTTGTCTGCTTTTATATTTGCACCGAGTGCAACCCCATTTTGTGTCCTGGCAATTTCTATCCATACTAGGTTGCCTGGAAGAAATCGCCAAGTGCGATAAGGCCGCCGATTGTATGTTTTCTTTTTTTATAAGGTTTCCTTTTTATATTGTAATCTTGGTGTACAATAAAGTATAAATAAATAAATAAATAAATAATGATCCCAATCGTCAATATGAAGGTTTCTTTAACACATACTGTAATCAATTTAATTCTACTTTTATACCCAAGACTATTTCGGTTAATAGCAACGTGTCGTTCAGTGAATGGGCAACCACTGGTATTCACAAAAGTAGAACTCGGCTTTATGAATTGTATGATGAAAGGGTTCTTGTTAATACTGCTGAATTTAGTTTATATGTGCGAAATTATTCAAAATTATTCAAAAAAATTTGTTCTGCAGCGAAATCGCGTTACTTGAGTTCCAAAATTAAAAACAGTAATAATATAATTAAAACTACGTGGAATGTCATAAATAGTGAAACTGGCAGGTCTACAAGGCAATCTAATGATTATAAACTTGTAATTGATGACAATGTGATCACATCGGACTCACAGGTTGCCGCGGCTTTTGAGAACTTCTTTTCAGAGATTCCCATATCAACAACAAAATCTCTGAACTCATCACCCAGTGCTGCAGAGGCTCTGCTTAAAGAAAATGTTAAAGTTTGTGATTCTGATTTTAATTTCGAACATGTGACTTGTGTAGATATCATTAAGACATTTAACTCCTTAAATGTAAAAAAGACTACAGATTTATGGGGTAATTCTGTGGACGTTGTTAAGTCTATAATCCACATTGTAGCGCCTTCTTTAGTTTTTATTTTTAATAGTTGTATCGATCGCGGTGAGTTTCCTGACTTAATGAAGAATAGTAAAGTAATACCATTGTTCAAAACGGGTAGTACATCTGACCCCATGAATTACAGACCCATTTCAGTTCTACCCACTTTAAGTAAAATATTTGAAAAACTTATTTTAGAGCAATTACAAAGATTTTTTAACAGACATAAATTGTTACATACCAAACAGTTTGGTTTTACACGGGGTCGTTCAACAACTGATGCTGGTGTTGAACTTTTAGGTCATATTTATGATGCATGGGAAGACAAATGCGATGCCTTGGGCATTTTTTATGATTTGTCTAAGGCCTTCGATTGCGTTCTCCATGACACATTAATCAGGAAACTACACCATTACGGAATCCGGAACTCCTCCCTGGATCTTCTTACATCATATCTGAGTGAAAGGATTCAGAGAGTTGACGTAAACGGAAGAAGATCTCCAGGATCTGTAGTTAGAATGGGTGTCCCCCAGGGCTCAATTCTTGGACCATTTTTGTTTCTTATTTACATAAACGACTTACCTTACTTGATAAAAGATAATCATAATATAGTGTTGTTCGCAGACGACACTTCACTTTTATTTAAACTTAAACGTCAGCAGCCGGTAACTGATGACATAAATCTAGCTCTTTCCAAAATAGTACACTGGTTTAATGTAAATAACCTACTACTTAATGAAAAAAAAACAAAATGGATTAAGTTTACCATGCCTAATGTTAGGCAAGTGGAAAGTAGTGTGCTAATCAAAGATAAAGAGTTGAGTCCTGAAGATAGTACAGTGTTCTTAGGCATAACTTTAGATGCTAAGCTTCAATGGGGCCAACATATAGACAAATTGTCGAAAAAACTTAGCTCCGCAGCATACGCTGTTAGACAAATTAGAAATTTAACCGATGTAGAGACAGCCCGTCTAGTTTATTTTATATACTTCCATAGTGTCATGTCGTACGGTATTCTACTGTGGGGAAATGACGCCGATATCTAGACAATTTTTATTTTGCAGAAAAGGGCTATTCGCTCGATTTATAAATTAAGTCCTAGATACTCCCTCAGAGATAAATTTAAAGATATCAATATAATGACCGTACCTTCGCAGTATATTTACGAGAATATTTTGTATGCCCACAAAAATAAAAATATGTTTAAGAAATACAGTGATATTCACAATTTTAATACTAGGAATAAACATAAATTTGTAGTTCCTGCTACCAGGCTCAAAAAAATAGGGGGCTCATTTAGATGCCAATGTATACACTTCTATAATAAACTTCCTAGTCATATTCAACAACTAAGCCTAAATAAATTCAAATCATTTGTAAAGCGAAAACTTTGCCAAAAGGCTTTTTACACTGTAAAGGACTACGTTGAGGACGAAAAGGCTTGGGATTGACCTGCTCCGGTACGCTCTGCAATTCTTTTGTTTTTTTTCTTTTGTGCAATTATTTTCATTTTTATTATTATTATTCTCTTTATTCATTCATGTACATATAAATTATATTTTTAAATATTTCTTTAAAACAAACATATAAAAAAAAACATTTAAAAATATAAAAAATAGTGTCCCACCGGTATCGGGAACAGGGTCCAAGTTACCGGCGGTCAAGGCTCCAGAGAAAGGAACCTCCTAACGATACGAGCCGTGTCCAGGAGTACCGCTTTATTATTATTATAATTATTTTATTTTTTTTCTACCTTTTGATATTTATGTTCATCTTTTACAATTTGACATTGTAGATTATTTTAATTTTACAATTAGATGTATATATATATATATATATATATATATATTTATATATATTTTGTTTTAAATAATGTTTGACATAAATACTTTGCTAAGTATTACATTTTGTAAACTATATTTTTTTTTTCTTTTAATATTGTGAACGTGAGGACAATGTGGATTAGTTTTTATTATTATTATTTTTTCTCTTCTCTTCTCTCTTTTCTTTTCAGTAATTTTTAGCATATGTCTGGCAATTTGAGTATTTTCTGCGGCCTACCCAAATGTCCTTTCCTTGGTATTGTTCGTCAAATCGTTGAGCTCCTTAGTGTCCTGAGTTGAGCTTTGCGAATACTGACAAATGCTTGCACTGACTGGACAGGTCCACTCAAATCTGTATGGTTCTTTCTTCAAAAGGCCATTTCAGACAAATCTGCATGGTCCTCATGTGATTTGACCAATACATATTTACTGTATGGACTTTAAAAGAGACTTTGACCCCTGAGTTTGTTACGGTGTTTCTTCTCAGGGTAGTCAGCTAGGAAACACCGGCCTCATCTAGATTAAAATGACAAAAAAAATTTGACGTGTAAAAGTGTTTTTAAAAACCTACTTACAAAATAAATATCATTCATAAAAATATCATTCGATATATACTTTTTCTTGCCTCCAGATCCTTGTTATTTCTGTATTTCTTCTTTAAGTTCTATTATTATCATTCCCTTTATTCCTTATAATACATATTTTTTTACATTTTTAAATAATTTTTAACACACATATATAAAAAAAAAACATTTAAAAATATAAAAAATAGTGTCCCACCGGTATCGGGAACAGGGTCCAAGCTACCGGCGGTCAGGGCTCCAGAGAAAGGAACCTCCTAACAATACGAGCCGTGTCCAGGAGTACCGCTTTCTGAATCAAGCCCTTGATCCAGCCGCCTAACGAGAGCCTCCTAAGGTGTTGGCCGAGGCTCTTGGCTATTAAGCCATTACCCGACACGACTATCGGTACAATGATCGCCGAATCCACTTCCCACATGTCGACAACCTCGCGAGCCAAGTCAATATACTTGATTTGTTTATCTTTCTCGGCTTTCACGAGGTTCTCGTCATGCGGAACGGATATGTCAACAATCATTGCATGCCTCTCGTTTCGGTCCACCACCACTATATCAGGCTTATTGGCTACAATAGTCCTGTTAGTGATGTTATTATCATTTATTATTATTTTAGTTGAACCTGATTCTGAATTACTTACCCCAATAAATGAAGACATGATAGTTTGGCTGTCTATCCATCCCGGTGATGGCTCAACAAAAGAACTAAGCACTGAAAATAAGAAAGAAATGGTTCAGTTAACAAATACAGACTTCTCCAAGCAAGCGATGAAACTATTCCTTTTGAAAATCATCATCTTTAAAAGAATTTGACTCTGCTCCCCTTCAAGGGCGTTGCCAAGGGGGGGCAGGGGAGCCCCCCCTGAAGAATAGAGAAAAAAATTAGTCATTATTTTTTTATATCTAATCTGCCACATTCGTAACATTTTTTGACCACTTGTAAACATACAAGACTTGTATGTTTCCCGGTCTGGCACTTAGTGCCAGTCTGGCGCAGCGCGTAAGCATGCAAAGGCACGACGAAGTCTTGCAATGTCCCGGACGATCCCATCTACGCCTTCTGTACGGCCAGCGTTGTTGAACCTTATGGAACTAGTAATAACGCAAGATGGGAGGTCACCTACTATGTAATACAGTGGGTGGGTGGAGTAAAACAGTTTTGAACGACGAGCCGAGTAGAAAATGTAGCAAACACGACGAGCTGTGAGCCAGGCTCGTCGTCTGTATTGCAATGATACACTGGCGAGCTTTACCGACGAGCCCTAAGACCGCGGTTTTACTTTACTCGCCCGTTGATCAGGGTCTTTAAAGTGGTTTTAGCTAAAACGTAAGGTACAAAACTTGACTAAACAAATTAATATTAACGGATTTTTAAAGATTACTTATGCGCCTTGAGCACACAAAGTTATAATGAGGCTATATGATTACTTACGAGCCTTGAGTAGGCTTTTAACGAGGGTATAAGTTTATGTACGAGCAGTTTGATTACAAAATATAAATAGAAAGCTGTACGATTACCTATGGGCGGCTTCACTATGCAGACGGGCAGGTCGCCGGCGCTCGTGCGCACCAGCTCCTCCGCGATCGCCTTCGTGAATGTGTAGGTGTTCGGCCAATCTTTTATTAAACTGCCAAACCAAAATACGTCTGTTAACCATATGCACTTATCACATATTAGTTTTCGGAAGCAGAGGATATAAGCCACCTGATATATTAAGCACCAGCGCTGAACTGACAGTCATTAATGACCATGTTGCCGAACACTTACGCAGGCGTTATATCAGTGAGCCTCTCTTCGTCAATGCTGGCTATCATGTCGAGAAAAACGTCAGGAGCCACGGGGCACGGGTAGAACTGCTCCTTAACTTCACCGCCTATTCTGGGTACAGTTACGTGGGCAAAGGCTGTTGAAATGTGGTTGAAGAGTCTGAGAACAAGAACAAAATATTAGTACAGGCAAAATGCCAATCCTTCGCGAGGCACTGCACAAACTCGTCCAGGCTCTCAATCCCGAGGTCGCACTTGATTACGTCATTCCTCACATAGCAAAGGGCGTCCACTAAGCTCCGTAGCGCCAGGTTTTGTTGCGCTCGGAAGGTCTTCCGGTTCCCCTCGCTTGTGAGAGCGAACCAAGCAGGTGCGGTGTACGTCAAGATGGGGTGTACTTTATTTATTTATTTTCGCTCGCCTTATATACGCCCAATTTGACGCGTAACAGGAATCGGGACGAGAGCACTGGTTTGAGGAGGTTGAGGGCAACCCTGCCCTGCGCTGCGACCTTGTGGCCCCATAGTGAGCCTGATCGATGGTCACGCCCAGGTACTTGGCCTGGCGCGTCCACTCGATATCAGCTCTGCTGAGTTTCAGGCGTGGTGGTAGGGGCGTAAAGCCCGTGATTATTGCCTACGTCTTACCCACGTTAACCGATAGTCACCATTTGGGGAGCCAATCCGGGATAAGGTTGAGGGCGCGCTGCATCTTCACTGCCGCGTACTTAGAGTTCATTGATGCGATGATGATGAGAGTGGATGAATTCAAATCAGTTTTTTTATTAGTATTACTCCCGCTCTACCCTATTCTACCCTACTCTACCCTACTCTGCCCTACTCTACCCTACTCTACCCGACTCTACCCCACTCTACCCTACAACACATTCAGCGATCCATTTTTATATTATAGATTCCAAAACCGTGGAGACGGACCTCTATGCCTCATACCTCTCCGGATTTCTATGCCACACTTACAAGCTACTTAAAAGGCTACTGCTGAATTAGTTTACTACAGCAGTGGAACTTTAGCTCAGCTCCAAGTAAGCTGGCTTTAGACCCGGTAAGTCTTGTTCCGGCCAATTCTTCCGAGCAGCAGCATATATTGAGGACGATTACGAGACTCAAAAAGTAACAGGTGACGTATTCTTGGACCTACCCGTCAACGTCATACGACGGCATAAATATACTACTCGCTAAAGTCAATACCCTTAGTATCAACTAAAGCTTTGTCAATCTTTTATGCGAACTATTGCACAACCGTCGTTTTCAGGGGTGCTTCCAATTAGAGAAGAGCAGATGGCGTCGGTAAAAAAACGGTCTCCATCAAGGCAGTGTGTTGGTCCCCACGTTGTTTATCATTTATACCAACAACCAGCTTACAACGCCCTTACAATCCCGACATGAACACCTCTTTATGCTAATGACTTAGCTGCAGCGCCGCCGCATCATTTACTTTCATAGAGGTTGAAACTTGAAACTAAATTGACACAAGCGCTGGAGTCACTTGGAAAGTACTATGACAATAATGCTCTTCATCTGAATCCGTCGTGTTTCGAATAAGAAATTTAACATCACGTGGCGGGGTACTGACATAGAGTACAGGACCCGAAGCACCCAGGTGTGGCGTCGAATAAAGCACTGACTTTTAACGTGTACTGCCACAACATGAAGTAGACAGTTAAGTCCGCAAACAACCGGTTGCGCCTTCTTACCACTACTAACTGGGGAGCTTGACTTTATTTCCTTCTGCTGACGAATTAGCGTGCCCAGTGTGGTAACGATTAGTACATGCAAAGCCAGTCGGTATCGCCCTGAACGAGACATGTCAAATCCCATAATCAAACCTCGCTTATTAAGCTCTAGCCGTTGGCTGGAGAAAAGGCAGACGGATTGATCACCTGTTCCACATCACCAAAAGTGACACAATGATAACTGAACTGAATGCTGTGAACTCACTTGAGGTTGTGACAGTGCCTGCCCAACTCGAGCAACTCTCTGGTTCCTCCCACGTTGGTGATCCCTGCGATGTGGAGCGGCTCTTGGAAGTTCACGGTGGCTGCCATGTGGACTATTATGTTCACCTGGAAATTTGTACAGAGCCATTAGTGAGCACGTCAGTAGTCAGAACCAATCTACGCTGGCTTTGTATACCATTGAAACGTTGTGTTACGCAGTACAAAGCAAAGTACATGCATTAGAATGTTCTATTTTAGCAAACACCATTTTTTTTACTTAATTTTGCCCCCATATACTCTAAACAAAATAAAACTAAAAATGTTAAGTTTTGAGACGTCTAGTGGACATCGACTCGAGCTCGTAGCTTGCACCGCGACCTAGAGCAGTTGTACCGACCTCCTTGGTGATGGTGTCCCAGTCCTTGTCAGCGAGGCCGAGCCTGAGCTGCGCCACGTCGCCTTCCACCGGCGCGAGGCGGGAGGCGAAGTCGGGCTTCTTTTTACGTAGAGTGTCATACAGCTGGAAGCAAATATAATTTTTTAACAAATATTCAAAAACTTAACCTATAACCTATCTTAGGTTATAGGTTAAGTTTTTGAATATTTTTATTATCATAATAATACTTTGGGATGAGCATAATTATCAGGTCTCTGCACTGACTATTCCATAGCTTATCTATTGCTTGTACTTATCTACACTATAATATTCTCTGCAAGAGATATCCACAGACTGTAATCAACATCCTGAACCGATATCTGCGGCCTTAAAAAGGTCACATGAGCAATTCATCTAGAGCAAATCATATTCCGAATTCCTAGCAAACTAGCTTTTAAAATAGTTGCACAAATTAGTCGAATCATATTCAATTCATTCAAAAGAATTAGCATTGCCATTCAGCGTGGCAATGCTGCCAGTCTTCTGGGTACATTTCCGGATGACAGCGATGTGGAGGAGTACTTCGACGCCTGAGTGTACTGTGTTTTTGTATTATATGTACATAGGTAGGTTTTAGTATAATTAGTTTAGTTAATATTAAAGGTTTTGTACATGTGTAGATATAATTTATTTTATTTGTTATTTATGTATTTTTAAACTACTAGCAAAATAAATAATAAATTCACTGCATATCGGAATCATATTCCTTGAAAATATTGCCGCATAAAAAAAATATGATTCATATTATGATTCTACAAAAGTGGCCTTTTTAGACCTGCTGCTTGTATAATAATAATAATAATAATCTGTGGTTCACTGTCAACATGAAGTGTCGAAAAATTTTTTCTCCAATTTCTTTTAAGTGCTTGACACTAACGATCGCAGGGAAGTATGGCAGAGCAAGGAACTTCACGGACGCTTTTTCCGGGCCCTTCACGGGCCCGATGTAGACCAATTGGCGTCCGTAGCTTGGCTGCGTTTCGGTGACCTCTTTGGGGAAACCGAAGGTTTTATCTGTGCAATTATGGACGAAGTTATCATGACGAATAACTACCGGAGATTTATTGTGAAGGACGGCACGGTTGACATCTGTCGGGCGTGTCACCGTCCGGGAGAATCAATTCGTCACATTATCTCCGGTTGTTCTCGTCTGGCTAACGGCGAGTATTTGCATAGGCACAACCTTGTAGCCAAGATTATCCATCAGCAACTTGCTTTGAAATACTCTCTTGTGGGATCGGAAGTGCCGTACTACAGGTATGAGCCCGACCCAGTTCTTGATAATGGTCATATCACGTTGTACTGGGATCGGTCCATCATCACTGACAGGACTATTGTACCCAATAAGCCTGATATAGTGGTGGTGGACCGAAACGAGAGGCGTGCAATGATTGTTGACATATCCGTTCCGCATGACGAGAACCTCGTGAAAGTCGAGAAAGATAAACAAATCAAGTATATTGACTTGGCTCGCGAGGTTGTCGACATGTGGGAAGTGGATTCGGCGATCATTGTACCGATAGTCGTGTCGGGTAATGGCTTAATAGCCAAGAGCCTCGACCAACACCTTAGGAGGCTCTCGTTAGGCGGCTGGATCAAGGGCTTGATTCAGAAAGCGGTACTCCTGGACACGGCTCGTATTGTTAGGAGGTTCCTTTCTCTGGAGCCCTGACCGCCGGTAGCTTGGACCCTGTTCCCGATACCGGTGGGACACTATTTTTTATATTTTTAAATGTTTTTTTTTATGTTTTTTTTTTTTTTTTTAGGAAATATTTAAAAATGTAAAAAATATGTTTAAGCAAATAAATAAAGGAAATAATAATAATAATAATAATAAAAATAATCTGTGGCCCGGCTGTCAAGTCGACTGACAAGAAATTTTTTCTCCGAAATATTTTTCGATAAATTTATTCTAAACACCTGGTTGCGCCAATTTGCTATGTTCCGCGATTTTGTTTTTTGTAATTTATTTTTTTGGCCTAGCAATCCTATCCCTTCCGTTTATTTTCCCGCACGACCTCAAGAAAGGATTTGACGTTGACGTTTGTGCATCGAGTGAATGTGACCGCACCGCTAACCGCGCCCGCTCGAAATTACAAGAAAATTGACTATTTTCGTGATCCAATCATTCAGAGACTCAACAATAGTGCAGTGTTAGTGCAATACAGGACCTGGCAGTGGTTAAATGTACGAAGTCGAGGTCCGCCGGCGGCGCCATGTGGAACCTTCGAGGTTAAAAGGTCAGTGTTCCTTTCCTAATACATTTATCCCATTAATAAACGCTAGACGCAGTACCTGCATATTGTTAACAAACCTTAGATCGCTTTTCAAACATACAGTCCATTAAAACATCAAGCAAATTCGCGCAACCATTATTTTTGGTCCATACGAGCAGGATCGTGAATCATTTTCTTGTAATTTCGCAATATAGTATTTGTTCCATAGGGAATAAACGCAACGCGCCTGTTTACCTAGATATAATAGTAGAAAACCCGCATCTAGGCATTTAGGCAACTATACGTTATTTCGCTCGTATAGTTAAAGAGTCATTGATAATTACGGTACCTACGCCGTCAACCGCACCGCATAATTATAGTTAGCTACGTAAATATCAGCGTAGATATAAATCGTTCGCATTCTTTTTCTTGACAAAATTCATTCGGAAGTCCTACAAATTGCATGTAGGTAGACGCATTTCAAAAATACCCGTTCATTGTTGAGTGAATATTTGTAGGAAACGGATAAACCATAGATTATATACGCATATGTTATTCCGTTCGTTCGCCGTTCGCTTTGTTGTTTACAATACTACCATATTGTTATCTGATAATTATCGCTTACTTAATAATTCGTTAAGTGTTTGTTTGAGTGTATAGTGTGAATATATCAAAACAAGATGTCTCTTAAGGGAACCAAGGTTAGTACTGATTTAAAGGTTCAGTTAAAGCTTTTATACGCCGAAAGGGACTCACAGTTTTCACGTGTTCAATCAATTTGTGATAAATCTTTGCAAATCTCGGATCTGATGATTAGAGATGCTTTCTTGTGTTCGTTGGAAACTTTAGATAGTTTGCGCGCGGATTTTAAATCTACAATTAAGGATATAAACATTTTAGAGTTGGAGTTAAATCCTGATTACTGTGTGAGTTATCAGGCATTGTCGTCCTTTGATGACTTGTATTGTCGTATCAAACGTATTGCTAGGAGTTTAGAGACTCCCCCCCCCGCGAGTGGTTTATCCAACCCTCCTCGCGAACGCCCACGATTGCCGCCAATTCAAATACCTGAATTTGATGGTGACATTCGAAATTGGAATTTATTTATAGATAGTTTCGAAAATATAATACATAGGAACACATCGCTGACAGATCACGAGAGATTGCATTATCTCGTAGAAAAATTGACCGGTAAGGCAAAGGCTGTCTGTGCTGGAATTACGTTTAGCGCTGAAAATTACAATTTAGTTTTGAACACTTTAAAAACAAAATACGAAGATAAGCGATTAGTAGCCACCGCATATTTAGATCAATTATTCGATTTGAAAAGTTCTTCCGTTTGTAACGATCATAATTTAGAGAAGTTTTTAAATATTTTCGCATCATCTGTTCGTGCAGTAAAGAACCTAAAGGTCAATGACCTCTGTGACTTTTTGTTTTTGTATATCGGTTTAAAGAAATTAGATCCTGAAACTGTTCGTCTGTTTGAAACGACTCAGCGCGGTAAAGAAATACCTAAGTTCGAAGATTTAGAATCTTTTATTCGCGACCATATTAAGGTATTGCAGCGCACGTCGGCACGTCATGAAGTCACGAATAGGACAGGTTCCGATCGCCGTATAGACGCGTCATCGAAGTCAGTCAAGACTGCACATACGCTAGTCAATACCGCCTCAACACCTGACTGTTCTCTGTGTAAGGGTAGCCATACACAGCTGTACAAGTGTTCGGGATTTCAGAGATTATCGCCTAGTGATCGTTACAAGTTTGTCCGCACTAATAATTTGTGTTTTAATTGTCTAAGTGACAAACATCTGGTTACGTCATGTAACAGTGGTGTTAGCTGTCGTAAATGTCTAGCTAGACATCATACCTTCTTACATTTTGAGAGTAGTAAGCTGCCATCGCAGCAGCAGCCTGCGCAGACGCGCGACGCTTGTGACGCGCGGCCTGCTGCAAGTGCAAACGACGTAACATTGTGTTCGCTTTCCGCCGCTGGTACTCAAGTCACTACCGTTTTACTTGCGACCGCGCAAGTTGTCATTGTAGATGCCTTTGGCAAACCGCACACCGTTCGAGCGCTACTAGATGGCGCTTCCCAGAGTAATTTTATTACTCGGGATTGTTGTCAACGCCTTGGTTTTAGTTTTAATAATTGGTCATCCCGCTCAGAAGTGAAAGGTTTTGGAGGTTTAAAGGCAACCATTCACGGTTCTATTAAAATAATATTTAGTTCACGTTTTAATCGTAATATTTCGTTTGAAATGGATTCGCTAGTCGCAGATAAGATTACGGAACGGTTGCCCACGGTACCGGTTGACACGTCCATGCTGACGGAGTTTAAGAACTTGCAGTTAGCCGACGGAAATTACGCTTTCCCTGGAGATATCGATCTATTGATCGGTGCTTCGATTCTCCCGCATCTCCAGTTATCACGTAAAATTCAAGGTCTTCCGATGTACCCCGCTCCGCACGCACTGGAAACAGTTCTCGGGTTTGTTATAGTTGGTTCCGCACCCGCTTATTTAAATAGTTACTCGACTGTGTCGCACTGTTGCACCGTCGAGCCGCCGCTTGAGTCTACCATCCGCAAGTTCTGGGAGATTGAAGAGGTCAATGTCCCGCCTATTCTCAGCCCTGAGGATCAGGTCACTGAGGAGATTTATACCCGCACGACTACTCGTGATAAAGATGGTCGTTATGTTGTCGCGCTCCCTTTCAAGGGTGATATTTTTTCGCTCGGTGGCTCCCGTGCCTCCGCAGAGGAAAATATATTCCATGTCGCTGGAACAGAAAACCCAGCTGATTGTCTCTCACGTGGTTTGCTTCCTGCGCAAATTTTAAATCATCCGCTTTGGTTTTGTGGCCCTCCCTGGCTTCATACCACTCCTAACGAGTGGCCAAATGCTCCGTTTAACCCCGCTACTGTTTCAGAGCCACCCGAGGAGAAGAAACATACGCTTGTAGTATCAGTTCCGCGTGAAGAGTCAGTTGTTTTGTTGTTGTCTAATCGAGTCTCGTCTTGGTCGAGACTATTACGCTGTGTAGTTTACGTCCTAAGATTTTTGAGATTATTACCATCGCGTGGTTCTATAATCGCAGCTGATTTGGATAGAGCTGAATCAGTTGTACTTCGAGAGTTGCAGAAATTTTATTTTTCAATAGAATTTCGTAGTTTAGAATCACATAAACCTTGTAGTCGCGCACTTCAACATTTGAAACCATTTTTGCAAGACGGACTCATTCGTGTCGGTGGCCGTCTGCGAAATGCTAAGTTAGAGTTTGAACAAATGCATCCAGTAGTTCTACCACGCAGGGATCATGTTTTGGATTTGTTGGTGGACTATCACCATAAGGTGAATTGTCACGCTGGTCCCGATTTATTAATGTCCATTCTTCGACAGAAGTACTGGATACTTTCCGCTCGCAATTTGATACGCGCTAGAGTGCACAGATGTGTGCCCTGCTTTAAGCTCCGCCCGCGTTTCAACGCGCCGGAAATGGCCGACCATCGTTCTTGTCGTGTTGTACAGACGGTGAAACCTTTCATACATGCTGGGACGGACTATGCTGGACCGTTTAAAGTCACTATTGCCCGTGGTCGTGGTATACGTTCCACAAAGGCATACATTTGCCTATTCGTTTGTATGACAACTCGTGCGGTTCACATAGAGTTAACCAGTGATTTGAGTACGCAGGGTTTTATGTCTGCATTTAAACGATTTTTATCTCGCCGTGGTCCCGTTAAGCGCTTATACTCTGACAACGGCACAAATTATGTTGGAGCGCGACGCAATATTTCGGAATTACATACATTCTTACGCTCCAAGTACTACCAAAGTGAATTCGCCCATGTCTTAGCTGAGAATCGCATTGATTGGTGTTTTAATACGCCAGCGGCTAGTCATTTTGGTGGCAATTGGGAGGCGAATATTAAAAGCCTTAAGTCGCACCTGTTTCGGGTCATAGGCGAACAGATTCTCTCGTACGAGGAGTTGAGCACCGTACTCGCTCAGGTAGAGCCGTTGATGAATACGCGTCCGTTGTGTCGGACTTTGTCTAGTGATCCATCGGAGCCACTAGCGTTGACGCCGGCTCACTTCTTGACGACGACTCCTCTTAAATATTTGCCCGCTTTAGATGTCGAGACTGACAAACTGCAGCTTCACCCGCGTCACGCTCTGCTAGATAGCTTAGTTCAGTCCTTTTGGAAGCGATGGAGGACAGATTATCTGCATACGCTGCAGTCGCGTCAAAAGTGGAACACTCCTTCAGATCCAGTCACAGTCGGTACTGTGGTGATACTGAAGACTGAGAGTGCGCCTCCTCTGCACTGGCCTCTTGGTGTAGTGGAAGAAGTTTTTCCGGGTTCGAACGGAATAACGCGAGTCGTAAAAGTTAAAACCGCAACTGGATCGTACCTGCGTCCGGTTATTCGCCTCTGCCCTCTGCCTAATCAGTAGTAGTGGCATAGTTAGTTATAAGTTGTTTCGCTACCTAGTATTGATAGTTTAGATTAGTAATAGGGTTTAGTTTCGCTTTTGTTTTTTTTCTTTTCTTTGAAGGTAACCCTTCAAACCCGGGGGGAATGGTTGCGCCAATTTGCTATGTTCCGCGATTTTGTTTTTTGTAATTTATTTTTTTGGCCTAGCAATCCTATCCCTTCCGTTTATTTTCCCGCACGACCTCAAGAAAGGATTTGACGTTGACGTTTGTGCATCGAGTGAATGTGACCGCACCGCTAACCGCGCCCGCTCGAAATTACAAGAAAATTGACTATTTTCGTGATCCAATCATTCAGAGACTCAACAATAGTGCAGTGTTAGTGCAATACAGGACCTGGCAGTGGTTAAATGTACGAAGTTGAGGTCCGCCGGCGGCGCCATGTGGAACCTTCGAGGTTAAAAGGTCAGTGTTCCTTTCCTAATACATTTATCCCATTAATAAACGCTAGACGCAGTACCTGCATATTGTTAACAAACCTTAGATCGCTTTTCAAACATACAGTCCATTAAAACATCAAGCAAATTCGCGCAACCACACCTAATTACAATGTCCACCCACCCAAAAACATTAAGAAAAAAAAAAGAATAATAGTGAAATTACCGGATACCTACCATATTATAAATGAAAAACATGGCAACGCAATAAAAACAAACTGATATGCTGAGAGAATGCTGACTAGAAGCCGGGCGAAACAACCATTCACACACCCAACATCTTCGGGTTCGTCGCTCAGCTCCGCCTCGCAGCCGCCGGGACCAGCGCCAGCCGTGAGTCCAGTGATTCCGGTAGCTGCAGTTGCGTCGAGCTCGAGCGAAGAATATTTCTCGCCGCCGACGACACCACCACCAGCGCGTCGACGGGGAAGAGGCCGACCTCCGGCCAGCTTGGGACCTCGAGGCCCTCCGGCCTCTGATAGGGTCCCCGCTGTCGGTGGAAGTGTGCAGCGCATGAGATGGACACAATCCATTAATGAAAATGTCATGCGCTCATACTTTGGGGCTACAGAGGGGGGAACTAACCTGACTGCGTACCGTGGTCGGATGCTCTCTCTGTTTCAGGTGCTTGAGCCAGCTGTCAACGTCACAGCCCAACGACTGTCGGATCAGGTACGGGTCATCCAGCGTAGCCGTATGTTGGATGATGCTGTGCTTGATAGACTGCGCCTGGAATCGCAGAGTAGCCGTGTTTCACCTGCTACACCACCGGTCGCGGAGCAACTTCAACCCAGTGCTTCACCGCGACCCGACCACGTTGGTGACGCCGATGATGACGCGGCTATATCTGTGAGTACCCAGTGCAATGAACGATTGAGGAGCGCTTTGGAGGACGCTTTTCGGGAGTACCGCTCCACTCCGCCGGGGCTTAGACCTCGACTACCTCGTTTGCCCATGCACAAGAGAAATAGGGCGCTGGTGTGTGCTTTAGATTCGGAGCTATCAAATTGTTTTGATAGCAGCGAAGACCTCACTGATACCCACTCAATCTTGTACTGTGGGGCTGTAGCGGCATGTCGCGTAGCTCACTGTAAATTTCCTAATTTTGACAGAGCTACACGACCAACCGTGCCGGCCTGGCAGTGCAGGATTGAGCGCCGTATCGGTGAGGCTAGAGCACTCATCGGCAAGCTTATCTGCTTCAGGGAGGGCAATACTCGCCCTAAAGTGATGCGCTTTGTGAGGCGGGCATTCTCTGGAACTGATATTAGTCCTCGAGATTATCTGCCCTGCGTCACAGAGCGTATCGACTTCCTGAAGCAGAAGATCTATGCATGGGCAAGCCGTATTCGTCGGTATAAGCGCCGAGTGGAGCGGTACACTCAGAATCGCACATTCCAAAGTAATGAAAGGTGGGTTTACAGGGCTTGGGAGCGACCGGACCAAGGTGTGACTGATACACGCCTGCCGGATGATAACGCCATGTGTTCATTTTGGCGCAGCATCTGGTCGGCGCCTGTCAATCACATCGAGGGTGATTGGATCCGAGAGGTCGAGCGCACATGTGATCTTTTACCAGAAATGGGGGCAATTACCATCAGCCCCCAAGATGTAGCCCGTGCAGTCCGTCCGTTGCCTAACTGGAAATCTCCTGGGCCGGATGGGCTGCACAATTTCTGGATAAAATGGTTCCAAAGGTCGCATGCTCGCTTGGCATCTCAGTTCCAGTCTGCCTTAGAGTCAGGGTCGCTACCCCCCTTCCTAACAACAGGAATAACCCACCTGCTCCACAAATCAGGTAGTACTGCGGATCCTAAAAATTATAGACCGATCACGTGTTTGCCGACGGTCTATAAAGTGCTTACATCCATTCTGAGAGCTAAAATCAATAGTCATATTGAGACAAATTCTATCATGTCAGCCTCTCAGAATGGATGTAGGAACGGGTCCCGCGGTACTAAGGAGCTGCTCCTCATTGATATGGCCATAAGCCAACAGGTTCGACGTTCTCGAAAGAATTTGTCGGCATGTTGGATAGATTACAAGAAGGCCTATGACTCTGTTCCTCATACATGGCTCATGAGGGTGCTAGAACTGTACAAAGTTGATACAACTCTGCGCACCTTCTTGATGTCGTGTATGGGGCAGTGGAGAACAGTCCTTCGCTATCCGGGATGTCGACAGATTCGGGAGAACAGTGAACCGATAAGGATTGAGCGTGGCATATTCCAGGGTGACAGTCTGAGTCCTCTGTGGTTTTGCCTAGCCTTGAACCCTCTCAGCACACTGCTAGAGGGTACTGGCTTAGGCTTCCGGTTGAAAAGAGGTGGTCAGGTCATATCTCACCTTCTTTACATGGATGATCTGAAACTCTTTGCCCCCAACGACTTGCAACTGATGGAGCTACTAAAGGTAACTGAAACCTTTAGTAGTGCCATCAGGATGGAATTTGGTGTGGACAAATGTGCAGTCATGCATGTAAAGCGAGGAGAGATTATGGAATCCGTGGGAATTCAACTTACGGATTCCATACACCTTAGATCCCTCTGCTCAACTGAAACTTACAAGTATTTGGGTATGTCGGAAGCGTTAGGCATCAATGCTGATGACGTGAAACGGTCGTTGAAGGAGCGCTTCTTCGGCCGCCTGAATAAAGTACTGAATAGTCTTTTATCAGGCGGGAATAAGGTGCGCGCTTTCAACGGTTGGGTCATGCCGGTGTTGATGTACTCTTTCGGCATACTCAAATGGACTCAGACAGAACTTGACGCCTTGGATAGGAGGGTCCGCACACTGCTTACCGCAAATCGGATGCATCACCCACGGTCTTCGGTGATGAGACTGTACATCCCGCGGAAGTGCGGGGGTCGCGGCTTCTTAAATGCTAAGACCCTACACAACCGCGAGGTGTACAGTCTCAGGGAATACTTCTTGGAAACCGACGTGGGCATGCACCGAGATGCGGTAGCGGTGGACAAGGGCCTCACTCCGCTCTCCTTGGCTAACGAGAACTGGCGCAAACCTATAATACTGGACACTAATGACCGCAGGGAAGTATGGCAGAGCAAGGAGCTTCATGGACGCTTTTACCGGGCCTTACATGGGCCCTCTGTAGACCTATTAGCGTCCGTATCTTGGCTCCGTTTTGGTGACCTCTTCGGGGAAACCGAAGGTTTTGTCTGTGCGATAATGGACGAAGTTATGATGACGAACAACTACCGGAAATATATTGTGAAGGACGGTACGGTTGACATCTGTCGGGCATGCCACCGGCCCGGGGAATCAACCCGACACATTATTTCTGGATGTTCTCATCTAGCTAACGGAGACTATTTGCATAGGCACAACCTCGTAGCCAGGATTATCCACCAGCAACTTGCTCTTAAATACAATCTTGTGGAATCAGAAGTACCGTACTATAGGTATGTGCCCGACCCAGTTCTCGACAATGGCAATGTCTCATTGTATTGGGATCGATCTATAATCACTGACAGGACTATTGTTGCCAATAAGCCTGATATAGTGGTCATAGATCGACTAGAGCGTCGCACAATGATTATTGATATAGCGGTCCCTCATGACGAGAACCTCGTGAAAGCTGAGAAGGATAAAAAAACTAAATATCTTGACTTGGCTCGCGAGGTTGTCGACATGTGGGAAGTGGACACAGCAGTCATTGTGCCGATAGTCGTGACGGCCAATGGCTTAATAGCCAAGAGCCTCGACCAACACCTACGGAGGCTCTCGTTAGGCAGTTGGATCAAGGGTCTGATTCAGAAGGCAGTACTCTTGGACACGGCGCGTATTGTCCGGAGGTTTCTCTCCCAGGAGCCCTGACCACCGGCAGCTTGGACCCTGTTCCCGATGCCGGTGGGCTACTATTTTTTATATTTTTAAATGTTTTTTATTTTCATAATTTTTTTGTTAAGAAATATTTAAAAATGTATAAAATATGTATTATATAATTTAAATAAATGGAATAATAATAATAATATATATATAATTTATTTCGGACTCTGATCCATATGAGTGTTAGTAACAATATTCTTAAATCTATATTAATAGTGTTAGTAATAAATAAAATAATGAATTAGTAACTCACAGGATCTTTAAGTATATAAGCTAATCTCTCAGCAATCGTTTTTCCTTTCTTTGGTCTCAACACTAAGTAGATTTTCTTGATATCACATGATCTGAAAAATAAATAAGATAAATTAATTGATAGGGCCCAATATCCGCTTCTCTCAGGGTCACTTATATTTTTTACATGCAAAATTATTATTTATTTTTGCAAGTCCTGAGAAGACCTGACAGGGTGGATGCAGAAGACAAGACCTAAAAAAGATGGAAAGATATGAGGATCATTGTCACGCAGTCTAACAAAGTGGGCTGGTGGAATATTTAAATAGTAAAGAAACTAAATCACCGGCTTCCGAAGTAAGTTAAAGTTATTTGTACCTATTTATTTATTAACACAAGAAAACACTTAATTATATTATTAATTTTCATCGATATATACGTGTTGCGCCGACCCCAAATAAAACGGGATAAGGGCAGAAAGATGATGATGATGAATATAAGTCGATGTTAATTTTATTGTATTTTTTTTATAAAAAACGTTATATTTTATTTTTATCCATTTGGTGTAGCTCGCTTTTGACTTTATCCTTATATCCCCAAAATTTTCTCCATGTTATGGCAATGCGTCTATTTGCCTCGCCTAAATTCCTTGAAGGAGATTGGTTTTTCTGGATATACCTACGAGACTACGGGTATATCGGCGATCTTTCGACGGCGATTGTAATTTCAATACAAATGGTTGCTTCTTTGGTTTTAGAAACGTTAACGTTCAGTCTTATAGCTATATCAGCTTCATTGAAGCATATTTGTCTAGAAATTTCCCATTCAGTTAAGACTTAAAAAATCCCAAGTTGCTTCATCCTGATTGAATCAGAAAACACAGACTTTAGCACGAAAATACACATTGAAAGCATTCCCAACATGTTTCGACCGTATGAGGTTTACCATGTACGAGCTGAAGGATGATGATTTCTCACCTGAAGAGCTTCTCGACGAACTGCTTGCCGAGGAAGCCGGAGCCGCCCGTGAGCAGCACGACGGCATCGCGGTAGAACTGCTGCACGTCCGAGTCCCCTCTGTCTATGACGGCGTTCATCGGCTTCTGCCGCTCCAGTAGTGCTAGTTCGGCCTGTTGGGCGATGTCCAGTGCTGGAGTAGAACATGATGCTTTCTTATTACAAGGTTCATACGTACACTTACACCTTTTTCTCTGGTGGGTCAAGCTCACCGTTGCCAGATTTCTTATTTCTCTAAGTTTTCTTTGAAGTTTAAATTACGTGTACGTGACAACAGATAACAAAAATAGCCATAGAAAATTGTTTTAGTAAAAATATGATAAGTATTTTAAATCAGATTTACCCTATCGGCGCCGGGCGGCCAGTTCACATTATCTGTACCACCTGGCCGTGCTTCCTCAGCACGCTGCATACACGAGTTATCGCCGAAAACCGGGAATGAGCCTGTCCCGTGTGATTTAAAAATCGGGACATCCCGCCAAAATCGAGACGGCTGGCAACACTGGCCAGCTACAGAAGTAACTACTACTTTATTTTTTGAGTGTGGTATTTCATCAAATAATTTCTTCCACTCTGAATGCAGTGAAAGTTTCCGGCTTATCATTGGTGTTATTCTCTAAGAAAACGCAGCGCTGCCTCAACGATAAACACCCAAATAGGATAGATTGGATTACCAACCTATACATTGGATTGTTAATTCAATGTATCCTATTTGGATGTTCGTCGTTGCGGCAGCGCTGCGTTTTCTTAGAGGATAGCACCACTGGCCCATGTTCTTTTAATTACTCTTTGCATTCCAGAGCGGCATGGGCCCTGGCAAGCCCTTTCAATCGCGTTATTTACAAACTTTTAATATCTAATATCTTTGAACATAAACTTTTCACCGAGACCTCTTCGTGCCCTAAGCTCGCCAAGCCGTTGGTCCCGGCTGTCATTTCTAAATCTTCTGGAAAAGTTAGTTTTGTAGCTACAAAACTAACCTTTTCTTTACTTATAAGTTTTATTATTTTTTTACTTTAATTTTACTGTAATTTAATTTTGATATTATTTACCATTGGACATCTTTAATTGTAAAGTGACTACCTTGACATTTTTTTGTTGTATAATTTCTACTTTGACATTAGTAATTATATAGTTTCTATTTCGACATTATTATTTTAAATTATTATTGACATTGAATTTATATATTTTTATTTAAAATTGACATTTGATTATTTTCATCATTACATTTACCAGTTGAAATCTTTAATTGTATAGTGTTTACTTTGACATTTTCTTTTTATTGTATAATTTCTATTTTGACATTTGTAATTTCTATTTTGAAATTATTATTCTGAATTATTATTGACATTGAATTTACATATTTTATTTAAAATTTATAATTAATTGAGAGTTTGCGTATAACTTATAATGTAACATTTATGCACACCTGTTTGTGGTTGAATATGACGGAGAATGTTTAAAACTGTTAATTAGGTACTGTACTCATATTCTAGCAAAACAAATTATTATTTCGTATAGTATATCTCAGAACCTTGGGGTGCCTGGACCTTTGGAAGGCGTACGAGGAGCCGCAACCAACTCGCAGAGGCCCTTTAGATACTGGAACGTGATGCTAACCGACGATTATCCCTGCACGCGCAATCCTAGTGCATCCAAAGACAACCCCTGGTTGGTGAAAACTATTGTGACATTAGGGAAAACAAAGAAATTGTTATTGTTATTACACCAGCAAGTTGATCATAAAAGGTCGCATAAAACAAGAAACATATTTAGAACATACAAGAAACATATACACGCAGTTCCGACTGCGAGAACTTAAGCATAAACATATTTTGTATTTTATTTTTATTGTTGATATATTCACGCTTGACCGCTATCTCGTCTGATGGAAAGCGACGATGCGGTTGATGATGGAGCGCTTGGAAGCTAGAAGTAACATATTTAATGTACACTTAGAGATTCCCGGGTTGTAGCCATCCGAAAACAAAGACTCCGGAAGGGAATACCACTCCTTAGCTGTACGCACAATAAATGTGTGCCCAAAACGTTTTGTGCGTATTATACTTGGCGCATCGCCGTACGCCTGGTGGTCTGATGATGGAACGGGCTAGGGGGAATTAGGCTATGCAATTCCGACGCACACTCCCCAAAATGCAACCTATAGAAAACCGACAGGCTAGCAACTCAGCGTCGATGCTCAAGACTTTGAAGCCTCGAGTCGACAAGTCCTCGTTCCAGCCTATGAACCATATATTTTATCATCATTATCTTTTCTGTCGAAAGACATCTAGTGCTTGTTAAAGGCCTCCCCCAAGTGTCACCACAATGACCAGTCCTGTGTGTCTTGCGTCCATCGGATTTCGGGACTCTCAAAAACGTCGTCGGTCCACCTTGTGAGAGGCCTTCCAACGCTGCGCCTTCCGGTACGTGGTCGCCGATCCATAATAATCTTTCGTCCCCATCGTCCATCTTTTCTGTGAGCCCTGCCCACTGCCACTTTTGGCGATACTTCGGGCTATGTCCATAACCTTGATTCTTCTTCGGATTTTTTCGCTTCTGATCCAATCTAGCAAAGAAACTCTGAGCCAGTCCTTTTCATTACTCTTTGGGTGACTTTAAGTCTTTTGATGAGGCCATATTCTGAACGACCACTTTCCAGAGCCATGTCATCACTGGCAACACACAATGGTCATAGAGCATTCATTTTGCAAATAGCAAATAATAGTGAATACCTAAATCATGACTTGCACGTTTTCAAGTAATTTGCAAACCTAATTATCCTTCAAGGCTGCAACTTTTCCTGTTCGAAAAATAAAACAACGATTAATATATTAGCAAGTCACAAGTGCGATTTTGATTGTAATATTCTAATATCTCTTCTATCACAAAATAAATTAGTAACAGAAGGACAATCGGACGTAATACGAAATTTACTAATACATTATGCATAACCTAAAACCAAACCGAGATGATGAATGTGTTTTTCGGCACTCCATAATTGTGGCGGTAAGTCTCCTCTTTGAGGAGTAGCGTGAAAGACCTCAAGGCATCCTCACCTTCCGCATGACGCAGGTTCTCACCGGATATGGTAAGTTCGGGAGGTCCCTGCACCGGATTCGTGCGGAACCGACGCCCGGGTGTCACCATTGTGTGGAACACCCGGAGAACAAGGTGGAGCAGAAGATAGAGGTGTGCCCCGCCTGGGCAGAGCATCGCTGTATCCTCGTGGGGGTGATCGGGGACAGCGATCTCTCGCGCCGGGACTTGGTACAGGCCATGGTCCAAAGCGAGGATGATTGGCACGCGGTCACCACCTTCTGCAAAGCTGTAATGCTAGCAAAGGAGGAGGCCTACCGCGTGAGGAATCAGCGCTCACGCACCAGCCACCGCTAGGATTCCAATCTCGATTTCCGGCTCGTGTCTACCAAACGTATCGTTTAGAGAGCAGACCTTGGTCGTCACGTCAACGCTTTATGGATTTATGTGCATGCAGTTTGGCACTTAGGATAAATAGTAGACGTACTTGGAGAACTAGAAATTTATTGTACAGTAAATCCGTCGGAAACCAGAAGGGTTTTTAATAATAATCATCATCATGTTCCTGCCATTTTCCCGTTTTATTTGGGGTCACCGCATCACCGCAATAATAATAATAGCGATCCCTTCCCATGACGAGAACCTCGTGAAAGCTAAGAAGGATAAACAAACTATCTTGACTTGGCTCGCGAGGTTGTCGACATGTCGGAAGTGGACACAGCAGTCATTGTGCCGATAGTCGTGACGGCTAATGGCTTAATAGCCAAGAGCCTCGACCAACATCAGAGGAGGCTCTCGTTAGGCAGTTGGATCAAGAGCTTGATTCCGGAGGCAGTACTCCTAGACACAGCACGAGCCCTGACCACCGGTAGCTTGAAACCTGTTCTCGATGCTGGTGGGCTACTATTTTTATATTTTTTTTTTTTAAATTTTTTTAAAAAAATATTGGAGAAACTATAAAATATGAATTTGAATGTAAATAAATGGAATAATAATAATAGGAATGGAAAGGAAGAAATGGATAGGATCTGTCGACATGTTGGATAAACTATAAGAAGGCCTACGACTCGGTTCCTCATACATGGCTCATGAGGGTGCTAGAATTGTACAAATGCAATTCTACGCACCTTCCTGATGTCGTGTATGAGGCAATGGAGGACGTTGCTTCGTTATCCAGGATGTCGACATATCCAGAGAAACAGCGAACCAGTATGGATCTCGGTATATTTCAGGGTGATAGTTTGAGTCACCTTTGGTTTTGCCTAGCCTTGGATCCTCTAAGCACAACAACTATTCTAAAGCCAAACTGTATAATTTCGAGAAAACGGCTAACTATTGAATTGAAAAACTTTGGGTGGCTTTAAACAGAAGGTTTAAAGCAACCTAAAGGCTAATAGAGTAAGCAATATTGAGAGTATCCGGGAGTAATCAAGAATGAGGATATCTGCAGAAGAACTAAGGTATCGACATAACCTGACGAATTGCTAAACTTAAGTGTCAGTGAACAAGGCAAGTTGGTGGTAAGATAGGCTATAAGCCTCGCAAAATAGATAGTTGATGGGGTTGAAAAGTTCTGAAGTGGCGGCTACGTACGGCTTCCACAAACTCATGACAAATAGAGATGCGTGGGACCAGTCGTTTTGGTAACACTTGGGGGCCTATGTTCAGATGTGGGCGTCACTTGACTGATGTGATATTAATGACTATGATGGTATGGATTCAAGGATTAAAAAAAAATTCCGTCGGTTAAAAATTTAACTTGACTGTAAGTCCAAACGTGCTCTTAAGCCACTTTACGACACCCTTGTCAGAAGTATGCTGGACTACGCATCGCAGGTTTGGAATCCTAGTTACAGAGTCCATATCGATAGAATCGAACGGATCCAGGGGTTTGACCAGGTATCTGCGGTACAAGTCAAGCAGCTGTCCTAACGCAGCTACTTACGCTGAAAGGTTAAGTCACTTCGGATTAAGCACAATAGAAGGCCGCAGAAAAATTATGGATCAAATTTTGTTATACAAAATTGTTAATGGTCTGATCCATGTACCTAAACTTCTGGATGACATAATCTTATCAGTCCCCCGAAGTTGTAAGCCGCAGTGTTTCTGACGTTTGCAGCTCGAACAAACCTCGGACGGTCGGCGCCGCTGAACCGCATGATGAGAACGTACAATGAATGTCACTACCAATACCTTGGCTCAGCTTCGGAAGCATCTTTTGCACCAACTAGTAGATCTATGACATTATATTGCCCACTTATTTAATTTCATTTAACATAACTTAATTCAATGTAACGTTATTTAATTTAAATTAATAAAGATAAAGATAAATTTATAGCGTAACTGTGTACATTATGTTCTTATTAATAAATATTACATTTTTAGTTTCAACAGTCTACCCAAGTCGGATATGCAATAGTATTTTAGGAAATTTTCGAACATGCAAATATTATTTCTATCAAAAAAAAAGTTATACACAATTATATTATTTTTTTATCAAAAAACTCTTTCAGATTATAAAATACATTATCAATTAAATATTTTTTCAATTTATTTTTAAATATATTTCCATTTGATTGCTTAATAGCAGGTGGTAGCTGATTGAACACACGTATAGCAGTAACATAGGTACTTTTGTAATACATCATATTATTAATAACTGGTAAATTAATGTCATATTTATATTGTTTCCGAATGTTTCTTTTAGAATTTGCTTTGAAATTAAGAATAAGAATAAGAATAAGAAATTTTATTTGCTCAAACATGTGTATGCATACAGAATTAAAACAATACATGCATGCAAGATCTTAAATAAGAATGGCTCACGACATGCCTGCCATTTTTCATGACGTGCAAATATGTTAGGTTCAATAAATTATATAATATCCATGAATTAATTCTTTTTAAAATGTCACATTTATATTAAACATTGGTTAATTAAACAAATTTCTGATATTCAATTATTTACATTATCAAATTATATTATTTTCCTTGTCAAGCATTACAGATTATAATTTTCACTATGAAGATTGGCATCATTTTAATAAGTATACAATTGTAGTAAAATTATTAATATAGACATCTTTAAATCCTCCACTGCTATTTATTTATTTACAATATTCACAGAGTCGTTTAAAAATTCAGTAATACTGTAATATGCTTTCTGTACCAAAAACGATTTCATTGTTTGTTTAAGTTTAGATGAAGTTTGTTCTTTCCAACTTTTGGGCAATTTATTATAAATAATTGGTGCCATGCAAAAAACACTCCTGCGCATAAATGCAGTTCTTGACGTAGGTACTGTCGAACCCTGGGCGCTTGGGGCTCGACTACCGGGATCAATTAATTACTTTGAATGAAATAACTTGGGGGGTTTTACTGATGATATATTAAAAAATACTTCTTCACTCTTTGAACGACTACATGGAACTCGATCAAACAACAAAACAATCTACTCTTACAAATATTCAAATTAAATCTAGAATACTAACAATCTTCGAACCCTTATACAGCCAGTATTCTAACTTATGAGGATACGCATGAGTTTGCATATAATCTTATGCAAACTCATTACGCAGACGTAACATCAGCTACGCCCCAAAGAATATAAATGTGTATATAACACAGTTATATTCTAAAAACTTTCGAAGGGTGTTAGTATGACCTACCTAACACCGAGATCCCTACCTTTATATGGAAGAACTTTATTTTTGGCTTACGTCTTTAGAAAGCGAGCTTAAGTCAGAGTCAACGATCACTACTGATTCATAAAATTCATATATTATTACTGAGCGTCAATCCACGCTCATCAAACAACGTTGCTCTGCTTAAACCCCACTGCAGCAAAACCATATTAAAAGCCACAGCGCACAGCCCTAATTGAACCTAGGACGCCCAAGTGACATCCACCCAGACTGGGAATACATGCTAAGATTCAACACCTTTATGACTGTAATTCCTTCAGACGCTTATCGGGTCAGAGGTCAGAGAGCCATAATTGCATTGGATCACCTATAACTTCTCATTGCCTGTATTTACTCCAGAGAGATTAATAAAAAAAATAACAAGAATTACTCATCTAATAACTCTTAACCATTGAAGAGTTTCAATTATCATAGCTAAATCAACAGAGTCAACCTGACTCCCTTTGCGAAGACTATGCTCCATATAGCAAAGTTGATATTAGCTCAAATTGAACACTAAGTGGCCCTCTCATAACTCTATGGGAGGTCCGGAGGAGAATCTAATATTATTACTCTGGAGTAAAAACACGTCTACCACTACATCTTGTATATAAACGTTTTTCTGGGTTGTATGGCTCTGTCCTCTGAAACACCCGGCTGCGTCTGCATTCAGTTCATAGGGCGCGTTCCGCCCGGCAGCATTTTATGAAACAAAAATCACAAATTAATTACAATTTTTATCACAATAATAATCATAACAACTACCTATAATGATTGACAAATGACATAATGACATGACAGACTCTCTACAGATATTTTTCTAATTTTTTTCTACTCTGGATACTAAGCTTTTGAGCCTAAACCTATTTACACTGTCATATGAAAAGTTTATGAAAAATTTCTTTTTATAAAATTTCCAAAATTTAAATTCAAATGAAAATGTCTGTTTTATAAAATTGTTATAACAATGGTAAGAATATGATTTTATTTTATTTAAATGAAGGTAATGGGGGGACTTTCTTATAGCCATACATTTTCGTGCCATGCATCTTTTATTTTTAATTTTGGCATAAATACGACTCAACTTAATATGGTAGGACTTCCTTGATGCCATACCTATTTTAGCTTGACATGAGGCTCGATGAGAAAAATCAATATGGAAATTAATAAAACCAAACCTATTATTTTTTATTGTTACCAACGAAGTATGTACGTCATCCCCGACCTCAGATTGGACCATCTTCTTTTCAAAATTTTGATCACCAGCGATATCGTATTTATAGGTATTTTCATCGTGATCACGTTGTAATTCTTTAAAAAACACATCTTTATTTTCTGAAATAAAAACTGATGAAATAATAATTGGATTGGACACACCCGGGTTTTTCTCTTCATCCGCACATTCAACTTCGGACTCGTCATCATTCTGACTGCTTACGTCGCAGCTCTGGTCATCATCGATATCATTTACTTCCTCAATATGTGGGTCGTCCATGATCATGCTAGAACATAAAACAGTATTATCATCTTGGTTCGTGTCATCCGGCGATCCATTTTCTTCATCTACATCTGCAGTTTCTTCTTCATCAACACATGCTTCCATTGCTGCAATTGCTGCACGTCGTTTACATACATAACATTGACAAGGGAACTCGTTCCTCAATTCCTCGCACAACGTTGCAAATTCCATATCCTCACGGTAAGTATAATTATAAAAATACAAGGCTGGACCCTGAAGATATGCGCCTAATATGAGAGCATAATCTTTTTCAAACCACTCATAGCTTCTGGCGATTCGGCTGAACTCGGTGATAAACTCCTCTAGGCAGACCTCATCAATGCCCGAGAAATACATCATCATCATCTCTCCTTTAACACTAATTACATAATATAAAAACCACTTAGCTTTTCTATTTTCTTCGCTGCGAGAGCACACAACACAACATGGGGCTGTACTAGTCGTCTTTCTCAACTAACTCCGTACATGCAATTTCTTTCGGCTCCGTGCATGCAATTATATACTATTCTTCCTGAAATCTTACTATTACCAATACTTCTAGTTATACTTCTACTTTTACTACCACTTCTAGTTATACTTTTTCTACCCGGCGCCTCCACCACTATGTCGAACCCTGGGCGCTTGGGGCTCGACTACCGGGATCAATTAATTACTTTGAATGAAATAACTTGGGGGGTTTTACTGATGATATATTAAAAAATACTTCTTCACTCTTTGAACGACTACATGGAACTCGATCAAACAACAAAACAATCTACTCTTACAAATATTCAAATTAAATCTAGAATACTAACAATCTTCGAACCCTTATACAGCCAGTATTCTAACTTATGAGGATACGCATGAGTTTGCATATAATCTTATGCAAACTCATTACGCAGACGTAACAGTACACATAGTTTGCTATCATCACGTCTATTTCTTGGGAATCTGTCTGCCATACGAGAAAACAAATGTGGATTGGTTTTTACAAACATTGTTATTTCTAATATATAAAGTGAAGGTAAAGTTAATATACGAAATTTAATATAATAATTTTTACAACTATCAGTAGTTTTGAGATTAAACATGGACCTTAAGCAGTACTTTTGTCTTTTAAAAATGATATCCCTATCGGTTGAGTTACCCCAGAAGATAACACCATATCTAATGACAGACTCAACCAAACCATAGTAGGCTGTTAATAGTGCTTCTATATTTAGAGTACAAGATAATTTATATAGCGCATATGCACTACTGCTTAATCTTTTGGCTAGAATCTCAATATGTGCTTTCCAATTTAAGTTTCTGTCGATTGTTAGACCTAAAAATTTTGTAGTATTAGCTGTCAGTATTTTATTATTATTATGTGTAATGTCAAGACTAGAGAATAATGATGACCGTTGGCTAAAATGCATAATCAAAGTTTTATTTATATTAATTTTCAAATTATTGTTATTGAGCCACGTAACCGCTTCAGTTAATGTATTTTTTATGTCCGTTTCATATGTATTCTTATTATGGCATGGTATAGTTATCGTACTGTCATCTGCAAATAGCGTCATGGGATATTTAATAGATTTAGGGAAGTCATTTATGTAGACTGTAAACAAAGGTGGTCCAAGTACACTGCCTTGTGGAACTCCATGCGGAACGGTACGCTCACATGACGTGAAAAACTCTTCACGTTTAGAATTCCTATTTATTCGACTAATTTGAGTTACTTGTTTCCTGTCATGTAGGTATGATTGTATCAGATTCAATATACCAAACAGGAAACATTATGTTGTCAGCAGTTTGCTCAATTTAATATTGTACGGCACCCTTCGTTTGCGAATGCGACTCGCACGTGGCCAGTTTTTTAAATTGGTTTTGTCGTTTTTTTGTAAATTAACGAGATTGCGGTCAAGTTTGCGTCGTCCGCATGCTGGCGCGCGGCCTCACCAGTCAGTTTACAATAAATCTGGTTCTGATATAAGGCCAAGGGCTGGTAATCGGCGACACGTAATCTTGAGCTCATGCAAGTCATCAATGAGCATGAAAGGTATAAATTTTTAAATATTTTTTATGTAGGTATGTAGGTACTCGTATCGAGGTACCTTTATCGTTCCCTTTCAAAATGTTACATAGTGTTTGCATAATACCTATAATCAGCACTGGTTGATAGAGGAACCGTAGAGGCCCAGCCTGCTAGCTGCAGGCAGGCAGGTTCGAAGCCTGCTGGGGTCAAGGGCCGTTTTCTGAGAGGAAGGCTCAGCCCCGGCATGATAGGCAACGAAGGAACGGGGTAGGTTTTTAGTCAGTAAGAATCTGACACTATTTCCCACTCCGCCCAAGAGCGGAATTTGTCATTGGACGATTTTACCTACCATAAAAAAAAAACTGGTCGATAGAGGAAAACTTTACTTTGTATTTTTTTTTTTTACGTTCATATTTACATTGTAATTTGCAGAAATTTATTTAATACAATAAGTATAATATTTCACAACTGTCACATAACGCCGTCTAGTCTCAAATTAAGCAGAGGTTGTGTTATATGTACTAGATAACTGACACTGAGCAAATGATCGTGCTCATCTTATGTCCTGGGTGGGAATCGAACCCACGACCTCCGGCATAGCAATCAGGGCCTCTAAACACTACAGCAAAAGGCCAGTAAATTTTCATAAACTACATTTTTATAAACTACAATTATGTGTTTAATCAATTTTAATATATTCAAATGCAGAAGAGGAAGAGGTCGGCCACCGACTACCTGGAGGCGAACCATCCAGAACGACCTGCTGACAATGGACCTAACGCCAGACGACGCAAAATCGCCTGGAATGGCGTAACAATATCAAGAGGACTGACCCCAAATAGGGAACCAGCCAGAGGATTGCATTATCTTAAGATGTTATCGTTCGATTAATTCGTAAACGCGTGACGGTTATCTCGGTACATGCTCGCACGTGATGCAGACGGCACAACAGCGCTAAACACTCACATAAAGCATTTTATAAATAAAACAAACTTTCTGCAAGCTTGCGTATTCGTCATTACACAAAAAATACACGAGTGAGTAGTAAATGGAATGTTAACATGGAATTCCATCGTCGTCCGATTGAGTTATAAAAATAGCTAGCTGTTTTCTGCATCCGCGTGGCTTACACTCACCACAGTAGCCCTGCAATTTTCTTATGCGAAAACCTATTTTGTTCTTTTTTAAGTTAATGAATGAAAGTAAGGCAACTAATGTGATGCCACTTCGCAGAACAGCGTGACGTTGGAGTCTAGGTTGCATTGAGTGTATCAAAATGCATATCGTTATACATATATTTGTAAAATATTACATGACTTAAAAGGCTATCTATAGAGATCTATACTTTGGAATACAAATTAACACTGCTATACTTTTTTTAAAATAAATGCTTTTGATTTAACGCTGCGTAGGTACGACAAGTATGCTAGCACTGGAGTTTATGAGCATTCCATTGGCGATTCATTCTATGGCAGCGAACAACGAAGGACAAGAATGCTGTCGAGCACGTAGTAAGATACAAATATTGTAGTGGATAACTTTGTGCCTTGTGAGTACGTGGTTCATAAGTGTTAATAATAAAAAAATATACTGGACTGTTGAGTACGTTGAAGAGATTGGTTTCTAACTGCAAGTAAGTAATTTTATAAATAATTTCTTTTTTTTACTTTCAATTGTTTTTAATTATTATTATTTTTTTTACAATTTTGACATTGACGATTGGCATTTTTTTACAATCTGACGTTGATGATTGTTTTTATTTTACAATTTAACATATTTTAGGGTTCCGTACCTGAAAAGGAAAAAATAGAACCCTTTTAGGATCATTTGCTGTCCGTTTGTCCGTCAAGACCCTTTATCTCGGGAAAGTGTAGAGATATCGAGTTGAAATTCAAACCATATACTGAAGTCTGCGGTTTCTTGAAGTTATGAAAAAGTCAAAAGTCAAAGTTAACGAAAAAAAAAAAGATACGGCCGTTTTTTTCGCAAAAGACGTAATTGTATTTTGATACTCTCAAGGGAATTAAAATTCATAGGGTACTCCCTGTTGACCTAGAATACTGAAATTTGGCAAAAAAATAAGATCATATAGCACAGGTATAGAAATAAATCTGAAAAAAAGTTAAGTTACAAAAAAAAACTTGTTTTGCGATATGAGACTCCGTTCGGTATTTGAACTATTTACATATATGTAGGTAAGTTTGTACGAGTGTGCTAGTCCGACTCGCACTTGCCCAGTTTATTAAATTAATATTTGATATAATATATTATTATATTATATTAAGCCTGTACTGTCCCACGGTAAGATGACGAATTTTTAAGTGAGTATCCGTGATAATTGGAAAGAATGGAGGGAGGCCTTTGTCCAGCAGTGGGACATAATATACACCGTTAAATTTTGGTCGTTTTAATCCCGTGGAGGATCAATTTCGTACATAAAACACTATCGATTTCTATAGTTAAATTAAAAAATAAAGTACTTTTTTTCTAAAAGTAAAGGTAATATACGCAGGTAAGAAATTATTTTTTTTTAAGTAAACGAGTCAATGACCTTGTAGTTAGCTGTCGGTCGTTGCGTACTAACTACCTACAGTTCATTGGCCTCGCTCAGCTGACGTTTACTTAAATAAATTGATTACGTACATGCGTAAATTAATTCGAGTTTAAAAAAAGGTACTTAATTTTTTTATTTTCTCTTAACAAATCGATAGTAGTGTTTCATGTACCTAATCGACCCTCCGCGGGATTAAAGCGACCAAAATTTAACGGTGTATTTCTGCATTTATTTACAACATTTTTACAATTTTTTTATATAGGAAACCTAAATAAAACTTGATCAGCATGGACCCAGCGCTAGCGGTGGAGTTAGAAGCCCTGTCCCGACAGAAGGCGATGATCGAAGCCACGGAGCGAGGGTCCTCCGCCGTTCAGCAGTTCTACCGGGGCTCCAGTGTGCTGGTCACGGGCGGCTCCGGCTTCCTCGGCAAGCAGCTCATCGAGAAACTCTTCAGGTGAGACAGAGCATGCTTCTACTGTGATAGAGAGGGACAGAAGATGTGATGCAGTCCTACTGGGACAGTGTCGAGCTGGTGCGGGTAGTTCTGGCTGCCTAGGCAAGCAGCTCGTCGAGAATCTGTTCAGGTGAGACAGAGCATTGCTTCTACTGTGATAGAGAGGGACAGAAGATGTCATGCAATCTTACTGGGATAGCGCCGTGCTGGTGACGGGTAGCTCCGGTTTCATTGGCAAGCAGCTCGTCGAGAAACTATTCAGGTGAGACAAAGCATGCTTCTACTGGGATAGAGAGGGACAGATGATGTGATGCAGTCCTACTGGGACAGCGCCGTGCTGGTGACGGCTTGCCCCGGCTTCTTCGGCAAGCAGATCGTCGAGAAACTACAGGTGAGACAGAGCATGCTTCTACTGTGACAGAGAGGGACAAAAGATATGCTGGAGTCCTATGAATCAAAAATTAAAAACTAAATTAGGTATTTTATTTTATAAAGACCAACGTTATACATACAAGTGGTCGTTTTCTATGGAGTAGAAACTCCATGGTTACTCTTTTATAAATGATTTAGGCATATACCACTGTTTTAAATATTTTGTGAGGTCTTACTAAAACAAATGTCCACTTTCCAGAGCGTGCGACGTCGACAAGGTGTACATCTTGTTGCGACCGAAGAAGGGCATGGCCATTCACGAGAGGGTGGGCGAGATGCTGCGAGACCCGGCAAGTGAAGCATTTACCACTGGCTTATCTATAATATAATTATATAAAAAAGGAGAATCTGAATGACTGGCATACCAAAGCAAAGCCATATATAATAAAACTAGAGGCCGTAGGAGTGCGAAATTTTGAACAGTTTCCTTTTCTCTAGTAGATGAACATGAAGAAAGGATTTTCCAAAATTGATCGCTGCCAGAAACTTTTCAAATAAACCATCTACAGGCACTTTTGAATTATCTAGAAGTCAATGTGTCAGAAAATTGATGCTAATTGCTCATTCCAAAGCGCAGATCTCTATGGAGAAAAATGTTCAAAAACCTCCATGGAGACTTGAAATTATGATCATTCAAACAATTCCGAAACCTAGGGAACTAGACCTTAATGTTGTTTGGCTAACCAGTTAGTACTGTTGATGTACATGTTTATTGAATCCCCCGGATTGAAGTTATACAGCTAGTTTAATCTAATAAAATGTTACTTGCATTCGACATTATACAAAGGAGTAAAATTATTTGAGCGCCTGACCGAGTACAATAGCAATGCAACACACACTCTCTACTTTATTCTATTCAAGTTATTCAGGCGTTACTGGTTCAAAATAAAATAAATAATAACACACTCAATTATTATCATTTGCAGGTATACAGCATGGTCAGAAGAAAGAAGCCAAACTTCGCAGAGAAGATAGTGCCGATAGAAGGAGACGTGTCTGAGATAAGGCTTGGTCTCAGCGACCAGGACTGGGGTACCATTACGACTCAGGTAAACACTGATATATCATGACCATGATGTCTTAGAATTAGATGTTTTCATGTTATAGACCACTAAAACTGGACACATTGTTTAAACTTGACGTTTGATGATATGCCAATTCACGTTTGAACATATTATTATCATTAATGTAAGATTTCTGTGCATCAAAAATCTTTCACTAAAAATATCTGTTTTACGCCAAATATTAATGGACTAATTATAATTATTAAGGGACTTAGGACTCGGTCAGGTCAAGTAAAAGAAGATGGCGGAGTCTAGCGAGCAAGCGAAGCTAGCGAATACAGACCCCAGACTGTTGACTGCGTTATGCTGAAATATTTTTTTCATGGAATGGCCGATCACATCATGAAGTGATCAATTCTAAGTTCTGGCCACGACACATACACTGTTAAATTTTGATCGTTTTGATCCTGGGGAGGGTCGATTTGGTACATGAAACGCTATCGATTTGTAAAGATAAAATAAAAAAAGTACTTTTTTTTCTAAAACTCGAATATACGTATGTAAGAAATTAATATCTTTCAAGTAAGTAAGGAAAAAGACTAGTCAGATACCTTACTAGTGATACATTTCAGGTGGATGTAATCTTCCACATGGCAGCGACAACGAGGTTCGACGAGGCGCTCCGTATCTCCACGATGATCAACGTGCGCGGTACCAGGGAGGCAGTACTGCTAGGCAAGGCTTGCCATAAACTCAAGTAAGTACAAGTTGCTCCACTAACCTCATTTCAAAGTCTGTGTTCCTATAGTACCTACCTGTGAAACATGGTTTTCAATAATTATCAAAGAAATAATTGATTGGTCGAGAGATAAACACACAAAGTTATAGCATGTTAAATTAAAAACCGGTAATGGTACCATAAAACTAGTCAAACTGTTTGAGTCGTTTGGGGTTGAAATACTAGGGCCATGGGGTCCGAGCGTTCATCGAGTTGTTCGGGATATCACCAAAAAGCTGGTCGACTCTTCGCGTGACCAGAGGGCTGGGCTTTTCTTCGGTCAACGAATCAGCATTGGCATTCAACGTGACAATGCCGCCAGCGTTCTGGGCACTTTTCCCATTGATATCGATGTGGATGAATTTTTTGAAGCCCAATAAATTCTTTTCCTACCCCGTTGTATATATTATTATTTTTAATTTGTAAATATACCTAGACAGGGAAGTTTGGAAGAAGAAAGGGGAGGCCTTTGCCCAGCAGTGGGACACACAATTGGCTATCAAAAAAAAAAATATAACTATTAAGTTTTAATATTTATTTGATTTTAAGATTATTAAGTTATTTTATTGTAATATCTAACATATAATATTTCGTATTGGTATTAATAACAAATATTATTATAAAAGGAAATAAAACTGGTAATTAACACTCGCCAACTTGCGCCTTACAAAAATTTGAAGGCAAAAGCTCCTGAAACACACACACTGCTACTGAAACATTAACAGGCCCGTCTGACACTATTATCTGGGCAATTTGGGCAATCCACGCTCGCTTCATTCCATCTATCGCTATTCACTGGGTCAAGAAATAAAGGGAAAAATGGGACTATTTATTAACCAAACACCTAGGTTTAATTGTAATTTTTTTTCAGCTTAATTAGGTACCTACCTAGTTTATTTTTTATTTCTTTATTACATTTTCTTCCTTTTTTTGGGAGCAGAAAACTCGTCTCTATTTACACAGTTCTAAAACATGACTGTTGTTGTGTTAGTGTACAGAGCGACTCTGTTCCTTCCTAATATATGACTGGCCTATTAGTCTAGTAGTTAGTGGCCCTGACTGCTATGCCGGTGGTCGTGGGTTTGATTCCCACCCAGGACAAATGTTTGTGTGATGAGCACGATCATTTGTTATGTGTCTAATTTATCTATAACAATTATGTATATATTTAGAAATATATAAGTATGTTTATCAGTTGTCTAGTACCCATAACTCAAGCTTTGCTTAGCTTGGGACTAGACGACGTTGTGTGATAGTTGTGGAATGGGTATTATATTACATTATATTATATTATTATGTCTGTCCTGTCAATGCTTCAGATCGTTCGTGTACGTGTCAACGACGTACGCCAACGCGACGGACCGCTTCGTGGAGAAGGAGGTGCAGGAGAAGTTCTACGAGAGCCCCGTGCAGCCCGAGCTCATGATCGGCATGGCGGAGACCTTCGACAACGAGAGATTTGAGGCGATATCCCCCAAGTAAGTGACCCTTTTCCTTCTGCGATGCTAAGAAGTCATGTTGCGCCGGCCCTAAGAGCTGAAGGAAGACGGTGTGGTCGGCTTCCAGTCTAACCAAATGCAGTTAAATACTAGTTTATTATGCTCACTCAAATGTCTCGCTGATGGTGGTACGTGTTTTTGAGCCATTCAGTTCCCTTCAAAATATTTGAGCTGAGTGGAATTGGTGCACGCGTCATGCTCGTGAACGGGCGCCGCAGTTGAGACTGGTCATCTCTTAACAACTGTACTGTACTTTTTTCTTTTTCAATTACCTACTCTTTTTTTTCATTATCTACATTGTGCTCATGATAAGCGACCAGAAATATAATCAAGATTTTTGTAACTCATAATATAATAATAATATGATATATTGACACGTATACAAATAATAATAATTTATTACACCAGAAAAATACATGTTAACACAATTTGTCTATAAACGATTTAAATTTACTCACGAGACAGTCATAATTGTGCATAATTTTGCATCTACTGCCGAACTAGGCCTGTATTTCAAGCACGCAGTGCCTCAAACCCTGGAGCTGGGTCTACAAGTACGATCTCAAGGAAAAATGAAGGCAATGTTTCTATTAATTTATGTACAGGAATTTTAAATACAGAAGAAAATAAATGAATGGCAGATGAGGTATTATGATTTAAAAGAGCGTCCATGGAGTTTCTTGCACGTTCTTCTCCATAGCGATCTACGCAATTGTGCAATATTTGGCTTACTTTGTAGACTGACCTTTTGACTATTCAATAAAAGTACCTGCAATTAAATAAATATTTATGATTGTTTGATTTGACAACCCAGCAACATAGTAATACAATACTATTGGCAAGACAGTGTCAGACACCTTGTAGATAATATAATTACCTTTCTACCTTTATATCTTGCAAAGTATTTTGTACGTTCGTAGAAACTTGGGACTTTTTAAAATTAGAAGCGATTTTCATGACAAAAATACGCGTAGTAAGCATGAAATTGTTTTGCCCAAATGGAGATTAGCTAGGAACAGCAAGTCATTTCTAGTAAACAGCATACGTTTTTAAAACAAGCTGCCAAACGAGGTAACGGTAATTTTTTATATTATTTGGACCATCAAATAATGTAATTGTTGTAGTGATAATTGTAATGATTTATTTTTGCTTGCTTTTATATAGCCTCTTTCTACCTATAATGTAAATGTGAGAACACTGTAGACTCCGCAAATTCTTAGATTACTTCTTATCATGACTCACTTTTTTATGATTATTTTTGTTGTGTTTTCTGGTACAATATTGACTGGTCTACATTGTCGTTACATAATTTATTAATGAATACTGTAATATGAAAATATTGTAATATAAACCTTTTTTTAAAAGAGTAACCATGGAGTTTCTTGCCGGTTCTTCTCCATAGGAAACGACCAATTTGGAACCGTGCACTAGCTTCTGACGTTTTATAAGTGCCCATGTAGGCCTATATGAAATAAAAACATTTTGACTTTGACTTTTCAGTCTCATCAAAGGCTACCCCAACACGTACACGTTCGCGAAGGCCATCGCTGAGGAGGTGGTGCGCAGCAGAGCCGGTAACCTGCCCGTCAGCATCGTGCGCCCTGCCGTCGGTAAGTGGCACTCACAAGCCGACGGCTTTTTTATTGTTGATGTTCTTTGTAGTTGCTAACCAGGGTCTGATGTTGATGAGTCGATGGAAAGCAACACTATACGGTAATAATGATACCGTAATACCGTTGGTGTCCGGACGTAATGAATAGCACCATCCCAGCTTTTCCCGAGGGTGTCGTAAGAGGCGACTAAGGGCAGAGACCAGAGAATGGGCAGCAGCATTCTCTGTGCATTGCAACAACCACATTACTATCGCCAACCTGCCTGCCAAGCATGGTGACTATGGCAATAGGGGGGTTTGCAAATTCAAATTCAAATTCAAATTCAAATCTTTTATTTGCGTAGAATGTAGGTATTATACAATAAAGGTGTTCTAAAAATATAGTGAGCCAGGTACATTCTGCCTGAGTTTTGGCATGCAAAAATTTAACAAATGTCAGATCAACAAGATTAAGCAAAATACAAAATTTTAAAGTGAATAATAAAAAAAAAAATGATTACAATAAAAATAAATTAGAAAACAAAAAGTCAATTTAAATCACATAATTAAAATAATAATGTCAATGAAATAAGTGAAATAACTCAATAATATATATAATATAATATTCCACAACTATCACACAACGTTATCTAGTCCCAAGCTAAGCAGAGCTTGTGTTATGGGTACTAGACAACTGATAAACATACTTATATATTTCTAAATACATACATATTATAGATAAATTACACCCAGACATAGAACAAATGACGTGCTCATCACACAAACATTTGTCCTGGGTGGGAATCGAACCCACGACCTCCGGCATAGCAGTCAGGGCCACTAACTACTAGACCAACAGGCCAGTCGAAACACAGATATGTCAAAAAGTAGAAGTAGATACGAGTATTAAGCGATGCGCGCACTGGTGACTTTTGTCACCGTGACTTTTTTGTCACCCTTATCAAGTCCATGGATATGTATGGAGGTGCGCGCACGTAGCGACGTGACAACTGGGTGACTTTTTTGTACGCTGACCATGGAGCGGACAAGCCCGTGACATTTTTGTCACCGCGCCGCAATCAGTGGCGTAGCATGGGTGGGGGCGGTGGGGGTCATGGCCCCAGGAGCCATACGAAAGGGGGCGGTAGGAAGCGCCAATTTAATAATTTGGAAAATGTAAAAATATGATTATGAGTAATTATTTATTTATTTAAATGTACTTTACTGTACATCAAGACAAAAAGATTATAAAATTTTGAGACTTAGTCCCCTTTTACGGACACGCGTTGCGTTGCGCGGCGCGTCGGGCGGCCCGTCGTACATTGAAATAGGTGTGTGTTTGCGCGAGCGATGTCGCGGCCCGCTGCTGCAATGTACGACGAAACGCCCAACGCGCCGCCCGACGCGCCGCGTCTACGTAAACACGGCCTTAAATAAAAACATACAATGAGCGGCCTTATCGCTATCTGCGAACTCTTCCAGGCAACCTGGGATGGAAAGAGATTGCATGGACATAAAGTGGGGTTGCACTTGGAGCGTAACAAAACAAGTTAAACAAATAGGCGAAAAAACAAAGTACATACTAAAAACTTAAGGGCGGCCCCATGCTGCGAAAACGCACGCTACGCCACTGCGACAAATGACGCTTCGATTTAAAAAAGTTTCGTCCAAAGATATTAGAAAGGAGAAGATACGTTACGCAGTGAAAAATGTACCGGAACACCATGTCTCCAGTTATCCCTACTATCACTGACTCTACTACATATGCAGCTATTATTACACAGTCCTGCACACACTCGCAAATTATAAATCAGACCATACTACACAGTATATTATAAACCTTATCTTCCTATACACAGCGTATATTTTTCATGCACTATATATCTGACGCACACATAAATGTCGATGTGCTGTGCAAAAGCAATTTATTTTAAATTTACGCTAGTGATTGACTAAATAGAAAAGTTATCGATTTTTTCATTTTTATAATGATATTTTTTTAGGTTCCAAAAACAATTTTTTTTTTCGCCCTTACTGTCCCACTGCTGGGCAAAGGCCTCCCCCAAGTTCTTCCAAACCTTCTTCTCCCGCGCAGTCTCAAACCAGTCCTCGCGGTACGCGTCCAGATCATCCCGCCACCTCTTTCTAGGCCGGCCTCGACGACGCTTTCTTCCATCAGGTACCCACTGTGTGGCGAGTCTTGTCCAGCGGTCTCCGTGTATGCGACTGACATGACCCGCCCAATCCCATTTAAGCCTAGCAGCCTTTCTGCCTACGTCTATTATGCCCGTCATGGAACGCAACGTGTCATTCCGTACTCGGTCTGTTCGTTTTACGCCCAGAATGCTGCGCTCCATAGCTCTCTGGCAAACCCCAAGGCGGAACTTTTGTAGTTCTGTAAGTGACCAAGTCTGAGCACCGTAGGTTAGGATGGGCAGAATACACACGTCGATGAGTTTACGCTTCAGGGAAATCGGCAGATCACCCTTCATTAGCATCTTCATGGACCAGTAGCTTTTCCAGGCGTTCTGGATGCGTCGATCGATCTCCTTTTCCTGCCTGTTTTCGAAAGATACTAACTGGCCCAAGTAGATATACTCATCGACATAATGTATTTCCTGCGCATCTACCTCGACCCTACGTTTGATGCTGTTGGTCATCACTTTCGTTTTTGATCGGTTCATTGCGAGTGCCACCTTGACGCTAGCCGTGCTCAGTTCTTGGAGCATTGTTTGTAGCTCCTGGGCTGTAGGGGCAAAAAGGACTATGTCATTGGCAAATCGAAGATTTGTTAACCTTTTATTACCGATGTCAATGCCTTTGGTGTTCCACGAGGATGCCAGTGACTTAAATACCTCCTCCAATGTGCTTGTAAACAATTTGGGAGAGAGCGGGTCACCTTGTTTTACACCTCTTTCAATTTTGAAAGATGGTCCTGAGGTATTTAATTTAATGTTTGCAGAGCTATTGTAGTAAATTTAATAATAAAAACTAATTAAATAAAAATAAATATGTCTAGAAAATAATTAATTTTTTTAGAACAGTAAAATTTTTATAATAAAATTAAAAACTGTAATTATTATTTATTCCCATTTGTCCACCGACTTTTGACCTACTCTTTACCAACTTACTTTACGAAAGTTGCTTACGTATTTCTCTACTACTCCAAAATAAATAAAAATAAATTATTTCACTTCGGATATCCAACCAATCGATATTGTGGTCGACAGTCTATATTGGCGGATGTGTACAGGCGCATCCCTAGCTCGGCTCAACTGACTGCGGCCGTAATAAGAAATACACCGCACTGATAAAGTATCGTTATGTTATTTTTACATTACTTGTTCAGTTACTGAACGTCAAAGTTAGGTAATGGTTAAAGAGCAATATATTTACTGTATGAGTAATAAAGTCGCTTTGATATTTGAGAACAAAAATAACATAGTAAAAGCAAGGGATATTATAAGATTTGTTCTTTTTTCTGATTTTAAAGATAAATATACTATTAACATTATACTTATATATGGTGAGAGATTCTTTGATTGCCCAGGCTTGTCTTTTCGCTTTAGTTTTTGCATGAAACCACTGAACCCAAAGGTTGACTGGTAGAGAATGCCTTGTTGCATTAAGTCCGCCTATGTACCACTATTGTACATGAAGACTAAATAAATAAATAATGTAACTGACGGCCGTCAAACGGCTGTTTGCCGGTATGTGCCCTTGTTGAGCAAGTACCGCGGACGCAAACACGCCCCCTTGCCACTTCTCCTATTTTTTATATTTCTGTGGTTTTGTCACTGTCACTGTCGCTCGTCGTGCGCGCACTCCACATTGGATACGTGACGTGACAGTGACAAACACTTAAAAGTCACCGTGACAAAAGTCACCGGTGCGCGCAGGGCCTTAAGCTGTAGAAATGTCACACAGGGTCATTCAAAAAATCATTTATCGAATAATAACATTTTTGTATCAAAAAAGCCTTAAGTTTATTTTTAAATCGTTGATTGGTGTCATTTTTTATGCTATCTGGTAGTTTATTAAATATTATTGGACCCATGCAAAGAACACTTTTCCTAGTTAGTGCTGTTTTGTAACTATCTACAATTAAAAGGTTTTTGTATTGGCTTCTCACGGGACCTTTCTTGGAGTCTGAGAACTTTGTAAACAAATGTTTGTTACTTTTTACAAATGTTGCCACCTCCGCCGAGCACTAGGTGCCATTTCTTCTTTGCAAACACAAAGAAGAAATGGCACCTAGTGCTCGGCAGCCCGTCTACCCTTAACTCTGAGAGCGGTCAAGGTTATGGCGAAGCAAGGGGTGCTAAGAATTTCCGGAAGCTCTGGGTACGCCATTAAAAAATAACGACTCTGAAACGAGGTCACAATGAGCCTCATCAGAAGGCTTAAAGTCACCCAACGGGTTACGCTCGGAGTTTCCTTGCGTGATCATAGCTGGAATGATCATATCCATAGGAGAACCAAGGTTATAGACATAGCTCGATGAATCGCCAACCTTGAGTGTTGTCGTGAGGGTTGTGGTCATGCTCCGAAAGGTTCTGATGTGGCGACCACCTATCGGATCGACCACGATGGATGAGAGACACACACGACCGGGCGTTATGGCGACACTTGAGGGAGGCCCATGTACAACAGTGGATGTCTTTCAGCTGAAATGTTGATGATGATAATGATGATGATTTATTTATTTATTTTACAATTTATGTACACACAATAAAACAGAAAAAGACAACACATAATAAATAATAGTACAAAGGTACGGCTTGTTTCCCAAGAAATTTCTTCCAGCAGACCTGCGAAAGGAGAAATTAAAAGAAATGTAGACAATAGTGTGTAGGAAATAAGAGAAGAAGTAAGCGTGAAATCTTAATCTAAACTATCAAATAATACATAATATGTAGTTAAATATAAAATAAAATAGTTATGACTATACATAAATATCACATATAACATATATATATATATATATATATATATATATATACACACACAATATATATAACTATCACGGTTGAGAGGAGAAGTAGTGCTCTTTTACTCTTTTTTTGATGAAGATGTAATTAGACGTAATTAGATATAATAAAATGATTATATTTTCAACATCGACATTTACATGTACGATTTCCAGTAATCTCGTCGTACCGGGAGCCGATGCCGGGCTGGGCGGACTCCAGCTGCGCGTACGGCGCCAGTGGGGTAAGTAGACACAAATTAATGTCAATTGTCAGATAAGAGAAATATTACACGATCAAAGCTGCTGACAGTAAAGTCCTAGTCGTTTGAACGGCTAAATTTTAATCGCTTTAATCCCGTGGAGGGTCAATCCGGTACATGAAACACTGTTGATTTGTAAAGAAAAATTAAAAAATAAGGTAGGTACCTACTTTTTAATATCTTTAAATAAACATCATGTTAGCGAGTCCAATGACCTGTAGGTAATTAGTACGCAACGACCGACAAATTTCTACAGGTCATTGGACCAGGGGGGGCTAAAAAGGCTACTTTAGCAAATCTGCATTCGGATAATAATATGAATCATGTCAAAAATCGCAAAATGGTCACGAATTGGCAGTTCATATTTTTACGTAAACAATATTCATACTATACTATGATTTTTTATTAGATGAAGTAAAGTGACAGCTATAACAATGGTTGTTTGACAGTTGGGCATTGTTATTTGACAGTTGGGCATTGTCCACTGCTGTCACTTTACTTCGTCTAATAAAAAATCATAGTAAGTATAGGTATGATTCTGCAATGCAATTCATCTATTTGACAGTTTTTTTGACAGATAAGTCTAAATGACAGCACATTCGTAATTTTTACGAATATTAGCAGAATTTCTAAAAGATCGTAAGTATGGCAGGAATTCAGGAAATGAATTGTTAAATGTGACCTTTTTAGACCCGCAGCCATGTTTGACAATATTATCATAAAATAATCACGCGTTCGGCTGTTCATATCGTTAAACGTAAGCTGTTCATTGATTTAGCTTGCCCATAAAACATAATGTAGCTAACGGGCAAGATTCTCTATTGTTAAATTCCACCATTTTATGAAATGGCAGATCATGTCTTGAAGTTGATAATCAATTATTCTAAGTTCAGGCGATGATATTTACAGATCCTAATGACACCTAATAACTGACTGTACATTGAGTGTCGACTCTAATTCATCGCATCGACCTTGGCATGGCATGCCCCCTTAAAAAATTACCCTGGATACGCTGATGGCACAGACCTTATTTCCCTTTTTCTAGCTCATCCTCGGTCCAGCCACCGGCCTCATCCACGCGACGTACGCCGGCGACAACGAGCGCTACAGCCTGGTACCAGTCGACTACGTGAACAACGCTATCCTGGTGGCCGGCTGGCACACTGGGACTAAACCTGACCACGATATTAACATCTACTCCGTCTCCAGTGCCAGGAATCTCTTCCACTGGCGTAAGTATTTACACTATCTCACCTGATGGTAAGCGATGATGTGGTCGACGATGGAGCACGTTTGCCTAGAAGTAACCTATTCACTCTTGACTTAAATACCCAACCAAGACAAGGTGGTAGGTAACAGGATACTTGACTGGGATTTGACTGCGACTTGGTGGAAATAAATTGCGCAATTCCAATACACTCTCCGAAATGTAAACGATAGAAAACCGACAGGATAGCTGTCTCTCTAACTAACTCGGTATCGGTGCATAAGGCTTTGAAACTTCAACTAGACTAGTGCATCATTACCAATGATCTTCTTGGCTCGCTTCTCAATTGACTCAAGCACAACAAACTGATATCCTTTGAACCGATGAATTATGTTCTTGTCCGCAGGTCCCGTCTCCAGCAAGATCCGCGAGATCGGGCGCGTGCTGCCCACCCCGCTGGCCGTCTGGTACATGTTCATCGTCAACACGGCCAACAAGCCGCTCTTCCTGATCCTCACGTGGCTGTTACATTACATTCCCGGCTACATCCTCGACGGGTGCTGCATGCTGCTGGGGAAGCCGCCTATGTGAGTATCTATTATTTGCCTATGTAAAAATTATATACGAGCCATATAAGAGAAAAAATGGTCGATAGAGCCGGAAGGTTCTGGAGTGGCGATCGCTTACCGCAACACGTAGTGTTAGCGTTGAAGTAAGTAACATAAGCGTTGATAATACTAATAATAATTCTTATAAAAAAAGTTTACAAAATAAACGAGTTTAATATTTAGAAGAACGAGTATGATTCTAGTCTGGTAATAACAAACAAATTTTACTATGGGACAAATCAAAAACAAATCTTGTTATCATGACTAGAATCACGTGTTTAAGTATCGTTCACTAATTACCAGTCACCCTATTTATAATGTAGTGGTTACGATATTCCTTCCTCTAAAATTTCGGAATCTTAATCATGACGATTATATTCCGGGATTTTTTTTTATGTGTTAGAATCTATAACATATTTCTCACATCTCTTCACACATATCTTCGAATTTGTAACCACAGATTCGAAAGTATGTGACATCCATCAACCAGCATTAGGCCCCCGGCGTGGATTACAGCCCATTCCCCAAAGAGGAGTCCTCTCCCAGCAGTAGCAACATTATAAGGCTGATTATGCTTACGCCAGTCGTTTCATTAACAGACTATTTCTAACTCCCAGGTTCATAAAGCTCTACAACCGCGTCTACCGAGCATCCATGGCCCTCTCCTACTTCACCACGCACAGCTGGGTCTTCAAAGATAACAACACTGACAGCCTGTACCAAAAGTTGTCACCTGACGACAAACTCATCTTCAACTTTGACACCACTGACATCAACATCATGGAGTACGTCACGTTGTGGTGTGTGGGGCTCAGGAAGTATCTCATGAAGGACGGAATCAAGGACACGGAGTATGCCAGGAGGAAGCAGTTCTGGCTCCATAAGGTGCACTATGTCGCCGCTGGGTTATATGTCTATGTTTTGTATAAAGTGTTTAGTGTCGTACTGTATGTTATGTTGTATGTGTTTGGTTGGGTTTGAATGTTTTTTGTTTTAAATTATCATTTAATAATATAATAATATAATTTATTTTCAAGTAACATTGACTCATACACATTATTAATCAAAACAGTCAGTCAGTATTTAATAAATTATTGGAATAATTGTATTTTTTTTACGCGAAAGGTGTTTTTGCCAAGAATTTTAAAGAGTCATATTCAGGTACCACTATATATCGTCAGCCTATTCGAGTTATATCATCTACGAGATATCTCGAAGCTACCATTTAATGTGTTAAAAACGTAAAGTCGTTCAAGTTATGGCGTGACCGAGGCAAATGGGGATTTTACGAGTACAGCTGATAACATCTCGAGAAAGGAGGATTGATGGTTATAACGTGGTTATAATGTAACGTGTCTGGTTATATTTGGTGCGTGACACGTTACACAATGATCTTAATCGTCGCAGTATAATGTAGCGCGAACTATGTTAGTTGGGCTCAACGCACATTGAAGTAGGGTCGGAAAGACACCACGCGTCATATTTTTCGCTTACAGCAAATTCATCTCTATTTCTAGCAGCTTTAGTCTCAGAAGAAAAGCTTGCGAAGAGGTTAGTCGGCGATTAAGATTTCCAATCTACAAAGCCTCGAGCACAGGCGTAGGGTAGTCAGCCTTTCAGTGTTTTAAAGGATGTATTTTGGTAAAAATGCCCAGGAATTGCATGACTTAATGCCTCCATCACCTTTCTACCATCGGACAACCCGACGTCCGACGATTCACCGTTACGTTGTTAAAACCATTACGGTCCGGACTAAGCGTTTCGCTTCATCCATCGTTTATACCGCGTACATCGAAGGACTGGAACAATTTGCCTGCTGCGGTCTTTCCGTTCTGTTATAAGGTGATTCTTTAAAACCAAGAGGGTGTCTCATTCGTTTGGCCTAGTTTTTTTTCGATTTGATATTTTTATTTGCATATTAGTTTTTCCCGATCACTATATTTATCAAAGGCACTCATTTGCGCCCAGTGGCTTACGATACAATATATATAGGTACGAAAGCTAGGCCAGATGAATGAGAAGTTCTCCGGTAGCACCGGGTGCCCGACTACCTCTGTCGTGTGATCGAGGCCTGCCTGACGGACAGGTTTATCATTTACCCCAGTCATCAGGGAGAGTGGAAACGGCGAGAGATGTCTTGAAGCTGCGATGAAGCTTCGTTAGTTCCCGCTCTACTTCTTCTGTGATTGGTCATGCTGCCGTCATTTAGCTAAAGTCAATCGTGTAAGTCTAAACTCGGTTAACTATTGATATTAGAAAATACTGCATAGAGAGACTGATATAGAATTTTTAGCATTTAAAAACGAACGCAAGCCAAATGTCAGATAACGGCACTTTAGCTAAAGGATGGCAGCATGTAGACCACCACAATATAGCATGAATTGTTTATTTCTATAGCGCATATTTGCTTCACGATCGCGTTATTGTGAATTGCCTATATAGGATATTGCATTAGACATTATCAAAACGGAAGTTTACTGACCCACGTCGAGTATTGACATAATGTGTTATTATTTTATTGAATGCCTAATTAAAATCTTTATCTGACCACACGACGATGTAGTAAGCACTGACGCAATATTTTAGGTAATATAAAACGTAAACAAAATTATAAAGTAATTAAAAAAACCGATTTCCAGGTAATTATGTGGCACATTAATCTATTCTATCATCAGAGGTTTCCAGAAATATGGAGATTTAATAGAATTGTTCTAGTTTACGGACGTATTTGTTTAACACAGATAGTCACTCAAAGTGCGGCTGATAATGATGCCCATTCACATCATTACAGTGGTTCCGTAAGGTATGAAAAATAAAAACTTTTTGTCTCACGTGTGTTAGTCTCTGGGCACGCCACAATCATGGTAGCAAGTCCTTTCTTTGAGGAGTGGCTGGAGAGGCGTCACGGCGTCATCGCCTTCTGCATGACGCAGGTCCACACCCGGGTGTCCATAGTGCGGATTGTCGGGAAGACATGGTGGAGCCTACTGTACCAATTGTTGTACTGTGTCCTCCAAAAACCATAACACAAAGGGCAGCTGCAGAACATAGGTGTAAGGGTAAGTTTTTTCACAGGTAAGTTCAACTAAGGAGTCGAATTTTGTACCGTGTTGTCTCATAGCTAAAACGGAAGAAGAAGGAAAAAAACATATTTATTTAGTACACAGAACTACCACCTGAGGGTTTTTACCAACGTTGACCAGGGCAAATAAGGGTCAAACGCGAGTGCCTCAATATTAAAAACAATATCTGGCCAGTGTGAGTGCGACTCCACACGAAGGCACTACAATACAAAAATCGAGCAAAAAAAAAACGCCCAACACAATAAGGTTTCCTGTATGGGAACTGCCTTTTATTTTTAATTTTATGATTTGTTATTGTAGCGTTATCAGATGTCTACTCTTATGGTAGAAGGTGGCCCGCGATGTAAACAAGAGTATCAAATAAAAATATGAAATGAAACGTTATAAATAGCTCCTGCGTCTCGCAAGCTCTGACGCATCTTACACTGATTTATAGTTTTTATTTTTAGGGTTACGTATCCAAAGGCTAAAAACGGGACCCTATTGTTCGAAGACTACTTCAACATTACTGACTTTATCCTCAAAAATCACATTTTATTTCTCTGACTTGCCCGTACTATCGTTGACAACCGACTGTCCCAGTGTGCTTGCTTGTCAAGCAATGTAGTGGGGACCGGATCTAGCACCACCTCGGCAGAAACAGTTTACTAATTATTCAAGTCAGTGTATGTATAAAGACAACCAGAACAATCCTTACAAAAATATACATATATCTGAAATATTTGATTTAATGTCACATAAAGTTCAAGAATTATTTAATACACCACAATAAATGTAAAATCCTTATTTGACAAAACAATAGATGGTAAGTATACCAAAACTAACGGCATCTAGACGACAGTTATTTCTAACCTTAAAATATCAGCTGTCACACACGAGAACAAGTGTCAGATCAATTGAAAACCTTATCCAAAGCATAAGATTCCAACACTATTACTAAGACTTCGCTGTCTGACCGTCTGACCGTCTGACCGTCTATCTGTCAGCAGGCTGTATCTGGTTGTATCAGGCTGTGTAACTGCGATAATTAGACAGTTGAAAATTTCACAAATTACGTATTGTTGCCGCTATACCAACAAATACTAAAAACAAAATAAAATAAATATTTAAGGGGGGCTCATAACTCCATTTTTTGCGTATTTTGTTGTTGTTCTATTGTTTATCTAATGGTACGGAACCCTTCGTGCGCAAGCCCGACTCGCACTTGCCCGGTTTTTTTATTGATATAAACTAGTGCTTGACCGCAATCCCACCTGATGTTAAGCAGTGATGCAATCGTTGATGGTGAGGCGCACTAGTTTAGAGCCTTGAAGACACCTAAGTTATAATCGGACGGGAAGACAGCAGCAGGCAAACTGTTTCAGTCCCTCGATGTACGCGGTATAAAGGACGAGGCAAAACGCTTAGTCCGTACCGTAGAAGTTTTAAACAACACAAGGTTGGATATTCGCCGTACGTTGGGTTGTCCGACGGTAGAACTGAGCTGACGGAATCAAGTCATGCAATTCCCGCACACACTCTCCAAAATGCATCCTGTAAAACACTGAAAGGCTGGCTACTCTACGCCAGGGCTCAAGGCTTTGTAGATTGGACTTAACCAAATCTGGATCATCGATTAGCCTCAGTTAGCCTTATTTATTCCTGATATGTCGTATGCTCAAAACGTGAGCTAAAATCCTTTTAAGCATCCGTGCCGAAGAGTGCTGACCTGGTCTCCCGAGCCTTCCCCAGCTAGCTTGGGCTCTGTTTCCAGTCTAATCGGATGCGGCTGAATACCCGTGTTCTACATGGAGCGACTGCCTATCAGACCTCCACAACCCAGTTACTGGGCAACACGATACGTCTTTGTGGACGAATGGAATAATTCGTGCTTGTCTGGTGTTCTGTGAGAGACAGTATGCAAGGCTGTCCACTGTTCCAGGCTAATTACTCAAGCCCCAAGTGAACGCCGGCCTTTGCATACCTATATTCTCTTTCTATCGTGTCTCTAATTACGGTATTCAAAAGATATAAGAAGAAACCAAACTATTATAGAAACACAGACTTCCGAGATAAAAGTTATTTTACACTTTATAGAGTTTTTTTTTTACATTGAAGTTGATTGTATTTTTTGTGTGTTTTAATATAAACACTCTTTTCCACACTAGTGCGAAATACATTTATTTGTGTGGCTAAAAGTAATAAAGTAGAAAACAGTTTTAGAGGAACAGGAAAGTGTGTTGAAAAAGGAAACAAAATTTAAAAATAACGGTCGATCAAGCAGGAACCAGGTCATAAACATGAGCTCGACTCGAACTTGACCAAAGTTATGCCCATAACATATAATATAACAAAAACAATCCATTAAAATCTGCATACCTATTTTTGATCCTAAACATTGCATGGAGGGTTATTTATAGATGATCGTAAACGTGACGTCATTCGCAACGGTAGGTAGAACTACACTGCGCACACGTGACACGTGTGCTACACATGCCTCTGGTCTGGGCGCGTCGATCTCCACTCATTTTATATGGAAACTAGACTAGTAGAGCTATACTTGATCCACGCCACGCGACGTCATTCCACGTACAAATCAGCCCCTCTAGTCAAGTTACGATCGTTTCGTTAAGCGTGAACGCTCGGAGTTGGCCACGCCCCCAATTCCTTTGTTCTGACGTCTCCTGTATTTCCCGTGGTCAGAACAAAGGAATTGGGGGCCTGGCCAACTCCAAGCGTTAACGCAAAACGAAACGATTGTAACATGGTTAGGGGGCCTGGTGACCTTAAAACTTCTAACTTGTGACCTTATTGTTCGTCAAATTTAATCATTAATCTATCTAAAAATAGAAGATAAACACATTAGTGAAACATAGTCTATGACTTGTTATAAGAACATCAACAAAAAGCTCCACAACACTGGGTTTCACCAGAAACTGGCTGACGTAATTAGCGATGTAACGATATCTCGAGTTTTCAACTCTCGACTCTAAAATATCGATACGTTCATCGATATGTTGGCATTGCCGATACGATATTATCATATCAAAATTACTTAATATATCGATATTTACGTGAAAACTAGAAAAAATACACGTAACCAAGCACTGGTAATTTTAAATTTGGCCACATTGGTTGCATGACAGGTTTTTGTCTATAATAATTGATGTATTTGTCCATTTAACTTCAAAGTAGTTTGCTTGACAGAAAATAGATGTCTATAGCAGTATTTTTATTTGATCTATGGTTTATTGTTGTATCTAATTTTTGCTTTGCATTGCTTTGCATTGCATCAGCCTTATTATGTTCCCACTGCTGGGACTCAGGCCTCCTCTCTGGAAGAGGCCTCTCTGAGGACAGAAATTTTGCTTATTGAGTGTGTAATTTTTGCTTATTTAAAATTTAATCATTATTCAATAAAAATCTTTTTAACCCAAATTTTTTAAAAATATTGAATTATTATCGATAATATCGCGTTGAAACTGTAGATATTATCGATTATCGATATTTTAAAGCTTTCAATACAGAAATCGTTATCTTCGTACAATCCTAGATGTAATACCTACATGTTATTAATTAATAATTCGTCGAGGTTAAGAACCACTGCAGTGGAAAGATACAGTTACACGTAAATAATAAACTGGAAACTCCCCGTCTTAACTTCCTGCCAGAGTACAGTCACCCACATGTCTAGCTATGTTTTTTTTTTTATTTTAAGTTGCAAATCTTCCTATGACTTCTACTCCAGAGTGAAGCAGGAGGACGAGTTAGTTTTTACTGTCAAATATCACAAATATGTTTTTTTTTTGCCTTGCATCCCAGAATCCCAGCTTTACCTTTTTTTTCTTTTGTGTAATTTATTCCATCACCACTTCTTTTAAAACGGTGAAGGAAATATCGAAGGAAAACTTGCATGTCTTAGACCCAGAAATTCGAAGAATCAGAATCAGAATAGTTTATTTCAAATAGACCAATTACAGGCACTTTTGAATTGTCAAAATGTCGGTCAGTCCAAAAAAAAAAAAGTGAAGCTAAATTGCACGTTCCAAAGCGTAGATCTCTATGGAGAAGAACGTGCAAGAAACTCCATGGACACTCTTTTAAAATCATATTATGAGTTACATAAATCTTGGTTACATTTTTCTTGTCGCTTCTATTATGTGAGCACAATGCAGATAAGTAATAAAAAAATAAAATGAACTAATTAAAAAAATAGAAATTGAATTGAGCTACTGGCAGCTAAGAGATGACCAGTCCCTACTGACGGCGCCCGTTCACGAGCATGACGCGTGCCTCAGCCCCACTCAGCTCAACCATTTTGAAGGGAACCGAATGACCCAATAACACGTGCCACCATCAGCGAGACATTTTAGTGAGCATGACAAACTCTCAACTGCCATGCTTTTAATGTCAAACAAGTTGTAACCTATTAAAATAAAAATGCTCCATGGTACTTCACATTCACAAATAAAAAAAAAGTGCTTCTACATTATACAATCTTATTGTTTCCAATTACAAAAAGTAATAAGTAATTGATCACAAGCTCCATTACAATAAATCAATAAAATAATGAAAAATAGTATATATAAAAAAAAAAAAACATTTCGAAAACAACAATACAAAAAGGGGCCCCCGCATTTCTTCCAAACTAATTTGTAGGCAAATGTGGCTGTGGCTGTGGAGCAGGACCGGCATTTAGCCAAGCATTTTTATCAACGATGTAATCTTCCAATTTATAATATGCTTGTCTACATAGCGTGCGTTTAATGCATGTTTTAAATTTCGACTCATTTAGATTTTGAATTCCAAGTGGGATTTTATTATAAAACTTTACACAGTAACCCATAAAAGAACTATGTACTTTAGCCAATCTGAATCGAGGTTGATCTAATTGGTTCCTATTCCTAGTATTAAAATTGTGCCTGTCACTTATCTTAGTAAAAAGATGAAGATACATATAATTATGACATCCACCAACCCGCACTAGGCTCGTGTAGTGCACTGCGGCCATAGATATTCCCTCTCCTAGAGAGAAGCCGTGAGTCCCAGCAGTGGGAACATTACAAGGTTGTTTATGCTCATTTCTATGTTAGTTCCGAAGTTTAGAAGAATATAAAATATGAGGTTATTTTATTGAAACTCCGGATCAAGGCAACTTGTTTGACATATAGGTACCTACAGTGTGAAAAAATAAGTCGGGCCCTGGAGGGAACCAACCTTAAATCCTTAAGTTAGCTCATTTTACATGTTTGTTAGACAAATATCCTGAACAATAATCCTATCGATTAGTTGTATTTTTTATTTTATTTTAATAAACTAGTACTTGACTGCAATCCCACCTGATGTTAAGCAGTGATGCAATCGTTGATGGTGAGGCGCACTAGTTTGTTAAGAGCTTATTCACTCTAGCCTTACGGACAGCTAAATTATAATCGGACGGGAAGACCGCAGCAGGCAAACTGTTCCAGTCCCTCGATGTACGCGGTATAAACGACGAGGCAAATGCTTAGTCCGTACCGTAAAAGTTTCAACAACAACGTGCGTCGGGTTGTCTGATGGTAGAACTGAGATGGCGGAATTATGTCATGTAATTCCCGCGCACACTCTTCAAAATGCATCCTGTAAAACACCGAAAGGCTGGCCACTCTACGCCTGTGCTCAAGGCTTTGTAGATTAGTATAATATTTTGTTTCTTTTTGAAAATAAAGGAATGTCTCCTCTAAGTAAAACGAGCCAACTTAAGGATTTTTAAGGTAGACAGTTCCCCTCTAGAGCCCGACCTATTCTTCCACACTGTATACCAACTAGGTACTGGATTGATACATCTCGACTTTTCGAGATGGTCCGGTAACCTACACAGACGGGTAATCTATTTTAAAACTAATATAAGTATAAACATCCCTTTTTACTCCACCTAGAGCGGGATCCACTGTGTGGACGCCCGGAGGGCACGGTGAAGCACATGGTAGGGGTGTGCCCCGCTTGGGCAGAGCATCGCCGCGTCTTTGTGGAGGCCATCGGCAGCAGCGATGTCACGCGCCAGCCTTAGTATAGGTCATGGTCCGGAGTGAGAAGTGGTAGGCGGTCGCTTCCTTCTGCGAAGCAGTAATGCTAGCAAATGAGGAGGCTAACCGCATCAGGCAACGGCGCTCACGCTGCAGCCGCCGCCACAATTCCGATCCCAATTTCCGGTCACCGTAGGTGCAGGCTTGCGGACGGTGTGCAATGGGTAGCTCGCTGTCCGTCCGTCCAGTAACAGTCCGGACCGAGCCCAAGTCGTCGACGGCGTGCACTGTTCCCGCGCGCGTCAAGGAGTTGTGCGGAGTCGAGCGGGGTATGTTTTTAGTCTGTAAGAGTTTGACACTATATCCCGCTCCGCCCAAGGGCGGTAGATGTCATTGGATGATTTTACCTACCATAAAAAAAAATCTAGAGCAGGATAAGTTATTCGATATCTTAAACTAAACGAAACAAAAAAAAAAACAAATATGCTTCTGAGAAAATCGTACAGGAAAAACACTTGTTGACCGTATCGCCTGCAATCCCCAGCCCAGCCAGGCGGCACTGGCACTTCACCGCTGGTCCAAGGTCGCCCAAACGCAGCGTGGGATGCGTCACGTCAGCCCGTGTTAGTTTTTTTCTTTCATCAATGTGTATGGATATTACGTTATTATTGTTTTATGAAATGTATTTTTAGTTTGTGAGTTTCCTTTTACAACGCCTTGCGCATCCACTGTCACGTTGGACAAGTACTCCTACTTAAAATCCGAAGAAATTGCCCCATGCGATAAGACCGCCCATTGTACCCTTATTTATAATAATTTTTGTTCTATATTTTTAGCAGACTTCAAAAAAGGAGGTTTTTGTTTATGCGGTGTATAATAAAGAATATATAATAAAAATAATAAAAGCCAGAAAAAAAATTCGTATGTTGATTGAAATTTTTATTAATATCGAGCTGCATTTTATTACCTTTTCGACGAATTGTGTGACCTGTTCGCTGGAGTTTTGCAAAAACTATTTAGGTAACAGAAAATGTCAAGTCTTACAAACAGTATTTATGCGTTTGGTATAGAACGAGCTACTTATGTAATTTGAGTTATTTTCATGTTGGCCCAATAAACACATTTTTAAATGTGTGGAATCTTTTTTTTTAGACTATCACGCAACGCAATCTAGTTCCAAACTAAGCAGAGCTAGTGGTATGAGTAGGTACTAGAGAACTGATTAACATACTTACCTAAATATTTCTACTATAGATCATTTACACCCAGTCACAGAACAAATGATCGTGCTCATCACACAAACATTTGTCCTGGGTGGGAATCGAACCCACGACCTCCGGTATAGCAGTCAGGGCCACTGACCACCGTACCAACAGTCCAGTCAATTCCTTTCTCGTATCGATAGTAACACTCGAAAAGTAGCATTATTTGGTTTTCCCAAGAGTTAAAATCAAAAATTGGACTTGTGTATTGGAATTGTGGACTAAGGGTTCCGGTAAGCTTCCCTATGAAAACAGTACGATTTCTGAATTGAGTTACGATGATTTTTCCGAATCGCAATTTTTTTACTTTTGAGAGCGCCACATTGAATTTTAAAATCACTGAATTTAACACCAAAATAATTTTTTGAGGTTGAAAATCATTCAATGAGTTCTAAAAAAAAGCGTGGGGCAAGGGCAACTGAAGGACACTTGATGTAGTGTCATTCTAGGACCAGGGTTTCCTTTTTATAACTTCCTCGGGTCCATGGCGGGCGTGGGCACTGCTGGCCCCCTACGGTGAAGGAAGTAAAAGTGTGACACACCCCCTTGTCACACTTTTACTTCTTCTTCTTATCGTTTAGATTGTTTTATTTACCCTCAAAATTTTTGGGCCAGTAAGTTGCCACTTTTATAGCGGTATCAGTGGCATTTTAGAGATCCTCCAAAGTGCAGGTGTAGTGCACACTTTGGGCACTCTACTAAGAGGGCCATCGTCTGGTCAGGAGCACCGCACTCGCACTGAGTGTCGGAGGGGCGATAATACCCCATTTTGCCAGGTTGTGTTAGCAGCAGCCTACTTGCGTGCGTAGTCTATTGATCGCCTTCCATAAAGACCACTGCAGATCCCGTCCGAGTGGCAGATGTTCTCGCGGTTGAACGAAATGGTTCAGTCCACTCTCGGCCCCTCGACCCCCAATAATGAATGTGTCCACTCGACCTGGGGCGGTGGTGAGTGGTGTTCCTCCCACAACTTACATCTCACTGTGGGTGGTCGGTCCCGAATGGCCTGTGTACAGCGAAGAAATCTTCCGACTTTTAAGTCTACCCGGAGCTACTGTATGATTTACATTTTGACTAAAAACCTACTTACCTACCTGACGTGTGACGGCAACGCTTGAGAGTTGACGGCAACATAGTTCCTACCTACGTACAAACTTTCACAGCCCGCTAAAACGTCATAGTCCTTTCTTTTGTCCTTGCCGTATTACTAAATTGTTCCTATTAAATATGGAATTTTCCTTATACTTAAAACCCTTATGTAAAAAACATATTGCAACCTTTTTTAACCGACTTCGAAAAGAAGGTTCTATGTTCGGCTGTACGTATTTTTTTATGTATGTTCACCGATGTCTCGGTCAATTGTGGACTGATTTACTCCCAAATTGATCCCATAGAAATTTTGTTTTGATTTGATGAAGAACTTCGAAGATATAAAAGGGAACTCTTAACAAAATCATAACAGAACTGTCGTAACAAGTAAAATTGCTTTGTTTACATGTAGTCGGTGAGTGTCTGAAGGAAGGAGGGGATGGGATACATAGATCTGATCTGATGATGAAGCCGAAAGGTAAGTAAGAACCGAAATTCTGTAATAAATCAGTGTATCCCAGCCGTGTTTGATATTATTACAATTGTCATGATGATTTGATAATGGTACCGAATGGCGAATGGTACTCGTGTCTATTAAAGTTTGGCTGAGGGGTACTGTAGTAGACACTAATCTACAATGAAATAACTATGTATGATGATGTAATGAACTATTTGCTAAGTTTATATATCGGCTCGCTATCCTCACTAGAACACGTCTTCACTCTGCGGCGGTGGGACGCAGACTGACTCTCCCCACCCCGCACGCTGCGTGGAGTGTAGGAACGAGACGACAGATGTTTGACAGTGTGTGTGTGTGGTTGTATAGTTGTGCGTGTGTCTGTTTGTATGTTTGTTATGATCGTGTATGCTACATCTCTCCCTTACTTTTTTTTTTTTTTTGTTTGGTGTTATTTATACTCATTTATGTATTTGTAACTTTATTTATATATTTTCAAATCATTAGTATTAGTTGTAATTCCTGTATATAATATTAATTATCAGAATCGGTTTCACTCCTGCTAGAATCGTCTCCGTCTATATCTCCACTCTCGTTATCTACCTTCCACAGTCCTTCTACCCGTTCTACCTTCTACTCGTTTTAATTGCAGAATGTTTCGTCTAACCACTTGGCTGCCGCCAGCCAGCCAGCCAGTGCTCACCGGGGCCTCCATAAGTAAACTACTCTAACGCCACGGCACTCATTGCCGAACACCAATCACAATTGCTCTCTCACCTGTGCATCCACCACCGGCCAACGCCGTGGATCACATTGTGTATCACTCATTATGATTTCCATCAGAGCTAAACGCGCACGTACTAGCTACTAGAACCATCCTGTTGACCACGTCCACTACTCACAACGGTCACTACAGACCATGACTTCCGGCAGAGCTAAGCGTAGTTAAAAAAATGTAGAGAAAATTCGTCTGACCCATATAATTGGGAACAAGCCATTCTAGGCCAAACAAAGCTTGTCAGGTAATAGGTCATATGTCATTGAGGATGTCAATGGAGTTAGGTATAGGAGAAACAGAATTCACCTAAGGCACAAATATTCTCCTATGTTATCCAACTCGTCGCAGGGGAGAGAGGAAGGTGATAGTCAGGAGTCAGCCCCTTAAGAATACTCATCTCAATCCTTAAGTCAAAGGTCAACCCGTTTTGGTGGAATTGTAAAGCCAACTAGAAGGCTAATTGATGAAATTGATTGAATGTACTAAAGTATATTAGTGTATTCAAGTCCGTGCACAGCCTATGTTATATTGCTTGTTAAAGGTTAATTTGAACTTAACAGGGGGGATGTTGTAATATCACATCACTAGATAGTAATACTAATTGTCACAACCCTAGTGAGTTCTATGGTCATTTGTCGATATAGGTGTGACGGACTGAATATCGTCTTTATATTGTAATCTCATGTACTTGTTCTAAGTGTAATAAACCAAGCATTCTCCACATCAAGTCTTTCATTACAAACATTACAACTGGAACCGTCAACTTTACTGCGGCCGATAGATTACTTTACTCGCGTGCTCCATACAACTTAGGCGCTCGCTCATCACCACTGTGATCACTATCTACTTCGACTGGTACATGACTTTCTGACATCTTTCTTAACCAACGTGGTACCTTTACAATACACACAACCAATCAAACGGATCCAAAACCCTAATCATTTAGCTTTACGTGTGATTTCTGGCTACTCATAGCCCAGTAACCTCTAGTTACTCAACCGTACTTGCGCATCCCTCCAGGATCGCCAAGTCACCGATTTAATCGCTGTACTACGTACCCACAGACTAATGTGACCACTAGATATTGATTTCGGCTACGGCTATAAATCAAATCTCCTAAAGTCCAATCATCGTGTGAACTTAATTATCTCATAATCTCGACTTTTTAAATGAATCTAACTTAGTTTAATTGATCTCTTCGTTTCAAACCTAAACAAAGGTCCTTACTCGTCATTCGTCAGATCAAACATACCCTTTTAATAGGAAACTACACATTATATATTGCGTAACGCATAATCTCTCACGATATTTAAATCAACCTAGCGGTCTACATCATCTTTCGTCATCAACAGTAGAGAATACGCGACTAAAATCGATGAGAAATGATTTCGTGACAAGAGGTTCCATGTGGCACTATTACAGGGCTTCATCCGCTTGGATCCAGCCATATCCCATGGTCTCACCCGCCTTGGATCTAGTCTCCTTACTTGGTATCACCAGTTGAAAATCTAGTCACACACAGTGAAATCACACGCATAGGATCTAGCCACACCTGACGTCACCCGCCTAGGATCCAACCATGCCGAATGGCATCATCCGCCACGGATCAAGCCTCGCAACTTAAATTTCATTATCAAAACAAAGTTCCACTTTTTTAAAATGTAACGTTCATCCGGCTTTAGTCGACGTTCTCAAAACTACTTCAAGTCTCCCGACGCGATCGCGAACTCAAAAGTTTCAAACATAATCAAAATATCGACTGCTCAAACTATGTAGTAGGTATTTACCGATTAGCTTAGGACAATAAAAATTGTCCGTTAGAAAACTCAGATCGCATTTCTAAACTTCAAATGTTTGTACTGGCCGTCCACCGTCATAAGCACTACTGAAAGCCTGATACAAAATCTAATTTTGTAAAATAAGGCGCACCATGTAAACGACTTATTTTGTCTGAGATCATTGGTAATGAATACCGGTTATGCACGATTTTATTTAGTTTACAGCAATCTTTTCATCAGATATTATATCTGATCCGAGAACTAAACTAACAAACACCGAATTACTTAATCGAATAATCTTTGCACCCAATAATTCATCACCCGTTCAGGCATTAATTTTAATTTATCTAACCCCTCACGCATTCCTTCACACTAAACCGCGGTGGTCGTCTTTATACAGTCATAGATGAACCAATTAAACGAATAGGTTCACTTTTTGATACATGCTTTAACGCCTACCGGTTATAAAATAATCCAAATAACCGACGATTCAACACCGAAACAACCGCAGATTTATGTTCTACGACACGTAGAAGTCAATAACGTCACGGACTATCACGTTTGTTTTTAACCGAAAGAGCTGGACTAGCAAACACCACATTACTTGGTCAAATAATTTATAATAATTACACACAAATAATTGGCCTACCCGCTCACTCATTTTTTTTCCACGAGCTTGAGGGTTGTTTTGATTATATTGTTAACGTCGTGAACTAAGCAATTTTAAAATGTATCGTGGTCACACTTCTGGAACTAAACCCTTGCGACAATTTTTCACGGCCTAAGATATCATCCCGCAAATGGATGTTGGGCAAATCGCAATAAAACTCGATTAAGCTATTATCATTTTAACTACAAAATTAATTAATAGTACCGAGTACCTACACTAGACTGTCATACGTTATCTAAACCTGTCAATGTTGCCATCCTTTGTTTTACGTCTACCGATAAATTTATATGACAGAGGGTGTAAACTTTAACACTCAGCTACAGAATCAAAATGGAATGTGAATACCTGACCTTTTCCTGAATTCCTGATGAAGTATCGACGACCCATACACCCGTTGCTCGCTGCGTAATGCCTTGGCGCCACTGTTGCTAACGCGCCTCTTCCATCAGGGCTCCGGGTCTCCACCCAGACATCTCCATGTGACCTTTTTTTGCCAAGGCTAATTCTGTCCAATCTTGCTGCCTCGTTACTGGAGGTCTTGAAGCTTGAATATTCTTATTTTCAGCCTGCCTACGTCCAAATTTTCCATAGCGACCCCCGACCCGCTACCCGTCTCTCCAGATCGAATCCGGGCAGACTCACAATCTGGAAAGAACGCTGCAGCTCGCTCTCTGGGGACACAGCGTCACTATGGTCCAACATTTGTTGTTCAGGATGAGGGAAAAACCCCAGAAAAACCTAATCAGACCACTCAAGCTTATGCATGCCTCGATCCGGGCCTTCACTTATGAATCTTTGCACTTCGAATAATAACCGCCAGCCCTCTTCACAGCGTCTCGCGACTGTTGCTCACACAGCTTGTCGAATCATTTGCACGATTTTATCCCAGTTCCGACGACGGCCCGTTCAGGATGGTTCAAGCTCTGATCATCTACCAGGCGGGCCCAAGCGGTCATCGTGCAATGAATAAAAACGGTTAGGAACCGAATCAGTTCACTTCTCAATACATTTCGGCACAGTGCACCACTATTAGGCAGGTACAAACAACAAAACGGACAGCCCCACAACGTCTTGACTCCGCGACGGCTGGATTACGCAATTTAATGCATTTCATAAATTCCCATGTTTATTACTAGCTCAATGGCCCGCAATTTAATGCTTAATTCCTTACATCGCAGTCGAATGCACAATTATTAATACTATTAACGCAATCAAATGCATAGTCTTATTATGTCATCGCAATTTAATGCCACAACACTATTATTCGCAATTTAATGCCATAACTCTTTTATTCGCAATTTAATGTCATAACTCTTTTATTCGCAATTTAATGCCATAACTCTTTTATTCGCAATTTAATGCCATAACTCTTTTATTCGCAATTTAATGCCATGTTACTAGGGTTATCAGATAGAACCCTATCAAATCCGGGACCACTCCAGGACAACAGTGTCGGGCCGTGGCCATAGTATTTTTTTTTTTTTTTTAATATATTTATGTTTGTACTTAAAGAGGAAATTAACATTTATTTTTAAATGCATACTTTTATTAGATAGTTATCTACATTCACAGTAGGTAATTAACGCTAGTTATAATTTTAAGATGAAGCCCAGACCAAAACCTTAGTAGTAAATAATTTCGGAATCCGGGACAGCAAGGTCTAATTACTAGACACGGGATAAGAGGCGAAATTCCGGGGCAATCCCGGACCTCCCGGCCATCTGGCAAGCCTACATGTTACATACAAGTAGTCATAAATATCAAAATGCGGCTTTGTTTACGATATGTCGTAATCGCACTACTTCTTACTGTTAAAATACCTACGCGCGTAGCGTTATACGTTAAAACTTAATTTCTGTTTATGTTTTACCTATAACATCATTAAATAACTAACAATAACAATCCCTACGCAAAAGTAGCAGCTGTGCGTTATTTGCCTGCCATAATATCTACCATCTTTTTGATTGACTAGGCAAGTTACATTGTAAGTTTATTTGTCATTAATACGCTCTGGTAATGCGCGGTTATCGAGGTACTTACATAAATAAAACATGAAGATAGGCAACCTTGTACATATCCCTTAGATCACTGGAACATTATGCAAATCAAAATATGTACCCGTGTCTAAAGTGCACAAGCAGTAGGTAAACAAAACAAAGATACATTGTTCATTTTCCACCATGGATAATTATTTCGTAAAATGATGGGTAAGTAGGTATGCAAAAATTATTTATTATATTCTTTATTGCAATTAAAAGTACATACAGTGGAACAAAGAAAAACAGTTTAAAACGGTTGTTTTTTTTTTCTTTTTCTTTTCTTTTTTTTTTTTTGAAGCTACGGTACAATAATAAAAGGTAGGTTCATGAAATTTTAACTATCTATCCGAGCATTTGTTTGATTATACTTTATTGGCGGTTGAAATAAATAAAAATTGCTACGGATCTAAAAAGGGTCTTACATTGAAAGAATAAATATGTTTGTTTAATTACGAAACCAAACGAATTACTTTTCCCTTTTTATTTAAATAGGTCAAACAAATTACTTACAGTTTTCCTCGTCGCCAAAATGTAGTAGACACTAATCTACAATGAAATAACTATGTATGATGATGTAATGAACTATTTGCTAAGTTTATATATCGGCTCGCTATCCTCACTAGAACACGTCTTCACTCTGCGGCGGTGGGACGCAGACTGACTCTCCCCACCCCGCACGCTGCGTGGAGTGTAGGAACGAGACGACAGATGTTTGACAGTGTGTGTGTGTGGTTGTATAGTTGTGCGTGTGTCTGTTTGTATGTTTGTTATGATCGTGTATGCTACAGGTACTACAACAAAAAAGTGTGAAATAAAAAACTTTTTACAAAAAAAAAAAATACAACCGACTTCAATGTAAAAAAAAAAACACAAAAAGTGCAAAATAACTTTAATTTCGGAAGTCGGTGTTTAATAACGAAGAGAACTAACTATTATAGAAACACCGACTTCCGAAATTAAAGTTATTTTGCACTTTTTGTGTTTTTTTTTTACATTGAAGTTGGTTGTATTTTTTTTTTTTGTAAATCGTTTTTTTTAATATATGAGTACAACAAGAAGAGCTAAAGTTCACGTAAAATAGCAGATTTTCAGATATCTTTATTTTTCAACTCGACTCAACTCAAAATATTTTGATTTCTAGAAGTCTAGATTTTTTTTTTTTTTTTGGGTAGGTAAAATCATCCAATGACGAATCCCGCCCTTGGGTGGGGCGGGAAACAGTGTCAGACTTTTACTGACTAAAAACCTACCTTTCCATTCCTTGCCTTTATCCTGGGGCCTTTGGTGACAGTCTCACATAACCTTTGGCCCCAGTAGGCTTCGGCCCTGCTGGACCCCTACAGTTTGCTGACAACTCCTTGAGGCGCGCGAGAACGGTGCGCGCCGTAGACGACCTGAGCTCGGACCGGTCTGTTACCGGACGGACGGACAGCGAGCTACCCATTGCCCACCGTCCGCGAGCCCGCGCCTACGGTGGCCGGAAATTGGGATCGGAAACCCGGCGGCGGCTGGGGCGAGCGCCCCGTTGCCTCTGCCTGATGCGGTCGGCCTCCTCCTTTGCTAGCATTACTGCTTCGCAGAAGGAGGCGACCGCCTGCCATCCCTCCTCACTCCGGACCATGGCCTGAACCAAGGCCCGGCGAGAGAGATCGCTGCCGCCGATTGCCCCCACGAGGACACGGCGATTCTCCGCCCAGGCGGGGCACACCTCTACAGTATGCTCCACCGTGTCCTCCGGGTGTTCCGCACAGTGGCGACACCCGGGCGAATCCTCCGCACGAATCCGGAACAGGAACTTGGCAAACTTTCCGTGTTCCGTTAGGACCTGCGTCGTGCGGAAGTTAAGACTGCCGTGAGGTCTTTCCAGCCACGCCTCAAGGATGGGCCTTATCGCCTCGATTGTGGCGCGCCCCGAACGAGGTTGCGATAGTCGCTGACGCCATTTCGCCATGAGATCCCGCCGGAGCTCTGTCCGCCATGCCTCGACTTGTCGTGGCAGCGGAATTTCGCCCCGGCGTTGCATCTCCATGCGCTTGTCGTGCATGTGTGCAAGGACTGTTGCCTCCAGATCCCATGGCGGTTGGCCAGCAAGGAGGGTCGCCGCCTCGCGGGAGATCGTTCGGTACCCTCGCACCATGCGTATTGCCATGACCCTCTGGCACGCATTCAGCTGGGCCCTCGGCTGCTGTTGCAGCGAAGGAACCATGGGTCTAGTGGTTAGTGGACCTGACAGCTATGCCGGAAGTCGTGGGTTCGACTCTCACAAATGTGTGATGAGTACGATCATTTGTTCTGTGTCTGGGTATAATTTATCTATATCTAGCGATACCAGCAGATGGTGTGCTGCCCGAAAAATACTGACATGTCATCAGAAAAACCTAATTGTATTTTTGCACCATCCAGAAGCCCACTCAAATATATACACAAAGTTACATCCAAACCGGCATAGCCGGCGGATAGGAAGAATCACAAGCTTTTTTTTCGAGTTTTAGTAATAATAAAAAAGTGCTTTATTTTTTATTTGATCTACACAAATCGATTGTATTTCATGTACCGAATCGACCCTCCGCGGGATTTAAACGATCAAAATTTAACGGTGTATATCAATAAAATCAAACCGTCGCTACGGTCATGCTCGGGGTTCCCAGCAAGGAGAGCGAATTGCAGCAAAGTGTATATTTAGCTCGCTACAGGTGAACCTCCTGCCTCACCCGACAAGGACTACCAGTTTATATTTAGCCGCCCGCCTGTAATTACTTAAGGGTTAGCTCACCGGTCTCCAGCGTCATGTAGCCTGCGGAGGTAAACGAACCTGCGCGAAGTTACATGGGTACTTGCTAGCGACCCTTTTAGGGTACCGTACCTATTATTATTATGAGCCTGTAGTGTCCCACTGCAGGGCAAAGGCCTCCCTTCCATTCTTCCACTCTTCTCTGTCTTTTGCTACTTCCTTTGTACCTAAGTCGGCAAAAATTAAAGAAAGAAAGAAATACGTTTGATCGTGCCTTTCACACGATCATTTAGTCATGATCACCTTGTTGTCCGTTTGTCGAAACCGTTTTTAATCGACTTCAAAACAAGGTTTTCAGTTTGACTTATAAGTATGTGTGTATGTTTATCCGCGATTATCTCGCGTTTGGTTGAACCGATTTTGATGCGGTTTTCAGAAGAATATTTGTCACATTTAGGAAAAGGTTTAGGTATTCTAATCAAGTCTTCTCAGTTTTTAGATTAGAGTTACTGATTTGATATACTATATCTTGTTCCCACCAACTGAGGTGTGCTAACACCAGTGACTTGATCTCCGAGAGGCTCGCTGCCGACCCCGGCTCGGTCGCCGTAGCAAGGGAGCGCGGGCGGCAGGGAGGCTCCAGACGCTGATCTGTTGACTGGTCGCACGGCTGCTAGTTTGTACAGTATACCGTGCGATCAGTTATAATCTATTTATGATATTTTAGTTTTTATTTCATTTTATCACACCCACAAGTAATCAGCAAAATTATATTAAACTAAATAATTTGCATCTAATTTCATTCTATACTGTTATTTTAATGTAATGTTGTCACCAGTGTTTAAAACCATCTTAAAAACTTTGAAAGGTGAATTTATTAGCCTAATAAAGTATTTAGTTATAAGTGTTAATGTATCTTAGGATAAGTACATTTTTGCTAACTTTTCTGTCTAATAAAGATATTTGAAAATGAAATGACTGATTTGATAATAGAACCGAATGGCGGAAGGTATCTATTTAGGTTTGGCTGAAAGGTACTACAACTAAAAAGTGTGAAATAAAAATTAAAAAAAAAACAATAAAGTGCAAAATAACTTTAATTTCGGAAATCGGTCAAAGAGGCCTTACTATTATAGAAACACCGACTTCCAAAATTAAAATTATTTTACACTTTTATGTTTTTCTCAGGATTAAAAAGGTTGTAATATAGAGTCTAATGTTGTATAGATAATAGTATGGGACCGCTCGTGCGCCAGTCCGCCTCGCACTATACCGGCTTTCTTCAGAAAGGCATCGTCTGTGAGCGGCCGCAGCGGCCTCCGTGAGTCACTTGTGCTTTGTTTCCTTGAAAGGATTTCAGCAACCATTTGTAATACCTGGCCACTTTTATTTCCTTAATATTCGTAGGAATTGAGGAAATACAACACAAAGCAATCCTTGAATTGCACGTCACAGCGCCAGCGACCAGCATCTCAGCAGTGAATGTAATGCCTACCTAAAATGGCGCAAGAGCTAATATGCAGCGCATTGCGCGGCGGCCAATTAAAGTTTAATAATTTTAGTACCTGTTAATATTTTTGAGGAGCACGTTTTAAGTGTGTTTTCGATACGAAAAAATTGCCGTCTTTGAACATTACAATATTACTTCAAAAAGATAAATTTTAACATTTGGAACAAGTTTGCCATTTTAGAAAAAGCTTGAAAAACGCGTGTAAAACGACGTTTGTCAACAAGGCACACACATTTTCGCACGAGTGCGGGTATGAAAATCTGCTGCACTGCAGTTCGAATTGTTTTCGTTTCAAAATACACTGTGTGCGCATTACAATAATGAAATAGGTTTCGAAGAATTGTGGCAAAAGAGAAAGCTGATAATTTCAACTATCATCATTTCAGCCGCAAGACGCACACTGCGGACATCCGAGGGCTCCTGCAAGTCGCCACCAGGACCTGCTCGTCTCGCATCCACCGCATTCCCGCGACCCTCACCAGGTCATCCAGTCAGGCCTACCACCGTTGCGTCTTCCAGTATTTGATCGCTACTCCAGAACCTGTCTGCCCCATCAAACATCAGTTCTGCGAGCAATCTGCTCACTGCCACTTAAGATAGGCAATAATTCTTGAACTAAAATAACAATCATCAACTTGGGCTTGCCGCACTAGGGCCAGAGGTTCGAGTGCCCATTGAGTGTTTGTGACATCAGCAAGCAGTGACTCAACTCTTCAAGTGACCAGATGGCTGACCTTTTTTCGGCAAAAGAATCAACATGGCCTTTCCACATGGCAAAGCTGTCAGTATTCTGGCCTCTTTTCCTGTTGACAGCGATGTGGATAAACTTATCGATGCCCCGTCAGTTCTTCGCCTCCATTTTAGGGTTCCGTAACTCAAAAGCAAAAAACGGATGCCTTATAGGATCACTTTGTTATCTGTATGTCAAGACCCTTTATCTCAGGAACGCGTGGAGGTATCAAGTTGGAAATAAAACCATATACTCAAATTTGCGGTCCGTTGAAGCTGTGAAAAAATAAAAAAAAAAGATACGGCCGTTTATGTCGCAAAAAACGTGTATTTCGAGACTATAAAGGAAATCAAAATTCAAACTTCCCGTTGACCAAGAATCCTGAAATTTGGCATGAAGCAAGGTCTCATAGCATAAATATAAGTAAAAATCTGAAAATAGTAAATTTTTAGTTAAGTACATAACAAAAAAATAATTGCGATTCGGAAAAATCTTCGTAACGGGAATAGAACTGTTTTCATAGATAAAGTACGGAACCGTCAGTGGGCGAGTCCGACTCGCACTTGCCCGGTTTTTTTTTATTCGGCCTGCATACTATATTGTTCTTTTTGTTAACCTTATACTTTTTAGTGTCGATAAGCTCGCGTTTGACCGCTGATGATGTGGTCGATGACGGAGCACGACTGCCTGGAAGTAACCTATTTTTGGCATTATAGATCGTCTGGTTGCAACCATCAGGAAACACAGACTCCGGCAGGAATTCCACTCAGCTGTACGCATTATGAATGTGTTCCCAAAACGTTTTGGGAATATGCTTTATTTATTACTTAGTCATCTAGATTTAGGTAAATTATTTCCAAAAATATTAGGTGGTACTGTTGGTGTACTAGTGATCGCTCCAGCATTCACTAGTAGTGGAGGCTGGTGCGATTAGCTGCTGCGCTGTATTTCGCGGATTCGATTCCCAGAGGTCCCATTCACAAATGTATGTTCCGGGTCTGAATGTTGTTTATGTGAATGAATGAACTATCAAGCCCCAAGAGGACACCGGTGTCCGCGCACCTATTGTCTTTCTATTGAGTCTCTAATTACGGTATTCAAAGGTTTGGTTTACATGTAAATGCAACTGCTAATTATTTATTAAATATATGAGTACACACACGCACAAGAGTGCACATGTATGAGTATATAAGGGGAAGTTTCAACGGTTATGTCTAACATGTTGTGAATTTCTGCCTATTTCGGTGCCCCTGTAGGGTGGGGGCCCTGTACAGATGATAGATACGGCGGTAGTTACGCCCGTGCGTATACATATACAATGCATTGTCATAAATGACTGACGGATCAACGCACAGCCTAAACTGCTGATCGTAAAGACCTGAAACTTGGAGGGTAGTTCTTTATATGACGTAGGTATCCGATTAGAAAGGATTTTCCGAAAATCTACCCCAATGGGGGTGAAAAAGGGGGCATAGTTTGTGTACAGAAACCTACTTTCACGCGGGCGAAATTGCTGGCATTAGCTAGTCTATATACACGGCTAAATTTTGATCGTTTTAATCCCATGGAGGGTCGATCTAGTACCTACATGAAACACTATCGATTTGTAAAGATAAAATTAAAAATTAACTACTTTTTTTTCTAAAACTCGAATTAATATACGCATGTACGAAATTAATTTCTTAAAGTTAACAACAGCTAAGCGAGTCCAATGACCTGTAGGTAGTTGTCAGTCGTTGCGTACTAACTAACAACAGGTCATTGCATTCGATCAGCTGATGTTTATATGTATAGATTTAATTTTTCTATGTACATGTATAGATATAATATTAATGTTAATATCCATGTTCGTGAACGCACCCGCGATACAGGAATAATTAGCGTGGTTGACGTATTTTTTTAAAGAAACATAAAAAATATCATGTTTACCTTACACCGGACGTTTGTAAGAAATACACCGAAGAGGTAAACTTGACAGAAAAAAACCCTGCTACAATTTAGCAACACCAGAAATAGTGTCCATATGAACGTTTCAACCACGGCAGTAGTGACGGACCGAAACACGATTTGAAGCCGAAACCGTAATCGAATGTTCGCCTTCTTTTCCAGTTTTAACTATAACAACAAATAATATTTCGATACAGTTATTTCTAATAATATTTCAGTAGTAAAATACATACTTAGAAATAACTATTCATAGTTATGATTAATTAGATACTTAGTTGCTTTCATAAAATATTAAAAACTTAATCGATGATAAAATTTTCGGTCGAGCTAAATCTCTGCCTTCGTTTGGCTGAAACTGGCCGAAACCGAAACTGAACCTTCAGTCAGTCTCTACACGTCAACAGATTATGTTTTGTGATATGGTTGCGTGCGGATGTCTGCTTCTTAATTTATTTACAATTATTATATTTATATTACAAAAGCGTAAGAATAGAATAGAATAAACTTTACTTTACACCAAAAACTTTTTACAAAAAAATACAACCGACTTCAAAAACCACAAAAAAATGCAAAATAACTTTCAATTTCGGAAGTCGGTGTTTCTATAATAGTTTGGTCTCTTCGCTATTTAACACCGACTTCCGAAATTGAAAGTTATTTTGCATTTTTTTGTGGTTTTTGAAGTCGGTTGTATTTTTTTGTAAAAAGTTTTTTATTTCACACTTTTTAGTAGTAGTACCCCTCAGCCAAACTTAAATAGATAGGTACCTTCCGCCATTCGGTTCCATCATCAAATCATCATGACAATTCTAATAATACCAAACACGGCTAAGATACACTGATTTATTCCAAAGTTCCGGCTCTTACCTACCTTCCGTCTTCATCATCAGGTCAGTTCTATGTACCCCTCCCCTTTTTCCTTTAGTCAGCCACCAACTACATGTATAAACATAGCAATTTTACTTGTTACGACAGTTCTGCTAAGGTTTTTTGAAGAATTCCGTTCTATGTCTTCGTAGTTCATCATCAGATCAAAACAATATTTTTATAAGACCAACTCGAGAGTATAATCTTTAAATTAAAACATAAATTTTCAAAATCAGTCCACAATTGACCGAGATATCGGCGAACAAACATATACAAACGACAATTCTGCTATGATTTTTTGAAGAGTTTCGTCCTATATCTTCGAAGTTTATCATCAGATCAAAAAGATATTTTTATGGGACCAATTCGAAAGTATAATCTTTCAATCAAAATAAAAATTTTCGAAATCGGTCCACAATTGACCGAGATATCGGTGAACATACATATACAAACGACAATTCTGCTATGATTTTTTGAAGAGTTTCGTCCTATATCTTCGAAGTTTATCATCAGATCAAAAAGATATTTTTATGGGACCAATTCGGAAGTATAATCTTTCAATCAAAACAAAAACTTTTGAAATCGGTCCACAATTGACCGAGATATCGGTGAACATACATAAAAAAAAAAAAAAAAAATTCATACAGCCGAACATAGAACCTCCTCCTTTTTTCGAAGTCGGTTAAAAATATGGTAACACTTTGTACAATGGCGCAAGTTTGTAAGTATGCATGTCTGTGTGTACATATATTTGCTGCTGCTTTCCTACTTTCATCCGAATTCGCCCAAACAGATGAACGGATTTGGATTACTTTTGTGGCAAGGGTAGATTCCTGGCATGGAACTTAAGGTGATACATAGCTCATTAGGGTAAGTTCGAAATACGTTTGATCGAATTTCATTTCACCTATAAGTTTTCAACTATTATCGTTTCGAATCACCTGCTCCTCAGCTCGTGGGCCGCCCTACTTCTCCGCGCCTACGTGGGTTTAAATTACACTCTAGGGGTACGGTAGACAAGACTGCGTGAAGTCGGATTTGCAGCGATTCGTTTCTGTCACTAAATTTTGCAACATATTGACTTTTATGACACTATTTTAATTTAATTTTGAAAATGCTACCAAGTATACCTAGTACGCGGCAAATAAGTTGAACCATCCGTCACGGCTACGCGCAGCTGGGTCCTCGACTGAAACCCGAAATTAGTTATAATCCTCGACACACTAGTTGAACCATCATGGCGGTCGACCTTGAATGCGCAGTAAACACACCGAAACAACAGTTTACAGAATTTTGGTCATAAATATATAGACGGTTATAGTATACGGTAAATAACTTGAACCTTTTGCTATGGTTGCGCGCAACCTTCCACTTTAATTGGGACTCGAAAATCGGTTACTGTGCATTCAAGGTCGACCGCCATGATGGTTCAACTTGTGTGACAAGGAATACAAATTTATAACCGATCTCGGGTATCAGTCGAGGGGGGAGCTGCGCATAGCCGTGATGGATGGTTCAATAAATGAAATTCGGTCAAACTTTTCGAACTTATGATAGGTAACCGAAAATATGGCAAATAAATCATTTGGCAAATGAAAAAAGTTCAAAAAAGGCTTCGATCAATAGCAATTCCGTAAATTAATACCTATGACTCATAATACTTCGGTGATATAAAAATATGTCAAGTGTTGGAATCTTATTGTTTGGATAAGGTTTTCAAATGACAATGACACTTGTTGTCGTGTGTGACAGCTAATATTTTAAAGTTAGAAATAACTGTCGTCTAGATGGCGTTAGTTTTGATATTTGTTTTGTCAAATGACGATTTTACATTTAATGTGGCGCATTAAATAATTCTTGAACTTTATGTGACATTAAATCAAATGTTTCAGATATTTATATTTTTGTAAGGATTTTTCTGGTTGTTTTTATACATACACTGACTTGAATAAATAGTTAACTGTTTCTGCCAAGATGGCGGTAGATCCGGTCCTCACTTTTATTAATAGCGGGTGTTCGAACCCACGAGAGTAGTCGGTTGTCGATTTTAGAAAGAGCAAGTCAAGGAAATAAAAGTGCTGTGTGGATAAAGTCAGTGATGTTGAATTAGTGATTCAACAATTCAGAAGCGGGATATTAATAGTTGGTCGGTTATACCAGCCAATTATATCCAGGCCCACATACGTAAGTTTGGTTGTTCTGATTTGACGCTGTCATAGGGTAAGAAAACTAATTTTATTTTCTACCTGTTTTTTTTTTTTTCTTTTTTTTTCTCCTTTTTGTAATGTTCCTGTATTTAAAAGATAACTGTCTTTGTTGTAACGGATTGTGTTGGTTCAGTACCTTACACTGTATTGTAGTATTAAGTATTGTGCTAGTAGCATTTGTGAACGCAAATAGGTTTGTTTATCTTTAAACTGACACAATTGTTTGGTACATATTCAAAGAAAAACTGAGTTTGATTATAATTTCCTCATCATTGAAGAGATTCACTGATCCAGTAAGGTCAATATCGATTTTTTTAAGAAACCAATGGGTACCTATTTATATTTTTCTGATAAGTTTTTATTTCGAGCTGTGGGTTTACAAGTTACCCTCATTGTATTTTAATTGAAATGAATATAAATGTAGTGGTTTTTGTTTTAAACCAACGGCTATTACCCTTATTTTTACTGGTATTTTATTGATATAAATTTAACATGGACGGCAATATCGTTTAATCATTTGAATACCGTAATTAGACAGAATAGAAAGACAATAGGTGTGCGAACGTCGGCGTTCTTTTGGGGCTTGAGTAATTAACAAATGATCTTGTATCAGACTAATCATAACTTTAATCTGAGACAAGTAGGTACAACTTTGAAATATGTTGCTGATGTGTTGTGTTGCTTACCTACAATAATTATATGAATGTACGGGTTCATCATATTGTTTTCAACTATTTGGTTCTATTTGAAAACAGTTAGTGGTCTGGTTAAATTTGAATTTTTACGGCCACTAAGCAGTCATTGTTAGTGATTACATTAGTATTAAAAGGCTTGATAATCCAACCTTAAATCCGATTGAACTATAAAGTCGTTTTCCAAACAAGGCCGAGACTAACAGCTAGCACTTTTTATAACATTTGTCGTGTGCAATTATTGTTCTAAAAGCAGTAGCAATGGGTGCAGCGTGATGCGTGAGGCAAGCGCAGCGTGGTGCGCCAGACGAGCGCAGTGTAGTGCACCAAGAGACCGCAGCGTGGTGCGTGAAGCAAGTGCTGCGTATTATGTAAGGTGAGCGCACTGTGGTGCGCCAAGCGGCCGCAGCGTGGTGCGCCAAGCGGCCGCAGCGTGGTGCGTCAACTGGCCGCGGCGTGGTGCGCCAAGCGGCCGCGGCGTGGTGTGTCAAGCAACCGCAGCATGGTGCGCGAAAAGAACGCTGCGTGATGCGTAAGGCGAGCGCAGCGTCGTACGCCATGCGAGCGCAGCGTGGTACGCCATGCGAGCGCAGCGTGGTACGCCATGCGAGCGCAGCGTGGTACGCCATGCGAGCGCAGCGTGGTACGCCATGCGAGCGCAGCGTGGTACGCCATGCGAGCGCAGCGTGGTACGCCATGCGAGCGCAGTGTGGTACGCCATGCGAGCGCAGCGTGGTGCGCCATGCGAGCGCAGCGTGGTGCGCCATGCGAGCGCAGCATGGTACGCCAGGCGAGCGTATTGTGGAGCGCATGGCGAGCGCAGCGCGGTGCGCATGGCGGGCGCAGTGTGGTACGCCATGCGAATGCATTGTGGTGTGCGTGCAGTGCGCATGGTGGGCACCGCGCATTGCATAAGGCAGGCGCCGCGCAGTGTGCAAAGCAGGCGCCGCGCAGTGTGCAAAGCAGGCGTCGCGCAGTGCGCAAAGCAGGCGTCGCGCAGTGCGCGGAGCAGGCGTCGCGCGGTGCGCAAAGCAGGCGTCGCGCAGGGCGCAAAGCAGGCGTCGCGCAGTGCGCAAAGCAGGCGTCGCGCAATGCGCAAAGCGGGCGTCACGCGGTGCGCGGAGCAGGCGTCGCGCGGTGCGCAAAGCAGGCGTCGCGCGGTGCGCAAAGCAGGCGTCGCGCGGTGCGCAAAGCAGGCGTCGCGCGGTGCGCAAAGCAGGCATAGTGGTTTGATTGCACAATATGTGCAAGGCATAGTTGTTTGATTGCACAATATGTGCAAGGCATAGTTGTTTGATTGCACAATATGTGCAAGGCATAGTTGTTTGATTGCACAATATGTGCAAGGCATAGTTGTTTGATTGCACAATATGTGCAAGGCATAGTTGTTTGATTGCACAATATGTGCAAGGCATAGTTGTTTGATTGCACAATATGTGCAAGGCATAGTTGTTTGATTGCACAATATGTGCAAGGCATAGTTGTTTGATTGCACAATATGTGCAAGGCATAGTTGTTTGATTGCACAGTATGTGCAAAGCATAGTTGTCAGAGTGCACAGTATGTGCAAAGCATAGTTGTCAGAGTGCACAGTATGTGCAAAGCATAGTTGTCAGAGTGCACAGTATGTGCAAAGCATAGTTGTCAGAGTGCACAGTATGTGCAAAGCATAGTTGTCAGAGTGCACAGTATGTGCAAAGCATAGTTGTCAGAGTGCACAGTATGTGCAAAGCATAGTTGTCAGAGTGCACAATATGTGCAAAGCATAGTTGTCAGAGTGCACAATATGTGCAAAGCATAGTTGTCAGAGTGCACAATATGTGCAAAGCATAGTTGTCAGAGTGCACAATATGTGCAAAGCATAGTTGTCAGAGTGCACAATATGTGCAAAGCATAGTTGTCAGAGTGCACAATATGTGCAAAGCATAGTTGTCAGAGTGCACAATATGTGCAAAGCATAGTTGTCAGAGTGCACAATATGTGCAAAGCATAGTTGTCAGAGTGCACAATATGTGCAAAGCATAGTTGTCAGAGTGCACAATATGTGCAAAGCATAGTTGTCAGAGTGCACAATATGTGCAAAGCATAGTTGTCAGAGTGCACAATATGTGCAAAGCATAGTTGTCAGAGTGCACAATATGTGCAAAGCATAGTTGTCAGAGTGCACAAAATGAGCAAAGCATAGTAATTAAAATGCACAAGGTGTGTAAAGCATAGTTGTTAGAGTATACAAGGTTTTTAAAGCATAGTTAGATTGCACAAGGTGTGCAAAGCATAATTATTGGAGCAAATATATAGGTTTGATTTATTTGAAAAAAAAATTAAGGAATATGAATCTGAATTCGAACGCACAAAGTGTGCAAAGCTTAGAGCCAAATTCCCCAATAAACTAATTGCGATTAATTAAAACAAATACAGTTAGAGCGTCTAATCGAGATTATAGCTTCATTTGCATTTCACCGATATGAATTGAATCTAGTTTAGGCTAACTCAGTTTTAATTCTTTTGTTGTCGCCCATGTTTATGATACGGGTCTAAACTAGATTACGCTGAGCTCAGTTTAGTTGAACTAAGTTTTTATATTGAATGATGAAATCAGCCCTTAGTTGTTAGAATACACAAAGTGTGCACAGCATATTTGTTAGATTGCACAAGGTGTGCAAAACATAATAATATGTAGTTGTTGAGTGCACAAGATGTGCAAAGCATAGTAGTTAGAATGCACAACAAAGCATAGTTAGTAGGCACAAGGTGTGCAAAGCATAGTTGTTAGATTGTAAAAGGTGTGCAAAGTATAATTATTAGAGCAAATATTTCTTTTTGATTTGTTTGAGCAGATAAACAAATATGAATCTGTATTAGAATGTATAAGGTATGCAAAGCATACTTGTTAGATTGCACAAGGTATGCAAAGCATAGTTGTTAGAATGCACAAGCCGTGCAAAACGTAGTTGTTGGAATGCACAAGCTGTGCAAAGCATAGTTGTTTGAGTGCACAGCGCAATTATGCATAAGGTGTGCAAAGCATAATTATTAGAACAAGTTCTGACGGTTTCAAGGTAGTAGCGACTTGTACCACCCTAGTGGTTTCAAGGTAGTAGCGACTTGTACCACCCTAGTGGTTTCTAGGTAGTAGCGACTAGTACCACTAGTAATACAGTATATAGCGTACAGTTTTATTTTGGCGGCTTCGAGGTAGAAGCGACTTGTACCGCCCCAGTGGTGTTAAGGTAGTAGCGACTTGTACAGCTCCAGTGGTATGGTAGTAGCGACTTGTGCCACTAGTAACGTAATTAGTTAGGATCAGAATCAGAATTTCAATTTGTTAAACATAGGTTCTATCTCAAAACAGTCAATATGTAAACCATGTGGTTGCATAATGAGAAATATTACAAATTGTCATAAAAAAAAAAAGTATAGTAACATTTATCCATTAATAGCGAGATAGACTTTTCTTAAATTTTAATAAGGGTAAATTTTTGAATTATTGGGTTTTCGATGAAAAAAAAGCTTATTTTCACACGATTTGTTCATACATTGAGGACGCACTGCAGTCTCTTTTAAAAAAAAAAATCTGATAGCTTTTGAAACAGATGTAAATTGATTCTAACAAACAAAGCAGTTTCGTAAATGTACATAGCTGCTACAGTCATAAATTTTAAGGATAGTTTTTGAGCCACATATTGACCGAATACTTGGTTTATAACGCACAGTTGTATGTTGGCGGCTTCAAGGTAGAAGCGACTTGCACCGCTCTTTAAGTTTCAAGATAGTAACGCCTTGTTCTACAAGTAATGTATGTAGTATATATTACACCATACTATATGTACATACAGTTGTATGTAACTGATTGTTATCGATTAATGGTAGTGTTTCTTTTATGCAATTGTAATTTACAGGTACGGGGACAGGGTGTGAAGTCTCCGTAAACCTTCATCAAAAACCAAGCATCCTTCCAACAGATGGATGTTGTTGTCTCATCCGGGCAGCTGTCTGGTGGTTGATATCAGATTTTTATGTGGTTAGATCGCACGGAGAACTCTGAACTGCAATGCAGGATTTATAATTTTTTGTCGTTAATTTGTTATGTGGTAACATAAATGATTGATAAGAGTCTTTCAGGCGTCGTGATGCACGCCAGGTCAGTGGAAGTTTGGTTCCAGTGATTCAGAACCGGATACCGTATAGATCTCGGTGATTCTGAGCTGTGTGTGGTGATGTTCCAGTGAGTCAGGGTGGTACTGTCCCAATGATTCGGGGATGCCCCAGTGAGATAGTGGTGATGTTCCATGAGTCGAGATAATTGTGCAGATTCCAGTTGGTCGGAGAAGTGCTGCAAGTACCAGAGGGTCGGAGCGCTGATGTGTAACTCAATGCAAGCCATTACGTCTGACTGCTGTCGTCAACCAGGAAAGTCTCTTCACATGATGGCCAAAAGTACAGTCTGCTTAGTCAAGGTCACTGATGGGGCTAAGATCAGGTTAGCATGCTTGTGGTGAGGTTACCTTTTAAAGCCGTAGGTGCTGGCTGCAGGGCTCAAGAGTTTTAGGAAGTTATATATGACATCACGATGTGGTAGCTGCATGAAGGCTGCGTTAATGTTCGTAGTCGAGGTTCACCAGAGGTTGGTTAGAGGTATGCGGAACAGTGAACAAGAACGAAGTCCCGCAAACTACCATTACCTTCATTTCTTTAAAATTTGATCGTTAAAGTAAAAGACACTCTCGCAATTACGCAGGGACGCGTAAGTTATGCGGATGGCCGAATGTTGGAATCTTATTGTTTGGATAAGGTTTTCAAATGACAATGACACTTGTTGTCGTGTGTGACAGCTAATATTTTAAAGTTAGAAATAACTGTCGTCTAGATGGCGTTAGTTTTGATATTTGTTTTGTCAAATGACGATTTTACATTTAATGTGGCGCATTAAATAATTCTTGAACTTTATGTGACATTAAATCAAATGTTTCAGATATTTATATTTTTGTAAGGATTTTTCTGGTTGTTTTTATACATACACTGACTTGAATAAATAGTTAACTGTTTCTGCCAAGATGGCGGTAGATCCGGTCCTCACTTTTATTAATAGCGGGTGTTCGAACCCACGAGAGTAGTCGGTTGTCGATTTTAGAAAGAGCAAGTCAAGGAAATAAAAGTGCTGTGTGGATAAAGTCAGTGATGTTGAATTAGTGATTCAACACAAGTAATGCGTAAACATAGTAAAAAAGACGTCGGTCAGTAGTTCTCAGTAAAATAAAATTCGAACAAAAAAAAATTGGCAAAGTGAGTTCCCACTCACTACGTCCAGCGCGCCTTGCCCGCGGCTGACCACGCGCCGACTGCTAGCGGACCACTCGGTGGTCCTGGTCACCACTTGCTCGCACGCTTGCCTTGTGTCGCTCACACGCTAGTCTTTTCGAATCTTTTTTGGTCGAATTTCATTTCACTAAAAACTATTAATCGACATCTTTTTTGCTATATCCATTATGTGACATAATTATTTTAGATCATTAAAGTATCATGTGGCCAAACATAGTTCGGTAAAATAATACCTACCTATGTATATTTTACCGAACTGGTCAAATCGAATCGCAAAAAAATGACGTAATAACTACAAATTTACAGTTTTAAGTTTTTTTCCCAACTTGTGCTATAACCCCTTGCTTCATGTAAAACAGGGTTCTAGGTCAACGGGAAGTACTCTATGAATTTTAATTCCCTTGAAAGTGTCGAAATATACAATTTACTCGCGACATAAACGGACGTATCTTTTTTTCGTTAACTTAGAAGTTTGATTTTTTTACAGCTTCAAGGGACCGTAGACTTGAGTAATGGATTGAATTTCAACTCGATACCTCCACGCGTTCCCGAGATAAAGGGTCTTGACAGATAGACGGACAACAAAATAATTCTATATGGGTTCCGATTTTTTATTTTGAGACAATGTTTAAAAATCAGTCCACAATTGACCGCGAAATCAATAAACCTAAAGACAAAAACACATAAAGCCGAACATACAACCTCTTTTTGAAGACAGTTATAAATCAATAACTAACGATTTAATTTAAATATCAATAAACTAAGCTACTGTTTTTATGTTGATACTCATGTACAGCTATAGCGGAAATTCTGGCGCAGTATTTATATACTAATTAAAATTCATTCGGGCCGATGTTCAAGGCCGTTCAAGGCAAGTATTGCTGGTCGAGGTCGAACCGTCTGTTGTAGGGCGCTACGGAACTGTGATACATGTCCGTGCCCGTACATAGTCATAGCCGTAAGTGCCCTCTTTGAGGAGTGGCTGGAAAGACGTCACGTTATCCTCATTTGCCGCAGGTTCTCACCGGACATAGTAAGTTCAAGAGGTTTCTTGCACCTGATTCGTACGGAAGAAACGTCCGGGTGTCACCAATGTGTGGACTGCTCGGAGGAAACGGTGAAGCATACGGTGGAGGTGCGCCCCGCTTGGGTGGAGGGACCGCCGTGTCCTCGTGGGGGTGGTCGGTGGCAACGACCTCTCGCACCGGACCCTGGTACAGGCCATGAACCGGAGCAAGAAAGGAATGGCAGGCGGTCACCTTCTGCAAATTAGTGATGCTAGAGGAGGAGACGACTGCATGTGTGAGGGAACGGACATCCTCATAACCTGGCCACCGGGATTCCGACTAAACATTCCAGTCACCGTAGGCTTTCTTTTTAGTGTGAAAATCATTCAATGACTTCTTCCGCTCTGGGCAGAGCGTGAGGGCGTGTCAGACTTTTACTGACTAAAACCACACCTGTGACCTTCAGTTGCCCTATGCATGCTAGGACTATGGGTTTCCTTTTCAGACATTCCCCGCGGCCCTTGCTAGAGGGCATCGGCCCTGCTGGGCTCCTACGGTTTGCTGACATCTCTTTGAAGAACGCGTAGATCACTACGCGCTGTCGGCAACTGGGCTCGGTCCGGTCAGTTACCAGGCGGCCGAACGGCGAGCTACCAATTGCTCGACGTCCGCAAACCCACGTCTACCTTTGCTGGTAGTCGGGGTCGGAATCTTGGCGGCTGGGGCGTGTGGCCGTTCGTTCTCTCACGCGTGCGGCCTCCTCCTTCGCTAGCATTACTACTTGCTTCGCAGAAGAAGGCGACCGCCTGCTCGTTCCTCCTCGCTTCGAACTATAGCCTGAACCAGGGCCCGGTGCGATAGGTCGCTGCTGCCGATTGCCTCCACGAGGACACGGTGGTGCTCCGCCCAAGCGGGACACACCTCTACCGTATGCTTCACCGCGTTCTCCGGGTGATCATCACATTGGTGACACCCGGCTTATCTCCCGCCTGGATCCGATGCAGTAACCTCCCGATCTTGCCATGTCCGGTGAGGACGCCGTGTTGCCGCTCTAGCCACTCCTCAGAATGGGGACTTACCACCGTGATTATGGCGTGCCCAAGTTACCGTAGGCGTGGACTTGCGCCATTCGGCCGTCCAGTAACCCGAGCCCGAGTCGTCGAAGACGAGTAGTGTTTCAGCCGTGCTTCAAAAAGATGTTAGCAATACCGTAGGGGCCCAGCAGGACTGAAGCCTACTGGGATTCACTTCCGAATGGGATACCCAGGGTCCTGAAATGCAACGCAAAGAGGGAACATAGATGTGGTTGTATTCAGTAAAATCCTGAGAGAAGTCATTGAACGATTTACGTCTTAAAAAAAAGCACAGAATAAAATCCGCATGCGCGACCGAAGTCGCGGGTGACAGCTAGTAGTTACTGTTGCTATTGACATAGACACACTGGTGTTGTCACATTAGCGTCCATTCGACAGACGACAGACACTCATTGTAAGCACACACAAAATGAATTAGCACGTCTATTATCTATTTTCATAGATGAAGCTGAGTTCATCTAAAACATTCTATTCATGGACAACTTTGTACTCTTCTATCTGTATGTTCTTTGTGTGTACATCAAATTTATAAATAAATTTGTATTACCTTCCACTACCGCGACTTGTTATTTTACTTTTATTGTTATGTTGTCTACTGTGTTTGAAATTTTATATTTTTATTCAATTTGATTTGTTTATTTTTTATATCTTATTTTTTATAAATTATTAATTTTATTTCTAATTTATTAATGAATAATTTAAATTGCATGTATAATAAAAAAAATCTAGTGTATGGACCAACTTGCCAACATTGTAGAAGCAAATTTCATAAACGAATATGAATCTGTCTTGGGTTGCACTGGATGCCTTAAGTTACTGACAAGAGTAGATAGCACAACAGAGTGCCAGCTTGTCCTTGTCTCATGCCACTTGAGGTCCACTGTAGGCTCGGGCTTGCGAACGGCGAGCAATGGGTAGCTCACCGTCCGACCGCTAGCAAACCGTAGCGGCCCAGTAGGTTCGTAGCCTACTGGGGCCAAGGATCGATTTCTGAAAGGAAGATTCGGCCCGGAATGAAAGGAAATGAAGGAACAGTGTGAGTGGGTTTTTATTCAGTCTGCGAGTATCTCCCGCACCGCCCAAGGGCGCGAAGATGTGATTGGATTTTCCCACCGAAAAAAAAAAACGGTCCGGAGGAAGCGTTTCGGCTCGTCGTTTATACCGCGTTCATCGAAGGACTGGAACAATTTGCCTGCTGCAGTCTTTCCGTCCAACTAAAAAGGTATCTTGAAGGCTAGAGTGAATACGCACTCAATAAACTAGTGCGCCTCACCACCAACGACTGCATCACCGCTTACCATCAGGTGGGATCGCAGTCAAGCACTAGTCTATATCAATTTTTAAAAAATCCGTTTTGCGCGGACGTGGCGCATATTTCTCACAGAGTAGGTACCTAGTCATTATTCTTGTTAATCATTAATTTGCGCCTTTATCCTGCAAAAAAAGATTTCTTTCTTTCCATCTCAAAAACATTACTAAGGATGTGTCTTCTTGTGAGGCGTCAGTAATTGTGATTACTCATAGTCCTATTAGTCATAGTAATTTATTGGTAAGGGATTCTTAAAGTCATAAACATAACATAAGGAGTTAATGACCTTGTAGGTAGTTGTCGGTCGTTGCGTACTAACTACCTACAGGTCATTGAACTCGCCCAGCTGACGTTTACTTAAAGAAATCAATTTCGTACCTGCGTAAATTAATTCAAGTTTAAAAAAAGCACTTCATTTTTTAATTTTATCTTTACAAATTGATAGTGTTTCATCTAACAAATCGACGCTCCACAGGATTAAAACGATCAAAATTGAACGGTGTATAAAAACAGTTGTAATGCTACATTTATTATTGAGAGTTACCAGTTTAGTTAGTTTTTATTTGAGCGTTACCTTTGACCCCGGAAGACCGCGGACCACGTGCTGTAGTTGTGATCCGCCGCGGAAGCGAACGCGCGTAAAAAAGGTAGTAAAAATATATACCAATCAAAACACTGAAGTACATCAAGCCAATACTCGCTGCCCAGTCATATGTTCGCGATTATCTTCACTATTGCAGCCGGAAGACTTCCAGTGATAGACAGAGGCCTCTCCCAAGCATCCAGAACCACGGCATCTCTTTCTAAAACTCTTGCTTCATACCATGGCCTGAACCAGGGTCGGACTCAAGTCGCCACCATCGATCGCCTCTACGACAACGTGGCGGCGCTCCTTCCAAGCAAGGCACTAGTAAAGGAGGAGGCCGACCGCATTAGGCAACGGCTCGCATGCCTCAGACGTCGCCGTAATTCGGATCCCGATTTCCGGCCGCCGTAGGCGCGAGCTTGCGGACGGCAGGCAATGTGTAGCTCGCTGTCCGTCCATCCGGTAACAAACCGGACCGAGCCCAAAGCGTTTACGGCGCGCACTGTTCCCGCGCGCCTCAATGAGTTGTCAGCAAACTGTAGGGGGCTAGTAGGGTCGAAGCCTAATCTGGGGCTCTGGGTTGGTATGAAAATGCATACTAGGGCCCTGGAAACAAGGCAAAGAAGGAACGAGGTAGGTTTTTAGTCAGTAAGAGTTTGACATTATCTCCCGCTCCGCCCAAGAGTGGGGGATGTCATTGGATGATTTTACCTATTTAAAAAAAATACCCAAGCAAGGCAAAGTCCCACTTTATGCTTTACTGTGACCGCTGGGCCCGCCAGATCCGAATCAAGTAGGTACTTCCCGAAACAATGATGGCGCAGTTTCGGAAACTGGTCCCGGGCGTATAAAAAACTAGTTACGTCACTGATTATGGCTGCTGATTGTTTATTGAAGCTTTTATTTAGTTTCCCCTGTCCCGAAGTTCTTGTAAATTAAACTTGATCCACTTCCCGGTTACCGATTGAGCTGAAATGCATGCATGTGTAAATAAGATGACAATGGAAAATTATTACGACATGGAGGTGATCTGATGATGGAATCGGAAGGTGGCCATAGGAACTCAGTAATTAATCGATACAACCCCATCGAGTTTGGGCTCGTGTAATTCTTCTTGAGTACTTTGTTGCTAAATGGTAACCAGGGCCTGATGATTGAACTGAAACATGGCCATAGAAACTCGGTAATAAACGGAGTAAGATAACCACATCGTGTTTGAACTTTTTGGAATTGTATTGATGAGTATTAATTATGTAGAAAAAATATTTTCATTGAAAACTTGTTTGTAAACCAGAGTCTGTAAACTGTGATTCTAGTTGGGAATATCACTCCTGTGCGGTCTCCTTAGATGCAGTCTCAGGAAAGAAGTAGTACCGATTTTGGAAATTCATTTATTAAAAAAATCACTCTATTAAGCTATAGGTACTCCTGATCAGCTTCCATCCCAGTAAATACTCAATTCTCAATATTTTATTGCAATCCATAATTATGTATTTAGATGGTATGGAAAATTGTCACAGACCAACATAGACCTGTCGGGCACAAGTCACAGCAACATTAGGAGACAGGAAGACGGCTAAGTAGCAATTCATGGAATTCAATAGTATTGTAATCTATGTATTAAATTGCAGTTCATTGATTTTTTGGTGACGTAATCGAATCGTGAATCGAATTTGAAGAAATTAATTTCGTTCATGCGTAAATTAATTCGAGTTTAATAAATAAGTACTTAATTATTTAATTTTCTATTTACAAATCGATAGTATTTCATGTACCGAATCGACCCTCCGCGGGATTAAAACGACCAAAATTTAACGGTGTATTGCTCCAATTTACAATTCAGTTTAAGTCGTGAAATAGATCGCGTTAAGAGCTGGTGGGCCTCTGTTACTCTTGTGAGGCGTTACTCCTCAGTTCTGGTTGTACTTGACCTCACAGAGGAGATGAACGATTCATTCTTCGAAACTTAAATACGTAGATAAGCCTAAAATGGACAGGCCTTAATAAAAAATTCGGAAGCATGTTATGTTTAAAGTGAATACATGCCGCCGTTCAGTGGCGTAGTTAATCTAGAAGGGGGCCCCGTGTCAAACATTATCAAGATTTTATTTATTATATAAAGTAGGCTCTGATGCGTAGCACATCGTCCGGCCGCCTGATAATTGTCCGGACCGCCCCTTACTGAGATAGAATAATATTTAAAGATTTCTATTTCAGTAAGGGGGCGCCGACTCCGTGGGTGCTCGGGGGCCCGAGTAATGACAAATAAGCAGTGGGCGTCGAGCACACCTGAGAATTAGACATCAAGAAACAGATCAGTTATCGATTTTTTTTCATTATCCGACGTGATGACCCGTTCAGTGCAGTGTTTTAGAGCGCCGCCGGTTGGATTCTCGCACCAACACAAATCTAATTATATATTTATTTTTATCAATCAGTTTGTAAGTAAAACCCTACCCTCGAATATGTCCGCCATGGGATCTGGAGGCAACAGTCCTTGCACACATGCACGACAAGCGCATGGAGATGCAACGCCGGGGCGAAATTCCACTGCCACGACAAGTCGAGGCATGGCGGACAGAGCTCCGGCGGGATCTCATGGCAAAATGGCGTCAGCGACTATCGCAACCTCGTTCGGGGCGCGCCACAATCGAGGCGATAAGGCCCATCCTTGAGGCGTGGCTGGAAAGACCTCACGGCACTCTTAACTTCCGCACGACGCGGTCCTAACGGAACACGGAAAGTTTGCCAAGTTCCTGTTCCGGATTCGTGCGGAGGATTCGCCCGGGTGTCGCCACTGTGCGGAACACCCGGAGGACACGGTGGAGCATACTGTAGAGGTGTGCCCCGCCTGGGCGGAGCATCGCCGTGTCCTCGTGGGGGCAATCGGCGGCAGCGATCTCTCTCGCCGGGCCTTGGTTCAGGCCATGGTCCGGAGTGAGGAGGGATGGCAGGCGGTCGCCTCCTTCTGCGAAGCAGTAATGCTCGCAAAGGAGGAGGCCGACCGCATCAGGCAAAGGCAACGGGGCGCTCGCCCCAGCCGCCGCCGGGATTCCGATCCCGATTTCCGGCCACCGTAGGCGCGGGCTTGCGGACGGCGTGCAATGGGTAGCACGCTGTCCGATCGTCCGGTAACATACCGGATCGAGCCCAAGTCGTCGACGGCGCGTTCTGTTCCCGCGCGCCTCAAGGAGCTGTCAGCAAACCGTAGAGGCCCAGCCTGCTAGCTGCAGGCAGGCAGGGTCGAAGCCTGCTGGGGTTAAGGGCCGTTTTCTGAAAGGAAGGCTCAGCCCCGGCATGATAGGCATGAAGGAACGGGGTAGGTTTTTAGTCAGTAAGAGTCTGACACTACTTCCCGCTCCACCCAAGGGCGGGACTTGTCATTGGATGATTTTACCTACCATTAAAAAAAAAAAAAAAAAAAAACCCTCGAATATGTTTTCTCTCTATAACTCTAAGGTTTGCTGGGAGAAAACTCATTGCTGAGTTAAGCTCGCCTTTGTACATGAACTGTTTGTATCTCTATATTTTTTTTGTGTACAATAAAGAAAGCATAGCCTAATTCCGTCTAGCCCGTTCCATCATCGGACTACCAGACGTACGGCGTTGCGCCACCGGTACATGGTGGACATCCCACCTATACGCACAAAGCGTTTTGGGAACACATTCATTATGCGTACAGCTAAGGAGTGGAATTCCCTGCCGGAGTCTGTGTTTCTTTATGGCTACAACCCGGGAATCTTTAAGTCAAGAGTGAATAGGTTTCTTCTAGGTAAGCGCGCTCTATCGTCGACCGTATCGTCGCTTTCCATCTGGTGAGATAGCGGTCAAGCGCGAACCTATCAATAATAAAAAAAAGAAAAAATAGAATTTATTTATTGGTCGGCCGATCAGCATTTCTCTTCTCACACTTCGTCTCTTCTCCGAGTCATCAAATGAGCATGAGCACCCATGAGGTTTTCTAAGAGCCGGCGCCCCTGATCTCAGTAATAATTAATGCACGACATAAAGAGTTCCAAAGGCGCCTCGAGATGGGTCGCTGAGACAGCTGATGTTATGTAAGTGTTATACTAAACTGATTCGTAATGAAGTGGACAGGGTCGAGGTCGCGAGCTGACTCGCGACTCAACTGAACTGACTGCTGAGACTGGTTTCGATAGCTGCACATATTTAATTAATTAATAACCTAATGCTTGATTACGATCCCACCTAAGCAGTGATGCAATCGTTGATCGTGAATCGCTCTAGTTTATTTATTCTAGCCTTGAAGACAGTTAAATTGTAAGAGGACTGAAAAACAGCAGCAGGCAATTGTTTCAGTTCTTCGATGTACGCGGTGTAAACGACGAGGCGAAACGCTTAGTCCGGACCGTAGAGATGTCAACAATGTTAGGGCTGTCCGAAGGTAGAAAAGTGTTGGCGGAAATAAGTCAAGAGTGTTATTATCAATTTGTGAAGTGGCCTAGTGGTAGGCCCCGACTATGAGTTGTACCTCGTGGGTTCAAAGTCAGCGCATTACTTGGTGTCAATTATTCCTTCACCACTTTTTAGGGTTCCGTACCTCAAAAAGAATAAACGGAACCCTTATAGAATCACTTTGTTGTTCGTCTGTCCGTCTGTCTGTCTGTCAAGACCATTTATTTAAAGAACGCGTGGAGGTATCGAGTTTTTTATTTTTTATTTCAACTCGATACTTCCACGTGTATATACGGGTTTATATTTTTTTTTTTTTTTTTTTTGGGTAGCTAAAATCGTCCAATGACAAATCCCGCCCTTGGGTGGGGCGGGAAATAGTGTCAGACTTTTACTGACTAAAAACCTACCTTTCCGTTCCTTGCCTTTATCCTGGGGCCTTTGGTGACAGTCTCACATAACCTTTGGCCCCAGTAGGCTTCGGCCCTGCTGGACCCCTACAGTTTGCTGACAACTCCTTGAGGCGCGCGGGAACGGTGCGCGCCGTAGACGACCTGAGCTCGGACCGGTCTGTTACCGGACGGACGGACAGCGAGCTACCCATTGCCCACCGTCCGCGAGCCCGCGCCTACGGTGGCCGGAAATTGGGATCGGAAACCCGGCGGCGGCGGCGGCGTGTGCGCCTTTGCCTAATGCGGTCGGCCTCCTCCTTTACTAGCATTACTGCTTCGCAGAAGGAGGCGACCGCCTGCCACTCCTCCTCGCTCCGGAGCATGGCTTGAACCAAGCCCCGGCGCGAGAGATCGCCGCCGATCGCCCCCACGAGGACACGGCGATGCTCTTCCCAAGCGGGGCACACCTCGACTGTGTGCTCCACCGTGTCCACCGGGCGGTCCGCACAGTGGCAACACCCGGGCGTCGTCTCCGCACGAATCTTGTACAGGTACGGACCGAACTTGCCGTGTTCGGTCAGCACCTGCGCCAAACGGAAGGTGACGACGCCGTGGGGCCTTTCCAGCCACGCCTCAAAGAGGGGCCTTACCGCCTCGATCGTGGCGTGCCCAGCACGAGGTTGCGACAATTGCTCTCGCCATTTCACCATGAGATCCCGCCGGAGCTCTGTCCGCCATGCCGCGACTTGTCGCGGCAGCGGAGTTTCGCCCCGACGTTGCATCTCCACGCGTAAGTCATGCATGTGTGCAAGGACTGTTGCCTCCAAATCCCATGGTGGTAGGCCAGCAAGGAGGCTCGCCGCTTCACAGGACACCGTACGGTATCCGCGGATCATCCGGATACGGGTTTATATGGTTTTCCATATGTTCAAGTTTGCGGTCCCTTGACACTGTGAAAAAATCAAACTTCTAAGTTAACCTGTTGAATACCGTAATTAGAGACACAATAGAAAGACAATAGGTGGCGGACGCCGGCGTCCTCTTGGGGCTTCACAGTTTTACCCTGTTCACCCTTGACTTAAAGACCCCTAGGTTGTAGCTAGTAGGAGACACAGACTTCTTGCTTGGTAGACAACTTTTTGCTTGGTGTATATTAGTGTAGGCGGTGGGCACGCAGTGGGCACTCGTCAAGTTCACGAGAAGAGGCCTCAGACTCAAGTTCAAAAACCACTCTAGTAGTGGAATGACCTCAATTAACAAATGTACCATTTGGTGCCCAAAAATGTAAGGGTCGACTGCTAGTACAACCGGATGTTTTACTAGTATTTTACGTAACCTTCAAAACCTAGTTTTTATTCTTATTGATAGGCTCGCGTTTGTCCGCCATCTCCGCGGAGGGTGAGCGAGCTGCGCGCGCGCTACGTGCTCGGCTTGCATTACGTCTTGTTGACATTGCTCCGGGTTGGACAATCGTTACGTCACAACAATTTGGCGGAAACTTTCTCCTGAGAATTACGATGTACGGTCAATCACATGTCCACGCAGCTATATTATATATATAACTTGACATCGCCTTTGTTCTGTAGCCGTTTGTAGATTTAAATATAAAACTGTTGGTTTGTAGATACGTGTCTCCGGGAGGCCGTAAGAAAGTTCTTTCTCCAATGAAAAGCTGTCCTGTAGCTGAGTGCCCGTAGCTAAATTCAATTGACTCATGGCGGCTTTCTGAATTGAGTATTTTGAGTAAAAAAAAATCAAACCATACTTAAATGCCAAATTTTGACAGGTTTGCAGGCAAGTAGAGTTTGAGTAATTCTCAACTTCAAATGCGTAAATCAAAAATCGGGGGTGAAGGCCAGGTTCTACTCATTTTGAACTTTTTTAAACCTCTGGAAGCCCACAAATATGGAAGAGAAAGCCTTGATTTATTTATCAAAATTGACTATACGACCAAGCGGTTTTAAGTCACTAAACGTCTATTACTGACGATGTTTTCCATCCCTTGATGACTAGCTGCTGCTCCCGGAATAAAAGCAACCTACGAGTATATGCTATTCCAGGACGTGGTCTACCTTTGTACAAAGTTCCATCGAAATCCGTCCAGCTGTTCGAGCATGAAGCCGTAACAAAGATACAAACAAATTTTTGCCTGTATAATATTAGTATGATCGACATGCTGGCGGAAGCGTTGAGATGAAGTATCCATTCAAATTAATATCTGCAAATGCTAATTAGCACTTTAGCAATAACCCGCCTCGAGCAAGCGAGAGAACACGTTTGTGATTTTTATTATTAATATTATCACTCGCTGACCCCGCCATCGTTTATTGGCCATGTTAATTATATCCATGCGCGCGAGCGCTTGCTCGATTATTGAAACGCGGCGCGTTGTGCGGCGCGATGGGCGGTCCGTCGTACGAGTACATTGCGATATTTTTGCGTTCACGCGAGCGGTGACGCGGCCCGCTACTGCAATGTACGACAAAAACCCAACGCGCCGCGTCTCCGTAAACGCGGCCTAAGTATGCGCGGGATTTGGTTCGGCGCAAGCGGGCCACCGACCAGAGCCACCGGTAACTATCGCGCGCTACCGCCACATCTGTAAAGGGTCTAATACACCACTCGATATTCCGCACAAGTTACACAGACTGTCTTAAAGTTTACTTCCGAGTAAGACAGTCTGACCCATCGAGTACACTACGCGACGTCGACAAAACCCTTTTGAATATCGAGTGGTGTAATAGATCCTTAAGAGTGTCACAAGCGAGTGACAGCCACTGGTGATCGGAAGTCGCCACATTTAAAAAACACGTTCCCTGCTGCGCAATTGCGTCCTCAATGATTACACGTGCTAAACGTAGAACGTCTAACGATGAACTAATTGAGGAGCAGTGCGACAGTTGCGGGTGTCGGCGATTTGTGCGCCCAGTAGCAACCACTAGTGGCGAGTGGACACTTCCGTAGCGAGTGGCCGCCACCGGCTGCACGTGTGCGGCGCGTGTATACGAAATATTTATATGAAAAAGTGTGTTAAGTCGCTGTCGCCAGTGGCTGTGGTCGGTGGCCCGTTTGTGCCGAGCCTCACATGACTTGAATCTGCCGTCACTTTTCACCCATCGAACAAATCGAAGGATGGCGTACCCCTTACGTTGTTCCTCTACGGTCCTGACCAAGCGTTTCGCCTCGTCGTTTATACCGTATACATCGAAGGACTGGAACAATTCCACTGCTGCGGGTTCCTGTCCGATTATATTATAATTTAGGTGTCTTCAAGGCTAGAGTGAATAGGCTCTTATTAAAATGATGCGCCTCACCATAAACAATTGCATCACTGCTTACCATCAGGTGGGGTCGCATACAAGCACTAGTTTATATAATTAAAAAAAAAAGTAGGGTTTGGGGGTTGGAAGATAAAAAAATAGCCTACAATCTATTTTCAATCTACCAAATACAATACACAAAAAAAGCATAAAATCGGTCAAGCCGTTTCGGAGGACTTTGATAACAAACACGGTGACATGGTGTTTTTATTTATTAGATTTCGCTAAATATACTGAATATAAAATACGTACGATAAGTATTTATGTTAATAAAATATTTCAAAACCTCATTGATCTTCCTGACATTCTGACACCGACGACAAAAATATTATGAATTATTAAAATCGCTTGGATGGTGTCGGTGACACTCGCGATGTCAAACAAAACAAAGTAACAATGTAAATTAGGTCCAATTTCATGAAAATTGGTAAGTTTTGACGTATTTGTAAGAAATGTACAGCACGGCCGACGGATCTTGGCGCGTCTGAAGTTAGGCTCTGCGAATTTTAGCACTCGTAAAAAAATAAATGGTTTGAAAAAATACGCGGGCTTGCGGAAGGCGAGCAATGGGTAGCTCGCTGTCCGATCATCCAGTAACCGACCGGACCAAGCCCAAGTCGTCGACGGCGAGTACTGTTCCCGTGCGCCTCAAGGAGCTATCAGCGAACCGTAGAGGCTCAGCCTGCTAGCTGCAGGCAGGCAGGGTCGGAGCCTACTGGAGTCAAGGGCAGCTTTCTGAAAAGAAGGCCCGGCCCCGGTATGATACACAATGAAGGAACAGGGTAGGGTTTTTAGTCAGTAAGAGTCTGACACTATCTCGCGCTCCGCCCAAGGGCGCGATCTGTCACTTGATGATTTTAGCTACCATAAAAAACCCCCCATCGTACCTTTAGACATTACATAATCTCATCACTTATTACGTTAGTTAAAATATAGTAGCACAATATGTATTTAATGTACGAATTCAACGTTTAAATTATACTATCAATAAGCTAAATAATATCACTGTAAACATTACACATAAATATACACACTAAAGGCTACTCCTAACTAGAATATAGCGTCAAAAAACTCCTCCGCATCGCTGTCGACTGGAAGTGTGCCCCTTAATCTCTCTTTTTTATTGATAGTATAATTGAAACGTTGAATTCTTTAATGTACTATAACTTTATAATAAAGACGGGAGTCGCTGATAAAGGGCTGTTATTAAATGACATAACGTTTTGGCATCATCTGCAGTTGGTCGAGACACGATATTGACTGGATCAGTCGCATATTACTCGTAAGTCTTCAGTTGCCCATTGCGTTCCGGGACCACCAGCCTCCCTTTCGAAAGTCCACCCATGACCCCAGTAGGCTTCGGCCCTGCTGGGCCCCTACGGGTCAGCTGACATCTCTTTGCGGCGTGCGTGGTACACTACGCGGTGCCGTCGACTCGAGCTCGATTCGAATGGTGGTGTAAGGTACGGTGTAGTGGACAGACTCCATTAAACATGACAGTAACCTTCATAAAATGAAGTGCATGCACTTTCCTTTGTGTATTTTGTTCATAAGAAAATTAATATTGTGACCTTCAACATCGATGACACGCCATTGTGATTGTTTTACAGTCGGGTTAAAGGGACAATATTAGGTTAATTCTTTATGAATGTATTCAAAACATGGTTTTAACACGTTCACAGTGGTACGGGGTCTAATAAGCCTCGTACATTACGCGGTAAATAAGTTGAACAATTTGCTATGGTTACGCGCAGCCCTCCACTTCGATTGAGACTCGAAAATTGATTATAGTCCTCGTAACACAAGTTGAACCATCATGTTAGTCGACCTTGAATGCGCATAAACTGATTTTCAGGTCTAAATCGAAGTAGGGGATGCGAGTAACGATAGCAAATGGTTCAAGTTATTTGCCGCGTACTATACGTGTCTTTCTTGAAGAAAAACAGTCTTCTCTGCCGTTTTGGTTTAGTTTAGTAAAGTGACGACTTTTTTAAATAGATACCATACAATAGTGCTTGACTGCGATCCCACCTGATGACAAGTAGTGATGCAATCGTTGAAGGGGAGGCGCACTAGTTTATTAAGAGCGTATTCACTCTAGCGTTGAAAACATCTAAATTATAATCGAATGGTGTGGTCTTGCCGCAGCAGGCTAATTGTTCCCGTCCTTCATTAAACACGATATGTAAACAACGAGGCGAATCGCTTAGTCCGGACCGGACCGAGTCAAATATATTTCTAAGACGCTCTATTGAAACAGAAAGGAGTAAATTATCTATTACCACAAAAAGTTTTAAACGGGGCCTAATAAGCCCCTTAATATTATAATGACAGTTTTCAACCGAGGTCTTAAACGCCTCGTACCGCAGGATTTTAAGAGCAGTAAAAAATGTAAAAAAACGTGCCGCTGGCAACGTGTTAAGGCATGTAAAAGCACCGTTTTACTTAGTTTAGTTTCAAAAGTCGGTAGGACGCGAGTGATTCAGTTCTGCTGAATACTATCTACGAGACTAATTCGTAAATGATTTATTAAGAGCAATGTTTGAACCGAAAGCTGATACATACAAGTGCTCTGAGTCCGCTGGTGAGTTCTTCTTTTCCGATGATAATTATTCAATGAATTCGCAATAGTACTTTCAGCAGCTCAACTTATTCGCCGTTCGGCCGTTCGGTAACTGTCCGGACCGAGCCTAAATCGTCGACGGCGTGTAGTGTACCGCGCGTCTCAAGGAGATGTCCGCAAAATCGTAGGGGCCTAGCAGGGTCGAAGCCTACTGAAACCCCCAGCTGAGTTTTCTCCAGGGTTTGAAAGAAAACCCCGGGGCCCTAGAGCAACGGTAAAGAAGGAACATAGAAGTGGGTTTTAATCAGAAAATCTGACACTCCCTCGCGCTCCGCCCTAGAGCGGGGGAAACATTGGACGATTTGTTACCTAAAAAAAAAGCAGCCGAACATACAAACTGCACAACTTAATTAAAGTGAATTCTACAATGACTCCACCAGCGGACACCGCGGTTTCACCGAGTTGTTTGAAAGATGATGTATTTTTGTGGCCGCTATCACAAATATTAAGAAAAAGAAACTAAAATAGATATTTGAGGGGGCTCCGATACAACAGACATGATATTTTTGCTTTATGCGACAGTTGGTTTCGGTTCGTTCATTCCGTTTCGCGTAAATTTAGAACGAGCATGCCGTAATTTTCTTTTTAAAAAGGTAAAATAAGAATTATCACAATCACACTTCCAAGTTTCTAATTGTAAGGTGACTTGTATATAAAATATGTAATTATGTTGAGCACCGTTAAATTGTCATAATGACAGGTACTACCGCCGTACGTAATTAGTCTGCTGGGTTGATACAGTCGAATGCACGCCAGTGTTAACAGTTTTAAATTAATATCCTTTGCCTTAGCCTTGCTTAATCTGCCTTATAATATTCCCACTGCTGGGACGCAGGTCTCCTCTGTAGCCGAGGGAATGGGCCGTAATCCACCATGGATGGCTGACACGTCTTCGAATTTTCCTTTCTAGGACACGCTTGTTTCCTCACGATCGCGATGTCTTCCTTCATCGTTTTAAGAACAGTGGTGTAATAAATTACACAAAGTAATGTGCCTGGCTGGGTTTGAACCGGCGACGTAGTCAGTGATGTGATGGCCCAGTGGTAGTTTATTCTAAGATAAGTTTTATGTTCGCAAAGCAAGTATTACAAGTACGTGCAGTTGACTGTCCCGGCGGAACAGTCGCCGCCGTATACACGCGCTCTCGGTGATGCCCTACAACGGCTACAACCGGTTCTACTAACAAATGCGCGACAATTACCATAAACCACTGAACAATAACAACAATTTAAAATAAATGTTTTATTTAAATAATAACTAACAAATCGCCCCGGCTTCAACTTGGTTTTAGACATTTTTTAAATTTATGACATTTCCGATTTTTTTACTGTAACATGAGAAAATATCTCTTTAGAAATAAGCATCACCTTTGTACCTATTTTTCTTTTTCCTTCTTCTTTTCTTTTATTTTATGTGTGTACATAAATCGTTAAATAAATTAAAAAATAAAGGGTAGAAGAAAATGAAGATAAAAAAATAACATAATGTATAAAAATAACATATTATATATTTTTTAACTTATTAGGTAACCTATTTCAATAAAAACAATTAAAGATTATACAGAAAGACTTTCTTTGTAGGAAAAGGCATTGAATGATTTCTTAACCTCAAAAAAAAGTTCAAACTGTTACAAGCACTGCGACGGACAATCGACTTTTTGGTCGTTCAATCTGCCCTTACCTAGGTCTAGGTTCTGCTGCACCGGGGCTGCACCCACAGCATGGCTTGCTCAGTGCACTGCCCGGAAACGCACGAAAATTGCCGAACGGACTTTCCGAAGGCGTGACGTCAACGCGCATGCGCGAGCGAATCTCACGTAGGTTCGTTCGTTGTGAAATGCGCAGTCAGCATTCAGTGTAACCCTCGCACTCGCTGAGCGACATCGTCAGCTAATCTGCTAGGACTAACAAATTAGTTTTGTTGATTTTTTTTTTCGTATAAATATTTTTGGAAATTTTATAGTTTGAATTTGTAGTGGTGGTTTGCAAGTGAGAGTAATTTTTTGTGGACTTTTTTGGTGATTTTTTTAAATTTAATTTGGTGATAAGGTGAGTTTAATATAATATATTTTTCTTTTACAAATTAGAAAAAATGAAAACTGAACAAATATCTGAAACACATACCTCGATTACCTGACATTACACCGATAATAAAAAAAAAAAATTGTACCCTCCGAAACACAAAAATTTTTTACAAATTAATAAAAAACAATTACGTTTGTTTTTTTTTATATATTTTCGCTTTTCTTAAAACCTATCTTTTAAGTATCTACAACGTTTAGTAACTAAGATGATTGTGCTCATATAACTATGTGCATCCCATGTGTGTATGTCATTGAGTTTTCTCAGAAACATAATATGAGGACAATATAGTTTTAACATACTTAGTTGTATAATAAGTGCTATGTCATATGTCAACTCATATTAAGTCATAAACTTCAAGTTATGGTCAATTTATTATGTTTTTATGTGGCAATAATAGAAAAAATGTGATGTTATGCATTTTAATAACTCAACATTTTGTACTTAATGCTATCCCACCGCTGGGCAAAGATCTCTTACAGGTTTACCGAGCTCTGTATTTCTATAGTCAAGAATTAAAAAAAACTAGGATAACAAATGCCTACTTTACCTCCAAATCCATTCACGTTAAGGAGGCATCCATTAATTATGTGACGGATAGTTGTAGGATTAATTAATTAATACCCCATTATGGAGGGAGTGAAATGAGTTGAATCTTATTCAAACTTGCGTAGGGGGTTTGGAAAGTACCAAATATCTTTTTTTTTTTTCGAAAAAAAAAACAGTGTTTCATCCCTGAAACTGGGTTAGTTTGAGTAAAACGTAAATAGTTAAACTTAAAAATAATTAAAAAAAATTTTTTGTTCATATAACCAACACAATCAAGCATTTTGAATAATCTCAGAGGGGAGGGTGGGGGTCAATCCAAATCTCATGACATCTCACTACGGGGGACAGTTTCGTAAAATCACCATAATCACCTTACGTAATTAATGGACGCCCCCTGACAAACAAATGATAACAAATAATTTAGTGTAAATAACTGGTTGTTATTCGGTGCCATTTTATTCATTACGCTTTTGAAATCATTATTTCTTTATTATCAGGCTACTAAGGCCCATAGATAAAATAAATAATATTACAATCTTGCAAAATACATATTAAACCATAACTAACATATTAAAAATATCACAAACAATAAACTACACACCGTTAAATTTTGGTCGTTTTAATTCCGTGGAAGGTCGATTCGGTACATGAAACACTATCGATTTTTAAAGATAATAATAAAGTATTTTTTTTCTAAAACTCGAATAAAAAAAAATACGCATGAACGAAATTAATTTCTTTAAGTAAACGAGTCAATGAACCTGTAGGTAGTTATCGGTCGTTGCGTACTAACTACGTACAGTTAATTGGCCTCGCTCAGCTGACGTTTACGTAAAGAAATTAATTTCGTACATGCGTGAATTAATTCAAGTTTGAAAAAAAGCACTTAATTTTTAATTTTTTACAAGTCGATAGTATTTCATGTACCGGATCGACCCTCCACGGGATAAAAACGACCAAAATTTAACGGTGTATACACATGCTAACTAGTATCTCTCTTTTGTGTACTAACCCCGCGTCTGGGGCTCCTGCTCCGCTACAGTGAGACATAGCGTGATGTTATTACAGCATTTAGTACTTATCAGAAGGCTGGCTTACTCATCTTATAGATAGTGTTATTCCACCGTACGCAAAATACGCGCTTTAGTCGTGGAGTTGCGGATACCAGCCCAAAATACAATACAATACAATAGTGTTATTCCAATCCAAGTTGTAGTTTCAGAGTTTAGCGCGTTTATAATACAAACAAAACAAAAACGCTTCATTATATTAGTGTAGATTTTTATGCTAATTAAAAATGCATCTTTGTGAACGAGTCATTATTTGTTATTATTTGTTCAACAACTTCCTAATTGCATAGCACAGCATCAGCCTTATAATGTTCCCATTGCTCGGACTCATGCCTCCTCTCTAGGAGAGGGAATGGGCCGTAATCCACCACGCGGGCTCAGTGCGGGGAAGTTTGGCTGCGCGTAGCCATAGCAAATGGTTCAACTTATTTGCCGCGTACTTTACGCTTGATTAACTCTGTCGACGAAGCTGCTACGTCATGCCGTCGCGTCGACAGAGTTTTAAGGGGTTTTTAATATCGTGCGGAATTCATCCCGCATGCGGAATTGCTCCGCAAGCGGTGCAACTGCCCAATATCATTATAATAAATACTTGTATGAAAAAGAAATTTGCATGGGCTACGCATGCCGAGCAATCCCGCATGCGTGGTGACATTCGTATGATGTTAAAAACACCCTTCGAAGGTCGTGGGTTCGATTCCTACTCAAAACAGATGTTTGTGTGATGAACACGATCATTCGTTCTGTGTCTGGGTGTAATTTATCCATAATATGTTTTTATTTAGAAATATATAAGTATGTTTATCAGTTGTCTAGTACTCATAACACAAGCTCTGCTTAAATTTTCTTAAAGTGGGAAATCATCCAATTACTTCTCGCGCTCTTGGGCGGAGCAAGAGTGCGAGACAGACTTTTACTGACTAAAACTCACTCCTGTTCCTTATTTGCCTTCGTTCCGGGATTCTCTTTCACATAACCGAGACTAGATGGTGTTGTGTGAAAATTGTGGGATCAAAAAAAAACTGCAGGATCGCGTCTGACCGAAGGCATCGATCCCCACCCTATTTACATCTTGCGCCTCAAGGAGCTTTCAGCAAACTGTAGGGGCCCAGCAGGGTCGGAACCCACTCTGGGGCTCTGCATACCAGGGCCCGGGAACCAAGGCAATGAAAGAACGGGGTAGGTTTTTAGTCAGTAAGAATCTGACACTATCTTCCGCTCCACCCAAGGGCGGGAGTTGTCATTGGATGATTTTACCCACCATTAATAAAAAACCCTATTGACATTTGTTCAGTCTACGCAACAGTATGCTTTATTGCCACCGGTAATAATATTTGTCCCGTGCGGGAAACGAATTCACGTATGTGGTTTGAGATTGTTTATTCCCATAAAGAATTACATAAATTCACTTATATGAGAATTATAAACTAAAAAAATAAATCGATTTAGTTGGACATATTACAAAACTAGACATCTATTGTAACATGTTTTGAGGGTAGCATCAAAAAAAATGCAAAAAGTTTGTTCGATACACCGGTTTACAAGTCAAAGTTTAAACAAAGATAAACGGATATAAGCGTAGCTGGATGTGGCTCATTACTGTGTTAGGGACAGTGAGTGTTCAATACAAATTGTTTGAGTAACTTTTTAAAATGGTTTTTAGATTTAGATTCTTTGAGGTCTTTTGGTAATTTATTAAATAATTTGGATCCTTCATATAAAATTGTTTTTTTTCCGTAGTTTGTGCGAGTTGGATGTAGCTTTAGAAAGTTTTGTTCACGTCGAAGTATCATTTTGTGCTTTTTTATATTTTTTGTGAAGGTTATGTTTGTGTGTATTTTTTTATTAAGGATTTTATGAATTAGTATGCATGAGTTGTAAATGTATGTTTGTTTAATGTTCATTACTTTAATTTCCTTGTAAAGAGTTTCGGTTGGAGTTAGAAAATCATAGTTAAATAAGGTTTTTAGTAATTTATTTTGAGCAGTTTGTAGTAGGTTAGTATGTGTTTTAGCGGCGGTACCCCATACTTCAACTAAGAAGTCAATGTGTAGTTTGACAAGTGAAAAGTAGATTAGATAACGAACTTGTCGTGGCAAGCAGCGAACGATACCTCGTAGGATTCCCGTAAGTGCTTGTAATTTTGATTTTACTTTTTGAATAAGTGGGAGCCACGTTAGTTTACTGTCTAAAATAAGCCCTAAATATTTTTCTTTTTCTACTTTTTTACGATTTCATTATTGATTTTTAATGCTGTATAATTGCCAATTTTTTTATTTTTTGCTGCAAATATCATATAATTTGTTTTATTTGTATTAACGGTGCGAAGATTTTGTTGAAACCACAGGTTGAGTAAGTCCAAGTCATTCTGCGCTTGCTTAACAATAGCATCGATACCTGCAGCAAATGAATCACCACTGACCTCTGAGCTAATTAAGAACTCGGGTCTTTCCGTTAAGGGCAGGGTGTAGTCACTGAGTATTTTGAATGAACTCCGCCCGGGACTATGTCGACTTTCCGGCCACAAAACAGCGGTTTTATTTTTATATAAAAAAAAAACAATACCTATTCAAAGATTTTTGCTTTTGCGAGGCGCTTTTAAATAACAAGCTTTTTTTTTGTAGCTTTCAAATATTTCCGTGACGTAATCTCGTAGATATACCTACATTACGTTTGAAATCGTTTTGGGTCAGATACGTGATTTTGTTTTTATCGAGCCAACTAATGTATTTATCATTATCATGTTTCAATTTTTGCCCGGCGCTTGGTCATATATTCAATTTTAATAAAATAATGTTTTCATGGTGTTTTCTTTTATATTTGTGAATTTCCAGAGGTTTGAAAAAGTTAAAAATGAGTAGAACCTGGCCTTAAGCGCTCGGGTGTTTCCGTCTGGCGTCGGCACGCGGAAATGCGGTGCAATCAACTTTATCTTATTGTAAACGGGTTTGATTGTGCAATTCTTACAAATTATATTATTATTGTGTTACTCATTATGCAGGTCCGAGTTGTTAGTAAGTTGCAGTTAAGTAACGATTTAGGCCTTGAGCTGCGAGAATGTTCCAAGCAGTAGGTAGCGCGGCATTGGAGCGCAAAGGGCACCTGAAAGAACACAAGTGGGATTTATTCTGTAAAAGTCTGACACTCTCTCTCGCAGGAGGAGTTATTTTATGATTTCTCAATCAAAATAAAAAAATCTAGCAAAGTGCCAGACGGAGTCGTACAAGAGGGTTCCATACTGCTATATTAAAAACGAATAAAAAAAACGCCCATAAAATAACGTTTCTTGGTCGCACTTTAATTTTTATTAATTTTATTATTTGGTTGTAGCGGCAATAGACTTTCAACTCTCTATCTATTGCGGTTTATGAGATACAGCCCACTGACAGACATACAGACGTTGGCGCCTTTCGGATACGGAAAAACTAAGTAGGCGCACTTTTTTTAAAGGTGGGAAATCCAATGACTGCTCCTACTCCAGGGTGGAGGGGGAGGGCGTTTGTTTTTTTTTTAGTGTAAAATCATCCAATGACATCTCTGTTGTGTGTGTGTTGGGCGGGGCGGGAGATAGTGGCAGACTTTTACTGACTAAAAACCCACTCCACACACTTTCACATTCCCCATGGCCCCAGTAGGCTTCGACCCTGCTGGGCCCCTACAGTTTACTGATATCTCTTAGAGGCGCGCGTGGAATGTTACGCGCCGTCGACGACTTGGGCCCGGTCCGAACAGTCCGTTCAGGACGGCCGGAAGGCGAGCTACCCTTTGCTCGCTGTCCACAAGCCCGCGCCTACGGTCCTTGTTTGCCTTGAGCTCCAAAACCCCTTTTTGAAGGATTTTCCTTTCTGAAGAAAACTTATGGCTCCAGTAGGTTTTGCTGACTTCTTCAATTCCTTAAAATTCAGATACATTATAGAACAAAACGTCCCCCAACTTGACACGCAACGTTCAATTGACGTGACGCTGCAACGTGCCCCGGTGTCCCGCATCTTGTCCCCAACATTTTACAATGCATTCACGTGACGCGAGACACGTTGGGGCACGTTTTGTATCTTACGCTTTTAAATAGGCCAAAGTCATGATTTGTCTGGTGACAGTCACGTGTGTGTGTCTTATCAATGCGATGACATTATCTCGCATGTATCGGCTGCTTGCTTCACGTTGTAACATCTATCGACTAGCTTACCTAATAAGATTGCACTTGCATGTGAAATGCAAGAGATGCAAGATTATCACGCACTGATAAGGACGCCTGTGGATCTATTTTGTCGGCACGGTTGGCGCAGTGGTTGAGCAATTGGCTGCTGCGCTACGGGTCGCGGGTTCGATCCCCGCACGGAACAAATATTTGTAAAGCCTACAGATAGTTGTTCCGGGTCTGGGTGTCTTGTGTATGTGAGTTTACATGTTTGTGAACGCACCCACGATACAGGATTCATTCCTAGTGTGGGGCACCGATTTAAAAAAAAAAAAAAAAAATTCACGTCAAATCAAATGTCACGTCAGTTTAAACTAGATGGGGTCGGTGTCTCCTAGCAGACTACCTTGAAAAGTTTCAGTCTTCGTCATATTTGTCATTTTTTAGTTTTCTTAATCGTAATAATTTTATATTTATCATAGTAAGTATTTATTTGTTCAAATATTAGCTTATATAAATATCTATTTTATTACTTTATGGTACTTAATTTATTTCACATTATATTTGTAATATTTGTTATTTATTTATTGTGCAAACCTACCACAGTGTTTTCTTTTTTAACCCAAAGGTTGACTGGTAGAGAATGCCTTGTTGCATTAAGTCCGCCTATTTCCCACTACTACACTACATGTAGTTTAAATAAATAAGTAAAAGAACACCGATCAAAGTCGAGGCGGCGACCCCCCTTGCTGGCCAACCGCCGTGGGATCTGGAGGCAACAGTCCTTGCACACATGCACGACAAGCGCATGGAGATGCCGCCACAAGTCGAGGCATGGCGGACAGAGCTCCGGCGGAATCTAATGGCAAAATGGCGTCAGCGACTATTGTAACCTCGTTCGGGGCGCGCCACAATTGAGGCGATAAGACCCATCCTTGAGGAGTGGCTGGAAAGACCTCACGGCGTTTTCAGACTCTTACTGACTAAAAACCTACCCCGTTCCTTCGTTGCCTATCGTGCCGAGGCCGGGTATTCCTTTCGGAAGCTGACCCATGACCCCAGGAGGCTTCGATCCTGTCTGCCTGCAGCTAGCAGGCTGGGCCTCTACGGTTTGATGATAGCTCCTTGAGGCGCGCGGGAACAGTACGCGGCGTCGACGACTTGGGCTCGGTCCGGTCGGTTACCGGACGATCGGACAGCGTGCTACCCATTGCATACTCACAGTCGGTGGTCGACAATATATGTTTTCGATGTGAGAAATAAAAAGAGAAACAACAACTAAGAGTAATTAAAAGTCAAACCACATATTTCTTTATCGGCCACGTGATCAGAACAAATTATTGTCGTGCTCATCACACAAAATTTGTCCTGGGTGGGAATCGAATCCACGACCTCCACGACCACGACCACGATTAATGCTACTAAAATAAAATTGTTAAGTTAGCACGCATGTTATAAAGGCAAAAGTTTGTCAGTGTGCGCGTGTTTGTGTGTTACTTGTTCAAACTCGAACGGCTGAACAGATTTCGATGTAACTTGGTACACGAGTAGACCATGTCCTGAAACCGCACATCCTTTTTAACCCGAGAGTATGTTGCGTTGTGATAATTTTCTACTAAGTATGACGTGCACCCGCTGACAACTATTGATTAATACACTAATTGTAATTCTACTCGTAAAACACGTCTGTCAAAAGTTCACAAAATTAAATGGTCAATGTTGGATGTTGGTTGTTGTTGGTTGTTGTTGTTGTTGTTGGTTGGTCAAGGAACTAAATTCGTGAATTGAATGAATATGCAACAAACGGTAATAACTTACAAAGTTACAAAAAAAACTGGGCAAGAGCGAGTCGGGCTCGCGCACCGAGGGCCACACCGAGGGCTTCGGACCATTTCGTGCAAACTTACCTATGTAAATAGTTTAATCTTTTGAATATCGTAATTAGAGCGCGAATAGGTGTGCGAAAAGCCGCAGCTAATATTACAATAAACGATCAAATAAGTGTTCTTTAAGAAATACAGACTTATGTCGGAAAGTTTTACATGGAATTACCACGCAGAGATATGCATTTGTGCTCACATACTCGTTTGACTTGTAATGATTTTTATTTAGTTTTACGACCATCTTGCTGGGCTCGCCTCTGACCACCAGAGGCGTAGCGGAGACTGATTCAAACGTGGGCAAAGACACGTCAGTCAAGGCTTTTTCTCTCATTCATTCGAAAAATATAGCATAGTATCAGCCTTATAATGTGCCTACTGCTGGGAATCAGGCCTCCTCTCTAGGAGAGGGTTGGTGGATGTCACATGTCTACGAATGTTTGGTACTAGATATATGCCGGTTTCCTTATGATTTTTTTCTTCACCGTTTTAGGAGCAGTAGTGAGGAAATAAATAACACAAAGTAATGCGTCTAGCTGGGTTTGAACCCAAGACCTACAACTCGTATTTCGGGGCCGTTACCACTCGAAAAATATCGAAAAATATAGGTACACGTAATGTACCTATCCCTTGTTTTTTAAAAGCTGTCGTTTGCGCGAGGCCCCTTTGAGTGCGGCCTAGGGGCGAGGAGCCGCTTCGCCCACGGGTAGCTACGCCACTGCTGACCACTACCTCATGGTGAGCGTCGCCGACGCTTGGCTTCAAGGAACTTATTGTTTGTGTTTACATAGTTGTGCCTCAAGCAAGCGAATGTACTTCACTACTTGGCTTATTTATAGATTGAGGGACAACAAGTGTATTATAGTGCGCAGCAAATAACTTGAACCATTTGCTATGATTACGCGCCGCCCCCCGCTTCGATTGAGACCGATCGACGACGACCCCTCTGTTATCATCCTCGTCACACAAGTTGAACCATCATCGCGGGTCTCAGTCGAAGTGGTGGCTACTGGTTCACTGAGTTCAACTTATTGTCGATGTTTTTGCATTTTATTCAAATCAAATCAGTTTATTTGCATAGAGTGTCGGTATTATGATAAAGTTGTTATAAAAACATAGCGGTTAGCGCGTGGTGGGCGAGGTTCACTTTACCTGAGTTTTAGCAAAACTTAATAGTAATGTCAGTAGCTATGATGTAATATATTTCACAACTATCACAAAACGTCATCTAGTCCCAAGCTAAGCAGAGCTTGTGTTATGGGTACTAGACAACTGATAAACATACTTATATACATTTCTACGACAAATGAACGTGTTCATCACACAAACATTTGTCCTGGATGGGAATTGAACCCACGACCTCCAGCATAGCAGTCAGGGCTACTAACCACTTGACCAATAGGTCAGTCATATTCTACTTAATGAGATTAAGTAAAACATGAAAATTATAACAAATTAATAACCAAAGGTTTATAAGGACCGGTTCGATTAAAGATTAAGGAAGTTACAATGAGGCGGATATTTGTTTTTTTTGAACTTTATGTTGTTGTGATCAACTGAATGATTCGACAGACGGCGTTGTCAAAGTTATTGGAACAGTTTCCGTGTTTACAAAACAAAACATTCAGATCAGTTCAGTCATTCTCGAGGTGTGTACCTCTGAGCGAGACGTTTAGCCATGCAACGTGCGGGGATCTATGGACAGCTCTTCAAAAATGATATTGAAGTTTCTAATGTCATATTTTTCTAAACTGAGTAGTTTGCGGGAGAGACACTTCTGAAGTGGTAAAATGTGTGTAACTTGTAAAATAAGAGAATGATAAAATTAAATCATCATATTTTTTTTTGCATGTAAACTTCCACCTGAAATTGGTTTGACCGAGATCTAGTAGGTAGTTTTTTTTTTTATTACGTCATAAATCGTAAACCGTAATTTACCAAGTCTGTACGGAACGGAACCCTCAGTGCGCGAGTCCTACCCGCACTTGCCCGGTTTTTTATTTGTATACAAGTGAGCTGCCCTAGCTCTGCTTTTAACCTTATAAGTAATGGGTAGATACACACAATCCTCGCTTTTCGGTCTTCTTCTTTCAATCAGTGAATTTCGCACCAATATTCGTTGCGCGGTTTAGGAGTTAGCGAATAAACAGATACACAGAAAGCGACTTGGTTTTATTGCGTAGAATGATGTAATAAGAACATAATGTAGGTAATAGAAGGTTACATTGAACGCGAGTAACGTACTCAGTAGGAGGTAAATAAGTCTGTTTATGTAAAAAGGCAAAGTCCGGACTCACGCCCTAGCGCGCGGGTGTTGGCCGAGTGGTGCTGGGCCCCTACGGCTTAGCTGACATCTCTTTGAGACGTGCGTGGAACCCTGCGCACCGTTGATGACTGGGTTCAATCCTTACCGGACGGCCGGACAACGAGTTACCTATTGCTTGTTGTCGTAAGACGTTGATACAACAGTGAGGTGCACTATTTTTGTCACCTATGTATATTATTCGTAACTTTCTTTTTCATTCTTGTTCCATTTCGTTTTTAACTGAAAAAAAGTCAGAATTCAGAAACAACCCTTCAGGACAAGAGCCCATTTTTTTTTATTGATTTACTAGTGCTTGATTGCGATCCCACCTAGTAAGCAATGGTAACAATCGTTGATGATGAGGCGCACTAGTTTATTAAGAGTCTATTCACTGTAGCCTTGAAGACACACAAATTATAATTGAATGGGAAGAGCGCAGCAAGCCAATTGTTGCAGTCATTCTATGTACGCGGTATAAACGATGAGGCGAAACGCTTAGTCCGAACCGTAGAGGTTTCGAACTTTCGACAACGTAAAGTTGGATACGCGCCGTACGTCGGTTTGTAACTGTTGTAAGGGACTCGCCTCTCTTTAAATGAGACATACTCTATCAACTTCCTCTAATATTTAAACTCTCAATTTCTCATTTTCACACATTCTCATTTTCGCGACAGGCAACCTTTTTTCATTCGTCTTTTTCAATATACAACATTCTAGATTTACGTAATATGCGAAACTCGAAAGACGTGTCAAGTATTTTTTGTAAAGAAACTGTGTACATTTTATAACTGTATTATGAAAAATAACAAAGTTATAAGCTGGCTATGTTACCTGATTGTCCGCACAAATACATGGTCACTAGATCATCCGGGTGACTGAGGGGTTGTTTTGCTCCTGCATTCAGCTATGCGCTGTCACCTCATGCTCGCTATGACCTACCGTGACCTATGTTTTTTTTTATGGTAGGTAAAATCATCCAATGACAAATCCCGCCCTTGGGCGGAGCGGGAAGTAGTGTCAGACTCTTACTGACTAAAAACCTACCCCGTTCCTTCGTAGCCTATAGTGCCGGGGCTGAGCCTTCCTCTCAGAAAAAGGCCCTTGACCCCAGCAGGCTTCGACCCTGCCTGCCTGCAGTTAGCAGGCTGGGCCTCTTCGGTGTGCTGACAGCTCCTTGAGGCGCGCGGGAACAGAACGCGCCGTCGACGACTTGGACTCGGTCCGGTCGGTTACCGGACGATCGGACAGCGTGCTTCCCATTGCACGCCGTCCGCAAGCCCACGCCTACGGTGGCCGGAAATCGGGATCGGAATCCCGGCGGCGGCTGGGGCGAGTGCCCCGTTGCCTCTGCCTGATGCGGTCGGCCTCCTCCTTTGCTAGCATTACTGCTTCGCAGAAGGAGGCGACCGCCTGCCACTCCTCCTCACTAAGGACCATGGCCTGAAACAAGGCCGTGACCTATCTTATATTTAGTGTCGGTGGTGTCCAACATGACCTTTTTTCAATGTTTTTGGGGAAAAAATATAACATGGCAATGATTTTAGTAATATATACGTCAATGTAACATGGTGTAAAAATTACTGGAATTGATTCAGTCACAGATTCTGAACAAACTATATTTAAGTTTCGCAATTATACTAAAAATAATAATGTAGTTACCATGAGCGTAAATGATTATTTAAAGAATCTAAAATCACTGAGTATTGATATTTATTCAAGTGATGGTTAATCCAAAGTATTTGTCTTCAAATGGTTAATGTATACTGTACAAACAGCTGGACATGCTCGGCCTTGGCCGGCGGCGCGCGGGGAGCGCTCGCGGCGCAAGGAGATGCTGCGAGGCTGTGCTCACAAGCACCGATCTTGCGCGAGATGAGTGTGAGGTTAAGCAAATTGAGATATACTTATGTAATAAAACCAACCAGTATAATATAATATATTTATTACTCAATCATTCAGTCAAACACACACTGAAGTGAGTTTGTCAAAAAATATGATCCTAGTTGCATATTTCAAAGCGTAGATTTCTAAGGAGAACAATGATGTGTAAGAAGCTCCATGGATGGACATAGATTTTTTTTTCTAAAATAAAAGTCTAAAGCCAAAGTTACTCCGTTTATCATCAGCGAGCCGCCGAAAGTTTCATCGAAATCAAGCAAACCACAATCAGTTCCGACTAATGTTCGAAAGTAGAATGTGTAAGGGTGTGTTATTTCAGTGACATATATGTTGTCCATACGAGTATTATGTAGAAATATAGAATGTTGACTAAAGAAAGAAGAGCGCGTGTGAGCTCGCCTCCGTACATCAATTAGTAGATTCTAATATGATGTGCACATTGTTCGCGGCCCCTAATGACTGCGCCGTACAAGGGGCGCGCGTCGCCGCTGGGCGCTGATGGACTATTGTCATGTGAGGGATGTGACACACGTCCACTCTGTCATTGTCACCGCTCCGGAGACCTTTCCTGCTTATGTAATGATCGGCTACAGCGGACGATAAGCAATGGGCAACTCGCCGTCCGCCCAGTCGTTGCCTTATACTGGCTATATGGCTCGTAAGCGCGTAATCACGTCTCAGACATGTCAGCAAAACTGTAGAGGCCCAGTAGGGCCGAAGCCTACCGGAAAGGCTGCCCGTAGTCCTAAAACGCTAAGGGCATTTGAAATGTTTTCTCGTTGAAAAAATTTAAGTAGGTATTTTGATTCCCAGCAATATCCTTAGAGACTAATCCATATCGATGTTCAGGATTTTTATTACTAACTAATTACAAACTAATTTAAGAAGTTTTATCTTAGTAAACTTGCTTAGAATCCAATTAGTCAGCTGTGAGGGTGAGCGTGCGTCAGAGAGCTACACGATACTCCTTACGTAGTCTGCTGGTCAGACCAGGGGCTCCTAGAGAATAGAGAAAAATATAGTCTTTAGTTTTTCTTATCTGGTCTGCCACTTCTTAATATTTGTTAACCACTTGTAAACTTGTCATTTATGAAAACTCGATTAATTAAAAGGAACATATGAATAAGTAAAACGCGCCTTCAAGGGGGCTACTTTGGTACACACACACACTAAGGAAGGTATGGCGCCACACGCTTCGTTTGATGTTGTGAACTCTGTACTTTCAGTGCTAGATTTAGCACAATTTTGGTGTTGAATAAAGTCTCCTTGGACATTTTAGTGGGTATTCCACCAACTTTAGCACTAAAATGTTGAAGTTTTCACTTTTTTTTTTAATTGATATAAACTAGTGCTTCACTGCAATCCCACCTGATGTTAAGCAGCACTTTCTTTACAGCTTCAAAAACTCTCGACTGTAACTACAATTCATACTTTTGCCATGGCGACCTGAAATATAGGCATAGAGCCTAGTTTAGGCACCAGTCTCCTACAATATGTGTTTTTTTTTTAATGGTAGGTAAAATCATCAAATGACAAATCCAACCCTGGGCTGGGGCGGGAGATAGTGTCAGACTCTTACTGACTAAAAACCTACCGTGCTCCTTTCATTGCCTTCGTTTCAGGGCCCCGGGGTTCATTTTCACATAACCTTTGGCCCCAGTGGGCCTGCCTGGCCTCTACAGTTGCCCCACAATATGATGCCCATCCTTAATGTTACCGTAGAAATAAGGGTAGCAATTAGGAGTTATATTGTGGAGAAAAAAAAACTTTTATTATTATAAAAAAAAAACAAACCTTTCAGTATTAGTCTCTACACTTCCATCCAATAGCCCTCCCTTGATCATAGGCTGGCGACACCCTTGAGTCAGACTCTCAGGCGCCTCACTTCTTGGAACAGCTGTCAAAGATCTTTTGTCTATAACACATTGAAATAATAAACAAATGCGTTTCACCGTAGGTTACAAATGTTTGAATGAAGCCACTCAAACCTAAAATACAAATAAATAAAAATACCGGCCAAGTGCGAGTCGGACACGCGCACTGAGGGTTCCGCACAAACTTATCTATGAAAACAGTTCAATTCCCGAATCGAGTCTAGGAGATTTTTCCGAATCGCAAAAACGTTTTTTTTGGTTACATAATCTACATAATTTTAATTTTTTTTTTTTCCTATATTTTTGCTATATCTAAGACCTTTCTTCATGCCAAATTTCAGGATTCTAAGTCAACAGTAAAAATTCATAAAGTACATCTCTATGAATTTTGACTTTTTTACAGCTTTAAGGGACCGCAAACCCGAGTCTACGGTTTTAATTTTAACTTGGAACACGTGGGGTATCCGCGTGTTCCCAAAATAAAGGGTCTTGATCGACAGACAGACAAACAGACAGACAGACAACAAAAAGATTCTATATATATATTTTTTATTCCTTCAAAAATACATTCATTTTACAGTTTTGGTATATTTTTGTACCATTAAACCAGAATTGGTTTGTATTGGTACTCATATTTGCATAAAAACGCTGCCTAAACACTAATACAAATTTATAATGATAACTTAATTGCGTTAATACAGAAGTTCAAGTTATATTAAACACCATTTGTGGGTAAAAATAATCGCATAAGATAAATAAACGTAAACATCTATTAGTACGTGAACTTGTAGTGTGGGGTATAAGGTGGTGGTGGTATAAGGGTTCCATTTTTTCTTTTTGAGGTACGAAACCCTAAAAATACTATGAGTAATGAACAGTGTGGACTGTAACACATACCTACACCACTCCGTGTAGGTGCGCGGCGCGCGGGGTGGCGACCTGCGTCACGTGCACGTGCTGCTCATCAAATCATTATCAAATACCGACAGCGAACGTTTATTATTGAAAAGTCATTCTGATGTTCTATTGTTTTGATTAAGTATTACGTTTTAAAATCGCTTTCTAGGGTTCCTTACCCGACTGGGGCACTAACGGGACTCTATCACTAAGCCCCCGCAGTTCGGCCGCCCGCCCGTCTGTCAGCGGGCTGTATCTCATAAACCGTAAGAGGTAAAGAATTGAAATTTTCACAGAATGTAGCGAAAATTGTAGCGAGTTCCCAAACAAAATACGTTAATTTATCGACGTTCTTTGCTCGAATTTAATATTATTATACGGAACACTTCGTGTGCAAGGAACACCCGCCTTTTTTACATGAGGTTGCGGGTTCAAAATTGGGCAAGTAAATGTGATTTTTTCAGTTCATATATTCCTACTTTTCTAGGTGTATCTAGGACATTACTGGCACGCCGTGCCTCACAAGGCACGAGGCGCCGTTGCTCCCGGTTGTCATTCCTAGATCTTTGACAGTCGTCACAGGTAGTCAGACGCCAGAAAGTCTGACCATCAATTTATCTAAGGAGTATCGTGTTACTCAGTAACTGGGTTGTGGAGGTCTCGCCATGTAAAACACGGGTCGTACCCGGTTAGACGGAAAGCCGATGCCAAGCTAGTAGGGAACCCATAACCCATCGTGTCCGACTCGCACTTAGCCAGTTTTTTGTTGTTTGTCATTATTTTCAATTCAATAATAATCATTTAATTCACAAGTTGTGGCGTGAAATTGAAATCAATTACGTATAATGAGTGTAATCGCGTCGTATTAACATAAACAACAACGTAAGCCGAGGTGTTCAGTTGTCAAGCTGAACGTGGCTGAGATCGTGAGCATTTTATTAAAATAAGACAGAATGCAATTAAAATCAAACATTTGCCATTATGAACTTTGTATCTTTTTTTGAGCCTACTTTTGTATTTATGACCACCTTGGTGTTAAATAAAGTTCTTAATGTTTAATAAAGCTGCCCCAACTGGCGTTATCCTATAAATATTTGAGCCCGAATTCAGCGCCACCTACCGGGTCCAGTTATATTTTCAAATCATCCAGGTACTCAAATATACACATCAAATTGGCCAAGCTGCTTAGGAGGAGTTAAGTGACAAACATATGTACCTACAGAAGAATTACTTATACAAGTGTATCAGCGGTATCGACGAACGTCCTGAAGCTGGCTTTTCGTCAGAAAAACTTGACCACGTAATTGCAGCGCCTCCTACCGGCTCCAATCGTATTTTCAGACCATTTAGGAATTTACTTAAATTTATACACAAAGTTACATCTAAATCGGTCAAACCGTTTAGAAGGAGTTAGGTGACAAACACACGTACAGAGGAATTATATTATATAAAGATATATATTATTTGTGACTTCTGACAATACGACAATGACCGACATAACTGTAACAAAATTGTAACTGAAATTTATTTATTTATACAAATAAAATATTTCAAATAATTGAGCAAGTAACCACTGAGCACGCTTGTGTGTGTGCGTGTTGACAATGTTCGGTTTGAACTAGATTGACGCAAGTATGGTAATATCGGCCGAACTAACATTTGATCGAAAACATTCAATATTTGGCGAACAGCTGCGTGTGGGTGCTCACACATGAAACGTGAAATAAAGCTAATGTCAAACTTGCAGCAAGTCAAGCGTTTGTTTCCGGAGATTCTTGACAATACAATCTTATACAATTTACAATGTTTGTTTAGTTATAATGACACGCATTTTTATGTTTTGGTCTAATTCATGTCTTTTTTATCTATTTCTTCATTATACAAGGGTGACTGGAATCAGTGGCCTATATTAAAACAGGTGTTGGTAGTCATGACAACAAACAGCTTTACTATGAAATCAAATCTGAAATCAACAAGTTCAGTAAGTACATTTATGTTCGCCTAGCTGGTCAAAATGTACTGAACTCGTTGATTTTTTACTACGTTTTTCACTTATATATTTTACTACGATATTTAAAGTGTCGTGATGGCCCAAACGGTAAAGGCACCTGCATGTCTTTAGTTTATCTCGGACATTACCGACGCCGCGTGCCTCGGAGAGCGCGAGGCGCCGTTGCTCCCGGGTGTCATTCGTAGAACTTTGTCAGTCGTTACACGTCGACAGACGTCGGAAAGTCTGACCAGGTATTATCTCTGTATGGGTATTTATAATACATATTCCTATTTGGACCTCGTTTTTTGGCTTGTATTATATGAATCTAACTTCTAACAGCGGCTTTACCTGTGTAAAAATAGAGGGTTACCTCAAGATAGAAAGTTTATTCCCGAGATAAAAAGCTATTCCAGGAAATGGCCTACCCATGTACCAAATTTTATCGAAATCCGTGCAGCCGTTTTAACGTGAAAGAGTAACAAACATATGTTTAAATATCAACTTCCCCCTTTATAATTGACTAGCGCCCCGCCCCGGCTTCGCACGGATGCAACAGTGGTATTAACTATATTATGCATGTATTATACATATAAACCTTCTTCTTGAATCACTCTATCTATTAAAAAAAAAACCGTATCTAAATCCGTTGCGCAGTTTTAAAGATCTAAGCATACATAGGGACAGATAGCGGGTAGTGACTTTGTTTTATACCATGTAGTGATTTTGATTGTCAAATGTTATTTATAAAGGTGCTGTTCGGCGCTGTTTTTTTTTTTTTTTGTAAGCTATTAACTTAGAATTAAGTTCTTATATCGATTTAAAAATTATAATATTTTCACGCTTATTACTGTTTCACGTGTTTAATTAATTCTGTATAAACGTGCTTCGACGGCTGCTGACTGTGGCCTCCATCTTTTTGTACTGCGGAAACAAAGTGAATTATTTACTATGACTGGTAAAGTTCAAAAGCAGGGGTTTTATGGATGTGGCGTACGAATATAAGAAGACTATTATATGCTTAAAATCATTCAAATGGCCATGGATTAGAGATATGCTCGGGGTTACTTAGCGTGATCACATCAGAAATGAAGATATCCGCAGAACCCAGGTTATTGACTTTACACCAAGAATCACCAAAGTTAAGTGGCAGCGAGTGTGCGGCACGTGGCTCGCAGAACAGACGGGCGACCGGGCTGGTTCTAGAGGCGCGACTGCGCACCGGACGACGCAGTGCTGGAAGGCCTACGGGGCCTGGGTCGGTTTCTGAAAGGAAGATTCGGCCCCGGTATGAAAGGCAGTGAGGAAAAGCTTTTTAGACAGTAACAGTCGAATCTGACACTGTCTCCCGCCCCGCCCAAGAGCGCGGATACGTCAAAGGATGAATTTCCCACCGAAAAAAAAATGGACCAGTTTATTTCTAGTCTAAAACAAAAATAAAAACTAGTGACTAGATTCTGCCTTTATCGGAAACTTTCATATCGGTTTCGGCCACGCTTCCAGATATTGTTTTATTTCGGATATCCTATAGTTCCGTTAATGATTACGCACAGCTCTACACAATTCCTGCTCAAAGCGCACTAAGCTAGGTAGATAGAGTGTATGCAAACTGCTGCTTTATGCAAATGGGTGAGGCAATTGAATATTACTAGTAAACTTGTAATGCGTGGCCAGCGGACTTGGCAATAATACGTACCGCAGCCCAACATAAAGCCTACACAACTTAAAGTGGATTCTACAATTATCTACTACACGCTAGCTGCTGCATGCGGCTCAAACTCAAACTCATTTATTTCAAATAAAACATTTACAGGTACTTTTTAACAGTCAAAATTTCGGTCAGTCAAAAAAGTGAAACTCAATTGCACGTTTCAAAGCGTAGGCATTAGATCTGTATGGAGAAGAACGTGCAAGAAACTCCATGGACACTCTTTTGCGGCCTCACTCGCCTGAAAGTATAAGTAGCTCCCAAAAGGTGAACCGATGACCTGGTGAAGGTTGCAGGAATCCGCTAGATGTGAGACTTACAGGACGAATCCAAGAGTGGACGTCTTTCAGAAAGCAACACACTCCTGGGATTAAATGTATCCTATGTGCTAATTTCACATTTCCGAATGTCCGGAACTACAACGTTGTCTTTTAGTCAAGTGTGATTAGGTTACTTCTAGACAAGCGTGCTCCTTCGCCTACCATCAGGTGAGATAATGAACAAACGTGAGCCTATCAATTAAAATAAAATAAAAAAACTAGGTTGTGAAGGTTAACTCTATGTAAAATACTAGTACTACGCCGTCCTACGTAGAACAGCCAGTTATACTATTTTTGGGTACCCAAAGGTAGACAAATGTTAATTTAGTTAAATCTACTACTAATGTGGTTTTTGAACTTGAGTCAAAGGCCTAATCTCGTGACCTTGAAGCCCACTGCTTGGTCGGCGAGCATTTGAGACAAATAAGGCGATGTGTACCGCTGTGAGGGTCATAAACACCATGTGAGGTGAGCTAAGGCGGTGCGTCAATATGGTGTTATTACAATAAGGTCACTCATGGTCAAGAACATTACACGTTCAAAGAAAATTATGTATTCCTCTGCAAGTTGGCTTCGGCCCCTCGTATGCCTTCCAAACACATAACAATTTTTTTCTTCAATTGATATAAACTAGTGCTTGACTGCGATCCCACCTGATGGTAATCAGTAATGCAATCGTTGATGGTGAGGCGCACTAGTTTATTAATAGCCTATTCACTCAGAGAAGAACCTAAGAACCTAAATTATAATCGGACGGGAATACTGCAGCAGGCAAATTGTTCCATTCATTCTATGTACGCGGTATAAAGGACGAGGCGAAACGCTTACTCCAGACAGTAAAGGTTTCAATAACGCAAGATTGTATAAATTGAAGTTGAACCACAATAAGTATGTACATAAATCAAATTTAGTCTCTTTCATTTCTGGAAAAATCAAATTGTAATTAATTTTTTTACTTAAATGTATACTTAACAACTGCCGCAGTAATGGAGCAGCACGTCGGTGGCCCGGGATAGTTCCCAAGCGTCACCCTTACAATGGAATGCAAACGGCAACTGAAGAAACATGCCAGGTTAAACTCATTCAAAGTCTGACACTCTCTCTCGCTCCACCCAGACTGGGAGGAGTTATTTTGATAATTTACCGCAAAAAGCGAAAAAATTGTCCCCCCCCCCCCCCCGCCGCGGGAGTCTGTGTTTCCTCATAACTAAAACCAACCTAGAGGTTTTTAAGTCAAGAGTAAATATGTTATTTTTAACAGTTCAAAAAGTCCCTAAACAAGTTAAAGAAGAACCACACAGAAAGGCCATTTCAGAAAATCTTCATATCAAGGGCGTCGCCAAGGGGAGGGAGGGGGGGGGGCTTCGGCCCCCTAGAGGCTTGCTTTACAGTTTCAGAGCCTAGTTTAGGCACCAGCCTCCCACAATATAATGCCCATCCTATATCTTACCGTAGATACAAAGCTAGCAATTAGGAGTTACATTGTGGAGAAAAAAACTTTCACTATTATTAAAAAAAAACTTTTTTATTATTCTCTATACTTCCAATAGCCCCATCCCCCCCCCCCCCCTTTATCGTCGGATGGCGACGCCCTTGCTTCATATTTATCTGAAATGGTCTTTTGAGGAAATAACCGCAGAGTTGCAACCATAGTATTATTACATATTTAAAAACGTTTAAAACACCTATTTTCCTTAAACAATTTTTTATTCGAATGTCGTTCCCTCGATTACTCATCAGACATGAAACACAATCATGTGCACTGTAGGATCATTTCGGATTGATCTTTAGAAAATAAATATTTTTGAACTTTATTTACTCTCTATTAAGTATCCCATGAATTTTGATTTCCTTGAGTGTCCAAATATAGGTACGTTTTTTGCGACATAAACGGCCGCATCTTTACTTTTCGTTAACTTAGAAGTTTCATATTTTCACAGCTTCAAGGGAAGAAGTTTAATTTCAACTCGATACCTCCACGTGTTACCGACATGAATGGTCTTGACAGACAGACTGACAATAAAGAGATCCTATAGGGGTTCCGTTTTGCCTTTTGATGTACGGGACTATAAAAATCAATAAAAAATCGATCTTCTTTAGAATGAATCGCCAACCCTACGAGTTGAGGTGGCTCAGCGCTCATAAACTTTGACCGCACTCTTTTTGAACTAAATCAATATTGATCATGACATGAATGAATGTGTATCTGTTAACATTGACACATCGCACACTATTAGGACTTTAGGACGAGTGCAGCGCAAACAACACGTAGGTGTCAGTTCTAGCGCGGAGCGTGTGTTTGAGTACACATAAGAGGTGATGTAAAACAGAAATCTACTCTATACTATATTCGCGACTCGCCCCTTTAAGAGACTTGACCTCGGAGTTTGTTTCGAAGTTTCGTTTCAAGGGTAGTCATGTAGCTTAAACATTTGGCCTCAACTAGATTCATTTGTTGAAAAAAAAAACCGTGTTATTGTAAAGACTGTTATTTACAAAGACCGACCGAAAGTTCAGCGTATTTTGACAAGTTTCAACAAGAAAACACTGTTTTCGGCTTAAGTTTTGATTTCGGCCAAAAAGTGGCCGAATATTCAGCTGGACCGAAACTAGCGTGTTTGGGTAAAAGTTGTGAATACCTAAAAGACCTGTTACAGCCGAAAGTGTAAGAGGAACCGAACATTCGGTTACGGTTTCAGTTTCGACTTTGATCAGTCACTAGTTATTGATAACCAATTAAAAAAAGCCATAAATATTCACAGCCTTGAAAGTGTCGCGATCAAGCGCAAGTCCGTCAACTGTTTCCGTCTTTCGTACCTGTACTTAAGTTGGTTAAGTACCTACTCTTATTAACTTGCAAATAAATGCTGCGATCAGTATTATCAGTATTATTTTAGCCTCTGGAGCCGAACAAGGAGGAACATTTTGGCTTACAGCGCCAAACTCGCGTTACATTTTACGATTATTGTAAACTTGCCACATTGTCGATTTGTCAAAGAAAAAAGTATGTGTGAACTCGCAAAAAAATATACCATTGAATCTGATGCACTCTAATATACAATTTAAGTAGCTCTAGCTTTGTAACGGTTGTCGCGAGCCGTGGCCTGATCCTCTCTTTGTGTTGTGCTAGGTGTTGAGGGACAGTGAGAGGGTACCCTCGTTAATATGTCCTATGACGAGAGGTCTCAATAGTTTGTTTTTGTTTTGTACTAATGAATCGTTACTGATATTTGCTACCTTGTTAGAAGTCGATATAATAATAGTCAGAAATATCTAATAGTTGTAGGTAAATGCTGCAGGTATATTGATAAAAAGCGATGATCTATGGGAAAGGGCTACGCTCGGAGTTTCATTGCGTGATCATGTCACAAATAAGTGTCACAGTTAAGTTTTTAAAGTTCAATTTTCAGTACACCGCAGACTGCCCCTTTTTATTCTATTTTAAATTCTTACAGTCCAATCCAAGGTTGTCTGGTAGATACCGCTGTCAGCGATAAGACCGCCATTGTACCCATAGATTTAAGTTTGTTTAAAAGTTTTTGTTACTATTTTGGTGTACAATAAAGTTTATTCTATTCTATTCTAACCTATAATGTAAATTATAACCTATATTCTATTGATGTTCTGGAGTGGCGACCACGTACTGGAAGACGCAGCGTGGAAGGTCTGTCACAACGTGGACCGATGACCTGGTGAGGGTCGGAGTACGATGCATGCGAGACGCACAGGACCGGTTATTGTGGCGTCACTTGGGGGAAGCCTATGTCCAACAGTGGACGTCTGTCGGTCTATCACGTGCGGAGCGGACGTTCACTGTCACCTTGATCTGTGCAGCACATCGCCTGCTCCAGAACTGTATGACAAGACTAGGAGTTGGTATTGACTTGTGTAGAAATAACGTTGCCGCAAACACTTGCTATTTAGTCGTTGGCAATATTAGAGAGGCAGGAAGTACGTTCTATGAAATATGTCGCGGTGGTTGTTACCAACAAACCACAATAATTATTAGTTTTAGTAGCAGTGGTGGCCCATTACTAACGTCCCCGATATACGTGTCGTCCCACGCTGCTCGCTTCACACTCTGGCAAACACTACTTTATATTGTAGTACATAAAATTTCATCACCAATGCTTTCAAAACGGTGAAGGAAAATATCATGAGGAAACCGGCACGTCCTAAAACTAAACACTTCAAGACATGTGACATCAGGCTCGCGTATTGTAAACGATTATTATTCCGTTTATTCATTATTATTGATCAATAATAACAAATTTGATTATTGTTACTATTAAGTTCTGTGTGAGGGCTATCGGCCACTGAACTGCTAGACAATTTGACAGAAGTATTTTTAGTATCAACGATGTCGTCACAAAGGCAAAAGATTTTTCTGTTTTAGGGTTCCGTACCCTAAGGGTAAAAACGGGACCCTATTACAAAGACTTCGCTGTCTGTCCATCTGTCTGTCACCAGGCTGTATCCTAAGAACCGCGTTAGCTAGACAGTTGAAATTTTCACAAATTGTGTATTTCTGTTGCTGCTCTAACAACAAATACTAAAAACAAAATAAACTAAATATTTAAGGGGGCTCCCATACAAAAAACGTAATTTTTTGCTTATTTGTTGTTGTTCTGTTGTTTACCTAGTCAAGGAACCCTTCGTTTGCGAGTCCGACTCGCATTTGGCCTGTTTTTTTTTTACAATCCTTAAATGCTATAATGCGTATGGTTTATTCCGAGCTGGTATCAGTTCCGTTAGTGCTGTGTAGTGGACGGAGCGTCACCTTCTGTAATGTGAACTCCGCTATACAAGTATCTACTCAACTATTCTGCGCACGCGCGATGAACTCACATGTTTCGTAATTTCGTCTGTATCGTCGATGTAGATAGGACTGACGATAGAAAATGAGTACCTACCTACAAACTAGTTTTTACATACGACGCGAACGAACCGCGTAAACTCAAGAATATTTATTTCATGAGTATGCTTGTAGTACACGGCAAATAAGTTGAACCGTTTACTATAGCTACGCGCAGTCCCCCGCTTCAATTGAGACCCGAAAATCGTTTAAAATTCACAAATGGTTCAACTTATTTGCCGCATAGTATACAAGAGCACTTATTAGAAGCTTGTGCACGGTTGAGATTGCTCGTTTCCTTTGGAGAAGAATCGGCAAGAAACTTCATGGTTTGCTGAAAGATAAATCGAAATAAAAAAATATTCATTCACAATAAAAAAAGGCTAAGTATATAAAAGTAAGAATAAATCAATTAATAAACGTTATAATAAAGTTATTTAAGTATTTTTCAAGTGTGTGTAAATTATTCGTGAAAATGAATAAAATCATCAGATTATATAACAATAATAAATTAATAATGAAGTTATAAAAACTAAACAATGTCAGGGTTAAAATATATGAATATATGTATTATATAACTACATAAAATCTCGTGTGTGTTTGTTATCGAACTCTTCCGAAGGCTTGACCAATTTGTTTAAATTTTTATGTATATTTTTGGTCTGAGAACAGGTCGTAGGCTATTTTTACCTTCCTACCCCCACCCCCCATTTTTTTTATTTGATAATTTATATGAGAGCAACGTTTGCCTGGTCAGCTAGTACCACGTACCTAAGTAGATATAAAATTAAATTATGACCATTTTTATTTCAGACCCTCGAGTTTTAGAATTCCTCATCCTCCTTGTACAAATTGCCGTCCACTGTTTTACCCTTTCTATTTTTTGGTGGGAAAATCATCCAATGAAATCACCGTGCCCCAGGGCGGGGCGGGAGATAGTGTCAGACTTTTACTGACTAAAAACCCATTCCTGTTCCTTCGTTGCCTGTCCTTCGGGGCCGAGCCTTCCTTTCAGAAATCAGTCCTTCACCCCAGTAGGCTTCGACCCTGCTGGGCCTCTACGGTTTGCTGACAACTCCTTGAGGCGCATGTGGAACGATACGCGTCGTCGACGACTTGGGCTCGGTCCGGACGGTTACCGGACGGTGGAACAGCGAGCTGCTGTTTTACCCTTTGGGGCAATGGTTCCCAAGTTATGTTTGCCCAATCCGGTTTCTTTATTGTCGTTAGCAAGGACCAGAACTTAAAAAAAAACTGTCTGTAGTCAAAAAGTTTTAATTTAAAAAGCTTCGGAGGAGGATATTTTAGCTCTTGTGGACTCGTCCACGGTCGGAAACAGGCCTCCCTAAGTGTCGCCATAACGACCGGTCCTGTGCGTCTCGCATCCAACGGATGTCCGCACCCCTCACCAGGTCATCGGTCCACCTTGAGGGAGGCCGCGCCAGCGCTGCGTCCTCTGCTGCGCGGTTGCCACTCTAGAACCTTTCGTCCCCATCGTTTGGAGATTCTTGGGTCTATATCGGTATTTTATCCTTCTCATAAGGCCCATTATATGCGACCACGTTTCGAAGCTATATGTAAAGATAACCAAAATGTGAGATGATGAGAAAATGTTTTCAAACGGATGGTTTTATTAGCAACCCCGGTATTTATTGTTTTACCTTTACTGAGATCTCTAACGTCGTACATTTTTTTTGGTCGTTCGAGCCGGATCAGGTTGACAAAGCGTCAAGGTAACAGTTACCAGTAGTAAGTACCGCACACGGTACTATATTGTACGGCAGTTCACACTCTAATATTGTTCTGTATGCCAAGTGCGAGTTGTTTTACGTTAACGCTATCGATCCTTGATGACGTTCGGCGCACTTAACCAATCAGAGAGCCTGACGGGGCAAACGTTATATTAACGTAACAGTAACTCGCACTCGGTACTCTAATAAAAGAGAAATAATCTTTCTTGTTCTTCCGTTATGCTCATTTAACCAACCACTAATCTCTACGTAACGAGTTCATATCTTCTCTTGGGCTGTACTTACCAAATGCCGTTATGCAAAACAAGTCAAGTTAATGAATAGATACTTAAGGTCGTTTCAAATTTAAAGTGCTTAATTTCCGCAAATACGTTCTTGACAAGTGCCCGGGAGCAAAAAAGATCATATTTAGCACAATTGACTTCCGTTATCAAATCATACTGCAGCAGTTAATGGCTAATTATAATTGCGGTGTGGGTTATAAATACATTTCTATTTATATAATGTGTACAGTTACAGGTACACCCGAGAGGTCGCAAGCTGTTATTTCGGAATGCCATGACTGCAGGCTCTTGACATTGTATTATCGAAATAGCAAACTTGTTTTTAATTCCGTACATTAATTAAGTTTTTTAGATCTTAACCTCGACCTAGGCCAAGCTATAATGTCATGCTCCGGTATTTGCCTGCATTTAAATTATTTAGCACAATATTTTATATTAAACAATAAATTAACACTAATAAGCAATGTTTTCTGTAAACCGCAGCAGAATTGGTTAGTAGATATAATAAAGCAGTAATTAGCATTTCAAATATTGATATGAGTAATATTATAATAAGATTATTTTTTTACTCTTTTTCTTATTTAAATTGTTCTCACATAATAGCAGCGATAAGAAACATGTAACCGAGATATTTGTAACACATAACAAGCTTGAAATGTGTGTCCATGGAGTTTTTTGCACATTCTTCTCCATAGAGATTTACGCTTTGGAATATGCAATTAGCATCATTTTTTTTCTGACAGACCGACTTCTTGACTTTTCAAAAGTGCCTGTAAATGGTTTATTTGAAATGAAATGTTTTAAATCTTTGAGTATATTTACGGACGTGATGGAAATATCTGGATATCTCTTTTTTGTAAATACTTAACCTAATACATAGCCTGAAGAATCCGCAAACTTAAGTGGCAGTGGGCTGGCACATTGCTCGCAGAATCGATGGTCGATGGGGCGAAAGCTTCTGGAGTAATGACCGCGTCCCGGAAGACGCAGCATTGACCACACAAGGTGGACCGATGACCTGGTGAGGGTTGGCGGACACGATGGAAGCAAGTCGCACGCGACCAGCCGCTGCAGCGACACGCACTGAAGGTCCAACAGTGGGCGTCTTTCGGCTCACAGACACACACACTTACATAGCCTTTTGCCTCTATAATACATACTAGCTGCTGTCAGTGGCTTCGCCCACGGGAAAGTCAATAATGAAGTATCGCAATGAAACTTACTCCTGGAATAAAAAGTATCTTATGTGCTATTCCTGAACATGGTTTACCTGCTTGGTACACAACCAGGTGACGTCTGAATCCGTTCAGCCGTCCGAGCGTCAGGTAGTAACACACACACACACACATTCACAAGTCGCCATTATAGTATTAATATGATGTAATTTATTCACCTCCATGCTTAGATTAAATCAAAACTAAAGAAGATAGGTGACTCGCCTCTAGCGCGTGGACCGCTGATATTGTGCCTTTAAAGCACGATTTCACATCGGACGCGACGATCGCACACATTTGGTGGCTAATTTCGCTCGTACGACAGCGCCGGCTCTTATCTCTGTCCTAATCTATCAGTGACTGTACGTTTGCGACTGTGATGATACTGATCATAGATGTGTGAGTTTCGAGTCCAGGGTTTCTGGTTGCGACGTTAGCGCGTAACGTATGTTCTCTTATAACAGATCAGTGCCTCCGCAGCCTGCAGCACACGAGCGCAGAGCAGAATCAACGACCACCTCCGTCGTGAAATATTAACAAATCAACACACCCACTCCGCCATTATAAGTAATACTTGTAGATTTTTGAGGAAGACAAAGAGGGTTTTATTTGAAAAATTACCTAAAAAAAATAATCTATATAATATAATAATAATATAATAATATAATTGGTGTAGAGTAGAATAGAGTAGGGTAGGATAGAGTAAGGTAGAGTTACTCTACCCTAATACTACCTACTACCTACTGTAGGGTAAAGTAGGGTAGAGTGAGGTAGAGCGGGAGTGAAGCCGCGTATAAAAGCTGGAGTCTGTCTAACGAAGCGTGACCTGAGAAAATGAGGTCAAATAAAAAAATATTGAATATGGTATTACTGTCATACTAGGAGAAAAAAATTTTGATACCTGAGTTTTTTTTTTGTATTTGCGACAATCGTATAATTCTTCTTGACGAACTACATATATTCCTAATATGAGGAACACAAAATGTTTAGAAATAAATATACTCAAATAAACGCTTTAAACAGCATCACACACTCAGAAATATTCAATTCCCTTACAAAACAAAAAACAGAATCCACACAAACTTCTTCCAGCAAGTTAGAGAGATTAGATCCTATCTTTCAAACAGAAATGAGTCAAACAGGGCGTCTAGTTGTCTCCAAAGTTATTCACCACTTCTTTCAGACATTAGCAGTCGAATGGGAAGAGAAGGGCTTGTCATCAGCGAAGCTAAGTTAAGTAATTTGCGTTTCTCTGATAATATTGTCCTGTTCTCTCCTACAGCCACAGGACTAGAGCAAATACTGGTTGGTCTACATATAAAAATGTTGAAGACCAAAATCATAACCAGCAGCTCCAAAAGGAACGTACACGTAGGCGGACTGAATATACAATACGTCTTAAAATATATTATTGTCTACTTGAGCCAAGTAGTCTCTTTCTGGGCCAGGTAAGACAAAGAAATAACGTGTCGAACAGAAAATACCTGAAAAAGTTACTGGTCCATCAAGGAACTATTTAAGGGCACTTTGCCCATATCACTAAAGCGTAAGCTTATGGACATGTGTAATCTCCTCATTTGACCTATGGTGTATACAGACTTGGTATTTGACTAACATTCAAAAGTCTAAACTCAAGGTTTGCCAACCGACCTGGATGTCTTTCTTAAGAAATGGAATGTGAGTAAGGGACTGAGACCATTAGAAAGAGTGGATGGCTTTTGCACAGCAGTAGAACAATACTGGATAGCTATAATAACCAATACAATACAAAAACGAGTAAAGATTTATTTATTGGTATATTACTATTCTATCAAAAAAGTCACGGGAAAAGGTGAATAACACAAAATGTTGAATTTTATCATCCTCAAAGTATGCTATTTCATCACATCAATGCGACCGCTTTTGAACGTATGAAGTGCGGTAGTGAAGATATTTCTTCGTAAAGCTTAGTTTTAAGTATAAAGGTTTTTTCTCCAAAGTCCTTAACGATTCAATGTTTTTTTATTTAGTCCTTGAATATCTTCAAGATTATCTATAAACATAAGAAATTTTTTTATCATATCGTAAAATATACCTATCTAATAGTCAGTCAACAATGATCAAGATTATAATGTCACACTAACTTAAAAACTCGAGATCAAAAACAACTACTTTCTCTTCTTGTTTTTCTTTAAACTTACTGATCATAGTATTTCACAGCTTTCCTACATAACTTTTTATTGTTTTACCCATGATAAGCAATTATATTTTTAAAATCAATCTTTGTTACAAAATACTGACAATTGCATCATAGACTTTGACGTGCTTTTGACGGCAACATTATGTTGCCAATTTAATTTAAAAAAAAAACTCCAGGTCGCGCTTTCGTTAGACAGACTCTATAGTAGATAATAAAAACCTAAAAACCCTACGCTAATTAAAATAAAAACAAACTAAAATATGGCGTCAAAAAACTCTTCCACATCGCGGTAGGCTGGTAATGTGCCGAGAAGGCTGGCGGCATCACCGCGCCGTATGGCAACGCTTATCATCTGTCCGAGGTATAAGCCAGCCCTTGGATCACGCGAAGTGTCAACTAGACGTTTCTATTTTTTAATATGCATTTCTGTTTATTCGCAGCAATGGCTGTAGAGATGCTGACGAACAGGCAGCTGTTCGAGGCGAAGCAGGGCGGCGACATCACGTTCATGGACATGGTGGAGGAGCAGGAACCCCTGGGCGAGTCGCAGATACAGAAGCTGTTCGCGGGCGCCGCCGTGTTGCTCACGGGCGGCACCGGCTTCCTGGGGAAGCTGCTCGTCGAGAAGCTGCTGAGGTGAGTCACCGCGGTCATTACCGGGTCAGAGACGTCACTCAGTAGATTGTGCTGGTTGAGGTGAACTCTACTGAAAAATCGAAATGGTTGAACAAAAGAATATATTATCTAATACCCTTCAAAACTAATAATTTAGATGCGTTTTTGATCTATACACCGCTAAATTTTGATCTTTTTAATCCCGTGGAGGGTTGATCCGATACATGAAACACTTTCGATTTGTAAAGATAAAATGAAAAATCCTACTAATATTATAAATGCGAAAGTTTGTATGTATGAATGTATGGATGTTTGTTCCACTTTCACGCAAAAACTACTGTAAAGATTTCGATGAAACTTGGTACACGGGTAGACTATATCATAAAATAACATATAGGGTACTTTTATCTTGGGATTATGTTCCCTTGGGATCATTTTCGAATCCGCAGACAAATGACAGCAACTGTCAAATACATGACAGCAACTGTCAGATACATGACAGCAACTGTCAAATATATTTGTCCCAATCATTCTTTCATTCGGTCAATCATTCAATCATTCGGTCAGCCATTTTACGATTGACAACCAAGAATAAACGCGATTTTATTATAAATAAAACAAAGTCGTGTTGGTTACAATATTTATAACTTAAAAACGGCTATTAAAATATCAGCAATATTCACGGAAAAATAAATAAATACAAACTGTGTTTGGAGGAGTTTATCCATTTACGCGATAAAATTAGCACTGAAGCACAAATATAACGTAGAAAAGAGTCCGATACAATAAGCACTGAAACACAAATAGTAATAACGTAGAAAAGATTCAGCAGAAGAATATAAATATTTCAACAGATGTATTTGAGACTTTATCTATAATATACTTTATATAATAACCAAACCTCTAAAATGCCTTTATTTTGTGGTTTTTTCCGCAATTCAAGCGAGTACAGGCGTTTTTTGTTTTTCATTGATATAAAAACGAACGTACGGCGAGTATCCACCCTTACGTTGTTAAATCCCCTACTCTGAAAGCGTTGCGCCTCGTCATTCATACCGCATACTTACAACGAAGGACTGGAACAATTTGCTTGCTGCGGTCTTCCCGTCCCATTATTATTTGGGTGTCTTCAAGGCTAGAGTGAATAGACTCTTGATAAACTAGTGCGCCTCACCATCAATGATTGCAGTGTGATCGCAGTCAAGCACTAGTTTATACCAAATATAAGAATAAAATAAAAAATGGTAATTTAAAAAACTAAAAAACCCGACTGCTTTTCTGAGTATTCATGAAAAAGCCCTAAAACAAGATAGTCGTTGTAGCAGTCGAGACCCATTACATCATAGATCTACTGACTAGACGGCAGACTTTCTAGAATGGGTCCCGACTGCTACAACGACTATCTTGTTTTAGGGCTTTTTCATGAATACTCAGAAAAGCAGTCGGGTTTTTTAGTTTTTTAAATTACCATTTTTTATTTTTTACTTTTTTAGTTTTATTTTTTTACGATATCACTTTCACAGTAATTACAAATCTAACGACACCTCGCAAACTAAAATCCATCGAGCCGTTCAGGCCACAGAGCGTGCCAAATATTTGAATTTGGCGCCAAAAATCCGACATTTTGTTTTTTTTTATTTTGATATACCCAGTGTCACTCTCACAGTAAATACGAATCTAACGACACCTCTCCAGCTAAAATCCATCGAGCCGTTCAGGCTGCAGTATACGGATGGCGTTAGGGACGAAATGAAACCATGTAATGCTGTCTATATACTGAGCCTTTATTGAATGGATACACGATTATATACTGGTACATTATAGTATGATGTCACCCTTACATGTCCCTCACTATAAAAAATAAAATAAAAGTACAATTTTATTTTATTTGATCTTGCAATCGAATAGTTTCTCAACGACTTACACTAGTTAATATGATAATACAACTGGTTTTTTTTTTTTTTTTTTTTTTTTTTAATTTGATAATGTCATATATTATCTTACTACATTAACTCAAATATCTTATTATCTAAACATAAACATTCATCATGAATAAGTATTACTTATGACTACCGTTAGATGAACTCACCTACTATGCTTGACTTGGCGTACTTATGTGTTATCTACACTATATTTAATATATTGTTATTGGTTACAAACTGTATCTTATATAAAAATATTCCCTGAAAGTCAATTTAAATTTCAAAAGCTTTACCTATTTTTATTACAATTATTTATTACATTTTATCAACCATGCTTGCCTGCAAATTTTTTTTTTTTTTTGTTTTTTATAACACTTGGTTACATTAGTACAGTATTAGGTATGTGTTTATACGTGTTTGTACGCATGTATAGCATGCGTCATGTGTTTACAAAATGCTGTTGGTAATCGGTTCCTCTATATGGATTCGAACAGCTGTCACCTACGGCATTGACTGCCGACTTCTGAACTATATTTATAATATTATAACTGTTATTATGCATTACAAGAAGTGTAATAAGTACTTGATGGCTGTTATTTGAAGTTCAGCTATGAATAGAATGGTTTAGTGCGATTTTTGTGCACTAAGTCCCTTTTCCCATTTATGTCTACTTCAACATTCGGCGACACGTCTCGTATGACCTTATAAGGTCCAAAATATAGGCTTTGAAGCTTATTACCTGTCTCGTTTTTAATTAAAACTTGATTTCCTTTTTCATATCGCACCGGATTGGTATACAAATCGTATCTACTTTTTCTAGTTATTTTATCGTCGATTAAGTTCTTTCGAGCTTCAGTCTGCGAAACTTGCAACCGATATTTGAGTTCTAAGGGGTAATTCTCGTGATTGTATAATGGTTCTACGTACTTTGTTAAGTTACTAGGCAGGGTACATTTCTTCCCATATACGAGTTCAAATGGTGTGTATTTAGTAGAAGAATGTACAGTCGTATTATAAGCGAAACTCCAGTAGGGCAACCACTCACTCCATGTTTCCGGTTTACCTTCTGTTTGTATTCTTAAGTAGGCTGATAAATTTTTATGCGAATTCTCCAGTGCTCCTATACTCTGATGATGGTACGCAGTTGAGTTCAATTTACTTATGTTTAATAACGTACATACCTGTTTTAGTGTCTCTGCCATAAACTCTGCACCTCTGTCAGTTGCTATTTCCTTGGGTATGCCGTGCTGGAGTATGAAATTGTTTACAAGCGCTTGCGCCACTTCTGCTGACGTTTTAGAAACAAGGGGATACGCACACACATACTTAGACAGTTCGCATTGTAGTGTTAGTATATAGGTATAATTGTGATTATCCCGATCTAAGGGCCCTACTAAGTCCAAAAATATTTTATCGAACGCTGTTTGCGCAGTTGAAGTTATCACCATGGGCTCTTTTATTTGCTTTGTATATTTTTGTTTCTGGCATTTTGGACACTTTTCCACAAGATTTTTAATATCATTTTCTAGTCCCGGCCAAAAATAATATCTTTTAATACTATTCAACATTCGCCTAACACCCGCATGTCCGCTTGTAGGCAACTGATGAAAATCGTTTAGTATTATTTTTCTATCATTTTTATTCTCTATCCTTTGTACTTCCGTTAAGATTAATAGCTTAATTCCTTTCCAGTAGGCATTATCTTTTATCTCCCTCACTAGTGCTTCCAAAAATATTATATTATCGTTATTTTTTAGGAAAAATATTTCAGTTAAGTTCAACTTGTTACAAAAATCGCTTAGCTCTCTCACGAATTCAGCTCGTGTCAATAGCTTGTGGGCCGCGGGATTAATTAAAATTGACATTTCCGAGGGACTATAACTTAAAATATTACTTTCATAGCTAATTTTGTTCTGACTTCGTAGTTTATGTAGGTTTTTATTATTTGTAAATCTTAATTCAACTGCGCTTCTAGGCTTTACATGTGTTTCCACGATTTTTAAATCGGCAGATGCGTTGTTGTCTGCAACACGCGCATCAACTGCTGGAGCGGAGTCAAGTTTTGCGCGTTTTTGGGCACGAGTCATTACAGATATAAATTCCGTCATTTCTTTAAGGTCGCTAGATGAAATGGATAGCCGAGACAAAGCGTCTGCTGCTGCATTTTCCTTTCCTTTTACATATTCTACAACGTAATCATATTCTTCGAGAACTAATCTAAATTTTAGTAGCCTGCTAGATGGGTCCTTCATGTTAAACAAATATAATAATGGTTTATGATCTGTTTTTATCTTAAATTTCCGATCGTATAGATAAGGCCTAAAATATTTTACGGACCAGACGATAGCTAATAATTCTTTTTCGATGGTGGGGTACATCTTTTCAGCTTTATTCAAGGTACGGCTCGCATAAGCGACGGGCCTACCATCTGCATTGCTCAATATTGCGCCAATTGCATATCCGGATGCGTCTGTTTGTAAAATAAATGTATTTGTATCTGTAAAATTAGGATACTGTAAAACAGGGTGTGAAATAATGCTTTGTTTCAATGTTTCGAAGGACTTTTGACAACTGTCGTCCCAGTTAAACGGTACATCTTTTCTACATAACATATTAAGTGGATAAGCCTTTTCCGCAAAGTTTGGGATGAACTTCCGGTAGTAATTTACGAAGGCGACAAATCTTTTTACATCATCTACTTTTCCTGGTATTGGATAGTTTTTGACCACTTTAATTTTTTCCGGATCCGGTATTACACCCGCGTTCGAAACTACATGCCCTAAATATAGTAATTCTTTTTTTAAGAAGTCACATTTTAAAGGATTTAGTTTTAGATTGACCTTCCTTAATCTATCAAAAATGTCTTGTAAATTTTTAACATGCGTCTCTAAATTTTGGCTATAACAGATTAGGTCGTCTTGGTAGACTAAACATTTCTCGTATGTTAAACCCGACATTGCCATGGTCATCATTCGGGAGAATGAACTCGGACTGGTTTTGAGTCCCATTGGCATACGAGTCATTTGATACTGCCCAGAGGCGAATGCGGTGTATTTTCGACTGTCTTTTCCTAATTCTACATTGTAATAGCCTTGATTTAGATCTAAATGACTAAAATACATGCATCCCGATAATGAGTCTAAGATTTCTGTTATATTTGGTAGAGGAAATATATCATTTTGTATAGCATTATTTAATTTTCGGTAATCGATTACTAAACGCCACTTTTTCTCGCCACTAGAATCAATTTTCTTTGGAACGAGGAGAACGGGGCTAGACCATTCGCTGTTGCATTTTTCGATTATTCCCTGCTTCAGCATATTCTCAATTTGTTTATTAACTTCTAATTTATGAGAGTGTGGTAGCCTATACGGCTTAGTATAGACTGGTGCTGTGTTAGGTCTCAAGTTGATAGTATGTTTGTATATATTTGTCGTAGTCAATGTATCACCGGGAAGATAAAATATGTCCGCATATTTAGCACATATGTTTTCAATGGAGACTTGCTCTTCCTTGTTCAGGTGCTTAAGATTCAGCATCGAAAATAGTTTTTGTACGCGCTCTGCATTCAATTTTGAGCTCTCGAACGTACACACGTCGTAGTTTTTAGCCTCATGTATAATCGGCTTTATGTCCTTTAAAGTAAAATCTGTTTCGGTAGTATTTAGGATGCGAATTGGTATTTTACCTTCCCGGGGCGTCGCCAATGAGCTGGCTATAAAGACTCCCTTACATAGTTCGCTTGCAAAAACAATACAATCTTCTGTCATTGACGTGGTTAGATAATGGACTGTTTCTGATCTCGCGGGCAAATTAAATATATTACTTTCTCTGACTAATCGAAAACATACTTTACTATTGTTGTTCCAAAGCGTCAAATTATTATTTTGAAAATTTAGAATGGCTTTGTATTTGTTTAAGAAGTCATGTCCAATTATGCCACTTGCCTTACAGGGTAAAGAATTAAAAACAAAGAACTTATGCGTTATAACTTGGTTACCGATTACTAAATCTAGATTAACATATCCGATAGCTTGAACTTTGCCCCCAACTCCATTTACGATAATGCTACCGTTATGGATCGGAATATTCTGGTCGAGAAGATGTTTATATTTTATTCCCGATATGGAAGCACCCGTGTCAACTAATAGTGTAAACGAATAATGGTTACGTGTGTCTAATGTAATATAACATTCATTATTACATGATAAAATAATCTTTTCAGTCACGAAAAAACTGATTTTTGTCCTCAATTTCCGCTTTTGGTTGTTCATCTGATTCTGGCAAAGTATGAATGTTACGTATACCTTGGTTTCTATAATGTTCAGAATTTGACTTACCTCGGCCTCTGTAGAATGACCTTGTTCCTCTCCAATTCTGCTGCCCTCGTCCTCGCGGAGCACTATACTCCTGCATGTTGGGTCGTTGGTCTAGCTGTCGAGATTGATTTGCATCATATGTATAACCCCTTCGGTTAACGAACCTCCGGCCTCGGCCTCTAAAATATTGAAAATTGGAATTATTATCATAGTTATTTATTGCCATAACATCACCTGAAGTTGAGGGTTGTGACACCTCTTCGTCAATCGCTGCCTGGATAGCGAATAGGGTCGCCATATACGGATGGCGTTAGGGACGAAATGAAACCATGTAATGCTGTCTATATACTGAGCCTTTATTGAATGGATACACGATTATATACTGGTACATTATAGTATGATGTCACCCTTACAGCAGAGCGTGCCAAACAATTATACATACATACATACATACATACATACATACATACATACATACATACTCTCGAAAAACATAACCCTCCTTCTGGCGCAGTCGGGTAAAAAGAAAACTAGAGCTTTCAGAGTAGAGGTTTCAACAGCGTAAGGCTGGATACTCGCCGTACGCGTGGCCACCGGCATTCTATATTACTTACATAAAAATGCATGTTTCCACAAGGTAATCTGGTTAAAGTAAAGCACTCACTTTCTCGAACGCGTAAGGACACGGATTTCATAACGACGGCTCGTAGCACTATCATTTAAGAAAGTGTATCATAGTCATAACGCACGCACTGGCGCCGGGCGGAACCGGGCCGAATGTTATAACTATGTGGTCAACGCAGTAGTAACAATAATAGTAGACTTATGCAACTAGGCTATCAAGCAGTTTCGTTAAGTCATAGCGTATTAAATTCCAAACGAAGCGAAGGTTACTGAAGTCAAATCCCGAACCCAGTGAGGGATTTATATAATTAACTCCCGAGAACAGCGAGGGAGTTAATATAGAAACCTGAGTGAAGTGAGGAAATGAAGGTGACAAAGACAGCTTTATCCTCATGTTGAAAATCTACTCTACCATAACACTTTGTGCGAGATGAAAACAAACAATGTACTGAAACAAACTATTTATTAGTTATATGTAGTACCTACATTGTTTATCGAATAAGACATTTGAAGTAACACTTTTGTTGCACGCGTATTTTAATTCACCTTTTACAGTGCTATAACAGCGACATATAAGCTGAATCAAAATGGCGATCGACCTTCATTGCGTAGATGCAGTAACAGATTTTCGGCTACCAACCGAAGTGCGGCACAGCGGGGTACTGCACGTAACCAAAGCAACGACGGCCATTTTAGTTCAACTTATTTTCCGCGTAGGTACTATACTACGGTTCTAATCTAAACAAAACCAGAGCCTATCTATTGTCCACCCCAGCTCGCCCGCTGGGTGCTCGAGTACGATTTTATTTTCAAATGGTTTTGACGTTATTTGCATCATTGCTTACTATCAGGTGGGATCGCAGTTAAACACTAGTTTATATTCATTAAAAAAACTTTCCAAATTCAAGTCCAATTAAATCCCTAGGAAACGTCCATACGTGTACAACTCCGCAAAATCTCATCAGACGGACATCAACTAATTAATTCAATTCAGTATAATAATATTTAAAGCAATTTAATACGTTTTACAAGGTACGAGTAGTATAAATAGTAATAAGAATAGTTGTAAAAACTGTACATACAGCAATTCAGCCAGCTAGCTTTCATTAAAATCTTTAGCAACATAATTATATAGGAAGGTAGGAAAATATTTATTACTAGCTAACCTCCGCGGTGTCACCTGCGCGCTGCGTCTATAATGGTTACTCTTCCGTGGGTTGTAGTGTGATATTATACACAGTTAAATAGTCGTTTTAATCCTACAGAGGGTCGATTCGGTACATGAAGTACTATCGATTTGTAAAGAAAAAATAAAAAAATAAATTACTTTTTCAATAACTCGAATTAATATATGCATGTACGAAATTAATTTATTTAATTAACGAGTCAATGACCTTGTAGGTAGATGTTGGTCGTTGCGTACGAACTACCTACAGTTCATGAGCCTCGTTCAGCTGACGTTTACTTACAGAAATTACATTCGTACATGCGTAAGTTAATTCGAATTTTTGAAAAAAAAGTAGTGTTTTTTAATTTTTTCTTTACAAATTGATAGTATTTCATGTACCGAACCGACCCTCCGCGGGATTAAAACGACAAAATTTAACAGTGTATAGTCTAAAGCTTTCCTCGTTGAAAGGGTTATCCAACACTAAAAGATTTTCCCAATTTAATCCAGTAGTTCCTGAGATCAGCGCGTTTAAACAAACAAACAAGATCTTCAGCTTTATAATATTCAACAATGTGCTTCCCCTTGACTTCAATAAAGCGGAAAATAATATTTTTTCATGCGTAAAATTTCTAACTACTTGAAGTCCTATCAACCTTAATCTGGTCTTTGTTATATTTTGAGTCCTCTTAACTATTATGGTTTAATATTTAACATATTACTTGTTGTTTTAGCTTAAATATGATACTTATTATCATAATATAATTATAATAATATCTGTATTAATTTATTGTGCACACCTACTACAGTGTTGTCTTTTTTTAACTCTTCTTGAGTTGCATTAGGTTTGCCCATCTACCACTACTCTAAGTACATCAAGTTTAAATAATAAAATATTATACATAGGTTGCAGATTTAGGCAAACTGACTAAAACTTCTCCTTGGATCTCCCTGTTTCATCACTTTCACTCGCATGATATTCCTCCATCTGTTTCTGTCTCTGGCGGTGTGAAGGTCCTTGGAGTCAAGAGCGGTGCGGATCTGGTCGGATCAACGTATTGAGCTGCGTCCACGAGGCCTTTTCCCATCGAATTAACCAATCACGATGAGCCTTTCAAGGTTGCCACCGTCTAAAATTTAGAAAATGATAACTCGCGTCCGTTCCTTTTGCAGAGAACAGGGCCTTGTCCTGCGTCGATGAGTTGACGAGTTAGTGAATTTATATGAGTATATTAGGGTGCGTTTCCATTGACGCGTAGTGAAGAGAAACGGACCGTGAATTGGCCAATCACAGTGCTCTATATCTCTACTCCACATTATTGGGCGGTAATGAAGCGGAATGGAGCTGATCGGACTTTTAAATTAAAAAAAATGAACACACGGCCTCGAGCTGGACTGGACTAGGGTGACGAGCGGAAAGCACGAAGCATAGGGAGCTCAAAACCCATACTCCCAGCTCACAACTCCGTCCAGCAAGTTAGACAAATGTTTTTTTTGATAGCGTTTCCGCCAAACGCTAACTACAAAATGTATGGCAATGACTTTGTACAGCGAACGGCGCTGCGCCACCGTTACATAGTTGACCCATACTTACAAAACGGTTTGGGAACACATTTATTGTAGATACGGTTGTACAGCTAAGGAGTATCGGATTCTGTGTTTCCTCATAACTATAACCTAGGGCTCTTTAAGTCAAGAGTGAACAGGTTACTTCTAGGCAAGTGCGTTCCATCGTCGGCCACATCGTCTCTTGACGTGAGACAGACCTCAAACACGATCCAATCAATATCACGAAAAAAATAAATCTACAGAGAAGTCACGAGACAAGTGTCGTGACAGGTAATGTCATTCATTGCTGCACATTTTGTACTTAACTGAAAAGTAGTTTGCCTAAGTTTGCTGCTCCGCTCTCAGTGGAAACGCACCCTAATGCATAATGAAGCCGTGTGGCGAGTTATTGAGGTTTTTCCTCCTAGAGCCCTATTTGTCTACAAGATCTATAAGCGCACGTGAAGTGGACGTCCTACAGAGACTCAACTTGATCGGTACAGTGGCGATGCGATGTGCCTACAGGGTTACAAACTACATGGGGACATGACGAGATGATTTAAACTTGTATCATGAGGTCTGCTGCGAGATGCTGTGGAATAAGGATAGGACTTGAGGAGGCCTTTGCCCAGCAGTGGGATAGTAACGATGAGAAAAAAACTTAATAGGAGTGATCAGTTGAGAGTCGGGGGTATCTACTTGACGACCAAATATTTTTTTTTGTCTTCAATGATATATCCAAGTGTAACTACGATCGTTGACCCGGCAGTAATCTGACATGTATAGTTGTAAGTACACTTGTCATTGTGAGTTACAATTGGTTTTCCGTTATGTTTTAATTCATCATTTCGTTTATGTAAACATTAAAAAAACCACATGAAGAAAAATACCGGTCAAGTGCGAGTCGAACTTGGGCACCGGATTCTGTATACTTGTGTAAATTAGTTCGTTTGGTCTTGAAAATTGTCCCAAACCACAACTACAATTTTTACATTCATTAGTGCTGTTTAGCATTGCTTTTTGCCAAATTGCATGATTTTAGGTCAAAAGAAAGTCCCTAGGTTTTGAATAAAAAAAAATATGGATAGATTTTAGATTACATTGACTAATGTTAATTTCAGTTTGATATCTCCGCGCATTCCCGAGGAAGAGTCGTGAGGATGACGTTGTTGAGATACCTGCGGAACCATAAAAAAGCACTTCAGAGTATTTTCGCCTAGGTAACTGTTGACTGCTGCTTGAACCTTGTCAAGTTTGATTGAGGGTACCTTTAGTTTGACGAGGAGCAAACTGTGCATTTCATTTCATATACTCGCATACCATGTGAATAAAGATGGTACAATTGGCTTATAGCTAGCTAAGGTACATCTATGTGATCTGTAAGGGCACAGCAATATAAGTAAAAATTAAATCAAATTAAACATTAAAATCATTAAATAAAACACTAAAATCGAATTAAATATTAAAATCAAAATAAATTCAAATTAAAACACATGGTCGAGGTCGTGCGCAGGAGTTCTCGCCGCCGGCTCTTGTGCGAGGCTTGCAATTTGCAATAACTACATATTTGAATGTGATTGCGTTGTAAACTGCACGTTTATGCGTTATACATATTTAATAAGGTATCGCTTGTCGATGGTACCTACAAAATGTTACTATTGACTTGGCTGACGCGACGGTCAATCGTTTGCCGGACGTAGGTAACAATTGACTTCAGTCTTGTCTATTACTTATTCTGTGCTTCAGTGTAAAAAACTGCAAAATAGGTAACCTAAGAGCGTCCAATTAAATTAATTAGTTTGTATACAACCGCTCTTACGTGACTTTGGCGGTATTGCACATCGTTCTCCAGATATTATCCACGAGATAGCTGTGTTTGTAAAATATTTCTATATATAATCTAGATTTCTATTATGTAAAATGAATGCAGTAAAAACAGAAAATGCTATTTTGCGTAAACTTTAGCCCTTTTTATTAGAATAAACTTTATTGTAGACTGAAAAAGTAACATAATTTATACATAAACTAAAATCTATGTGTACAATGGCGGTCTTAATATTGTACTCGTAAATTAAACGTATGAAGAACCTTGTTAAGAAGTTATATTATTATAACATGTGTTGAATCACTAATTCAACATTACTGACTTTATCCACACAGCACTTTTATTTCCTTGACTTGCCCTTTCTAAAATCGAGAACCGACTACCCTCGTGGGTTCGAACACCCGCTATTAATAAAAGTGAGGACCGGATCTACCGCCATCTTGGCCGAAAAAGTTAACTATTTATTCAAGTCAGTGTATGTATAAAAACAACCAGAAAAATTCTTACAAAAATATAAATATCTGAAACATTTGATTTAATGTCACATAAAGTTCAAGAATTATTTAATGCGCCACATTAAATGTAAAATCGTCATTTGACAAAACAAATATCAAAACTAACGCCATCTAGACGACAGTTATTTCTAACTTTAAAATATTAGCTGTCACACACGACAACAAGTGTCATTGTCATTTGAAAACCTTATCCAAACAATAAGATTCCAACATTCGGCCATCCGCATAACTTACGCGTCCCTGCGTAATTGCGAGAGTGTCTTTTACTTTAACGATCAAATTTTAAAGAAATGAAGGTAATGGTAGTTTGCGGGACTTCGTTCTTGTTCACTGTTCTGTATACCTCTAACCAACCTCTGGTGAACCTCGACTACGAACATTAACGCAGCCTTCATGCAGCTACCACATCGTGATGTCATATATCACTTCCTAAAACTCTTGAGCCATGCAGCCAGCACCTACGGCTTTAAAAGGTAACCTCACCACAAGCATGCTAACCTGATCTTAGCCCCATCAGTGACCTTGACTAAGCAGACTGTACTTTTGGCCATCATGTGAAGAGACTTTCCTGGTTGACGACAGCAGTCAGACGTAATGGCTTGCATTGAGTTACAGATCATCGCTCCGACCCTCTGGTACTTGCAGCACTTCTCCGACCAACTGGAATCTGCAGAATTATCTCGACTCATGGAACATCACCACTATCTCACTGGGGCATCCCCGAATCATTGGGACAGTACCACCCTGACTCACTGGAACATCACCACACACAGCTCAGAATCACCGAGATCTATGCGGTATCCGGTTCTGACTCACTGGAACCAAACTTCCACTGACCTGGCGTGCATCACGACGCCTGAAAGACTTATCAATCATTTATGTTGCCACATAACAAATTAACGACAAAAAATTATAAATCCTGCATTGCAGTTCCGAGTTCTCCGTGCGATCTAACCACATAAAAATCTGACATCACAGACAGCTGCCCGGATGAGACAACAACATCCATCTGTTGGGAGGATGCTTGGTTTTTGATGAAGGTTTACGGGGACTTCACACCCTGTCCCCGTACCTGTAAATTATAATTGCATAAAAGAAACACTACCATTAATCGATAACAATCAGTTACATACAACTGTATGTACATATAGTATGGTATAATATATACTTCATACATTACTTGTAGAACAAGGCGTTACTATCTTGAAACTTAAAGAGCGGTGCAAGTCGCTTCTACCTTGAAGCCGCCAACATACAACTGTACGTTATAAACCATGTATTCGGTCAATATGTAGCTCAAAACTATCCTTAAAATTTATGACTGTACCAGCTATGTACATTTACGAAACTGCTTTGTTTGTTAGAATCAATTTATATCTGTTTCAAAAGCTATCAGATTTTTTTTTAAAAGAGACTGCAGTGCGTCCTCAATGTATGAACAAATCGTGTGAAAATAAGCTTTTTTTTGGCATCGAAAACCCAATAATTCAAAAATTTACCCTTATTAAAATTTAAGAAAAGTCTATCTCGCTATTAATGGATAAATGTTACTATACTTTTTTTTTAATACAATTTGTAATATTTCTCATTATGCAACCACATGGTTTACATATTGACTGTTTTGAGATTTCTTTTTTAAGTTCGTTTTCAATAGTACATTTTATAAAAATAACTAAATATAAAATAGTTATTTTAGTCTCTTGTATGCTTTTTTTTTTGTCCTTAACTATTCATACGCCTTCAAACCTATGTTTAACAAATTAAAATTCTGATTCTGATTCTGAATAATTACGTTACTAGTGGCACAAGTCGCTACTACCATACCACTGGAGCTGTACAAGTCGCTACTACCTTAACACCACTGGGGCGGTACAAGTCGCTTCTACCTCGAAGCCGCCAAAATAAAACTGTACGCTATATACTGTATTACTAGTGGTACTAGTCGCTACTACCTAGAAACCACTAGGGTGGTACAAGTCGCTACTACCTTGAAACCACTAGGGTGGTACAAGTCGCTACTACCTTGAAACCGTCAGAACTTGTTCTAATAATTATGCTTTGCACACCTTATGCATAATTGCGCTGTGCACTCAAACAACTATGCTTTGCACAGCTTGTGCATTCCAACAACTACGTTTTGCACGGCTTGTGCATTCTAACAACTATGCTTTGCATACCTTGTGCAATCTAACAAGTATGCTTTGCATACCTTATACATTCTAATACAGATTCATATTTGTTTATTTGCTCAAACAAATCAAAAAAGAAATATTTGCTCTAATAATTATACTTTGCACACCTTTTACAATCTAACAACTATGCTTTGCACACCTTGTGCCTACTAACTATGCTTTGTTGTGCATTCTAACTACTATGCTTTGCACATCTTGTGCACTCAACAACTACATATTATTATGTTTTGCACACCTTGTGCAATCTAACAAATATGCTGTGCACACTTTGTGTATTCTAACAACTAAGGGCTGATTTCATCATTCAATATAAAAACTTAGTTCAACTAAACTGAGCTCAGCGTAATCTAGTTTAGACCCGTATCATAAACATGGGCGACAACAAAAGAATTAAAACTGAGTTAGCCTAAACTAGATTCAATTCATATCGGTGAAATGCAAATGAAGCTATAATCTCGATTAGACGCTCTAACTGTATTTGTTTTAATTAATCGCAATTAGTTTATTGGGGAATTTGGCTCTAAGCTTTGCACACTTTGTGCGTTCGAATTCAGATTCATATCCCTTAATTTTTTTCAAATAAATCAAACTTATATATTTGCTCCAATAATTATGCTTTGCACACCTTGTGCAATCTAACTATGCTTTAAAAACCTTGTATACTCTAACAACTATGCTTTACACACCTTGTGCATTTTAATTACTATGCTTTGCTCATTTTGTGGATTCTAACAACTATGATTTGCACATATTGTGCACTCTGACAACTATGCTTTGCACATATTGTGCACTCTGACAACTATGCTTTGCACATATTGTGCACTCTGACAACTATGCTTTGCACATATTGTGCAATCAAACAACTATGCCTTGCACATATTTTGCAATCAAACAACTATGCCTTGCACATATTGTACAATCAAACAACTATGCCTTGCACATATTGTGCAATCAAACAACTATGCCTTGCACATATTGTGCAATCAAACAACTATGCCTTGCACATATTGTGCAATCAAACAACTAAGCCTTGCACATATTGTGCAATCAAACAACTATGCCTTGCACATATTGTGCAATCAAACAACTATGCCTTGCACATATTGTGCAATCAAACAACTATGCCTTGCACATATTGTGCAATCAAACAACTATGCCTTGCACATATTGTGCAATCAAACAACTACGCATTGCACCCCTTGTGCATTGATTACATTCCCACTCGACTGCGCTCACCTTGCCTTGCGCGGCGTCTGCCTAGGGCACTGCGCGGCGCCCACCTTGCGCACCGCGCTGCGCTCGCCTTGCGCACCGCGCTGCGCCCGGCTTGCACACCGCGCGGCGCCCGCCTTGCACACTGCGCGACGCCTGCTTTGCGCACTGCGCGACGCCTGCTTTGCGCACTGCGCGACGCCTGCTTTGCGCACTGCGCGACGCCTGCTTTGCGCACTGCGCGACGCCTGCTTTGCGCACTGCGCGACGCCTGCTTTGCGCACTGCGCGACGCCTGCTTTGCGCACTGCGCGACGCCTGCTTTGCGCACTGCGCGACGCCTGCTTTGCGCACTGCGCGACGCCTGCTTTGCGCACTGCGCGACGCCTACTTTGCACACTGCGCGGCGCCTGCCTTATGCACTGCGCGGTGCCCACCATGCGCACTGCACGCACACCACAATGCATTCGCATGGCGTACCACACTGCGCTCGCCATGCGCACCGCGCTGCGCTCGCCATGCGCACCACAATACGCTCGCCTGGCGTACCACGCTGCGCTCGCATGGCACACCACGCCGCGCTCGCATGGCGCACCACGCTGCGCTCGCATGGCGCACCACGCTGCGCTCGCATGGCGTACCACGCTGCGCTCGCATGGCGTACCACGCTGCGCTCGCATGGCGTACCACGCTGCGCTCGCATGGCGTACGACGCTGCGCTCGCCTTACGCATCACGCAGCGTTCTTTTCGCGCACCATGCTGCGGTTGCTTGGCACACCACGCCGCGGCCGCTTGGCGCACCACGCCGCGGCCAGTTGGCGCACCACGCTGCGGCGGCTTGGCGCACCACAGTGCGCTCACCTTACATAATACGCAGCACTTGCTTCACGCACCACGCTGCGGTCTCTTGGTGCACTACACTGCGCTCGTTTGGCGCACCACGCTGCGCTTGCCTCACGCATCACGCTGCACCCATTGCTACTGCTTTTAGAACAATAATTGCACACAACAAATGTTATAAAAAGTGCTAGCTGTTAGTCTCGGCCTTGTTTGGAAAACGACTTTATAGTTGAATCGGATTTAAGGTTGGATTATCAAGCCTTTTAATACTAATGTAATCACTAACAATGACTGCTTAGTGTAAAAATTCAAATTTAACCAGACCACTAACTGTTTTCAAATAGAACCAAATAGTTGAAAACAATATGATGAACCCGTACATTCATATAATTATTGTAGGTAAGCAACATAACACATCAGAAACATATTTCAAAGTTGTACCTACTTGTCTCAGATTAAAGTTATGATTAGTCTGATACAAGATCATTTGTTAATTACTCAAGCCCCAAGCGAACGCCGGCGCTCGCACACCTATTGTCTTTCTATTCTGTCTAATTACGGTATTCAAATGATTAAAATAAATCCACAAACGATATTGCCGTCCATGTTAAATTCATATCAATAAAATACCAGTAAAAATAAGGGTAATAGCCGTTGGTTTAAAACAAAAACCACTACATTTATATTCATTTCAATTAAAATACAATGAGGGTAACTTGTAAACCCACAGCTCGAAATAAAAACTTATCAGAAAAATATAAATAGGTACCCATTGGTTTCTTAAAAAAAATCGATATTGACCTTACTGGATCAGTGAATCTCTTCAATGATGAGGAAATTATAATCAAACTCAGTTTTTCTTTGAATATGTACCAAACAATTGTGTCAGTTTAAAGATAAACAAACCTATTTGCGTTCACAAATGCTACTAGCACAATATTTAATACTACAATACAGTGTTTAACACAATCCGTTACAACAAAGACAGTTATCTTTTAAATACAGGAACATTACAAAAAGGAAGAAAAAAAAAAAGAGGTAGAAAATAAAATTAGTTTTCTTACCCTATGACAGCGTCAAATCAGAACAACCAAACTTACGTATGTGGGCCTGGATATAATTGGCTGGTATAACCGACCAACCATTAATATCCCGCTTCTGAATTGTTGAATCACTAATTCAACATTACTGACTTTATCCACACAGCACTTTTATTTCCTTGACTTGCCCTTTCTAAAATCGAGAACCGACTACCCTCGTGGGTTCGAACACCCGCTATTAATAAAAGTGAGGACCGGATCTACCGCCATCTTGGCCGAAAAAGTTAACTATTTATTCAAGTCAGTGTATGTATAAAAACAACCAGAAAAATTCTTACAAAAATATAAATATCTGAAACATTTGATTTAATGTCACATAAAGTTCAAGAATTATTTAATGCGCCACATTAAAATATGTAAAATCGTCATTTGACAAAACAAATATCAAAACTAACGCCATCTAGACGACAGTTATTTCTAACTTTAAAATATTAGCTGTCACACACGACAACAAGTGTCATTGTCATTTGAAAACCTTATCCAAACAATAAGATTCCAACACATGGCACATTCAACCGAAATTCTAAACGACAAAAATTTTTGCCAGAAGTTTGTAAGGTTTAGAAAAAAATGCGTATTTCCTGAAACAAGTTTTGTGAAATATTCGAGTGAATGACAGTATTACCGAATGGCAGCAGATCGTTCAGGTATTATTTTTCTTTTTTCGCGTTTTCTTTTATCAAATATTAAGTTGGAAGAACCGACAAGCTTTCAAGCCAGGCTCAGCTTGACGACACACAGATCAGCAAGGGTCCTCTTAAATTTTGGAAGTCGATGTTTCTGATTTTGTCGTAAATACAAAAAAAAAAATAGGTAGGTATTCAACATTATTTTCATTGCCATTGTGTTTCATTGCCACTAAGTTCGGTGGAGGGAGAAGGCTAACAGTGAGCGTGTTTTGGCTGAAATGATGATGATGAAAGTAGGTAAGGTTTCCGGCGTTCTGAGAAAATAACTTTAAAAAAGTTGATGTTCTCGTAATGTCAAACGATGAGTGTACGACGTGCCGCCGTCTGTACAAATATATCTTGGTTAGATACTCGTATTCAACCTTGCCATTTACACAACTACTTATTTTAGATTTTCTGCTAAATAATGGATTCTTAAAACTGCTACTTATATAAAAGACCGATAAAACTAAATTTCCTATTGCTGTTTCCTAGAAAAACGTTCCATTATCCTTATACCTACTCGAAGACATATTATGTGACATGTATCATCACCACGCGGGTGCAATCCGCACTGGGCCCGAGGAGGGCGGAGTCGTAGCAGCGGGAACATTGTAAGGCTGATGCTATGCTATGCTATCCTTAGACTAAGACTTATGTCTGGGCAGTCGCTTTATATGAAAATTATTGGAAAGAAAATGGATGTAGCGCCACCTCTGACGCCACATAGAAACAAAAAAAAACCAAAATCCTGCGTCGCACCCAATAAACGTTGTCCCTCACTAGGAATAACTCCTGCAGCGTGGGTCAGTTCACAAACACATAAACTACACATAAACACAAGTTATTTATTTTATTTGGTTTTTAGTATTTTTTGTTATAGCGGCAACAGAAATACATAATTTGTGAAAATTTCAAGTGTCTAGCTATAGCAGTTCTTGAGATACAGCCTGGTGACAGACAGACGGACCGACCGCGAAGTCTTTGTAATAGGGTCCCGTTTTACCCGGCACAGAATATTGACCCAATCCCTGAACTAGGCGGGAACCTGTATCGCAAATGATAAGTATGAATTCAGCTATTACATTTGATTCATATTAGGACATTTGTGGGTCACTGCTCTAAAGATAGGGTACCATAAAAGTTCGTGATATACATGTACCTATGTTCTATCTGCCTATTATGTATTAGAAAATAATAATATAGTCATTTTAACTTTCCTGACTGGTTTATACACACTGCGTCTACATCTCTCATCCAACTCTCCTGTCTATGGCCTGCTGGAAGAAATATCATTTGAGGTAAGCCAGTAATATATATGTCAGTGGAGGTAAGCTATAGCACCTTGGTGTTCTTCTGTCTGTATTTGTTCTTTCCGATATTTCGTGTTTGTGAGTACATGATATCTTCTATATGACGAATATCAAACATTGCGGAACATACATACATGGGGCCAGTTTATTTTCATCTTCAAATCGAGTACATTCCACGTCAGTTCTGCATTTCGTCACGTTAATTTAGAACCTCATCACTGTGTGCGCTCGATTAACATTCAACTCGTGGTCGACAAAGGAGGCGTGTACCGTGCGTTCAGCGCGTACAGTGTGTACAATGCGTACAGTGCGTACAGCCCGAGCAGTGCAGTCAGCTGTCTATTGATTTATATAAGTAATCGCCGTTGATTGTTAATGAGTGGAGCACCGGCGCGCGTCCTCAGCACGTGCGGCGCGCGGCCTTGGTTGCGCAAGCGACCAACTCACGACAATCGTACGCGGCCTGCGACTCGTCTTCTTGTTGACTACTGCGCTGGAGACGCCTTCCAGCCGCTCTGGGTAACTGTACTTTGAGTGGAGCAATCGTAGCCCATCCGATGTCTTTAACCCAGTTACTGGGAGATATAAAACCGTACCTTACAGATAAATAAGACTCAGAACTATGTTAATAACACTTAACATAACACTAATATTTTTACTTCGTGCTGTTCTGTACCACGCCCTGTGGCCAAAAGTCTTCCTTCAACATGATAGGTACGAAATTGTTCGCGGACTCGCACCATGAACGCCTTGAAATTGATGTTACAGTCTGATTCCAGCAGTTGTACTCTCAGTTTGAACTGTAAATCTCCATGGTGTCATGATGAATATTGTGAAACCAATTTTTTTTTATAGAGTTTCTAACCATGGAGTTTCTTACTCATACGAAATTCGTCGAATTCGAAATTCTTCTTCATACGAAACGCCCAATTGTAACCGTGTGCTTGCTTCTGACGTTTTATAAGTGCCCATGTCCAGACCTATATTATATAAAGACATTTTGAATTTTGTGGTGTGATGCAGGCGGGAGATGTACACTGGAGAGTTAGGCTGGAAGCCTGGACGTATCGCAGCCTTAGGGCCTGTGCACACCGCGTTTTTTAAACGCGCCGTTGTCGCGCGTTAGTAGCGATACAGAATCAGCCGCGAGACGCAAATCGCCGTCGACAAACCACGCGTCGACGGCGCGTTTAAATGACGTGGTGTGAACAGGCCCTTACTTCAGGAATTGCAAGAGCTTTGCCGCGCCCATTCCTGTTAGACGATCCCTCCTCTGCACCATAACAACGTAGTGAACTCGTGACAGAATATGGAAACGGTTCTCCTCGTGAGAAATGATTGAATGATTGTTCTGCCGTTATTCCGGATAGTCTGTAGTCCGGCAGATCTGTAGTGTTCAGTTCCTATACATCCCAGTTAACCATTACCTCGCTGTTCCTCACCTTCCTTCTCTCTTCATGCACGTGTCTCTCCGCGTGCCGCGCATCGTCTGTCGCCACTCCATATCCCGAATGCGTTGTCAGCTTCGCAGCTTTTAACATTCTAAATACAATGTTTACAAAACCGCAATGTTTTCCTCAAATGAAGTGTAGAATTTTAATAACATCGCCAACCACACTTCTGTACGAAAACTTGGTTTGGAAAATAAACTCTTACCGCTTGGTGATAGAGGCGCTTTCACAGTGCAATATTGATTAAGATTTAAAAGCTCCCACGATCGGGAATGAAGCCAGTGTTTAAAACCAAAGCTAAGTGACCGCAGCTCATCACTTATGCATCGCTTAGGTCTTGACTACCTCCCCTCCCCCCTCCTCTCACTGAATTGTTATACTTAGTTAAATATATGGTCTTTTGGTGTTCGTGAGATATTTGTAGAATGTTGTGGGAATAACCATTCCTATTAGCATATCGGTGTTCATATGATGCTTACTGCTGCTCAAGGAAGAACTAACGTCTTACTATAGTGCAGTTGAGTTTCAGAAAAGATAGACGGATATACTCTTTATTGTACAACATAATAAATGACAGCAGGAGACGACCTGAGGATGGATTTGGTAGAGGAGAAAAGATGCGCAGGTAGAGACTCAGGCCTCCTCACCAGGAGAGGGAATGGAGACGCACTGGGCCCGCGTGGTGGATCACGGCATCCACCACCCGGGCCCAGTGCGGGTTGGTGAATTTCACATATCATCGAATTTTTGGTTCTAGGACATGCCAGTTTCCTCACGATGTTTTCCTTCACCGTTCTAAGAGCAGTGGTGATGAAAATATAAATACACAAAGTAATGCGCTTGGCTGGGTTTGAACCCGCGACCTACAATTCGTAAGTCGGGGCCGTTACCATTCTTCCACCACGGGTACACTACATAAATACGAAAAACTTTATTCCGACAGTCACAAATACGAATTTCAAAATACCGATTTTCATAATGCCAAATAGTTCAAAATTCCAAGCAAACATGCAAGCAGGCATGCAGCATGCAAGCAGGCAAGCAGCAAGCAAGCAGGCATGCAACATGCAAGCACGCATGTAGCATGCAAGCGGGCATGCAACATGCAAGCAGGCATGCAACATGCAGCGAGCATTGTTTCTGTCACGGCTCCGACGCTGCAGGGTTTGGGCGGCCCCACGCGAGCTTATCATCGCAGATGATTTTTGGACGATGATGACCACACACCTGTCATGTCGTCTGCATCTAAAACTGGAAGTGCAAAGCGACTTCGGGTTCTTTTATGCGGTTTGCGCTAAATGGAAACAGTCACTCAATAGTAAGGAGGTTGCTCAAAGATAGGCGATGAAATTATCAACCATATTCATGAAAAAGTCATTCAATGAGGTAAGACAAACTAGGAAGGTTGTATTGATTGTTTGAAACTTTTAATCAAATGATAAATGATATTTATTTTGTAAGTAAGTTTTAAAAACACTTTTACACGCTAATTATTTTTTTGTCATTTTAAACTAGATGAGGCCGGTGTTTCCTAGCTGACTACCCTGAGAAGAAACACTGAAACAAACTCAGGGGTCAAAGTCTCTTTTAAAGTCCATACAGTAAATATGTATTGGTCAAATCACATGAGGACCATGCAGATTTGTCTGAAATGGCCTTTTGAAGAAAGAACCATTCAGATCAATCATTATTATAATTTCGTAAATAAAACTGAACATGAAAAAATCTTAAGAAAAATATATTTTAGAGCCTCGGTACCTGCGGGGGTAAAACTAGTAATCTGCGGGGATAAATTATAATAGCCCAATATGAGCAAATTTAGCTCACCAGTGTGTGTACCAGTGTGTGTACTCTGTTACAACATGAAATATGTTGTAACAGAGTAATCAAGTGACAAGTCCGAGCCTCGCTTACCAGTCTACCTCCACCCCTCCCTAAAAATGATAACGTTACGTTTCATAAAGTCTATAAAGATTATAATTGTAAAGAGATAAGGTGGTAATGTGATTGTAAGAACTTACTCAATATTTTTGTACACTTATCTTTGTTATATTTTATATATTAAGTATATTTAATTAAATAAAAGTCTTTCCCGGTAAACCCCTTAATTAGTACCAAATGACGCGACTAATTGTGAAATGCACATAATTTAGTTGACGACGTCTTTCTTTTTCAAACAATGACTATAGAGATATGTTGATATAATCATTATTCTTTATTTTAACAAAGTAATATTCCATAAATTTGCATACCTAATCAGGTCATAGTACAGCGTACCAATTACATAATACTTACCTTTAACACCTTTTATAGGTATTCATATTTATTATACTAATAAATGATTTAAATTTATTTGAACAATGCCTATTTAATTCAAGTAGTACGTAACTGCAGTCCTAGTCCACCGCTCAGTCTGTCAGTCGCAGCCGAGCGCAATGCGCGCCGCATATCAATCACGCTCGTAATCTTGATCACGACACGCCACCGCGCACCGCTAACACTGAACGTATTGCGCAGATAGGTGCAAGTAGTGCCGGCTGCCACATAGATCAACTCGCAAACTAATACCGAACTGCACCCACAAAGGAATGAGGTTATCATTCCACTGTGCCTCCGTGGTTGGCAGTAACGACAGCACAGTTTTGTTGTTACATTTGACATCTCGGCAGAGAACTATCATTAACCATATTTATGGAAAACGGTGACGTTTACAATGATGATTTGGATTTTTTTTTTTATATTGGGAAATTATCCCATGATTTCTCTAGCTCAGGTTGTTACTGCAACCCCCGATTGCATTTGAAGTTGAAAATTATTCAAACTATACTTGAGCCTGTAAATCTGTCAAAATTTGGCATTTAAGTATGGTTTGAGACATTCTCAGTTCAAAATACTTAATTCAAAAACCCGCCCTAAACCTGTGCACTCTAGGGCCACGGTCATTCTTTCAAACGATCACGTAGCGCCAGCAGGTATCGGTCCTATTGAACCATCTTTGCTTTGCTGATACCTCTTTGAAGCGCGCGTATAACACTACGCGCTGTGCGATTCGGTTCTTGACAAGAACCTCTTGTCCTTACTAGATAGGCGGACAACAAGCCACTCATTGCTCAACGCCCGCAAATCTGAACAAAATAAAACATAATGACGAGGCATGCAATAATTATGGCTCCACCGCAGCATCGCTTATCACGGTGAGACAGTGGTCAAGCGCGAACCTATCAATTACATTACAACAAGCTTCAGCATTCCTTTACAGTGAGCTGCACTTACTAACTCTAACGATGAGTAGTGTTCCACGCGCTCCAAGAGGTGTCAGCAAACCGTACGGCCGTAACCAATCACACCACCACACGTAACTAGCAGGGCCGATGCCCACTAGGACCGCTGGTATTTTCTGAAAAGGAAACCATTGGTCTTAGGATGCATGGAGCAATCGCCTCACCATCAACGATTGCAACACTGCTTACCATCAGGTGGGATCGCAGTCAAGCACTAATTTATAACAAATAAAAAAAAATCAGTAGAGGTCTGACACGCCCTCCCGCTCCACCCAGAGAAGTCATTGATTGATTTCCCACCTTAAAAAAAGATGGTAAAATTCAAAGGATAACATAAACTTTGATGGAAACTACAACGTAGCTCTTGTTGAACCCGCTGTTTAAGCTAAGCACTCTTAGCACTCCATACGTCAGTCAATTCAAATATCATGTTTTGTTACAGATCATGTCCAGACCTGAAGAAGATATTTCTTCTAGCGCGACCAAAGAAGAACAAAGACATCACCAAGAGACTCCAGGAGCAGTTCGATGATGTGGTGAGTGAGATGAACAACCCGAATAGTTTCATAGGCATTTTCTGCTGGTCATAGTCTTTTACTGGTGCTGGTGGTGAGACAACGCGGCAAGAGCAGATGAAGGAGAACGCGTGGGTTTTAGTAAAGACACTCCCTTTCACACTACCCAGAGCCGGAAGAATTATTTGATGATTAGATAATGGAAAAGATGGAGGCGTAGCCTTTTTTAACGTCAATATAGAATTTATTTTTAAAACGATTATAAAAGATTTTTTTAAGTATCTTATTAACAATGAAGTTATAAATAAAGCTTCAAAGCTGCTTTTATGAGAGAGAAGTTGACATCAAAGACACGTTGTGATCTTTGACGTCAAAGTTCAAACAGGAAGAAGAAGAAGAAGAATTCCTATTCTAGTTTCTCGTTCTTTCAGAAAATAAATATCTTCATAAGTAAATATATTTTATCCTATGTTTCAGCTATACGACAGACTGCGCAGGGAATGCCCAGACTTCATACGTAAGATTAGCATCGTGGAGGGAGACATGGGGCTGCCCGAGCTCGGCATGTGCGCGGAAGACAGAGTGAAGGTCATGAATGAGGTGAGAACTGCAACTCATCTCGAACTCATGCTATCCTAGTACTTAGTGCTATAACCTAGGGGTTCTAAAAAAACTAGTGCTTGACGATGGTAAGCATTGATGCAATCATTAGAGCGCAGTAGTTTAACTCTAGCCTTGAAGACAGCTAAATTATAATCGGATGGGAAGACCGCAGCTCCGCAGCAGGCAAACTGTTCCAGTCCTTCAATATACGCGGTTTAGAAGACGAGGCGAAAGGGACTTGCTGACACTTTTCTACTATAAAGCTTGAAGGGCATATTATTATAATTGCAGCCAACGACCTCACAGCCAATTGTAGCATTGAAATTGTATGTTTGTTTTTATTCTTTATATTTACATACATTTTCGATCGAAATCGAAATAGTAGGCGATTTATTAGTGAAAGATATTATCAACACTCGCTCGAAACCCCGCTACTACTCCTGCTACATTTAGACTAGCAATACTTATTTTCGCATTATTGCGAACTTTTATTCGATTCACTATTATTACCTACATATAGAATTAGCTAGAGCACACAGTGGCACTAATTAAGTTCGGCATCGTGGAGGGAGACATGGCGCAGCCCGAGCTCTAAAATTAAAAAAGATAATACAATATCACATTGAGTCCGGCCTGGAAAGATATCAAAAATATTAACTTGAAATTTAATTTTCAATACACTTAGTCGAAAATGCGCTCTTATCCCACAATTTTATTGTTATAAAATTGTTTATCGTATAAGGCGTGCGTCGACCCCCAGGAGGGGCGGGTCAACCCCCACGAGTCGTAAGTGAATAGAAAAATTTCGTTTGATACACGTGCCCAATAAAATTATTTTTCTTTCTTTCTTTCTTTCAAATTTGTCACTACAGCCCTCCATAATACACTCGCCTACGGCTCGTGCGATTTCTACCGCGGTCGCAATGACAAACCTTCTGCACTTGTATCAAAACGTTCTACTAAGAGTGTTGTAAAACGTCGATACCATGAGCAATCGCCATGGAGTATATGGTTGCTGGTATAGTAACACTCACGAGTCGACACAGGCCGCTTTGTCTCTGTAATGACGACCCATTCGTCTCTAGTATTTGCAGACAACCATGCGATGGTGACCACTTAAAATCAGGAGTGGCCACAAAAACAGGTGTTTTTTTGTAGCCACTTCACGGAACTAATATTTTTTTAAACTGCCACGACAAGAAATATTACTAGCAGTACTTAATATCGCCATAATAGTGGAAATTAACCGTGTTTACATTCATTAATATTCCGCGCAGTTGACAGATTCGAGAAACCCGATTCTCTTAAAGAATATTAAGTTCAATATTTGCTCGTCAAGTGTTTCTCAGTGCCATGTTGCTAGTTGTACCTATAGTCACGGAAATAAAAAGATAATAATCTACAAAGTAAGCCAGTAGCAAGTGGCGTAGCTACTGACCCCCACAGACTTCTGTAAAGCCTTCTTATTGGGAAACTGTGCAATATTGGCACAGGAGGCCATATCCTTAATTGGTTTTCCTCGTATCTGACAGTTTGTACCTCGACAGTGGTGATTAACTGACATTTTTCGCAACCCTTTACTTTACTTAACCAAGTTCGGAGTCCCACAAGGCTTCTATTTTGCTCCCATTCTATTTAATATATTTGTGAATGACATTGGCAGCTATTTCAAGCATTCCGTGTTTTTTTTTATATGGCGATGACCTGATTAGCCAAAGCAATTAACTCACAATTGAACTCAGTTCTCTTACAAGAAGATCTCGACAGACAATCTGTTTAGTGTTTTGTTTTTTTTATGATAGGTAAAATCATCCAATGACAAATCCCGCCCTTGAGCGGAGCGGGAAATAGTGTCAATCTCTTACTAACTAAAAACCTACCCCGTTCCTTCGTTGCCTATCATACCGGTGCTGAGCCTTCCTCTCAGAAAACGGCCCTTGACCCCAGCAGGCTTCGACCCTGTCTGCCTGCAGCTAGCACGCTGGGTCTCTACGGTTCGCTGACAGCTCCTTGAGGGGCGCGGGAACAGTACGCGCTGTCGACGACTTGGGCTTGATCCGGTCGGTTACCGGACGATCGAACAGCGTGCTACCCATTGCACGCCAATCGCAAGCCCGCGCCTACGGTGGCCGGAAATCGGGATCGGAATCCCGGCGGCGGCTGGGGCGAGCGCCCCGTTGCTTCTGCCTGATGCGGTCAGCCTCCAATTTTGCTAGCATTATTGCTTCGCAGGAGGAGGCGACCGCCTGCCATCCCTCCTTACTCCGGACAATGGCCTAAAACAAGGTGAAGGAGAGTGATCGCTGCCGCCGATCGCCCCCATGAGGACACGGCGATGCTCCTCTCAGGCAGGGCACACCTCTACAGTGTGCTCCACTCCGGGTGTTCCGCACAGTGGCGAAACCTGGGCGACTCCTCCGCACGAATCCGGATCAGAAACTTAGTGAACTTGCCGTGTTCGGTAAGGACCTGCGTCGTGCGGCAGTTGAGAACGCCCGCGCCGTGAGGTTTTTATCTGTTTAGTGTGACAAAAATGAAATGACACATATTTGGTACCCAATTGTAATGATACTTTCTTCTACATATTTCAAATCTCTTATTATTTATTGTGCACGCCAACCACAGTTTAGTCTTTTTACCCGACTGCGCCAGAAGGAGGGTTATGTTTTTCGAGAGTATGTATGTATGTATGTATGTATGTATGTATGTATGTATGTATAATTGTTTGGCACGCTCTGCAGCCTGAACGGCTCGATGGATTTTAGCTTGAGAGGTGTCGTTAGATTCGTATTTACTTTGAGAGTGACACTGGGTAAATCAAAATAAAAAAAAAACAAAATGGCGGGTTTTTGGCGCCAAATTCAAATGTTTGGCACGCTCTGCGGCCTGAACGGCTCGATGGATTTTAGTTTGCGAGGTATCGTTAGATTCGTAATTACTGTGAAAGTGATATCGTAATAAAATAAAACTAAAAAAATAAAAATAAAAAAATGGTAATTTAAAAAACTAAAAAACCCGACTGCTTTTCTGAGTATTCATGAAAAAGCCCTAAAACAAGAAAGTCGTTGTAGCAGTCGGGACCCATTACATCATAGATCTACTGAATAGACGGCTGACTTTGTAGAATGGGTCCCGACTGCTACAACGACTTTCTTGTTTTAGGGCTTTTTCATGAATACTCAGAAAAGCAGTCGGGTTTTTTAGTTTTTTAAATTACCATTTTTAACCCAATGGTTGACAGTTCACCTAGCTGCCTAGATACCACTACTGTTGGTACACATGTTTAAATTAATAAATTAATATAATGTATATACACCTCGACTGTATATAGATGTGCGTAGATTTCGGGCAGTTAATGGATCTATGTCAGTGTGCGTTCATTCGAACAGAGCGAGTGGTAATTATTATTCCGGTGTGATGTAGATGATTAGTACGCAACAACCCACAACTACGTACAGGTCATTGGACTCGCTCAGCTGTTGTTTACTTAAAGAAATTAATTTCGGACATGCGTATATTAATTCGAGTTTTAGAAAAAAAGAACTTTATTTTTTAATTTCATTATCTACGGGAATAAAACGATCAAGCCGTGTATTCTTAAATTATGTTTTTAAATATTTCTACACAAAATATTAAAAATAACGTACAAAACGTTTTAGGAATACATTTATTGTGTGTATAGCCAAGGAGTGGAATTTCCTGCCGGAGACTTTGTTTCCTGATACCTACCGACTCAAGAGTGAATAGATCACTCCTAGGCAGGCGTGCTCCATCGTCGACCACATCGTCGCTTACCATCATAATGATGAGATAGTGGTCAAACGTAAGCCTTAGTAAAAAAATACTTATTATTTTATTCGTTTTTCAAGATTTATATTTTGTTAAAATGATGTTAACTCATACACCTTAAAGTATAAATAGAATCATCAATAAATAATTATAAATCCCACTGAAAATACAATTGCATTACATCAGCCTTATAATGTTCCGACTGCTGGGAGTCAGGCCTCCTCTCTATGAGAGGGAAAACAACAAAGAGAAAGAGAGGGAAATACAATTAAAGAACTAATAATGTAAGATCCACATTATAATGTAACGTAATGTAATGTCGCACACACTTAGTGGAGCTTGGGTCATAGCTTCGTCATTGAAGTGGCGTCGAGTACCGCTCGTTGGACGTGCAACACTCCAACATACAGGCTAACAAGAAGTAAGTGCACGTACAAACAGAGTCAAAAGAGAAATAATTATGTTGTTCTGTTCGCAGGTGGAGGTGATCTTCCACGGCGCGGCCACGGTGCGCTTCGACGAGCCGCTGAAGACGGCGGTGCAGATCAACGTGCGCGGCACGCGGGAGATGCTGCGGCTGGCGCGCGGCTGCTCCAAGCTGAAGGCCTTCGTGCACATCTCCACCGCTTACAGGTGAACACACGAACTATACAATCATGCCAATAGCTTGATAGCACAAAGAGTCTCTCTGGGTAACCGTTGCGATACGCCTTCGAGTAGGCGTTCTTAAAGACTAAGTTCGCTTATTGGCGCCTTTTTTTCGTAAATAGTAGTTTCGTGGGACAAAAATTTGTTTTTAAATTCATCCTTATTCCATACCTTTATTTCAAATAATGATCAGAATTCGGAAGAGTATCTACAATATTTACTTGGCAATATTTATTTGGCCCATCACCACGAATTTATAGTTGATAAACTTACCTTCTCTAAATCCCGGAATCATAAATATGACTGTAGCGACATCTATGTCGTCACAAATGAACTAATCCTGCATCGCGCAAGTAAGATTCGCGGCGCGATTGGAACATAAAGAACAAACCCGAAATCATCTATCGGGCAATAGCCCACCAGACATAACACCTGTCTGGTCGGAGGATCCTCCCTTTTCAACGGAGGTATGTGGGACTTTACTCTCTGTTCCATTACCCCCTAAACCGACATCTTCGAATTCAAGAATTTTTGTTTAGCTCTAAGAGCAATAGGTATATAATTTTCCATTTCATAAATCCCGGAATTTGCCATATCGTCACGTTTCCGCCTGTTTTAGAGGAGGTATTATCTACTTTAAATTATTTACTGGCACAAACTCTACGTAAATTTTCTCTACCTATTCATCATCATCTTCCTGCCCTTGTCCCGTTTCATTTGCGCTGACCTTAAGTAAAACACGTTGAATAATTATTCTCTACCTATTCCGATAGGTATCTAACAGACTATCATCATTAGTTGTCGTTTGTTCACTGCACAAACATCAGCTCACGCTTGCGTGTTATTTCAGCAACTGTGTACAGACTGCGATCGACGAGAAGTTCTACACCAGCCCGCTGCCGGGAGACAAGCTCATCGACCTGGTGGAGACCTTGGACGAGCAGGTCATCAACAACATCACGCCCGGGTTAGCACACGACTCTCTTTAGCGAACACGCCAACACCCGTCTACAACACCTTCGCGGAATTTCCGTTGAACCAAAATAGCGATCGACCTTCAATGCGCATTAAAAGATTTTCGGGTCTCAATCAAAGCAGGGGCGCGTAACGATAGCAACGGGTTCAACTTATTTGCCGCGTACTATAATACTCATACCATCTGATTTAGTTGCGGGATCTCAGACAATTGGACTAAGGCTGCGGAATTGTTGGAAAAACTTAATCGCGGCCCTGCACAGGGCAACTGAAGAAAGGTGAAGTGTGACACTTGTTCCTGCACCCAAAGCGGGAGAAGTTGCTTGATGATTTCCCAACCAAAGAAAATAAAAACAGTTGAAATGTTTCTCCGGGAATCGCAGTCTCGACGTTAGTAAAATCTTCAATATACACCCCTATTTTTTAAATAGTGCACAAAAAAATGGGGCTCAGTCAATACCCGTTACTGATAATGTTTGTGTAGTCAAAAGTACAAAAAACGAAATCCCAAAATTGTCCACGAAAATTTGTCATTATTGGTAAACTCATAATTGAGTCATCATTCATAAACAATAACCTGTACAATGTTTCCATAAATTGAGTGAGATTTGGGGATATAAACAAATGCTCATAACTTTGCTGTTTATGAATATTATGCATTGAGACTTTACTTAAATAATAACAAGACCTTTTCTAATAAGCCCTTTAAGTATTTGCCATAATTAAAAAATAGTGGTGTATATTATCGCCTTATAAAGATATCGACAAAAACAGTGGAATCAAATGCATTGCCATTATCAAAGAAAAAGTTACACCAGCGTACAGTATGTTCGACGGTTCTTGGCGCGCCTGAAGTTAGGCTCTGCGAACTTTGAAAATAAATGATTTGAAAAAATAAATGCCAATAGCAGTTGTCATTGCTATTAACAACTGTTATTGGCATTTTTTTTTACAAATCATTTATTTGGCGCGCTTATTTTGAGGGCTAAAGTTCGCAGAGCCTAACTTCAGGCGCGCCAAGAACCGACGAACGTACTGTACGTATTACTACTTCTGCATACCAGAAAATCCCAAATAGCTGTCTATCTGTAGAATGTGTTTTGTGGACAAAGCTACAATAAAATCTTGTAGTGCCATCTACATCGCTACATATGAACTAAACTGACGCGTCGCAAATCAGAATAATCTTCGTTTCGAATTTCCGCCCCTAGGTGGCAGAATCTATAGCGCATACATTACTTTTGAAAAATTAGGACCTTCCCAAGTTGTTCCGCATAACTTTAGTAACTCATCAATAATATTAACCATATTTTGTATTCGTCCAGTCTGCTGGGCGCGTTCCCCAACACGTACGCGTACACGAAGGCGGTCGCAGAGAACATTGTGCTGAAGTACTCCAAGGGGCTCCCGGTGGCGCTCTTCAGACCTTCCATTGGTAAGTAACCCAATACGTCTTCTTTTTAAAATGATCTCTGATTTATATCGATGAGGTAGTAGCGACATCTATGTTACCACATAGGAACTTAAGTCGCCCTATTTCGTATTATTATAATTTTTTACAAGCTCCGCCCCTGAGTAACTCATTATAATTATATTAAATAAAAATATGGTTAGAGTTGAATTTTTATTCATATTTAAGAATATTTGGAGAATTTGAGTAGATTTTGAAGCAGTGATAATTTGACTAAGTTCAATAAAGTGGAATAGTTTTTTTGGTTTATTTGGTTTTAGCATAATGTTTATTAGAGTACCTATTACTAAGTTAAGGAAATGTTATTTGCTGAAATCTCACACTTTTTAATGTTTATTCATTATCTGCTCCGGTCACACTAAAACCAAATCTTGATTTCGGCGCCATCTAGCGATGGTTTGTGAACAAATAAGTTCAATAACTTTACGTCGTCATACGGACGTAGTCAAGCAGAAAAGACTGAAATTGTAAACTGTATATATATTCATTGTCGTTCCTATTCATTTGGTATACTAGTGTAGTAATTGTAGTGGCATCGATTTCTTCGAAAATATTAATTTAGTTTCTAAGCTGTGTATCTATATTTCAACTGTCGATTGTTTCAGCATATTTATTAATTCACTATATGTGAAAACTTGTAATTGGCCTTAAGCTTTATTATAATATTTTAACATGTACATTTATTAGCTGTAAGTTTTCCAAAAAAATAAATAAAATAAATAAATGACTTAATGGAGATTGAGTCCTTTCTGCTTAACTACGTCCTACATAAAAAGATATGCCTGGAACTGTGATTGGAGTATTGTTTCTCCACCACCCTAAGGTCGACTGGTAGAAAATGCCTAAGGCATTTGTCCACCTTTGTACAGTGTTATGTGCATAAAGTTTTTAAAATAAATAATTTGTTTCCAGTGATTGGCACTTCCATGGAGCCAGTTTCTGGGTGGATAGACAACGTGTACGGTCCTACCGGCGTAAGTACTTTATCTGTATCTACACTAATACCAGCGATCCCGACCATCTCCGTCCTGCTCGAAGGCTTTTCGTTAGAAATAAAATTGAGCACTCAACTACAGCGCAATTGTATTTTCAAATTGTCCACGAACCCACTTAAATAATCACACAAAGGTACGTCAAAATCAGCCACGCTGTTTAGGAGTGAGCTGTGATAAACACACGCAAAGAAGAATTATAATGCTACCCTAGCGTCGACTGGTAGAAAATGCCTAAGGTATTAACACCCGTATTTATAAACAAGTAAAACTAAATCATTGAGTAAAAGTAACTACTTATGTAACACTTATGCATTCTATAGTTAAGAAAAATTTGAATTTTGAATGAAGATTTCAAACGTCAAGTAATGACTTAATAAGATATTACTTAGTAACAAGTAATTACTTCTTTATAAATACGGGTGTAAGTCCGCCTTTGTACAGTATTACTTACCAGTGCATTTTTTTAATAAATAAAAATAAAGTCGAAGAGATAATAAAGAGAAAAGATTTCTGTTTTTGTTTGTAATGAATAAACTCAAAAACCACGATTTTGAAAATTCTTTTACCAGTAGAATGCTACTTTATCACACTATCACAGCAAATGGATATAGTATAACAATCTGTTTAATAATTCCCTGACTGTATATATGCAAAGTATTACAGTTACTGTATCGGTGTCCTACGTAAGCGATACGGCGCAAACGAAACAAGCAGGCAATTGAGATGGCCTTCATGATTAACCGCACGTGGGTGCGGCGCAGTAATGTTGAGCGCTCGTTGGACGAAGCAGCCGCGTCTTTCGAATTAAAACTGACCCAATTCCGGTCCGGGCCTCGTTATTCTATATAACATATGCTTTGCAGGGTAATAAGTCACTGTTATTTACAAACTTGTAATAATCCTTTTTTAATTGACTTTCACGACTTTATGCGGATTTCGACTCTATCGTATAAAACGGAAGGAACAAATTTTCATACTAACTCTACATACTAACCTTATCTAATAATAATAGAAGTAGTTACTTTTCCTGGAATTTGCCAGGCTTTTGTACGTACTTCCATTCCAGAAATTTCGGCTAACAGTGCGTTTTAATTATTTGACGCCATTCCCGGTTTCAGCGGAGATATGACTTGTTAAAGTTTCACGGCGTAATACTATAATGCTCCAAATCTTACGTCATAGCTGCTTTGCATTTTAGTTCCGCAACTATACGTCACGAAGCGCTAACCCTCCTTTCTCTCCACAGGTGGTAGTGGGTGCAGCCGTAGGCCTCCTGCACGTGCTGAACTGCAACCCCAAGGTGCTCGCGGACCTGGTGCCGGGCGACATGGTGGTGAGCGGCGTGATCGCGGCGGCGTGGCGCACGGCGCGCGACTACCCGTCCAGCTGCAACCACGAGGACGCGCCGCCCGCCGACCTGCCGCCGCCCGTCTACAACTATGTGTCCAGCGAGCAGAAGCCGCTCACGTGGGGTACGCATACCATTCATTACTTAAGTGCTATAATAATCGCCGAATTTAAGTGATAGTGGGCAGGACGCCTTGCTCTCAGAACAGATTGTCGATGGGGCCGAAAGGTTCTGGAGTGGCGGCCGCGTAACGGAAGATGCAGCGTTAAAAGGGCTGTTCTGGACCAATAACCTGGTTAGGGTCGCGGGAATGCGATGGATCTGAGACGCACAGGGGGTCGTTGTAGTGACACTTCGGGGAGGTCTAATAGTGGACGTCTTGATGTTTTGGAGGTAATGGAACAGAGAGTAAAGTCCCACATACCTCCGTTGAAAAGGGAGGATCCTCCGACCAGACAGGTGTTATATCTGGTGGGCTACTGCCCGATAGATGAATTCGGGTTTGTTCTATATGTTCCAATCGCGCCGCGAATCTTACTTGCGCGATGCAGGATTAGTTCATTAGTGACGACATAGATGTCGCTACAATGTTGATGTGTACTGGCAACGCGGTAAGCCTGAACGGACTTTTACTGAAGATACCAAATCGTTCTTCAACTTTTCAGAGAAGTTCATGAGCTACAACGAAATATACGGCTTGCAAGTGCCCAGCGTCCAAGCCATCTACTTCTACCTGTTCATGCTGACCCCCAACAAGACGCTGTACTGGTTCTACTGCTTGATCTTGCACTGGCTGCCCGCCTACATCATCGACGCCGTCGCTGTCATCGTCGGCAAGAAGCCCATGTGAGTAACTTCTCTTCTATCTGTTCATTAAAATCTTCTTTATCTAAACAAGTTCTCATGTGGCTCGCCTTACGGTTCTTGGCTGGTAGAGAATGCCTTGTTGCATTAAGTCCGCCTATGTACCACTACTGTTCATGAAGTTTAAATAAATAAATAATAATAAATAAAATTAAAGCTACGCATTGCCACTTTAGAGCGTAACACACATGATGCTACATCGAGTGGCACTTTACATTTCGTAGTAGATATATTAACCTGCTCTATGTCAGTATTGCTACGAATAACCGATATCATGAGTTTTAGGAGTTTCTGCAGACCAGTTTTGCTGATTGTGTTTCTGGTTTGAAAGACAGCACGCCTCTACAATTATAGAAAAATGAAAGATACATTCGAATTGTCAACTTGATGACAGATGTCCACGAAAATTTTTTGCAAATATAATTATTTTAAAATAATAAGCTAATTGCTTGTAGTCTAAAGTTTTTATTGTGTGTGACGCCACCTGCACCGTACGTGTTAGGGTCGGCGTCACGATAACGGCCTCCTGTGCGGCCGCGTGAATTGTGAAGTGAGGCTCTCTCGGATGGAATCCAGCGTCCCAACCGTGACCGATGCACAAGGAAGAGAAGACAATACACAATTTGATGAGATGGAGACTCATTTTGAGGACCAACAAGCAAATGATAATTCTCAAACAAGAAAAAGAAGATCGATTAGTGATATGGATGATAACTGGACTGTTATCAATAAAGTCGGTAAACGATATAAGAGCTTAAGTAATCTAGCTACTCAAGACCTGGGTGAAAAAATAGAAGTCGCAATAACTTGTAAGGAACCCCTACCTAAACAGTTTAAATTAGCTAAACTTTTACAAGCCAACAACATTAATCGTGTATCGCGTATAAAGTACGTTAACCAGTATAAAGTGAAGCTACAATTTGAATGTGATCTAGATTTACAAAAATTAATTAACTGCTCAGAATTTAAAGAAAAGAAATGGGCTATCTTAAAAACTATGGAAGTTGAACGAAGTTACGGGATGATAAAAAACATAGAACTTGACTGCAGCGAGGAAGAAATAAAGGGTAGTTTAACGTCTGATACCGAAATTCTATCTGTTAAACGGCTTAGTCGCAGAAAAACAGATGGTTCGGGATGGACTGAGAGTGAAACAGTGAGAGTATGTTTTAAAGGTTCCTTATTGCCAACGTATATTCGTATGTATGGTGTTAGAATAAATGTAGAACCATACGTTTACCCTGTCACACAATGTTCTAACTGTTGGAAATTTGGGCATTACAAAAAGATTTGTCCCAACAAGAAAATTATTTGCCCTAAATGCAGCAAAAACCACGAATGTTGTGAAACAATCTCATATACGTGCATTAATTGTAAAGGAGACCATATGGCTTTGAGTAAAGTTTGTCCTATGTACGAAAAGGAACACAAAATCAGAAGTATAATGTCCCAGTTCAACTGTACCTATAATAAAGCTCTTACGCTGTACATTCCATCTTCGACTCCAATTCCAGAGAAAGAAACCTTTAACATAGTTAACCCTGCACCATGTTCTGTACCTCAATATTTGTCTGAAAATACAAGTTCAACTCCTTTTCAAAAAACGCCGCGGCCGTCATATTCTTCTGTATGTGCTGCCAATTTGATGACGTCTGAAGCAACTAAAAATATATCATTGCCGGTAGCCCCAGCTACCTCACGTTCGAATAAACCAAAGAAGAATAGACAACATAGTCAGAAAGTTAACGATACGAGTATTACCTATGACTGGGAATGTATATGTTCAGACTCAGATTGTGATTACAGTAAAAAGGAAGAAGAAAATACAGAAAAATCTAAAGACTATAAAAAAAGTACTACATCTAATAAAATCAAGGAGTTAATAGAAAAAATAAAGGCGATTATAAAGAGGAAAGATTCGTTATCAAACAAAATTAAAATTTGTTTTCAGATACTGTTCGAGTGGTTAATACAATTGATTTTAAATAACATTTTTGATTTGCCTGGTTTTCAATTTAATGCAACCAATGGCACATAAAAATATTTATAAATTAAAAATAATTCAGTGGAACTGCCAAAGTTTAAAAAGGAAGTTGAATGAATTGGAAGCTCTTCTCTTTCAAGAAAAGGTACATATAGCTGTATTGTCAGAGACCTGGTTAGAACCTGAGTTTAACCTGCGTATTAGTGGGTTTAATGTATATCGCAAGGATAGATGGGACGGTTATGGTGGAGTCTCAATCCTAGTCCACTACTCAATTAAAGCCCAAATCGCTCAATGCCAGTCTGGAAATGCTGGCATTGAAACCTTACATGTCAAAATTCATAATTGTGAGTCTCTTAAAAATATAATATCTGTTTACTGTCCATCCTCCGTTCACACGTGTCAACAAGATTGGGATCGTCTTTTTTCGATATGTGAAGATAAAACTCTACTACTCGGTGATTTCAATGGACACCACAGCAACTGGTCATGTAAAAATGACACAAGGGGTAAACAGATATTTGATTCCCTTTTATGTCACAACTTTGCTGTTATGAATAATGGCGCTCCGACCAGAATTAAGATGGTTGACGGAGTCTTACAAATATCATCTCCTGACGTGTCATTCATAACAACAGATATTGCTGTCAAGTATGATTGGACCGTGACCAATGAAAGCCTGGGAAGTGACCACCTTATCATGAAAATCACAGCTAACTGTTCATCCACCAGACAACCAGATATAAGACGAAACTTTAAGAAAACTAATTGGCAGCAGTACCGAATTTATCTGGAAGAAGCATTCCATGATTTTAATTTTACTTCTGATTTACAAAAGGCATACGACCTTTTTTTAGATACCTTAAATAAAGCAGCAGACCAGCATATTCCAGTTATTAAAATCAATCAAAATCCTAGTAACAATTTTAGATCAAAAACCTACTGGACTCCTGCGCTGTCCAAAATTGTGGCAGAACGAAGACTTGCATTGGCTCAGTTTCGTGCTAACCCAACACCCAATAATTTGTCGTTTTTACAATCTAAAATTAGTATCGCACAAAAGGAATTGAGAAGAGCGAAAAGTGAGTCATTTCAAAACTTTTGTACATCAATTGATTGTTTAACCTCTTCTAGTGATATGTGGAGAAAAATGAAATGGTATAAAGGTTATCATAACCACCGCAACCAGTATGTAAGTGAAACTCAAGCATCGAAATTGTTACAAAGTCTAACTCCTGATTTTGTTTGTAATGATCAGCCAATCTTTAAATCCAATAATGATGATTTAGAAAAATGTATTTCCCTTCATGAATTAGAGAAAAGTATAAAATCATCAGATACAGCTCCAGGTTGTGACGGTGTATCATTTTCGATGTTAAAAAACCTACCATCTAATGCTAAACTTATATTAATTAATTTGTACAATTTGTTTTTACAAAATGGTTTTGTCCCGAAACAGTGGCGTGATATCCGTATATTCCCCATTTCAAAACCTGGACGAAACCCTGACTCCTTAGATTCACTTAGGCCAATATCTTTGATGTCTTGCTTATGATGCAAGACATTCCATGCAATTCTTAATAAACGATTGGAGTGGTTCATGGAAAAAAACAACTTTTTCTCGAATAACATGGTGGGATTTAGGAAAACACGCTCTTGTTTGGATAGTCTTTCTAGTCTTGTGTCTAAAATACAGCATGGCTTTGCCATGAATTCTTTTACTTTAGCTTGCTTTATAGACATAAATAGTGCTTACAATAATGTAGATGTTCGTAATTTATTGATTATTCTAGACAATTTAGGTGCAGGTTCTAAAATATGTTTGTATTTACATAATTTTTTGAAAGAGAGGTCATTACTAATTAAGTGTGACTCTATATCTATGCACAGAAGTACGGGAATAGGAATAGCGCAGGGTGATCCGTTATCACCGTTACTTTTTAATGTGGCTACTATTCAGATCTGTAAACAAGTATATCATGACGTGACTGTGTCTCAATATGCAGATGATATTGTTATGTATGTAACCGGCAAAAACATAATTGACGCTGTAGCAGATATTCAGCACATGCTGAACAATACTACTTCAATTTTAGCAGGCTTAGGTCTAGAAATATCTTCTTCCAAAAGTAAATTATGTCTCTTTTATAAAGGTCGTAAATTTTCCAGATATCCAATTGATATTAATGTAAATAGTTCTCGTTTACCCGTAGTAGACTGTGTTAAGTATTTGGGTCTGTGGATGGATCGTTCATTAAGGTGGGGGAAACATATTAATGAAATTGTTGAAAAAATACACAAATTCCTTAATGTTTTCAAAGTTTTGTCCGGATCTGCTTGGGGCGTACATCAAAAACACTTAAGAAGGCTATACATATCAGTTATTCGTAGTCGTTTAGATTATGCTAGTTTTTTGTACGAAACTAGTGCCAAAAAATATTTAAATAAGTTAGATGTCACACAAAATCAATGTATGAGGATAATAGGAGGATTTATTAGGACTACTCCTACGCACGTCATGGAATGCGAGCTTAGTTTACCGCCATTGGAGATCAGAAGATGGTTTCTGTGCGGGAAATTTTGGTTAAAAATACATTCTTATAATACTAATACAGTAAAGCCAACTTTAGAAAATTTAAGCAATACGTGCCTGAATGAAAGAACTAAAAAAGTGCCGCTTCTTGTCACAATTAATAATAATTTTAAAAATTTCCCAATCAGCTCTTGTACACAATTAGAAATGTTCTCTTTTGATACGTGGATGTCTGATATAAACTTAAATGATGTATTAAAAACTAACCTAGATTTAATTAATAAAGCAAAGAATAAATACAGTATTTCTAAAATAAAAGAAGAAACATTAAAATGTTTATCCATATATTCAGAATTTTATAAAATTTATACGGACGGATCAAAAGATGGTGATTATGTAGGCTGCGCTTTCTATGACGAACAAACTGAATGTTTTATGAAATTTAAAATCTCCACCAATTTGTCTATCATGTTTGTCGAACTCATTGCTATTTCAGAGGCGTTATCATATATTGAATCCCTAGACCAGGGCAAATATGTTGTTTTCACTGACTCAAAGAGCTCCATTCAACACCTGGCTCGATGCACCGCATCTTTTCGAGGTAGACCGATAGCCTACTCAATTATTAAATCCATTTTAAGACTTAATTCTCAAGGTAAACAAATAATAATTCAGTGGATCCCGTCTCATATAGGTATAGATGGCAATGACAAGGCAGATTATCTGGCAAAGCAAGCATGTTCGGATGGCACTGATTTCATAGCTGTTCCTCACTACATGGACTATGTTCCCATTCTTAAAAAGATATGTCTTCAAAATTGGAAAGATTACTTTGATCTTCGTTCAAGGGAAAAAGGCATTTGGTATAGAACAATCCATTCACAACCTTCTTATTCACCATGGATTGATAAGTGTTTTTTTACCAGGGCAGACTTAACCATATTATTAAGACTCCGTTCAGGTCATATGCCTCTCAATAAATTTGGTTTTATGATGAAAAAGTTAACATCACCTGTTTGTAGTACATGTAACGAAGACGAAGACACATATCATATTTTGATGAGATGTGTTCGGAATCAATCGCTCAGAACACAAATTGGCGTACATAACATTAATTTATCGAACCCTTTATCAGACAAAATAGTCCTTATAATTAATATGGTTAAGTTTGCTCTGAAAAACCGTCCGAGGACCTAGTTATATATTTTTATATAGATTATGTTTACCTACAGAGTGTCATATTCGCATCAGCGAAAAAGCTCTTTAAATAAAGATAAAAAAAAAAAAAAAAAAAATGAAAGATAGCAACTTTTTTATCGGTAATAGCAACTGGTATTGAAGATGTTCATGATATACCTTCTGTAGGCGGTCCCTTGCATGAGCAAGCCATGATTTTCGGCACTAGGGAGAAGTGCCAAATCATTTCAACCACTGCCGTTTATTTAATGTCTATTTTCATTCCACAGGTTAAGAAAAACCTATGCGAAAATAACGAAATTTTCCGAAGTTATTGGTTATTTCGCTACCAGAGAGTGGAAATTCGACAACAGCAATACGCAGAAGCTGTTTAGTGAGATGTGCAGCGCCGACAAGAAGCTGTTTGACTTCGACATGAGCGCGGTGAACTGGAACGACTACTTCTACAACTACATCAGAGGAATCAGGGTGTACCTGCTGAAGGACCCCGTGGAGACCGTCCCCGCCGGCCTCCGGAAGTACAAGCGGCTCAGGCTACTGCACTACACGTTCTGCACGATCCTAGGACTACTGCTCTTAAGGCTACTATGGGCGGTGGCTAACTTCGTTGTAGGATTGTAATTTATAATTGTAAATTGTTGAGGGTATGGATGATGTACAGGTTGCGCATTTTGTGATATCCGTTCTCGATTGTTTTGCAAAGTCATTTTAAAATGCTGGTAGTATAGAATAGAACGGAATTTAGAAAATTGAATCGCAATGAGAGTTTTCTGAAATGCCGCGCACTAGGTGGCGGCACTGAAAGGTCCGCATTCAGACACCTGTCAAAACTCTTGTTTTTGAATTTTTTATTGACGTAACGTCATGTTTACGCAAGGGGTATCCAAAATCCTTGCGTTTAAAGGAAAGAAAAAAAAGAATGTATTTGGTACAGCACAAGATAAAAACACAGTAAAACGAAACAAAAAAAGAAGCAAAATATGAAAATTACAGTTGTGTTTACGTCATTGGCAATATTTACAAAGCAGAATACTTCTCCCCCAAGTGACGTCGGCTGGTGGCGTGTATTTCACTGAAAACGCTTATTGATTGAATGTTGCTCAGTAGTCGGTAAGTCAGTACTTAAGTATGTACAAAATGATGCAAATCACGCGTTATGTGACGTTGTTTACGCATTTGTGACAATCATGACATTTTAAGACTTTTCCAATTATGGGTGCTAAATAAAAATAAAAAATACTACTTATCACAATATTTTAAAATAAGTTAACTTGTATGAACAGTCAGGGACAATAGTCGCTAAGTAAACTGACTATCTCTCAGTGTACATTCAAACTACGACTACCTGTAGTACGTTTTGATACACGTGCAGAAAGTTTGTCATTGCGACCGAGGTGGAATTCGCACGAGCCGTAGGCGAGTGTGTTGCAAAGCGAGGGCGAGGGCTGCAGTGACAAATTTGCACATGTGTCAAACAACGTTACTCAATACATGCTGTCTGCAGTAGTGCGGAAAATAGTCCATTGCGTGCTTAAACGCAGTGGGATAAGAGCGGGTTTTCGAAAAGTGTATTGAAAAAGTCTTTTTTACAAAGCATGGGGAGGTGACAGCAGGACCAAATATGTAACATTGCATTACATTGTATAAATCTGACAGCTGTCACCATATACATATGACAAGTTGACGATTTTTCAGTCCGCTAAACATTTAATTTCCTTGACTGCACATACGAAAATTAATGTTTGGCTAGAAAAAAACAATGTAAACTTACCCAAAGAAAGGGGTTATTTTTAGCATAAGATGTAAGTAAATAATAATTTAATAAGTCATTTATAGTAGAGTGTCCAACAGAACATCTGACTGTTTCAAGTCATTTATTGTTGAAGATGTTTAATGAATGAAGTAGGAGAGTGCTTACGACAAGCTTGCGAGGAGGATGGCGCCCCCTGGCCACTGGCTCTACGCCGCGTGGCTGGTGCTCGCTGTTAGAAAGAGATGGAGCTATATAAACCAGAGATGTTACGGAGGTAGGATTCCAATTCCGAAACTTCCGATGTTTCCTTTTCACAGCAGCTTTATAGTGGCAACGACCGCCATAATAAGATCCTTACAGTCACGATCGGGGGCACACGTCACTACTTGCCATGTTTAAGGATGGTGTTTGTCCAGTGGCGCTATTCTCTAAGAAGACGCAGCGCAGACGGATCATAAGCGTAAATAAAAAGAACATCTGAGTCCTAGTTACAAATCCAAATACGTAATAATATGGCGGTAAAAAAAAGAAAACGTAAATTTGCAAAATCAGCCATAACTCTGTCGTCTTGAACAAATGATGACTGGATGTTTTTTGTTATCGGAGAGGTTTCAAGACACTATTCAATACCATCAATAAAATCTTAAAAATTCATCAAACTTTTGAGCTACGACTGTTTCTATGGTTTTTCTGGAAACCATAGAATTTTTTTTCAAGTACTAATTTTCATTCTTTTATATCAAATAAGCAATCGGGAGTTCTCGTCTCGCATTTATAATCCCAAGACCTATGAAATAAGATAGAAAAACCGGCATGTCCGATTTTTTGGGCAAAAAATATACTGTGCGCTGCCACAACGACGAACACCCAAATAGGATACATTGGATTATCAACCTAAGTTACCTATACATAGGATTGTTAATTCAATGTATCCTTTTTGGATGTTCGTCGTTGCGACAGCGCTGCGTTTTCTCAGAGAATAGCACTACAGATCAGGACGCCCTGATGACGGGACATGACAATATTTTATATTCTAGTGTGAAGGGTGATCGGTGAACTATTTATGAGCCTTAAAAAACAAATGTTACATGTTTTAGCATAATTTGTGATACACGACTTTTATCCAAGTAGTACCTACTATTTTATAATGTAAGATAATGTATAATATTGTACAGCTATCGGTTTTTGTAAATCATAACAAACATGATAAATGCCATTTCGTAATGAAAATGATACAAATAAATATTGAAATATTTGTTCTTGTTTTATTTGAAGCTTTCAAAACCTGTATTCTTTCATCATCATCATTTTAGCCGAAAGACGGCCGCAGTGGGACATGGCTTCCCTGTGCTTGTCGCATCCATCGAATCTCTGCGACTCTCACAAGGTCATCGATCCATAACAACATCACACAACAACAACACACACACACACAACACCACACACACCACACACACAACACACACATAACATCTGCTGATCGAGTGCAATGACCTGTACAACAACTACTTACGGGTCATTGGACTCACTCAGCTGTTGTTTACTTAAAGAAATTAATTTTGTACATGCGTATATTAATTCAAGTTTTAGAAAAAAGTTCTTTATTTTTTAATTTTATCTTTACAAGTCGATAGTGTTTCATGTATGGGGTCGACCCTCCACTGGATTAAAACGATCAAAATTTGGCCGTATATATCTTCATCCCTTTAAAGGCGCAGTTAGGTCGTCAAATGGATCGCATTAAGAGCTCGTGGTGAGGGCTCTGGATTCAAAGATTTTGACATTAATGTCAGACAGACAGAACACGCCGCACGCAGACAGAAACATACCGGTTTCCTCACGACGTTTTCTAAAAGGTGAAAGAAAACGTCGTGAGAAAACCGGCATGTACTAGAACCAAAAATTCGAAGACTTGTGACATCCACCAATCAGCACTCTAGGAAAGGGAATGTAATCCACCACGCGGATTACGGACCATTCCTAAAGAGGAGACCTGAGTCCCAGCAGTGAGAACATTGAAAGGCTGATAATGCTAAAATGCTAATTCTTTATACATAACTTTAATTTAAACTGTACCCTACAACAATTTTATTCAAAAATATATTTAATTCCCTCCCTCTCCTAGAGGGGAGGCCTGTGTCACAGCAGTGGGAACATAAAAGGCTGGTGATGATGACGATGATGATATTTAACTGGCTTCTACCCGTGGCTTCGCTTGTGTGGTATCCTATTAATTTTATAAATGCGAAAGTTTGTGAGGATGGACGGATGTATGTACGGACGGATGTTTGTTACTCATTCACGCATAAACTACTAGACGGATGAACTTAATGATAAACGTTGCAATAATATAGCTTGTAAGCTATAATGTTTTCGTTTCATTACGTGAGAAAATTCACTAAGTAGGATAAATTTTTATTAGAGGATGGAGCCGCTGGAAGAAGCTAGTCTAACATACATATATAACAAAATATCAAGAAGTAAGCGTCGCGCTATAATGACGTAAAATATTGTCAACATTACAAAAACTATTTACTTTCCGCACAAACTACAAGGAACTCGTCCCGAGCCGCACTCCAATGAGTACCGATTTAATACTTTCAGCGAAGCATAGCTGTCATCAAGACATCACTGAATCTGTCACGAATCAAACGATGACAGCGCTAAGCTCTTCCGATGAATTTTTACACAAGTTTTATATTATTTAGCTTGGTCATGTGTGTGATTAGTAAGAATATCGTGACGCGGTCGGGACTGGTGGCGGTGGCGCCCCGGGCGGTGGGCTTGCAGTTCTTCGCCGAGGTGAACAACACGAGTGAGGAGGAGTTCGCGGTGGAGCTGCATCCGGACGAGTGCTGCCTAGACAGCGGCGACGCCAAGTGTGACGTCATCCAAGTGGTGGGCAGCGCGGCCGACACCATCCCCGGAGGTATAGAATCTTTAAGCAGGACGCTCTAAGGTAGCCCGCGAAACTAAAATTGTCTTAGGTTTTTTCGCATTTTACAGATCAGTGTCAAGTTTTATGATGATTAAGAATGACTTTTTATGAAATGGCAATTCAACAGGGTATCTGAATCTATATAAAATATTACGGCTGTCAATAAGATTTAGATCGTAGTGCGTGTTCTGATGAAGAGCGTCGCGTCGACTTCTAGTTTCATCTTTCGTCGACTTCTTCATTTTGCTCAGCTGTCAGCTTTACGTGTAGCTTTCCGCAATCAGCCAATTTTTTATTGTATTTATGTTTGCATCTAATGTTTCGTGCTACTCTGGGTGAAAAGAAGCCGCAAAGGTCTGACACTCTCTGTCAGACCTTTACGGCTTAAATCCCACCTATGTTCTTTCTGCGCTCCAGAGTCGCAAGAACTTAAATTTTTGTATCTTAAACGATAAACACCAGCTCTGAGGCTCTAGAGGTTTAAACGATGGCGACTGGCAGAAGAATAAACATCTTGGTAGCATGGGGGCCACTCCAGTATTACGTAAGCACTACAGGGAGGTGGGGGTCTTTGCTTTGCTTATTTTTGATGACATGGGGGATGGGGGGGTCTGGATGGTGATTGCCTCAACAGTTTTTTTTAAGAGAACAATCTCGATGTTCCAAAATCACATGAAAATGAGTAGACAGACACATATGAGCAATGTTTACGTAAGCATGTGGGGGGAGGGTTAGATCTTTGCTTACTTTTGCTGACGAGGGGGAAGGGGGATTAAAATTGGCGAAAAATCTGCTTACGTAATACTTGAACAGCCCCATGGTCGTTAGAATTAGAAACAGTTCTATTTTTATTTGGAGCAACTATAAGAACTGTTCTTTATATTCTCAATATTTTTCGGCATCTTTAAAGTTTTTACATTTCTCACAGGAACGACGAAAACCCTCCATTTGGTGGCGCCACTGCTCGATCCGTACGAGCGCCGCGGATTTTGCACCATCTTCGTGGACTACAAGTCCAAGTCCAGGCCCAAGAACTACATCCGAGACACTGTCAAGATCAAGTTCGATACCACGCTGCGGAAGTCCATTGCAGCCAATGACGTTCGGATATGCGAGCACGTCGATGAAGACCCGCTCAACGACTGTAAGCCAGTCTATTGTGATACCTATTACAATGGCAAGAGACCCTATTTTAATTTGATGAAAAAACGTTGCGTAGCAGTACCAGTATGTTTGGCAAGCACTAATAGTGAAGTCCCCACGCGGGCTTATAACCCTGTTTCTAACAAATGTATCAACAAGCCAGCTATCAGTGAAGAAGATATAAATTTTATCAAAGCGCTGACGGGAGGTAAAAGCAGACAAGCAAAAGATATTCTGATCATCAGGACAATGGAGAAAAACTGCTCTAAGTCACTCAAGAATAGTGCACTGTCCGACTTCGAATCGGATACTGTTGCTAAGGTGGTGGGAGTGACGTCGGCGGTGCACCAGCCAAACGCAAAGGTCCCTTCGACGCAGAAGCCGCAGCCCTCGACGAACGTCTCCCGCCTCAACTGCTTCCTGACATACGTCGCTTCCAACAAGAACATGCTGCTAGCGCTAAGCGGCGTCATCCTTCTGCAGTGCTGCTTTATCTGCGCCATGATCTACTGCTTCACTAAGAAGTGCGCCTGCTGCAAGAAGAAAGAGGTCGTGCACAAGTTTTTCAACTACCGCCAGGATGCGTCCGTCACCACGCCGCTCATCTGCACCAGCAACATCGACACCGAGACCACCGACTTCCAGTACCTCAGCGAGTCCTCCAACTACATCGACAAGAAGATCCGATGCTACAAAGCATGCCAGAAGGAACGGAAGACTAGCGCCAAACTCAGCATGTCAGATGATATCCTGTCCAAGTGCATCACGCGACGAGACTGGCACCGCCTGCCGCGATCGGAGACCATCCCCGAAGCACGTATCGATGAAGATCTACACGCAACTGAACGTAAGGAAATAAATTTAGAACAAAGAAAACTGACTGATGTCAAAGTTAATTTTCAAGACGAGAAACGAGAGACTAAGACTATTAAGCCTATCTCTGTGAAAAGTATTGTTAAGAAAACAGACAACAAGAGCAACGCCAGCTTGAGCGACTCCTCGGAGAAAGTGATCCGCTGCCACAGCTACAACTACGAGGGCAGCTCCAACGTGATGGACATCAAGAAGAGCTCGCACCCTCACGGCAGAACGTTTGATGTGTACAATCAAGAGAAGAACGCGGGCTCCATAGAACAAGGCGCCCAGGCGTACTTCTCCAACGACTCCATCGATGACTTCCTGTCGGAGCGCGGCGTGCTGTTCATCGGGGACAACGCGTCCAAGTATTCCTTTACCAGCATATCAAGCGCGGGCAACTCATCACGCTCTAGTAAAACATCTAAAAACAATGTCATTAGGAATGTTATACCTTTCTTACCGACTAAAACTAAGGGGCCGTCGTCAGACCCGGGCATCAAGAAGTCCAAAGCGGACTTAGACCTGGAGCTGCTGCACATCTCGCGCGCATCCATGTGTTCCTCTAGTAATGATTCAGACCTCTGTAAGGACTTGAAAAGAACCAAAGAATCCACTAGTTCACTTTAGCGTACTTTTGTAGAATAAAATGAAATTGTTATACACTTATTTAATGCATTTTATTTCGTCGGGGTCTACAATTCTTTATTCGATTCTATGAAATTACTCTCTCATTCGAAAGTGTAATTTAAAGATAAGAGAAAGTAATTTATGTAACTTAATTATATAGCCTAATAGTAAAATAGCAAATCTTCGATCAACATTGTTGATTGAAGTAGCAAATGGTAAAAAATATGTAAATACAATTGCAGTGATAACGCAGCTCGTCTTATGTGAAATTTTCCAACTTTAAAAAACAATTTTTGAAACTGCAAAAAGATGAGATGAAACTAGGTCGATAGATTATAATGTTGACATGATATAGCTGAGAAGGAAGCGAGTTCTGAAATGACGGCCTGTACCCAGGATCACCAGGCCTATATGATGACGACCTATAGAATGTTTGCGATAACTTGTGATCTATCTAACAGTAAATAAACAAAAACTAGATATAATTGCGTTGAGTGCAAATTACGTTTACCGCGAACAGAGGATCGAAAAAAAACCGAAATGATTTAAAAATAAGTTTAATTACTGAATTAATATTACAAAATAAAACCTATGAATGATGATTCTAAATCGAAGTAGGATAGTAGAATGATCATTCTTACAATTTATTGAACAAACAACAGCTTGCGAAATTAGTTAACGTCATAGATGCATCAGCGAATAAATACATTATTAAATATTGGCGCGGATGCAACATCAGCGATCTTCATATAGTGGCACTATGTAATTCCTCCCCCCTTAGAGTGGCGACTATTTTAGCACGTTGAGTGAAAATGTCGCCGGATGTTCGCCAGAACTTTCGTTATTTTCCAGGGTTGCGGCCTGTGGTTGCTGATCCTTTTTTGTAGCGTTAGCACGTCTGCGTAGGTAGCGCCAGGTTACCGTGACGATAACGAGTACGCTTGCACTCAATAGTACTCCATAGAATGGGATTGTAGTGTGGTAAAGTGCGTTGGTGTGCACGTTTTCAAGTTGAACAGGATTCTGGATCATAAGTTGGTCCTGGATGCGGTGTAGTCCTTGAAGATTAATAGAGTTCAGGTTAACGTGGGTAGCTGTGGTAGCCTGTTGCTGAGCGTCATAGGGTATCTTCATTATCTTTAAGGGTTGGCCATTAATTTCGTCGTTAACGTTTGCAATGGTGAACTCTTCAGATTTCAGATAGCATCCAATAGGAATCGTAGCAAGATAACTACCCTGAAGCGATGTGTAGTCTTTCTGATTGCAGGTTAATTGTACCTTCGTTTCTTGAGGGAAGGATAAGACGAAATGTTGGTCGTCGAGCTTCTCCATAGCTTCTCTCGTCAGGGTGACTGTGGTAAATATGCAGGAGTCCTGTAGAACTTGGTTGGTTATTAACTCCTGGATGCAGTCAGCTTTGGTGTGAGTCTGGTGGGTAATATCTTTCTCGCAGAGGTACCAGTCTTTCAGCTTCGGGCATTCAGCCTCTATGTACACATGCAACATCTCGTTAGTTGCAAGGAAGGGAAAGGGTGGAATAAGGGCTTGTGCGTGTTTATTGGGTACTACAGAGAGTCTATAAAAATCGTACCTATCTTTGGAAAAGATTGGGAATTTAAATACGAATACTATCTGCTTATCTACGTAATATGATCCTGGTTTTATAATATCATAATAATTTCTAAGTTCTAGATCTAAAATTTGCTCTTCAGCGTAAATGGTCTTAAGTTTTCTTATCATTGACTCTAGTATTTCTATATCTATCATAGAGTGGTGTGTACTGCTCGCACGAACAAAAGCTAAACTATTTTCTATCCTAATTAATTCCTGAGTTAAATCCTCTACATTATCACTTATAACTTCTAGTAATTGGGCAAAATGAGCATATTTTATTAAACTATTTTCTCTGAGTGCATTATTTTGCAATATAGTCTCTAAAGTAGTATTAATTTTATTCTGGTTTTGTACTATCTGTGTAATTACATTATTATATTTAGACATCCACTCCTTACTTATACTAATATGATCATTGAATTCGGTTACTAATTTATTTTGGTTACGTTCTAAAGTTTGAATTGCCTGATTATACTCTAGCGCATCCTCGTGATCTAGGTTCCCGGTTAGACTTTTTATTATTGAACCTAGACCGTCTACAAGACCTCTTTTTGCTCTATTGGGTTCTAAGGATCTTAATTGTCTGAGAACATTGCCAAGTTTGCTAGTAAGATACTCTAGTTGAATTTCGTATAGCGCGTAAGTGTCATTAGTCATTTGGTTTTGACAGATGGTTAGTTGGGTTTGCAGGGAGCGAACATTGTCTTCGATATTACTTAGTTGTACGTACTGGATGAAAGTATGATGATGAGTTGTAATTTTCATTTGTCCGAGTTTAAAGGGTAGAAGTCCTGGTCCGTCAGCGAGGCTTTCAAGTTTTATCTCCTGACATTGCGTCATGGGGAGAATTGTTATCAGTAGGATCCTGTAACAATTTTGCTGATTTAGGTACACGCTTAAGTCTTGACTTCGCTATGGGGCCACGTTTTTTAGATGTATAAATGTGAATCGGCAAGTCTGCTAAAACTGTGTCATTTAAAATGTGTAATGTAAAAATTCTATGATCATTGCCAAACGCTATTTAGTACGATCATGACATACGTGACTTTACATGAGACTGTATCGACGACTGTAGAAGCAAAACGCGACTTGTATAAAAAGGTTACCATGCAGGCATATGTCCGAGGGCTAAAAGAACCCTTAGGATCCCGCATACGTTGTATGCGCCCACCTACAATAGAAAAAGCGCTTGAGTTCGTTCAAGAAGAACTCAATGTAATGTACTTGCAACAACGGGAGGCCCCAAAAGCCCAAGTTCTCTCTAAAGTCACTTATCCCACTCTAACACCTGTAGCGTTCGCTCCACGACCTCATAACTTCTCAGCACCAGTGCCTAATTGGCCGTTGCCCATGGGTCAGCGTCCAGCGGGACCCGCACCTCAACCTTTTAAATTCCCTGCACCAGGGCAACATCATCACCGTATGCCAACGAACACACAGAGAATGTTTAGTGCGGCACCTCCTAATTACATCCCCCGGAGTAACGTATTTAAGATACCACCTCGACCTAATGGACCCCAAGGCCCTCAGCCAATGAGTGGTGTTCAACGTTTTACTCCCAAACCTCTACCTCCAACAAATAGGCCCGCAGTTCATGATTGGAATAGATTTGGCAATCCACCACCCACGAACTATTTTAAAACCCGAGAAATGAATATGAATGAGTGCATGACCTATGACGACTCATATTACAACTATTACTACGAACCGGAGTACAATTACTATACCGATTACGACCCGAGTCTAGCGACCCGACAGCGACTATGACCCGAGTCTAGCCGCTGACTCGACTTATTATAACGCGTCAACGACCGACCCAGTATTCGATGAATCGCAAGCGGGTGTTACTACTAACTATGCTCAGCAGGATTTTCAGGAGGCTTCGACGTCACAAAAACCAAAATAGAATTAAACCTGCAGACACAGAGGCAACTTCCCTATATACAAATAAGAGACCCACCTTTAAAACTTTTAATAGACACTGGCGCTAACCAATCTTTCATTAGCCCCGAAGCCGTAGAAAGGTATTTCCCCGAATATCCTTTGAATTTCGACCCTTTTGAGATAACCAACATACACGCGACAAGTAGGAACGACTACTCTATAACCTTGCCATTTTTTGCGGAATTCAACGACGCCAACAGCATAAAATTATTCATCTATCGGTTTCACGATTATTTTGATGGCCTCATAGGTTTGGACCTGTTAAATAATTGGGAAGCTCGCATAGATTTGAAAGAAAATATGTTAGTAACCCGATCCGCGACAAACCCAATTGTAATGTATAACTCATGTAACGTTAACTTGGGGTGCCATGACAGAAAACCTCCACGAGTGCCCGCAGGCTATAGTTCCCTTGCGGATACGTCCGAAGCGAAGGCTAGTCTGCGGGACGGTGCACCCTGGGAGGCGGCCAACAACCCCCTTGGGCACTCCTGCCTAAGGGGCCTCGATGGCCGTCTGCGAATGTTCTGTCGGGAGTACGCTTCAACGCGTGTCCCTCTGCTCTAGCAGAGGGCACAGTGGCGAAGCAAGAGCGGGCTCGGCGTGCACTCACCCTGCCACCGGGCAGGCAGGAGGAAGGCTCTCTCCTCCTTCTGCCACCGTTGTTCTCGTAGCCCCAGAGATTGTCCAAGGTCATGTTTCTGACTTTTGATGGGGGTCGAGGGTCTTGGCTTAACCGCCCGGGCCGCGAGGAAGACAACCTCTATAAAAAATTACCCCAAACCTCCAAGCGGCGGCGCACCGTGAGGGAGGTTGTTAGCTTGACTAATGGGTAGCTAAATTAGTCCCTAGTGCGGACCACGTTTTTGAGCAAGTGCAGAATGTTTTTTACTCGTGGGAACAAGATGCAAAAGTCTAAATTCTTTAAACAAACCACAACGGAGAGTGATGCGCGGTCGGAGTCCGACGCGGCATCCGGAAGGAGCTCAGGCTCGGAGGTGGAAGGAGAGGTGGAGTCGGGAGGCGACACCGGAAGAAACGCGAGTTTCTTCCGGAAACGCTCCCTATCGAGGGACAGACCGTCCTCCGATGATGCCGAAAAGGGCTCGGCCCGAAAAATCCCCACCAGTGGGCGGGGAGCGGGCCGAGCATCGGGAAGAGGTAGAGGAGTCACCTCCCAGGAGGTGGCTGAGCGAGCCGAGAGGCTCGCCGCGGAAGGGCGCCACCCCGCTGCGATGGACCCCTCGGGGCCATCTGGCAGCGAGAAGGAAGACTCCGCTGAGGAGTCGCGTCGGTCCTTCGGCGAGCTCATCGTCGCCGCGCTGCGCGATATGGGCCGCAAGCGAGAGAGGACGTCAAAGGAGAGGACGGTCCTCCGCCATGCCGCCTCTATGCAGGAGGCCTTTGACGTCGCTCTCAGGAAGAGCGTGGCCAAGCTCCAGACCGAGCTCCGAGCCGGGCTCCGGGCCGAGCTTCAGGCCGAGCTCGCTGCGGTCCATGGAGCCAGCAGCCAGAAGCCCGTGGAAGGGGGGTGCAAGCAAGGGCAGGGGCAGAGTCGGCCCCAGCCCCAGCCTCAGCCCCAGCCCCGGCCCCAGCCCCAGCCCCAGGCCGAATCAGGAAGCCAGCTGCTGACACTGGTGCAGCGGGAGCTAGCTGCTTTCCAGCAGCAGCTGCAGAAGCAGCTGCAGGAACAGCAGCAGCAGTTCCAGCTGCGGATCCAGCAGCAGCTGTCCCTGCTGGAGGGCATCGTATTGCGCCCCCCACTAGCGGCCTCCGGCCAGCGAAGGGTGGCGTCCTACGCTGCCGCCGCAGCCTCGGCGGCTGCGCCCATGGCGGGCCCGTCAGGGCAGACCAGGCGCGTGGCCACGGCTGCGAACCCCGCCGGAGCGGCCCCACAGGCCAAGAAACAGCAGCAGGTGAGGCCAACCCCTGCGGCTCCCCCCAAGAAGGGCAAGGCGGCACCGGCCACTAAGGCGGCGGGAGCCCCTGCTGTGGCGGCAAGCAGGCGGCCTAGGCCGCCTCCCCAACCTGCAGATCCTCCGGCCGAAGCCGGATGGCAAGTGGCCGGAGCCAAAAAGCAGGCTGGCAAGGCGGCTCGCGCTGCCAGGAGGCGTGAGCGGCAGAAGCTTAGGAAGCGGACGGCCCTCGCGGCCAGGATTCGCAACCCGCGCTCTACGGCTGTAGTAATCACACTGCAGCCGGAGGCAGCGAAAAAGGGTGCGACCTACGGCGAGGTCCTCCGAAAGGCGAAGCAGGCGGTGAACCTCACCGACCTCGGGATCACCGGGGGCTTCCAGATGCGGCATACCGCAACTGGTGCCCTGATGTTGGAGGTCCCCGGAGCCAACAGCGGCCCCACCGCAGACGCCCTGGCTGAAAAGATCAGGGCGATCTTGGACACGGAGGAGGCCCGGGTGTCCAGGCCCACAAGATGCGTCGACATGCGCATTATGGGCCTGGACGATTACGTCGAGGTCGAGGAGGTCGTGGCCGCTGTCGCCAGGACGGGTGGGTGCCCTGCCGATCAGGTCCGGGCAGGCACCATCCGTGTTGACGGCACTGGCATGGGGGCGGTTACAGTGAACTGCCCCCTGTCAGCGGCCAGGAGCATCACCGGGGAGGGTAAGCGACTCCTGGTGGGCTGGGTCTCCGCGCGAGTCAAGCTGCTGGAGCCCAGACCGCTGCGCTGCTATCGCTGCCACGTGGGCCACCACGTGGGGGTCTGTTGCGCAGCGGAGGAAGATCGCAGCGACCGCTGCTTCCAGTGCGGTCAGCCCGGCCACAAGGCCGATACCTGCAGTGCAGCGCCGCACTGCTACGCATGTGCGGCGGCAGGCAAGTCGGCCGACCACCGGGCTGGGAGCAGGACCTGCGATCCCCCCGCCAAGGCCAAGGGCAAGGTCCCAAGGCCCATCCCCGCGAAGGTGCTCACCGCCGCGGCTGCCCCGTTGGCTGCCGCCGCCATCGCCTCCGCAGACGCCGCCGCCGCTACCACCGCGGCAGGACCCTCACGGAGGGCCCGGGAGGAGACTGTAATGGACTGCCAATAACGGCTCCATTACGTCTCCTCCAGGCGAATATCAACCACTGCGCCCCCGCTCAGGATCTGTTGCTCCAGAGCATGGCGCAGTGGTCGATCAACATCGCCGTTGTCTCCGAGCCGCACTTTGTCCTGCCCAGAGCCGACTGGGTTCAGGACCTGACCGGCTCGGTGACACTTATTTCGTCGGCCGCCGCCGGTACCCCGGCACTCGAGGCCGTCAAGAAAGGCCGGGGTTGCGTGGCAGCACGGTTCGGGGACATAGTGGTGGTAGGCGTCTACCTGTCCCCGAACAGATCTCTCGCCGAACTGGACAACTCCCTTTTGGAGCTGGATGCCGTCGTTGCTGGGTTTGACTCCAGCCTCCCCGTGGTCGTTTGCGGGGACTTCAACGCCTGGAACGAGGCTTGGGGTTCCCGGTTCACGAACCAGCGAGGTCGAAGGGTGGAGGAATGGGCCCTAGGACAGGGCCTAGTCGTACAAAACCGGGGTTCTGTCCCCACGTGTGTGCGGATGCAGGGCGAGTCGGTGGTGGACATTACGTTCGCCAGCCCTGCACTGGCACCGCGCGTCGTCGACTGGCGCGTCATAGAGGAGGTGGAGACGTTCTCCGACCACCGGTACATCCGGTTTGACGTCTCCGCCCAGACCTCGACCGCGCCGGTCCGACAGACCCCGTGTGGTCCGCGTTGGGTGCTGAGGCAGCTGGACAGGGACCTGCTCCAGGAAGCCGCGATAGTACAGGCCTGGGTGCAAGCACCGGACAGGCCTGTCGACATCGACGTCGAGGCGGACTGGTTCCAGGTGGCCATGTCGCAAATATGCGACGCGGCCATGCCCCGAGTCCGGCCAGGACGTGCCCGGCGCCAAGTACACTGGTGGTCGCCAGAGATTGCGGCACTGCGCGATGCGTGCAATGCTGCGCGACGCCGGTATACTAGACACCGCAAGCGCCGCACCCGTCCACCGGGTGCGGAGGCCATAGAGGCGGAGCTGTATGAGGGATACAGGGCGGCAAAGCGCACCCTCCGAGCGGAGATAAAGCGGGCCAAACTCGAGGCCCGCAACGTGTGGCTGGAGTCTCTGAACGTCGATCCGTGGGGACGCCCATACAAAATGGTGATGGAGAAACTGCGCCCATGGGCTCCCCCGCTGACTCAGAGTCTCCGGCCCCAGCTCGTGGAGGGTGTGGTGAGCGCTCTGTTCCCTACGCGAGGGGAGCATACTCCCCCGCCTATGGCTCCGCCACCAGCAGCGGTGTCCGACGCGGACCACGACGGCAACGACGGCAACAATGCTCCAGAGGTGACCGAGGTGGAGATGAGAGTGGCGGTGCGAAGGCTGAGTGCCAAGAACACCGCCCCAGGACCCGATGGCTTGCCTGGAAAAGCCTGGGTCCTGGCCATGGAGGAACTCGGGTCTCGACTGAGAGGGCTCTTCAGCGCATGCATGGAGAGGGGCCAGTTCCCGCTTCGCTGGAAGACGGGGAAACTGGTCCTTATCGCGAAGCCGGGGCGCCCCGCGGACTCTGCGTCCGCGTATCGGCCCATTGTGCTGCTCGACGAGGTGGGCAAGCTCTTTGAAAGAGTAATTGCAGACCGCCTCGTCGTGCATCTGGCACGGAAGGGGCCGGATCTTGCGGACGGCCAGTTCGGATTTCGCAGGAGGCGCTCCACTGTGGACGCCATCATGCGCGTGCGAGCCCTCACGACGGGGGATGCGGTGTCCCGGGGCAGGTGTGTCTTGGCGGTGTTTCTGGACATCGCCAACGCCTTCAACTCCCTGCCCTGGAGCTGCATTGGTAGGGCACTCCGGTACCACCGGGTGCCCGACTACCTCTGTCGGGTGATCGAGGCCTACCTGTCGGACAGGTTCATCATCTACCCCGGTCATCAGGGGGAGTTGAAACGGCGAGAGATGTCGTGCGGTGTTCCGCAGGGATCGGTACTAGGGCCGCCCTTGTGGAACATCGGGTACGACTACGTGCTGCGCGCCGACCTCCCCGACGGGGTCAGCGTGGTCTGTTACGCAGACGACACGCTGGTCCTGGCGCGGGGACGGTCGTACCAGGCGGCGGTCGAACTAGCGACGCGCGGGGTTGCGACAGTCGTGGAGAGGATACAGCAGTTGGGACTCGAGGTGGCATTGCACAAGTCCGAGGCCATGTGTTTTCACGGCCCTCGGAGCGCGCCACCTCCGGGCTCCCAATTAACGGTAGGAGGAGTTCACATCGGCGTCGGGTCGACGATGAAGTACCTGGGACTCGTCCTCGACAGCCGGTGGAACTTCAAGGAGCACTTCCGACGTCTGGCTCCCAGGTTGAATGCGACTGGGGCTGCGCTCAAGCGGCTCCTGCCGAACCTAGGGGGTCCAGACGCCTCCTGCCGGAGGCTCTACGCAGGCATCGTTCGGTCCATGGCCCTTTACGGTGCGCCGGTGTGGGCGCCATCGCTACGGAAGCGAGTGGCGGCCCGGCTAACCGCCTGCCAGAGGGTCATGGCCATCCGGATGATCCGCGGATACCGTACGGTGTCCTGCGAAGCGGCGAGCCTCCTTGCTGGCCTACCACCGTGGGATTTGGAGGCAACAGTCCTTGCACACATGCATGACTTACGCGTGGAGATGCAACGTCGGGGCGAAACTCCGCTGCCGCGACAAGTCGCGGCATGGCGGACAGAGCTCCGGCGGGATCTCATGGTGAAATGGCGAGAGCGATTGTCGCAACCTCGTGCTGGGCACGCCACGATCGAGGCGGTAAGGCCCCTCTTTGAGGCGTGGCTGGAAAGGCCCCACGGCGTCGTCACCTTCCGTTTGGCGCAGGTGCTGACCGAGCACGGCAAGTTCGGTCCGTACCTGTACAAGATTCGTGCGGAGACGACGCCCGGGTGTCGCCACTGTGCGGACCGCCCGGTGGACACGGTGGAGCACACAGTCGAGGTGTGCCCCGCTTGGGAAGAGCAGCGCCGTGTCCTCGTGGGGGCGATCGGCGGCGATCTCTCGCGCCGGGGCTTGGTTCAAGCCATGCTCCGGAGCGAGGAGGAGTGGCAGGCGGTCGCCTCCTTCTGCGAAGCAGTAATGCTAGTAAAGGAGGAGGCCGACCGCCTTAGGCAAAGGCGGACACGCCGCCGCCGCCGCCGGGTTTCCGATCCCAATTTCCGGCCACCATAGGCGCGGGCTCGCGGACGGTGGGCAATGGGTAGCTCGCTGTCCGTCCGTCCGGTAACAGACCAGTCCGAGCTCAGGTCGTCTACGGCGCGCACCGTTCCCGCGCGCCTCAAGGAGTTGTCAGCAAACTGTAGGGGTCCAGCAGGGCCGAAGCCTACTGGGGCCAAAGGTTATGTGAGACTGTCACCAAAGGCCCCAGGATAAAGGCAAGGAATGGAAAGGTAGGTTTTTAGTCAGTAAAAGTCTGACACTGTTTCCCGCCCCACCCAAGGGCGGGATTCGTCATTGGATGATTTTACCTACCCAAAAAAAAAAAAAAAAAAAATGTAACGTTAACTATACGAGGAAATTATACCTGCTGGGAGTACTAAGGTTATTCGTATACCTATAGACGTGCCAGAAGGCGACGCTTTCATTCGGGAACAAATTCTTTGCAACTGCATAATCCATGAATGCATTACCACCGTAAGCAATAATCGCGGCTACTTAGAAATCGAAAACCCGACATTAAACGATGTAATATTTTCACTCGATCGCCCAGCCCACGCGGAATTATTTAATATTAAGTGCAGTAGTACTCAACAAACATCGACTCGCGCTCAGGAAGTAGTCTCGTGTTTACGAACTAATCACCTAAACCCGGAGGAAAAAGCCAATCTTATAGCTCTTTGCTCACGTTACTCGGACGTCTTTTATATTGAAGGGGAGGAACTAACCTTTACAAATAAGATAAAGCATCGGATAAGAACCACCGATGAGACTCCAGTGCACGCTAAAAACTACCGGTATCCATTCGTACACCGCCAAGAAGTTAGGGACCAAATAACCAAAATGCTTGACCAAGGTATCATAAGACCATCGGAATCTGCTTGGAGCTCGCCCATTTGGGTAGTGCCAAAAAAGATAGATGCCTCAGGGAAGCAAAAATGGCGTCTAGTAGTTGATTTTCGTAAATTAAACGAAAAGACACTGGACGATAAGTACCCCATACCTAATATAAATGACGTACTCGACAAGTTAGGCAAGTGCCACTATTTCTCGACCTTGGATTTGGCCAGTGGGTTCTACCAAGTAGAAATGCACCCTGATGACGTAGAAAGGACCGCTTTCAATGTAGAGCACGGTCATTTTGAATTTCTCAGAATGCCGATAGGTTTAAAAAACTCACCGTCCACATTTCAACGTGTGATGGACAATGTCCTGAGAGGTCTCCAAAACGAGATATGCCTTGTGTACCTGGATGACATAATCATCTTCAGTACATCACTTCAGGAGCACATAATTAATCTCGAAAAGGTATTTCAGAGACTTCGAGAGTCCAACTTTAAAATTCAGATGGACAAATCGGAGTTCCTTAAACTTGAAACCGCTTACTTAGGGCACATCATCAGTAAAGACGGCATTAAGCCAAATCCCGATAAAATATCGGCAATTCAAAAATATCCCATCCCAAAAACACCGAAGGAAATAAAACAGTTTCTGGGCCTTCTCGGTTATTACCGAAAATTTATTCCTGACTTTGCCCGAACAACAAAACCTCTTACTCAATGTCTAAAAAAAGGTCGAAAGATCACCCTTGACCCCGACTACGTGAACTGTTTCGAAAAATGTAAGACCCTGCTGACTAACGACCCCATCTTACAGTACCCAGACTTCAGTAAAGAATTCAATCTGACGACAGACGCTTCGAATGTAGCCATCGGCGCTGTTTTATCCCAAGGACCTATAAATTCAGACAAACCTATCTGTTATGCATCTCGAACCTTGAATGAAAGCGAGATGAACTATAGTACTATAGAAAAAGAGTTACTCGCTGTAGTTTGGGCTACGAAATATTTTAGACCCTACCTATTTGGACGTAAATTCAAAATTTTCACTGACCATAAACCATTGCAATGGACGATGAGCATGAAAGAACCAAATTCCAGACTGAGAAGGTGGAGACTGCCGATCCTCGCCGCCCTGCATAATTGTTTGTAAACATTTATGGCCTTTTTGCAGACATTTCTGACGTGCGTGTTAAACGTCAACTTGTCGTCGACGGTGACACCCAAGATCTTGATCTCTTTCGACATGGTTATTTCAACCCCGCCCATGCTCAGTCGTGGGGTGTCGTATTTGAGTCTCCTTGTTATGGTCATCGCACTAGTCTTGTGCGGTGCGAATTTCAGCTTATTATCGACACCCCACGCCTGAACACGTTCAAGGGCAGTGTTTGCCTTTCGTTCTATTTGAGTTGCTGTGTCACCGTCGAAGACAAGGACCACGTCATCTGCAAACGCCTGTGCGTACACGCCATACCCTGTCAGGTCTTTTAGGAGGGGATCCAATAGGAGATTCCAAAAATTTGGGCCTCCGATGGAGCCTTGTACGCAGCCTTTACTCGTAGCCTTGGAGAATTCTTCGCCCGCATACCTAACCCTGACCCTTCTGTCACTCAAGTAACTGTCGATGACCCTCCTCAGGTTAAGAGGACACTTTTCCTCTGCCAGCCGGACCCTTATAGCTGGCCACCATGCGCTGTCGAAGGCTCCCTCTATGTCCAGCGAAATTAGTACGACTATCTTTTTTAGGTTTAGTTTTCCTTTTATGTGTTGCATTAGATCATAGAGGGAGTCCTCGGTGCTTCTTTGGGGCATGAATCCATACTGGCGAGTACTCATCCTTGGTGCGATGTAGAACCTGAGGCGGGCCACCAACATTTTCTCAAATATCTTACCCAGTACTGGCAAGAGGCCGATGGGTCTATATGACTTTGGGGTCGTATAATCTATCTTCCCCGGTTTCTTGAGCACCACCACTGTGGCCTCCTTCCAGCACCTCGGGAAGTAGCCGTGCTCAAGGCACTGATTCAAAAGAGCCAGGAAGGTATCGGGCTCTTCTCCTATGGCTTGGCTGCATATGTCGGCTGTGAGGCCATCTATTCCCGGAGTTTTTTTGGGATTGAAGGACTCGCAAGCGGTTTTGAGTTCAATCCGTGTGAAGGGTGGATCTTGAGAGCCTTGTTGTTCTTCTATGTTAACTGTTTCGGCTTTGGCTCTTATAAAGCCGTGATAAGGGTTGTCGGTGCTCGTAAGGTCTTCAGGGTAAAAGGTTTCTGCTAACAATTTAGCAGAACCCTTTGCATTGAGCACCTCCCCATTGTCTATCATTTGCAAGTCCACCCCTCTTTGCATTGTTCTCCCAATCACCCTATATATCCCCTCCCATACCCCCTCCTTATCCTGCCTGCTGCAGAACTCCTTCCAACTCTCGGTCTGAGCTCGAGCCACTTCCTTCTCATATTCTTCTTTTCGTTTCAGGTATTCTCCGACGACCTTCGGCCTCCGGACTGGAGCAGCGCAGCGGATCCTCCTTTTGCTGGTAGCGACGATCTTCTTCATCCCAGCGAGTTTCTCCGACCACCATGGCATGGTAAGTTTACTCTTAGGTTTTTTAATGGGCATTGAGGCTTGACACGCATCCTGTATAATTTTTGTGAAATTTTTTGTTGTAACTTCTAATTGTGCTATGCTATTAATTTGCTCTATTTCAGTTTTCTGGATTTTATTGTCTATTTTCAATTGGTTCAGTTTCTCATGAAACTTGATCCAATCGGCTTTTTTACTATTGTAGATGCGTGTCGTCCTTTCAACTTGCACCGCTTTGGCTCTCTGCAATCTAATATCAAATAGAATGCCATTGTGATCGGAGCTCGTGAGACCTTCGTCGACTCTCCATTTCTCTACCAACTCTAGGACATTATCCGAACATGCTGTAATGTCAACATTACTACTGAACCGCTGACCTCCTCTGATGGTGTCGAAGGTCGGGATTTCCCCTGTGTTGAGAATGTTAAGCCCGAGCTCACCGAGAGTTCCGTACACGTCCTCACCCCTGCGGTCAACCACTGAGCTGCCCCACCATGTACTCTTCGCATTGGCGTCCCCTCCAACGATTAGTGGCTTCGAGCCAATTGCGGTTCCTATCTGCCTCAACTGGTTGAGGTAGGGTTCCAATGGTTGGTCCGGCTCGAAATAATAAGAGACGAGTGCGATCTCCCAAGCACTGGTCTGGATACTCACCACTACGATGTTTTGCGTGGTGAGTTTTGGATATTGAATTATTCTAAGGTTTTTGTCAAAGACGGCAATAGCCGCCTTGATAATCCTGTCTCCTACTCCAGTGTCTTGGAAGATACGCACTCCCCCCTGGCTCCTCATACAGTTTGAGTTACCAACATATGGTTCCTGCAGAAGGGCCGCAGCTAGTCCGCGTTTCTCCGCTTCCAGTAGTAATTCATTAGTTGCCAGTTTCTTTCGTTGGAGGTTAGCCTGTGCGATTTTATAGGCAGCTGTTACGCCCTGTGCGCCTTTAGCAGTATGCAGTGGTCGACCTTGCTACCGCATCCCATCTCCGGCGGACTGGGCATTCCAGGCTAAATGCATTATGCTCCTTATTGAGCATATTTGCTTTCTCGCAATTTCTGCAAGTCGCCATCCCTCCTGCCATCCAATCTGGGCATTCAGTCTTCATGTGAGTACCACCACAGTGACTGCACATGTCTGCCTTTTCTGCACAGTGCTTCCGCCCATGCCCGTAACCTAGACAACGAGTGCATTGAATGAGTGGGGTTTGATCCTCCACCCGGATTCTTTGTAGGTCCACGTGAAGGTACCCTCTTTTCGTTACGCGCTGCCATAGCTCCGGGGACGTACTCAACACTATATGTGCAGAATGGGGGTTACGTGTCCTCCTTCTATATTTAATTTCCATTCTTTCCTCCCCAACGCAGAGACCGCGAAAAACGTCCCGATTTTGATTTTTCAGGGCTTTCAATACGTCTTCGTCCGTGTTGATCGCAAGGACGTCCCTTAGTATCAACATAGGGTCCCGGTTTTTCACGGCCTCTACGGTGAGGTTGATGCCGTCCCTCTCTAGTCTTTCTTTAACTTTATCTCTCTCACCCTCAGTTTCGAACCCCATGACCACCTTCCTATTTTTAGCCTTTCTAACCCTTTCCACCTTGACCCAGCCTTCTTTCGCTTCCACTGCTTTTCTCACCCTCTCCAGTACCTCTTCCCCGGATTCAGTTTCGTCTTTTGAGGTGACCACGACCGAATGCAACGTATTGCGTTTTTCCAACGCTCCATACGTGCCCCGAGCCGCAGCCACCTTCGCATATGTAGGCGTTTCAATATGAGCCTTTTGTTGTTCTAGCGTGGTTTGCAATGCCTCCATACGCCTGCTATTTTCTTCCAACAGCTTGGAGTGCATTTCTATCTTGGTCATTAGGAGAGCTGCATCTTCTCCCATGACCTTTCCCACGCTTTCTTCGGCTTCTCTCCTCTGGGGCAAGTTTTGTTCCAGTTCAGGCTGTCTAGGTTTCAATTTTAGAGCTTCAATTTCGGTCGCTGATTCTTTTATAAGCTTATACATCGCTTCGACTGCCAGAGTGATTCCTGCCTTTATCTCCGACTTCAGGTTCCGCGATTCACCCAATTGGGTTTTCGCCCTCTGAAGCCAGGTCCGGCCCTCGATCACTCTGTCAGCCGAAACGATTTGCTTTTGCGACCCACCCATGGCCTCGATAGAGCTTCGACGTTTTGTGTCTTTTCCGATCTGGGTAAGTGTGATCTTTGGCGCAACCCTAGAGGGGGCCGTCGAAGTCTGCGCTTGTTTCCTCGGTGACACGGTGTATGTGGCCGATGCAGCTATCTTAGGGTCTTTTGCTCTACTGGCTTCCCACTCACCAATGCTCCTTCGGACATTGGCAGTGGGTGTCGTTTTTGGAGAGGGCCCTGCCTTCTCCTTGTCAACTGGGGAGTTGGTATCTGGGGCAATTTGCTTACGGGGTGTATGTGCGAGAGGCATTTTGTATTGTCCCGAGGTAGATCGTCCCAAATTAAAAATAAAATTAATTCTAGTAACTAGGTTACTGTCCCTATCCTTGTATATGGAGGATGGTCATAAATAAGCTAATTAGGAGAATAACGGATAGTCAACTACAGAAAATATAAGAGTTTATAAAGAAATTTGCTATCTCTGTAAAGAGGAGATAGTGTGGTCAAAAAAAAAATATTTCCTTCTATTTATTGCCCCTAAGCAAGGGGGACTACGTCTAGTTTCAGTGGAGTAGGAGCGTTCAATAGAGTATGCGCTACACTGTCGTATGAATTTGTGCACAGTCAATATTTTCCCAATATAAAAACTGGTCTGTCTACACCCAAAACACCGGTTTAAGTGGGTTCTCAGTGGGCCAAAGGACAATTTAGTTACGTGAATACGAAAATAAAAATAAGAATAATAAGTTATTAACTAAAATAAAAATTTAAACAACATTTAAACAACAAAAAATTTTATGACTCTAGGTAGAGCAGAGCTCTACCCCTGAAAAGAAAGCTCTCCCCGAGCCCGCTCAAATGAACCCAAACACGGTTACTCTAGCCCTGTGGGTTCCGGAGAAATGACTGTTTAAAATTTTGGTTGCTGATCCAAGATGGCGTTCAGATTTTGGTTAAATGTGGTTTTCTCCGGAACCGCTGGTCCGATTACCGCCGTTCCCGGGCTCCCCGAACTTGGCTCGACGAGGTCTATAATCTGGGGCAGGTTTCAGCAAGAAAAAATTTCAGGGCTGGGATTTCAGTTTTATCACCCCAGACTGAAAGAGTATGGCCCGCCGACCTTTCCAAAGAAAACCCGAGATCTCTACGACCCCCGGTTCGGGAGCCACCCAAGTCTAAAGTTTTGTTTGACAGTTCGAGAACTGTCAAAGTCAATCTTCAACCGGGCACAACTTTCCTACCAGGAGTCGCAGAACACTCGTGTTTGGACTTGCCTGACCTGGCCCAACCCGCTCTACCGTGCAAGGTGGCTTTCAGGATCCTGAAAATTTTCAGCCTCTATAGGCCTGGAATTCAGCCTATCGGGTAGAATAGCCTTCCCTGATCCCCTTTTAAAAAACCGCAGCTCTCAACGACCACCAGGGCCAGAGTAACGCTTGGTCAAAGTTCTCCAAGATGGCCGCCCAGCTGTCAAACGCCAACTTTGTTTGAATACAGCTCCGCAACCGTTTGCCGGAGAGAGATGCGGTTTTGGACACAGCACTTGGCTTCACCCCGTTAGTTCACCTACAGCCGTTTCAGGGATAAAAATTTTCAGGTCCTGAAAACTCCTGAAAACCAACTGACACCCTTCCTCAACGTATTTCAGTACAGGCTGTGAAATTCCGGTGCTCCTACGTTGTTTAGTTCGGAAGTTATGGAGCTCCAAAGTCTTCAACCCAAAAACCAAAATGGCTGAAATCGGGGTTTTTTCGCGCGACTTGGCGGTTATTTGACCTAGGAACACGAGATTTTGGTAATTTGAAGTGTTTGTGATCTTTTAAAACCTTCTGTGGTGAAATTTTTTGAAAAAAGTTGTTATTTCCCAATAATCCAGTCAAAAATCTTCAAAATTCCATATCTTCCGAACGAGTTGACATAAAAATCCGCTAAAATATGGTAAATTTGTGTAAAATAAAGTTTTACACGATCATAAAAAGAATTTTAAAAAACTATAAATATTTAATGGTTTTAAAAATAAAAAACCAGTTTTTTAACTAAATTCAAAATATCTCGGAATTTTGAGACTATAAAATTTAAATTTAAATTAACATGAACTAAGAATTTTAGCGCGCAGCAAAATCTTTCTTAAAAAATATGTCTTCTCACTTTACTTTCCGAGATATTTTGCGTCAAAGTTTGGATATTGTAATGCTTATAACTATAAAACTAATTAATTTAAAATTATTCTAATAGTACCGAGGGTCTTCTCTGCTTGAAGGGCACGCGGCTGCGAAGAAACGAAGTTCCTACGACGACTCCTTCTGCTACCACGTGCACATGTGCTTCGTAGTTTTCGGCTATTTTCTTCTGAATTTTCCGCCGGAAAATTCTAAGAGAGGTCTCGGGCTGTAGGTCTTCTGAGTCCACACACAATTCCAAAATAAAATTTTGGGGTCACCGCTTTAGTTTTTATAGCGTTTGCGTTTTTATAGTTTTACAATTAGAGAAACATAACCTCAACACGGTTTTTCTCTTTTTCCACTTTTCCACTGCAATCCATGGATGTCACTTTCACTTATGCACGTGCCCCGACTATTTCTGCGTCGAATGACACAATTTCCAATAAGAGCTGACAACGTTTGACCACTTTTTTGATTTTTCTCGTACGGAGGTTAGGTTAGGTTAGGTTAGGTTAGGTTAGGTTTTTTTTTTTTTTTTTTTTTGTGGTAACATTATACCGTAGACATGGTAGTCCACGCTTTTGTTTGGTACATTAGTTTTATTTGAGTACAGTGATTTAATTTATTGCAGTTGCGGTGCTCCTGTGTCGGACACACATTTGCTTTACTTTTAATAAAGTATTATTATTATTATTTACATCATTTTTTGTTAAATTTCTTATATCTACCCATAAAAACATTTCCGTACAAGAATACAAGACCTATTTCTAAGTGCAGACATTTCATTTTGTTAATTTTCTCTGTTACTTGCTTAAATTAGTAGCTTAAGTCTAGGTGAGTCCATCCTTATATTTAATCATGCATATTCATATTATTATAATATATATGTATATATATATATTTTTTTTTTCTTCTTTTTTTTTCTTTTATATATTGTTTTGTAATTTTTTTTTTTTTAATTTTTTTTTTTTTTTTTTTTTATCTTTTTTTTTTATTAATTATCATTTACACAGGCATTACAAGTTTATATAGCTATTTAAAATATACTATACTGTATCTTACAGACTAATGACTTATGACTAGGACCTCATGGCAGCGCGAACCGACCAGTTCCGATCGACGGCATCCGTTCACGGACATGACGAACGCATCTGCATCGTTTAGCTCAACCATATCTTAGGGAACTCTGCGACCAGACGAGCAGCGCCACCATCGGCGGAACGTTTACGTGAGTTTGCCGGACTCGCGCTGCCATGAAGTCTCACATTTCTATTTATATTTCAGGGTCTACAGGCTGGGTTATGGTTCTGGTGTGGATAGGAATGAATGAATGTGGTGTGAATGGGAATTGGAAAGGGGTTTTGTTTTAAGTTTTTATTGGGGTTTTCTGACCAAGGATTTCGCTAGCCCCAGCAGAGCATCTACAACGGCAGAGTCTCGATGCTGCATGGCCGTCTTTAAGTTATAATCGACGACCATTTTAGTCGACGCATTCATCGCTCTCTTTGCAAAGCGGCCCGTTGCGTCATCGGTGTCGTCGGAGTAATAGACACAGCTGACAGTATGTCTCGACACCGCCACCACTGCATGGGAGATACTGTCGTGAATTTTGAGCTTCCTGGATTTTGTGTTAATGATGATGACACTGTCGTAGGTCAACCCCTGAGCTTCGTGTATAGTTAAAATACGCGACCCTTCGTCGGTCCCGTATCCCTGGCTGATAAGAGAAGATTTCTCTTCCTGCGTATGAACCAGGAACAGAGTGTTTCGGGTGGTGCCCGAAATTTGCGCTCCTGTGTAACTTTTCACTTGCAGAGAGTGAACCCGCGACAGCGATGACTTGGAAGAGTATATACCAGAGTATATCTCACCCAGCGTGAACGCCACATCCATTGGGTTGCGATGTGTGCAAAGTAGCTCCTGGGTGATGCCAGTCACCAGGTTTGGACGGGTATACCTTAGTTCGAATAGGTTTTCTCTGTCCAAAAATGGAAGCTGGTTTATGTCTCCGACGAGGACAAGCTCGCTTGCTCCAGACAACTTTACTGCCATAACTATGGCCCCAAAGTGGTTCATAAGAGCCTCATCTACCGTAAGACGGAAGCATTTCTCGTGGTTCTTGAACCCGTTGACTAAGATTGAGGCCATAGTGCGCACCTTCGATTTTACTCGGTCTCCTAAGCGGTGCGAAAGCTTTTCTCTTAGATCTTTGGCAGCTTCAGTTGTCGTGGTGGCTACGACGTCCTTCTCCTCGTCAAAGTGCTTTACCACCCAGGTTGTTTTGCCGCAGCCCGGTACTCCATTTATCCACCTGATAATGGGTATCGCCCAACTTTCCTGCGATACTGACGTGTCCGAAGTTCTCGTAATGGACTGTGCCATTTCCAGAATCTTATTGTCTAGCATGACTTTGGTACATTTGGCGGTAACCACTATCGGGTCGTCTTCCGGAGTTTTAAAAGTTTTCTTGCCTGAGCGCTCCGTTTCCTCCACGTCCAAGACAACAAAACCACATTTCGCGCTGTAGGCTGCCATGTACGACCCCACCATTTCTCCTTTAATGACAAGAGAATTAGCGTTGTCGTACACCGCTGCCTCTGCCTCCTCGAGCAGTACCTTCAATAGTCCCTCATTTTCTCTTTGGAAGGTCAGATAGATTTTCTTGCATGTCATAAGATTGACCTCTATGGTCGCTCTCACGATTGCAACGTACTCGAGGAAGGCACTTTTTATGTGATCTATAGTGCCTGAGTTTACTGCGAGGGTCGGCGGGCTGACGTGCCCTTTGTCGGCTCTAGTTGGTGTAGGCTTCTGTGGTGTTGATTCTTTTTCCTTCCTTCTGAAAAATCTCTCCACTGCCGTTTCTTGCTTTTGCGATGGTGATGCGCGGCTTGTACTTGGAAGCAGTGCACTGAGGAAAGTGCCAATGGCTTTTAAGCGACTCCTCGATTTGGCCCGATACTCCGGGCTAGTTGTTTTATTCTGCTCCTTTGCAGCTTTGTCGGCGGCCGCCTTCTGCTGAGCCCTTTCTGAACCGCTTTGGATGGTCGGGCTTGTTACGGAGGTCGTCGCGATGGCTGTTAGGTGTCTTGGGGCTTTAAGGAAACTTAGAGATTCTCCTCTGTCCTCATAGACGACAAGCTCGTGATGTTCTGATGCTTTTAAACAGCCATAGCGGTCTGCGACGTTTCCTCTCTCTCCTCCGACCATCATCGCATCAACACTTATGGTACGGGCCGTAACCGCCGCGCATTCTCCTGCCTCCCTGATCTTTTCAAGCAGCACGCTTGCCTGAGCGAAGGGAGTCTCCTCTCTCCACTCTAATAATACGATCGTCTTTTTTTTCGACCGCATTAGACGGCATTGGTGCGTAGCCACTTCAACTTGAGGCAGTGCAGCATATTTACTGCCTTTTATGGTATTTTTGGAAGTGTTTCCATTGATCAAGGCGGCAAGGCCTGGAGATATGGGAATACGGGCTTTAGGTCGGCTTGAGCCTATGCAGAAACTTATGCCTAACTTTTCCTCTTCCCTGTTCATAAACAGTGCGACACCTCGCAGTCTGACGCCTGGCGATCCGTTTCCTCCACACGCCAGTAATTGTGTTATGGACATGGTGCTAGGGGCCGGTTGCAGTCGAGTATCTGCTGTTACCGCTGGGACTGATTCTTGGATGATGTTTACGCGAGTGGCCTGTGTTACTTGTGTGAGTGATGTTGGTGGTGTGTTTTGCATCGTTACTGTTTGTGTGGTGGTTGCAGTGGTTGTCTGTGTGGAAGTGACTATTCGAGCAGATGGTGGTCGGTTTCGACTTCGAAAGGTAGCGTCCGTCTTGTTTGCCCCTGCGGCGACGATGGCGACTTTGCTCGCGAATGCCAAAAATGGTGTTCTGGTGGCCGGTCTTGCCATAATGGTGTGAACCGTGGACTGGCTCAGCTGGATTTGAATCTTTACTTCCAGCTCCATTCTGTCATGACTAAACCTCGGGCATTCGAAAAGCAGATGCCACACTGTTTCCTCGCGATCGGGGTCACACACGCACGAAGGGCTATCTTTGAGATGAAAGCGATGGAGATACGCTGAGAACCCTCCATGTCCTGTTAGGATTTGTACATGAACCGGTGAGAGAGCTAAGTCTCTGAGTGTCCTTTTCGCCACAAGGACGTCTGGGAAAAACACTTTTGTAACCGCTCCTGTACTTGAGGATTCGTATCGCGCTTGCCACTTCTTTATAGTCCCCTCCCGTATCATCTTTCTCACGAACGATATGGGTACCTTGTTGTAATCTGTGGATACCTTGGTCAGTGCTGCCTCCTTCGCCAGCTCGTCCGCTCTTTCATTGCCGGCGGTTCCCACGTGGGCCTTAAGCCAAAAGAACCTCACATCTCTATCCTCCTCTCTGATCTCGCGAATGTATTTTTTTATTTGGAGTGCCAAGTGGTGAGTGACAGACGGGCTCCGCAGCAAATCAAGTGACGATCTAGAGTCACTTAAAATGCTTACGGAGGCCGCCCTAGATTCTCTTGCCATCCTGACAGCTCGGAAGAGAGCGTACATTTCTGATTGGAAGACCGTGTTGTGGGACTCAAGGCCAAAAGTTCTAAATTCGGACTCTTTTCCGTTTTCCCACCAAGTAAGGGCAGCTCCAACTTTTCCCTCTATCTTGCTGCCATCAGTGTATATTTGGGGACCAATTACTTGGTGGGTTTCCAGAGTTTCAGGAGTCCATTCCTCCAGACGTGCGTATTCTGTTATTGTGAGTAGCGCTGGGTGAGGGTTTTGGGAGTGACTCACTTTACACTCCAGCTCACGACCGGGGGGTATGAACTCCCGGGAATGTCCTTTTCTGACCTTGAAGAGAGTTGCGGCCTCGATCACCCGTAGATCTAGGGGGAGTTGGCCTGACAAGATAAGTGCCGATGTCAGGGATACCGTTCGGTATGCTTTGCAGATCTTCTGCGCAAAACCTCTCTGCAGTGAATCAAACTGATTTCTTGTCATCAGTTTCTCAGCTGCGGGAGCCCATGCACTCGCTGCATACATCACGATGGGCTCTATCACCGACACGTATATTGTTCTTATGATCTCTCTGTTCAGACCCCAAGTCACCCTCGCCGCGCACGCCAGCTGTTTATAGATGTCTACAGCCTTTTTACAGGTCGCGGACACATGCGCGTTGAAGGTTAGCTTAGAGTCTATGGTGAGGCCTAGTATCTTGACCTCTTGGACTAGGTTCAGCGGCGTGCCCGACATATGTAGTACTGGAACATCGTATTTAAGCTTTTTAGTTAACACCATCGCATTGGTTTTGTGCGCGGCGAAACGTAGCTTATTTTTGACGCCCCATTCCGATACTATGCGTAGCGTGTCGTTAGCCGATTGCTCCAGGGGACCGGCCGTGAAGTCTGAGAACACCAGGACAACGTCGTCCGCGAAGGCTTGGCAATATACACCCATGCTAGCCATCCTGTGAAGGAGCGGGTCTAGGACAAGGTTCCAAAAGGTCGGGCCAGTAATGGATCCCTGGACGCATCCTTTCGTGGTTCCCTTCTCGCTAGTCGCTCTGGCATAATTGACCCTGACATTGCGGTCCTCCAAGTATGAGGTGACGAGAGCGTAAAGATTTTTGGGGCAGTTTCTGACCACCAACTGTTTTTTAAGTGCTGGCCACCACGCGTTATCAAAGGCACCCTCTATGTCTAATGATATCAGAAGCACGATCTTTTTGGCTTTGATTTCAGTTCTTATGTGTTCCACCAGAGCATAGAGGGCGTCCTCAGTCCCGCGCTGCGGCATGAACCCGTACTGGTTTGTGTTTAGTGTTGGGAGGAGGTGCCATTGGAGTCTCCCTGCTAGGAGTTTCTCGACGATTTTCCCCAGGACCGAGAGTAAACCTATTGGCCTGTATGACTTTGGGTTGGTGTAGTCATCTTTTCCAGGCTTGCGTAGTATGCATACGTGGGCGACCTTCCACTGCTTTGGGAAGTGTGACAGCGTCAGACATCGGTTGGCTATCGCTAAAAACACCTCCCTGTCACAGTTTATTGCCGCTGTGCAAATGTCCGCTGTTAATCCGTCGGGACCGGGTGCTTTTTTCGGATTTTGATTTAATAGAACCATTTCCAGCTCCGCGATCGTAAAAAGAGGATCGTCAGCGGACAGTCCTTGTGGGTTTCTTTCTTCCGCTAGCCTCCTGAGACTTGTGTGGTAAGGTTGATCGGCTTCTGTTGAGTCGTCAGGGTAGAAGGTCTTAGCCAGAAGGTCCGCGGATTGCTCTGGGCTGAGAGTCTCACCCCTGGTATTTCTCAAGAGCGCGTCGTCTTGTCTTCTGGCTGTCTTCCTTAGTACCCTATAGATGCCATCCCACATACTTTCTCGGTCCTGCTTCGAGCAAAACTCCTTCCAATTGGCTGTGGCTGCTGCCGTCGCTGCAGTGGTGTATGTATTTTTGGCCAACACGTACTCTTGGATGACAAAATGTCTCCGGCTTGGAGCTGCATTTCGGATCCTTCTCTTCTTTGTCATAGCCTCTTTTTTAAGACGGTCCAAAGAAGGAGTCCACCAGGGGGGCTTACCATTGTGTTTTGGCAACCCAAGTTTCGGCATGGCTACCTCGCAAGAGTGGTGGATATAGTTGATATATTTTGTAATGAGTGACTCCAGATCCTCCGAGTTCGAAACGTTCGAGACTCTGACCGGTGTGATGTCATTGGCTGCTAGGCTGGCCTTGAAGTTCGCTCTGAAGTCGGACCAACTCGCCTTCTTTGTGTTGTAGATGCGCGTCGAGATTGGTCTTAACTGTTCTAAGGCCTTTTCTAAGCGCATCGAAAAGGTTATTGCGTTGTGGTCAGAAGTTGTAAGGCTCCTTTCCACCCGCCACTCCTCGACCTTGCCTAGCAGCGACGAGCTGCATACTGTCACATCGACCATACTTGTATACCACCGGTCACCTCTATATGTCTCGAATGTCGGCGTTTGGCCCGTGTTAAGGATGTGGAGATCCCGCTCGTTGAGGAATAAATTGTATGCAGCTCCACGAAGATTTTCAGAGACACTCCCCCACCACTGGCTCCAGGCGTTTATGTCTCCTCCCACTATGATGTTGTTAGTATGTAGTTTGTGTATTATGTCTTGTGTATTGGAAAGGTAAGGTTCGATTTCTTGGTCACCCTCAAAATAGACCGATAACACCCCAAAACTGAGTTGGCCCACCTTTAGTAAGACGGCCGCGATGTTTTCGGTTACAAGTTGGGGATCGTGGATGACCTCCACATTGTTCCCGAGAACAATGATCGCCGCTTTTACTGGTTTTTGGCGATTAAGGCTGCACCGGCCTCATCTAGTTAAAATTGACGAAAAAAAAAAAATTGACGTGTAAAAGTGTTTTTGAGAACCTATTTGCAAAAATAAAATATCATTTATCATTTATCATTTATCATTTATCACTGGATGACTTGCGTGCCAGGGCTTTGTTTCATCACACCTATTCCTCCCACGTAGGGCTCTTGAACAAGTGCTATTGAAACGCCCTTTGCCTGAGCCACCATAAGAAGTTCTTCTGTAGCCAGTTTGGAGCGCTGAAGATTTGCTTGGATGAACTGCAATCTTGCTGTCGGTCTTGTTGTGTTTTGAGTAGTGACAGGTTGGTTAGTTGGATCTTGGTCGCCCTCAGCAGTAGGCTATGCGTGATCTTGCTATACCATCCCATTTTTGGCGCTCCTGGCAGTCCTCGCTGAAGGCCGCGTGCGCCAAGTCACTGCCAGTCCTGTGTGCTATCTTACAGTTTATGCAAGTGGGCGGTTTACCATCGGCTCGAGTCGAGCAGTCTCTTATATTATGTGCTCCACTACAGAAACCGCAGACTTCTTTTGCAGCTTTGCATATGGACTTGTTGTGTCCATACCCAAAGCAATTTGTGCACTGGACTAGTGGGGACTGGTCCTCAATTGAGCATCGCTTGATACCCACATGGACTTTTTGTGCCTCCGTGTAGCTTTTCCAAAGTAACGGGGATAACTCCAAAACAGGGTGGCATTCATGAGGGTTCCTTGCACGTTTTCTGTAGCGCACCCTTATGGTCTGTCCATCTACAGCAACATTTTGCAGAAGGTGTTTATTCTGCGCTTTTAGGAGATCAACGATCTCCCCGTCGCTGTAGCTGGACAGCACTCCCCTAATGCAAACAAGAGGATTTTGGGGTTTCGGTTCCTGGACTTTGAGCCCCTGGTTTGATTGGACTTGGTCCTTTATTATTTTTAAGTCCGACTTACTCGCGCATCTGAGAATTACTTTTTGGTTACGTGCTTTGCGAACCGTGTCGACTCGGGCTCCACTGGCTTTGAGGTCCAGGGCGGTCCTGATCCTCTCAATAACGTTGTCCCCAGTGTGCTTGGGGTCCGTCGATGAGACGATCAGGGTATGGTTGGGTCGTGTGGGAGGTTTGGCGGGCTTGGGCATACTGGCGACCTGAGCAAAGGTTTTAGGGCCCTGCTGTTGTGGAAGCGGTCTATCCGCTTTAGTCAAGTCCACCACCCCTTTCTCTATATTTTGGAGCCTTTTTTTCATCTCCCCGACTGCCAGTTCCGCTTCTAGATTCAGCGCAGGAAGCGCCTGGATCTGCGGCTCTTTGTCACGCAAGACGCGAAGATCCGCTGAAACGATCTCTAGCCTTTCCGATATAGGTTTGAGTTGGTGTGCGATGTCAATTGGTGGGTGTGGTGGTGGTGGTGGTGGTTGTGGTAGGGTGGAAGAAGCAGACTTGTTGGCAATGGCCTGTAAAGAAGTCCGAAGCTTCTCCATTTCCTCCTCGAATCTGCTGGCCGTAAGCAGGCCTGTCTCTCGGCTACTGGGATCCATTTCGGTGTTAAATGGCCGGTTAAGGTCCTCTTTGAGTCTCTCCAGGGCCTTTCGAAGCACGTCCAGCTGGTTAGAAATGCTGGTAATGTTGTTATTTAAATGAGAAAAGCTGGCTCCCATTGTATCCCACTTTGGATCACCTGGGGCTCTTGCGCTTTCCTGTCTAGTCTTCTCGTGCTCCTTAAGGTTCCTGCAGCTCGCCGTTTTGACCTCTTCTTTCAGTTCCTTGATTCCATTGAAGGCCTCAAGGGTTTCATGACCGAGCCATTCGCGAATGCCTTTCGCTTCTTTTTTTGTCTCGGAGACATCAGATCGCATGAGGGAGAGCTCTACCTTGAATGCCATCAGTTCTCGAGTGTGAGCTCTCTCGACCCTCACTAGCTCTTGTGCGTGTCGAGAGCGCTCCTTCTCAAGGTTGTATTTATGCCGGGCTCGCGAATCTGCCAATGACAGGGCCGTCTCGTACAGACCCTGTAAGCACTCATGAGCTGTGGCCTTGCACTCTCTCTTCATGTTACCAGCAGACTCGAGGGCGTCTTTGCCCTTTTGGAGAAGTTCATTGGCTTCTCTAGTAGCCAGATCCATTTCCACCCCTGTGCCCCTTCTTGGTGTTCTGTAAAGGAGACTCGGTCGCCCACTCTCGGGGCGCTCGGCCTGGCTAACTGTAGAGGCCACCGAGCTTTCCTCGTCCGAGATGACTCGGCGAGGAGGGGAGATGCCACATTGTTCCCAGTTGATCACTGTTTCGGATATTCTCCTGCGATCTTCTGAGGTTTGTGACTCAGGTGCTGATGGTGGTGGTGGTGACGACAGTCTGCTCACTACGTCCGGTTCCGACGCCGCCTTTGACACTACTGACGTCTGCGACGGACGTGCCGACTTTTCTGAGACAATTGACTTAGCAGTATTATTTTTAAGTATTTTCTCTCGCAGTGACTTAGGGGCTTTTGCGACTTCCGTGATCATTTTGCGGGAAGTGGTGGAAGTCTTGGAAGACATAACTATTTTTTTTTTTTTTTTTTGTGTTAAAAGGAAATAATACAATGAAACTGGAGATATAATAACTAGTTCGTACAATTCTTACAGCTACGATATCTAAAACCTATTGTTATTTTTGTTCAATGATTTTGCCTTTGTGTAAATGATACTTTTTTTTTTTTTTTTTTTTTTTTTTTTAATTTATGATGGACTCACGGATGCTCTGCTGGTGGTCTGCGTCTGCTGTCCGATGAGGAGCCCGACAACTGCCAGAGCTCGGTATTCTGAGCCCTGAGTGCGCGCTGGTGGTAGTCTCCAGTGAAATCCCGAGTGCCGCCGGCTCGTTTTGTGTGTGTGGGTTCCGAATTTTTGGATTCTGACGGGGCCAAATTGAAGAGCTTTTTGTGTACTTTCAAATGAGCCCAAACTCGGTTATTCTAGCTCCAATGGGAACGAAGTTAGGCCGCGGGGGGGTGAGGTCACCCTGAGAGGGGGGTGGGGGGGGGGGAGTCTCACAGGGAGACTATTGGTGGCAAGTTGGGGTGAGAGGGGGGGGGGGTACGTTGGGGGAGGGGGTACGTATTGAGGGGGAAAGCGAAAGGGATGTGGTGTTACAATTTAAGGGGGATATAACGTAATGGAAGGTAATATGGTGAGGGGGGCTTGGGTGGTGAGGGGAGGTTGGGTGGTGGGGGGGAAAGAGCTAAGGGAAGGGTAGGTCGAGAGGGGAAGGGGAAGAGAAATCTGTGAAAAGGTCCTGGAATTCCAAGTTAGAAGAGTCCAAACTCGGGGGGGACAGGACCAGGGGTTGAAGAGTTCCCTCGGGCTAACCCTTTGATGAGCCCCAAAGTCGTCACACCGGTGGCTGGTCTCCAGGCAGATTCCTCGGCCGGCAACGGAGTCTTCAGTAAAGGTAGATTGGCTGCTTAGACGTCACGCCTGTGTCTCAAAAGAAAACACGTGGGCCAAAGTGAGGTTAAATTGGTTATAAAACCACGTGTTTTGGCGTTTTTTACGTGCTAATAGCTCCCAAGCCCGTGCTCCGATTTTTCTGATCTTGGTGTCGCTGAATAGGTCTCTGCCGCGTCTTTAAGGTGTAACGTTTGCAAACTGTTTTTCGTATCCTTGGATGAGATATTCACCACAGAAGTTGCAGGAGTACTGCTCCGCAACCAGAAGAGCCAGACACTTGCCCACACGTATCCCGGTGTATCAGCACTGCACAATTCCACTTATAACTTTTTTGCGCACGTAACTCAACGCGTTGAATTTAGATGACTTTTTTAACGCGGAGGTGATGTTTTTGTGGCGACGTATTATCGGTTACTGGGTTAGGTTAGGTTAGGTTAGGTTAGGTTAGGTTAGGTTAGGTTAGGTTTTTTTTTTTTTGTGGTAACATTATACCGTAGACATGGTAGTCCACGCTTTTGTTTGGTACATTAGTTTTATTTGAGTACAGTGATTTAATTTATTGCAGTTGCGGTGCTCCTGTGTCGGACACACATTTGCTTTACTTTTAATAAAGTATTATTATTATTATTTACATCATTTTTTGTTAAATTTCTTATATCTACCCATAAAAACATTTCCGTACAAGAATACAAGACCTATTTCTAAGTGCAGACATTTCATTTTGTTAATTTTCTCTGTTACTTGCTTAAATTAGTAGCTTAAGTCTAGGTGAGTCCATCCTTATATTTAATCATGCATATTCATATTATTATAATATATATGTATATTTTTTTATTTTTTTTTCTTTTATATATTGTTTTTTTTTGTTTTTTTTTTTTTTTTTTTTTTTTTTTTTTTTTTAATTATCATTTACACAGGCATTACAAGTTTATATAGCTATTTAAAATATACTATACTGTATCTTACAGACTAATAACATCGTTTAGCTCAACCATATCTTAGGGAACTCTGCGACCAGACGAGCAGCGCCACCATCGGCGGAACGTTTACGTGAGTTTGCCGGACAACGTCGTCCGCGAAGGCTTGGCAATATACACCCATGCTAGCCATCCTGTGAAGGAGCGGGTCTAGGACAAGGTTCCAAAAGGTCGGGCCAGTAATGGATCCCTGGACGCATCCTTTCGTGGTTCCCTTCTCGCTAGTCGCTCTGGCATAATTGACCCTGACATTGCGGTCCTCCAAGTATGAGGTGACGAGAGCGTAAAGATTTTTGGGGCAGTTTCTGACCACCAACTGTTTTTTAAGTGCTGGCCACCACGCGTTGTCAAAGGCACCCTCTATGTCTAATGATATCAGAAGCACGATCTTTTTGGCTTTGATTTCAGTTCTTATGTGTTCCATCAGAGCATAGAGGGCGTCCTCAGTCCCGCGCTGCGGCATGAACCCGTACTGGTTTGTGTTTAGTGTTGGGAGGAGGTGCCATTGGAGTCTCCCTGCTAGGAGTTTCTCGACGATTTTCCCCAGGACCGAGAGTAAACCTATTGGCCTGTATGACTTTGGGTTGGTGTAGTCATCTTTTCCAGGCTTGCGTAGTATGCATACGTGGGCGACCTTCCACTGCTTTGGGAAGTGTGACAGCGTCAGACATCGGTTGGCTATCGCTAAAAACACCTCCCTGTCACAGTTTATTGCCGCTGTGCAAATGTCCGCTGTTAATCCGTCGGGACCGGGTGCTTTTTTCGGATTTTGATTTAATAGAACCATTTCCAGCTCCGCGATCGTAAAAAGAGGATCGTCAGCGGACAGTCCTTGTGGGTTTCTTTCTTCCGCTAGCCTCCTGAGACTTGTGTGGTAAGGTTGATCGGCTTCTGTTGAGTCGTCAGGGTAGAAGGTCTTAGCCAGAAGGTCCGCGGATTGCTCTGGGCTGAGAGTCTCACCCCTGGTATTTCTCAAGAGCGCGTCGTCTTGTCTTCTGGCTGTCTTCCTTAGTACCCTATAGATGCCATCCCACATACTTTCTCGGTCCTGCTTCGAGCAAAACTCCTTCCAATTGGCTGTGGCTGCTGCCGTCGCTGCAGTGGTGTATGTATTTTTGGCCAACACGTACTCTTGGATGACAAAATGTCTCCGGCTTGGAGCTGCATTTCGGATCCTTCTCTTCTTTGTCATAGCCTCTTTTTTAAGACGGTCCAAAGAAGGAGTCCACCAGGGGGGCTTACCATTGTGTTTTGGCAACCCAAGTTTCGGCATGGCTACCTCGCAAGAGTGGTGGATATAGTTGATATATTTTGTAATGAGTGACTCCAGATCCTCCGAGTTCGAAACGTTCGAGACTCTGACCGGTGTGATGTCATTGGCTGCTAGGCTGGCCTTGAAGTTCGCTCTGAAGTCGGACCAACTCGCCTTCTTTGTGTTGTAGATGCGCGTCGAGATTGGTCTTAACTGTTCTAAGGCCTTTTCTAAGCGCATCGAAAAGGTTATTGCGTTGTGGTCAGAAGTTGTAAGGCTCCTTTCCACCCGCCACTCCTCGACCTTGCCTAGCAGCGACGAGCTGCATACTGTCACATCGACCATACTTGTATACCACCGGTCACCTCTATATGTCTCGAATGTCGGCGTTTGGCCCGTGTTAAGGATGTGGAGATCCCGCTCGTTGAGGAATAAATTGTATGCAGCTCCACGAAGATTTTCAGAGACACTCCCCCACCACTGGCTCCAGGCGTTTATGTCTCCTCCCACTATGATGTTGTTAGTATGTAGTTTGTGTATTATGTCTTGTGTATTGGAAAGGTAAGGTTCGATTTCTTGGTCACCCTCAAAATAGACCGATAACACCCCAAAACTGAGTTGGCCCACCTTTAGTAAGACGGCGGCGATGTTTTCGGTTACAAGTTGGGGATCGTGGATGACCTCCACATTGTTCCCGAAAACAATGATCGCCGCTTTTACTGGTTTTTGGCGATTAAGGCTGCACTGGATGACTTGCGTGCCAGGGCTTTGTTTCATCACACCTATTCCTCCCACGTAGGGCTCTTGAACAAGTGCTATTGAAACGCCCTTTGCCTGAGCCACCATAAGAAGTTCTTCTGTAGCCAGTTTGGAGCGCTGAAGATTTGCTTGGATGAACTGCAATCTTGCTGTCGGTCTTGTTGTGTTTTGAGTAGTGACAGGTTGGTTAGTTGGATCTTGGTCGCCCTCAGCAGTAGGCTATGCGTGATCTTGCTATACCATCCCATTTTTGGCGCTCCTGGCAGTCCTCGCTGAAGGCCGCGTGCGCCAAGTCACTGCCAGTCCTGTGTGCTATCTTACAGTTTATGCAAGTGGGCGGTTTACCATCGGCTCGAGTCGAGCAGTCTCTTATATTATGTGCTCCACTACACAAACCGCAGACTTCTTTTGCAGCTTTGCATATGGACTTGTTGTGTCCATACCCAAAGCAATTTGTGCACTGGACTAGTGGGGACTGGTCCTAAATTGAGCATCGCTTGATACCCACATGGACTTTTTGTGCCTCCGTGTAGCTTTTCCGGTTAGGTTAGGTTAGGTTAGGTTAGGTTAGGTTAGGTTAGGTTAGGTTAGGTTAGGTTAGGTTAGGTTAGGTTAGGTTTTTTTTTTTTTTTTTTTTTTTTTTTTTTTTTTTTTTTTTTTTTTTTTTTTTTTATACATTCAAATATTGCCGATATTGAATTCGGCATTTAAAAGGTAAAGCTTATTCGTTGTAGTCAATATCGTTGTTTTTTTTTTTTTTTTTTTTTTTTTCTTACTTTGTTACCGTTGATCCATTGGCTTTAGCAGCCTTGGCCATAACGTCATCTGCGTAAGCCATGAAGCAGGCACGATGATTTGCGATCAGTGCTTCGAAATTTCCGTCCTTTAGTGACTGACCTACTCTCTGTTCGCAATCGTATCTCTCTCTGGCGAACCGAGGGCACTGTTGCAGTATGTGGGCGATTGTTTCCATACTGGTATCGTCACAAACACAAGCTGGGGTCCCTATCAACTTAAACCGGAACAGATATTCTCGGATTCCTCCGTGACCGGTGAATAATTGTGCTCGTAAGTTGTTGGGCGTTCCCAGTTTTATTAACAAACTGTAGGCCTTCCTCACGTCGCCAAAGAACAGCCTGATGCCTCTGTCTTCATGGGTCTCAGCAATGTAACGGGCCTGCCAGTTTTCCAGAGTGGATTCCCTGATGGAGTACTTTGCGTATGATAGCGGGAAATCGTCATAGGCTGGAGCAGTCTTCTTGTGTAGAGCAGCATGTTTAGCCAGCTCATCCGCTCTCTCATTCCCAGGTATGCCAGCGTGAGCCTTAATCCAAAACAAAAGAACCTCTCTCCCCTGCAACTTTGCGTTTGCGACGGCCTGCTGGATCTTCAATGAAATGGGGTTCCTTGTTTTGGGGTCGGCTATGGATTCTAATGCGGATCTGGAATCTGAGAGTATATTGGCTGATATGGGGGGTTTCTTGTTGCTAGCATAGGTGATCGCTCGCAGGATCGCAATCAGTTCAGCCTGGAACACTGAGCAATAGTTCCCCAGCTTTACAGTGACTTTGGCCACTTCACCTTCTCTGTTCCAGCACGATACCGCAGCGCCAACTCTTCCCTCTATTTTACTTCCATCTGTGTAAAGGCGCTGCCAGTTGTTGTCGATTAGGCTTAGATCTTCCTCAACTGCAATATGCCGGAAGTCTAACCTCACTCGGCAGGCTGGATGTGGTAGTTCGGAGGGATGCACCCGTCTTTCAAGGCACCTACCGGGAAGTTCCTCCAGAGGTTTCCCTCTTTTCACCTCGTAGATTTTAAGATATTCTGTAGCTCGCATGTCCAGAGGGATCACTCTGGAGAGAACTGCTGCAGCAATGAGGGATGTTGTCCTGTGGGCTTTGGCGATTTTGATCGCAAACATCCTTGTGATGGAGTCGAGCCGTTTCCTGGCATATACTTTACTTGCAATCGGGGCCCAAGAGCTCGCAGCATACGTAACAACAGGCTCAACAACTCCTACGTAAATCATCCTGAGGATGTTTGAGTTCAGTCCCCATTGAGCTTTTGCCGCCCGTGCCACCATTTTGTAGACGTTAGCTGTCTTTTTCGTGACTTCTTCGAGATGCGGAAGGAAAGTTAAACCCGCATCTATCGTGAGCCCGAGGAGTTTAAGACGGCTAGTGAGAGTCAATGGAGTGCCTGAAAGAACAAATTTTGGCTCGTCATATTTAGTCTTTTTCGTGACCACCATCGCTTGAGTTTTATGTGCAGCAAAGCGCATCTTGAAGTCGCTGCCCCATTTGGAGATGACTGCAAGTGCGTCATTGACTGCTTTTTCTAGCTCTACTGTAGTATCCGCCTGAGCCATAACCACTATGTCGTCTGCATACGCCTGGATATGTGCGGAAAGTTTATTTGCCTCAATCATCAATGGGTCTAGTTGCACATTCCAGAAGATGGGTCCACAAATAGAGCCCTGAATGCAGCCTTTGGTTGTTAATTTAAAAACTGATTGATGCATGTACTCCAGAGTGACACTTCTGCAGGACAGATAGTTGCTTAACAGCCTCAGAGTCATTATGTCCAACCCCTTTTCTTGCAATTGATGCAGTATGGCAGGCCACCAGGCATTGTCAAACGCGCCCTCGATGTCCAATGAAACAACGGCTACTAGTTTTTTGGCCTGAAGGCCCTGGCGGATGTAGCCGACTGTGTCATAGAGCGCATCTTCCGTTCCGCATTGAGGTCGAAAACCATACTGCCTCCTACTCAACAAGTTTTTGTTCTCCAGAAGCCATGTCAGTCTGTTAGCGACCAGTTTTTCTAGGATCTTACCCAAAAGTGGAAGGAGTCCAATCGGGCGGTAGGACTTTGCGGCCGTGTAAGATGACTTACCAGGCTTTGGTATGACTCTTATTCTGGCCTCCCTCCACGCAATGGGAAAGTAACCCAACCCAAGGCTCTTGTTAAACATGGCCAGCTGGAGCTCCTGGTCAGAACGGTACGAAGAGTAGCAGATATCCGCTGTAATACCATCCGCCCCCGGTGCTTTCTTGGGATGGACTCCTGCGTAGACCTGTTCAAGCTCATTATGAGTAAACGGCGGTGTCTGTTCGTCTAAAGTGCTCAGGTTTCGACCATTCATTGTACGCGTCACTTTCTCTCTTATTTCCCTCTGGTACTCTGAGTCCGTCGCTGGATGATCTGTAGGAAAGAAAGTATCCGCAAGTAGTTGGGCTGAAGCTTCAGCTGTCAACATCTTGTCGTCCTGTGGATCCTTTAAGACGCTGGATGCGATTCTGCTAGTGTTAGAGCAGTGACTAATAATTCTATTAGCACAGGTCCACACATCCTCTTCCTTTTGTCTGGTACAAAAATCTTTCCAGCTAGCGGTGAGAGTCAGTTCGATGTTCTTTTTATATGTGTCCCTGGCTCTTTGGTAGTCCGCGATACAGAAGGGTTTTCTACGAGGGTTCGTAAAATGAATTTTTCGTCTGAGTGTTTTGACCTTCTGTTTCTCATCCTCTAGTTCTTCGGTCCACCATTGGGGCTTCACGAAAGGTTTCTGTAGCCCAAGTTTAGGGATAGCCTCATCGCAAGCTTTGGTGATAGCAGTGGTATAATTACACACTAAGTCCTCCAGTCGGCCCGAAGATGTGCAGCTCTCAAACTCTCCGGTGGTAAGTCCCATTTGCCTTAGCTCCGAACTTAGGGTTTCTGAAAACTTACTCCAGTTTGCTTTTTTGACATTATAGATGCGAGTGGATGGGTGCTTGGTACGCAGGTCCTGGTCACCCGATGTCAGTGCGAAGCTTATGGTCCTGTGGTCGGTAAGTGTTGCGGATTCGGTATCTACATTCCAATCCGTTATCTTCGCCAGCAGTGAATCGCTGCAAGCTGCAATATCCACTATACTGGAGTACAGCTTATCGCCTCTATATATATGGAATGTTGGCACCGATCCCTGATTTAACACACTAATGTTATTTTGTGCAAACAGATCCGTAACTGCAGCCCCTCGCCCGTCTTCGGCATCGCATCCCCACCAGGGGCTCACAGCGTTGGCGTCACCCGCAATAATGACGTCCTGAGTTCCGAGAAGGTCGATAATTTCCTGGATTCTCCTGAGGTACGGCTCTATGTCTTTGTCACCTTCCATGTAGAAATTTATTACACCCACTTTAAAGGGACCCATGTGCACAATTACGGAAGTAATATTCTTACAAACTAATGTTTGGCACTGGACAACCTTTAAGTTTGGATTGGTGACAACAATTGCCGACTTCACAGGTCTTTCTTTGGAGCCAGAAGTGTCCTGAATGTTGGTGTGTGGTGACGAAAGAACGCCCTTAGCACCCACGTAGGGTTCTTGAAGAAGAAGAATATCTGTGCGGGATTTTAGTGCGTCACACAGGACCTCCTTGGTGGCAGCCAAACCACGCCCGAGGTTGACTTGCTTAAACTTAATGCTTCCTAGTGAGCCCTCAGCAATATCTAACTGCTGATCTTGCTATTCGGTCCCATTTCAGCCACTCAGGACACTCACTGGAATATGCTGGGTGCAGGAGACCAGTTCCAGCCTTTCTTTTGGTGCAGTTTATGCAATGAGGGGGCCTGGAGCGATTGGGGCAATCTCGAGTATCATGCGTTCCAGCACAGTAACCACACGCCAGTGGCGATTTGCAGTCACGAGCTAAATGGCCGAAACTCAAGCAGTTGTAACATTGGAGTATAGGAGACTGGTCTACAGCTACAACCACTTGGTATCCCAGTTTTATTCGCTGTCCATTAAGTCTCTGCCATAGGCCAGAGTCTACCTCCAAAATAACGTTTGTTGTGGCAGTTGTTCTACCTTTCGTCCTTCTTAAGACCTTAACAGTCATTTGATCGGTCGTCACGCCTTCGAGGAGGTTAGCGTTTTGTTTGATTATTGCCAACTCAATGTTTTTGTCGTCAAGGTCACCTACAACGCCAACTAGCCGGATTAAAGGATTCCTTAGAGGTGGAGTCTGGATCGCGAACTCTTTGCCTGCGTCCCTAATTGCCCCAGTTAAGGTAACCTTGTCACGCTCGGAGGCACACCCGATAGACACTTTTTGATTACGCAGCTTGCGTATGCTACTAATCCCCACCCCCAGTTGCACAACATCAACCTTAGATTTAATAGATTTTATGACGTCTTCGCTGGTGTGGCGGGGATCAATAGACTCTACTATTAGGTTATGGTTAGGAGTATACAAGGCCTCAGCATACGACCTTTTTGGCAGGCTGCGCTCAACACGCATGTCCTGCATATCAGCAGTTTCCTGACACGCAAGTCTCGGCGCAGCGTCTGTGCCCTCCCATTTTTCTATGACACCCCTCATGTGCTCCACAGAGGTCCTGACGGGAGCCACCGTCTCCACCGTTACGTCCTGAAGCTCCTTAATGTCCCTTCTTAGCTCCTCCATTTTCGATCCCAGAACCCTTGCAGAATCACTAGAAGGCAGCAACTCCTGCAGCGTCAGCAATCCCTGCTGCACCCCAGCCATTACCTCTCGTGTGCCACTAAACTCTGCCAATATCTGAGTGACGTCTGTGGTGGCTGGAGATAGGCCTGGGGTACCGAGCACCGCTTCCTGCACCGCCAGTCTAAGATCATCTGCACAGAAAATTCCGCGGTCAGCCACTTCCACCTGATGTCGAGTCAGCGATTCCAGATCCCTTCTGATATGCACCAGTTCCTCCCGGATCCCCAACATGTCCGTCTCCCGCTGCCGTGATGGCTCAACGTTATCTTGCACCATTGAAGGCTGTGCAAGTTTGAGTGCCGCTTTGAGGGGCTCCAATTCCGCAGTCATGTCCGCCACCTTTGTGAGCACTGAGCTCATCATATTGGGGGACTCTCGAAGTGCGAGTTCCGTGTCGTGCTTAAGAGCCTTTATAGGTTCACACGCATCAAATAGCAAGATCTGGCGGAGAGCTTCGGTGTCCCTTGTCAACCTTTCAATGCGATCCTCCAACTTCTTGTACTCGGCAAGTGCCGCTTCTAAGGCGCGAGCATGCTTCTGGGCATGTCGCTCTCTATCTTTTGCGATAACCGCTTTGACACGGTGGGCCTCCGTCATATGAAGATTTCGGGAGTCTGAGAGTTTTAAGACCATCTCGTACATCAAGTGCAAGGCGGAGACGACATTTTCCCTGATCTCCCTCTTCAAATTTCCGGATTTTTCCAGCTCTAGTTTAGCGTTTTGAAGAACCGCTCCGGCCTGGCGCGGCATCTCGCCAAGGACAATCCGTCTACCATCAACCGTTCTTGTTGAGTCACATGAAATGACTGACGCGTCAGAGTCATAATCATCAACTTCTGGCCCCAAAGACTCAGTCTCCAGAGGATTCAAGACTTCCGCCAACCCCACTGCTCTTGCCTGCCGTATCTGGGCTTGTATTCGCAAATCTGCAGGGATGAGTCTCTGCCCAGAAACCGGCGGTCCACAAATACCCTCCCTCATGGGCGTAGATGAGAGAGGGGGAGATGGTGACGGTTCCTCTGTTTCCGACCCCAATAAGGCAGCAAGGCCATCCTGTGAGCTTGGTTCCGTCACCTCAGGTTCTTCGCGCAGAAGGACATCACCACTGGCTCCAGCAACCGGCTCCAAAGTGTCTAATTCCGTGGACACGACCACTTCAAAAGCAGCCCGAGAAGACTCCGCAGATGACGCAGTCTCCCGAACAAGACTCGAGGGTTTTCCAGTTTTTGGTTTGGCGCGGTTCGCAATCAGCTGGGCCGATTGAGCAGCCATTCTCGTTGGTCGCTTAGGTGGCGGCACATTACGGGACATAGTGAAGACCAATACAGGAGCCCGATCTCAAGAGACTAGCGAAACCTCGTCTAAAATTTACGATAATACCGACAATGTAACGAGTAAAACAGTGCTAAAAGAACCTGCTATATCCCAAATAGTGCTCCCGTAGGCTTCAATTTGAGAGTGTAAAGCCTCAATACGAGTCCAGGAGAAAAGTGTATTTTCCTTCAGTTATAAATAAAGGGTGAGTGGGAGGGCTAAAAATTTTCAAATCTAGATGGTTTTTTACTATCGGATGAAAAAAATTTGTATGAGAGACTCGCTTTTAGGGGTGTGCACGCACAGCGGACGCGTTTTCCCGTATTATAGAGTAAACCCGATCAAGATCAGACTACCGGAATCGGAGTTAGAAGCGGATAAAGGGCCAAATGTCGTATAAAAACAGGTAATTTTGAATAAAAATCGAAAATTTTCTTTTAATGTGTATCTAAATTGACTTTTTTGTTTCAGGTTTCCCGTAGGAGGAGCAACAGCGCGCGCGATGGCGTCCTCAGAACCAACACCCGTCAATCAGGTAATTAGCTATATATATTTGAAGTTATGATAAATTTGGAAAACCGTTTTTCGTGACTGACGAGTTTTTCCTTGAAAATCTGTAGAATATTTTCACTGAATCATACAGGGCTCGCTGAGACGCTTTAAAAAATGTATGACAGTACCAGACTACGAGTATATATAGGGTCCGAAACACTTGCTGTTTTCAAAAACTACGCTCTGGCTAGTAAACTTTGAGCGTATACCTATATAACTATGGTACTATGAATTTTACGTATTTTTAACTTCTCGCGGATCGCTGTTGATTTTTCTCGTATGCAATGCACATATGCTTTTCGTGCTCGGGATGTCGAAATTATTCGATAATATCAAGGGTAAATCGGGAATAAAGGGGTTGATTTATATAGAATGTATGGGTTAGGTTAGGTTAGGTTTTTTTTTTTTTTTTTTTTTTTTTTTTTTTTTTTTTTTTTTTTTTTTTTTGCTTTCTCTACCTCTGACGTAATCAGAGTCTATTCTTAATCTATGTTCCTTTCATACCAGTTCTCGCTTGTTTGCCTCTCGCACTTTTATTCCGCATACTGTTTCTTTCTTTCATCCTTCTTCTTTTACTCTCTGAATGGGTGGGACTCCCATTTTTCTGGTTTTCCTATTCTAGCCTGACTAACTTTACTTTTATTTTTGTCTGTTTCCATTTTCTTTTGGGTAAATGATACTCTTTTGGTATTTATTTTCATCATAATTGGTCTTATTTACTAGGGTACATTCACGTTTATTAACTTCTCTACTTACAATGCTATATATTTTACATACAATAGGGTAAACGATACATTATTTATATTTAGTCTTATCAGTTCTAGGTTCTTATATTCTATTTACATGTTTAGCTTACTTTACGTTTTAATTATATCTATTTTACATTTTGTACTTAATTTCTAATTTATTTTATTGCTCATAACAATTTTTTATTCACCTTCTGCCTTATTTTATATGCTTAACTAATATAACCTATTATATTATGGTTGCATACGTTACCGATTACTTTTATTCCTCTGAATTACTCTTTTTGCGATTTTTGTACAGTATTTTAACAATTTATTTCGGTATTTTCCTGACGTTATAACCCTTATGTTGTCTTCATTTAATTGTATTCCTAATTCTTGTTCTAAGTCATTCCTTTCACAAGCGTATACAGGACAGTGAACCAATAGATGTGGCACCGACTCTGCTGTGTCTGGGTCGCAGATACACGATGGACTCTCCTTACACTTGAACCGGTGCAAGTATTCGGAGAATCCACCGTGCCCCGTCATGACCTGAGTCAGGATCCCATCGATCTTTAGCTTCCTGACTATCCTGTACGCCGCCACCGCATCTGGGAAAAACATTTTTGTAACAGAAGCCGTTGTACCTGCCCCGTATCTACTGTTCCACTCGTCGAGCGATGCCGAACGAATGCAGCGCTTGACGAATGAAACAGGACAGAGGTCGTACCCCGGCCTCTTTTTGCTCAAGATAGCAGCCTCTTTTGCCAGCTGATCCACTCTTTCGTTACCCTCAATCCCTGCGTGAGCCTTGATCCAGAACAAGTCAACTACCTTGTTCTGGAGAGAAACAGCTGTTAAATTCTCTCTCGCTTTCACTGCCAGGGGATGAAGGCAACTGTGGTTTTTCACTGTCATGAGGGCTGCCATTGAGTCGCTGTAGATGCCAAAGCTGGACGCCGTACTCCTCCGGATTTCCCCAGTTGCCTTGCATATCGCCAGGAGCTCCGCCTGGTAGACGGTACAATAGTTCGGTAACGCCAGCTTGAGGGCACGTGTTTCGGCCTCGTTGTTCCACAAGGACAACGCAGCGCCGACACGCCCCCCAATTTTGCTACCGTCGGTGAAGATCCTCACCTCCGGCTTGGCGCTGGCGTCAACTTGCTCCCGATCTACCAGACTTTTGAACTCCAGGTCGATACGTTTGGCGGGGTGCGGGGACTTTAGCGCGGGCTCTGGCCGCTCCATCTCCCTGTCTCCCAGTATTGGCAGTGATACCCCCCTTTTGGCCTCATAAAGTGAGGCCATCTCACGAACTCGGAGATCGAGAGGAAGTATCCCAGCCAACAGAAGCACTGAGTTGAGGGAGACGGTGCGGTATGCCTTGCACATTTTTTGTGCTAGGTTAGGTTAGGTTAGGTTAGGTTAGGTTAGGGTAGGTTAGGTTTTTTTTTTTTTTTTTTTTTTTTTTTTTTTTTTTTTTTTTTTTTTTTTTTTGCAAAGGGTCTCTGCCGTCAAGTTACGCAGAGATTTTTGTTTGGGCTGTAGGTATTATATTTATAATTCTGTTTTAAAATTGTATAAATGTTAATAGTAAATAAATATTTATGATTGTAGAATTTGGATTTAAAATTGTCAAAAGTTATAAAATATTGGTTTATTGTTTAAAATTAATTCAGAGTTAAATAATGATAAATAGTTAATAAATAATATGTAAGTAAAATGTTATTTATTTATTTCGTTTATTGACTGACTTGATAATTTTAATTGTGTAGTCAATAAACGATTTTCCAATCTTTCGGTCGCTAATTAGTAGACTGAGATTGGATTGGCTCACCGTCATATCGACTGTCATTTCAAAGTCGTGCCTGTGGGAGGAATATACAGGGCACTCCGTTAGGAGATGGAGAACTGTTTCCTGTTTGTTAGGGTCGCAGGCGCACGCTGGGTTATCCTTGCACTTGAAGCGAGTCAAGTACTCGGAAAACCCACCGTGCCCTGTTAGGGCCTGGGTCAGCTCCTTGGTCATCCCTATTTTCCGCACCGTTCTGTACGCAGCGATCGCGCACGGGAAGAATAACTTTGTGGTGGCCGCCGTTTCCCCAGTACGATACCGCCGGTTCCATTCGCTGAGGGTATCCATTCGGATCATACGCTTAACGAATGAAACCGGGCATTTATCGTAGTGGGGTTTCCGCTTGGACCTCAGGGCAGCCTCCTTAGCGAGCGAGTCGGCTCTCTCGTTACCCTCCAGCCCCGCGTGAGCTTTGACCCAGAACAAGGAGACGCTCTTGTTCTGGGCGTTACTGCGGCGGAAAGCGTCCCTCGCTTCCACTGCGAGGGCGTGGAGGGCTTCGGGGTTCACGACTGCTTGGAGAGCTGCCATGGAGTCACTGTAGATAGCGAACGCCGTCTCGGTCCTTTTGAGGACTTCCTTCGCGGCTTCGCAGAGGGCGAGGAGCTCAGCCTGGTAGACGGTACTATAGGACGGCAAAGCAAGTTTGAGGGCTTTGGTCTCAACCTGGTCGGTCCACACGGACAGTGCGGCACCGACCTTGCCCTCAATCTTGCTGCCGTCTGTGAATATACGCACCGCGTAGTCGCGGTGCTCATTAAATTGTCCCTCGTCTACCAGGCGTCGCAGTTCAATGGCCCTCTGCTCAGCCGGATGCGGCATCTCCAGTGCCGATTTCACTCGCTCGATCTCCCTGCCCCCCAGCGCTGGATGAGGTACCCCCCTCTTGGCCTCATAAAGTGAGGCCGCCTCTCGTATTCGGAGGTCGAGAGGGAGTATCCCAGCCAGCACCAAGGCTGAGTGCAAGGAAACCGTGCGATAGGCCCGGCACAGCTTTTGTGCGAAGCTCCTCTGGACGGCGTTCAGCTTCTTCTGGACCCCAATTTTGGTCGCGGCCGGCGACCACGCGCTCGCTGCGTACAGGATGATGGGTTCGACTGCTGCTGTGTAAATACAGCGGATGACCTCAGGATGCAGACCCCAACTGACCCTTGCAGCCCTCGACAGCTGCTTATAAATACCGATGGCTCGGGAGCAGACGTTTGCGACGTGGCTATTAAAAGTCAACTTGTGGTCGATGGTGAGACCGAGCAGTTTGATTTCCTCAGACATGCCAATGTCCACCCCGCCCATTCTGAGACATGGGGTGTCATGCTTAAGTTTGCGCGTTACCAACATTGCTTTGGTCTTATGAGGCGCAAACTTAAGCTTGTTCGTGACACCCCATGCGTGCACGTACTCAAGGGTGACATTGGCATCCCTTTGGACCTCAAGTGCCGTCTCCCCATCGAACACAAGGACGACATCGTCCGCAAACGCCTGACAATAGACCCCTCTACTTTCTAGTTCTTTCAGCAGAGGATCCAGCACAACATTCCATAATATGGGACCACTGATAGACCCCTGGACGCATCCTTTCTCGGTCCTGGATTTATGCTCCACTCCCGCGTACCGGACTTTCACCACTCTCTCGGACAAGTAGCTATCAAAGACCCTTCTCAAGTTCACAGGACACTTTTCCTCAGCCAGACGGACTCGTATGGCTGGCCACCAAGCGCTGTCGAAGGCTCCCTCTATGTCCAAGGACACAATCGTGACCAGCCTCTTTGCATTGAGTCTGCCACGAATGCGCCCCATGAGTGTATAGAGGGAGTCCTCAGTGCTTCTCTGGGGCATGAAGCCGTACTGGCGAGTACTCATCCTGGGCAACAGATGGAACTTGAGTCGGGCCACGAGCATCTTTTCATACATCTTGCCGAGTACAGGCAGAAGACCAATCGGCCTGTATGATTTCGGAGTGGTGTAGTCCTCTTTCGCGGGCTTGCGGAGCACAACGACGGTTGCCTCTTTCCAGGACCGTGGAAAGTGTCCATGCGCCAGGCACTTGTTCATCAAGTGCAGAACTAGGTCTGGGTCTTGATGGATCGCGTGGCCCCATACGTCCGCCGTAAGACCGTCGGAACCGGGGGCTTTTTTGGGGTTGAACGAGGAGACTGCTCGCCTTAGCTCGTCGAGGGTGAACGGAGGGTCCAAGGGTTCAACTTGGTCGCCCCCGTTCACCTCTTCTGCTCGTTGCCGCACCTTTTTGTGCTCCTCGTTATCCCCCTCCGGGCGGTCCTCCGGGTAGAACGTTTGTGCCAGAAACCTCGCCGACTCTTCGGGGTCCAGTGTCTTCGCATCCCTCACCATCGGTATGTCCTCCTCTCTTTTTTCTGTCCTTCGGATTACCCTGTATACTCCTTCCCACAGGCCTTCCTTGTCTTGTTTCTCACAGAAACCCTTCCAGCTCTCGACCTTTGCTTTGACCACAGCATGTTCGTACTCTTCCTTCTGTTTCAGGTACTCCTCAACAACCTTTGGTCTACGATCCGGCGCTGCACATCGGATCCTCCGCTTTTTGGTGACCACCTGCCTCTTCAGGCTGGCGAGCTCATCGGACCACCACGGCACGGTTAGTTTCTCCACAGTCTTTTTCCTGGGTATCACTTGGGTACAGGCATTTTGTACCGCCGTCGTTAGCTCCTCGACTACCAGGTCTAGATCGTGCACGCTGTCGATCTGATCGAGCAGGCTTACTGAGAAGTTGTTGTTCTGCATAATTTGGGCCAGTTTCTTACGAAACTGGCCCCAATTTGCTTTCTTTGTGTTGTAAGACCTGGTAGTCCGGTGCACTGTGATACCCGAAGACTTTTGGAGGTTTATATAGAACTCTATGCCGTTGTGGTCCGACCCCGTCAGGTCATCGACGACCCGCCAGCCGTCGGTCACCGTCAGCATGTCCGTTGTGCAGGCTGTGACATCGACGCAGCTCGTGTAACGCCTGTTACCACGAACTACGTCGAAGGTTGGAGTTTCCCCTCTGTTGAGTACTTGTAGTCCTAGCTGGTCGAGAGCCCCCAGCATCTCGTCGCCTCTGCTATTAGTCTCACCACTGCCCCACCAAACACTCCAGGCGTTGGTGTCTCCTCCCATTATGAGCCTAGGTTAGGTTAGGTTAGGTTAGGTTAGGTTAGGTTAGGTTAGGTTAGGTTAGGTTTTTTTTTTTTTTTTTTTTTTTTTTTTTTTTTTTTTTTTTTTTTTTTTTTTATACTTCTACCTCCGTTCATGCGGAGCCTATGCTAGCTAATACAGTTCTCAGTCATTCCAGTTCTCGCTTTTATTCCTCTCGTACTTCCATTCCTCATACTTTATCTTTCTTTCATACATTCTCTTTTGTGTCTTTTTTGGGTGGGATTCCCAACTACTGCTATTTCGTCTAATCTATCTATATTTCAGTTTTTTTCTTTATTTACATTTTGTCCAATGGGGTGTAATTAAGAAGTTAGGGAGACAGTTTTTTATTTTTCAAATTTTTACACATTTTGTTGCTTACATTCTAGGTTTCTTTTAGTTTCTTAATACATTTTGTTTCTTATTCTATACTTATATCATTTATTCACTATTTAGTTTTCCCATAAGGGAAAAGGCAAGATATTTTTAATTCACAATTTACCTTATATTTAGCATAAACTTTTAGTCCTTAAAACGAGCGTTATTTTTCCTTACTTAAAGCCGGAAGGGCACAATACACTTCTAACCATTACAATTATTCTAAACTTATTTTAATTTACATACTACATATATTTTTATCCTATGTTACATTTACAATTTAAAACTTATGACTATGCTAGACTTAATATAATTTACTATATTATGATAGCATATTTACTTATGCGGTTTGATTTCTTGCAATAACTTTTTGTGCAATATATCTGCTGTATTCTAGGAAAACATCTCTATCTTTACCCTTCATGATGTATTTCAAATTGTCACTTGTTATTTCCTCATTAAGTGTATGTTTGACCTTGAAGCGGTGCCTATCGAATTGAGGGCAGTCGAAAAGTATGTGCGGGATCGTTTCCCTTGCATCTGGGTCGCAGATACACGATGGACTCTCCTTGAGCTTGAAACGGTTCAAGTACTCGGAGAATCCACCGTGTCCCGTCATAATTTGCGTGTTTATAGCGCTAGTTCCCAATTTTTTAACTACCCCATAAGCTGCCCGCACATCTGGGAAGAACAATTTCGTGACAGATGCCGTGTCACCAGTTACGTACCTAAGGTTCCATTCGTCAAGCGAAGCCATACGTATGCTTCGCTTGACGAATGAGACCGGACACTGGTCGTAGTCGGGTTTCCTTTTGGAACTTTCAGCGGCCTCTTTTGCCAGCTGGTCGGCTCTTTCATTCCCCTGTAGCCCCGCATGAGCTTTAATCCAGAACAGGGTTACCACCTTGTTCTGGCGGGATGCGGATCTAATATTTTCCCTAGCTTCCACGGCGAGAGGGTGGCGTGAACCGGGATTTGCTAGTGTTTGAAGAGCCGCCATTGAGTCGCTGAAAATTCCAAAAGTAGATGCCTTGAACCTGGTTATCTCCCTAGTCGCCCTTGCAATTGCTAGGAGTTCAGCCTGGTAAACCGTGCAGTAGTTTGATAGGGCAAGTTTGAGGGCTCTGGTCTCAGCCTCACCATTCCAAATAGATAGTGATGCGCCGACCCCTCCTCCGATCTTACTTCCGTCCGTAAAAATGCGGACGTCGAAATTGCATCTATCTAGCTGTTCTTGGTTCACCAGGCTGTCGAACGACAAGATATCGCGTGCTGCAGGATGGGGATCGTCTACCGCAGCGGTCATTCGCTCAATCTCCCTGTCCCCTAGTGCTGTCTGGGGCACTCCCCTCTTGGCTTCATACAATGATGCCGCCTCGCGAACTCTAATGTCGAGGGGGAGCAGTCCAGACAGCACCAGTGCGGAGTTCAGGGAGACCGTGCGATATGCCTTGCACATCTTTTGGGCAATCCCACGCTGAACGGTTCCAAGTTTCTTTTTAATGCCCAGCTTTTCAGCTGCTGGCGCCCAGACGCTTGCAGCGTAAAGTATTATGGGCTCTATTACCGCCACATACATCGTACGTATCACCTCTGGGTGTAACCCCCAACTAACCTTTGCAGCTCTGCACAGCTGTTTGTAGATCGCGATTGCCTTCCTACAAACGAGCGAGACGTGTTTATTAAAGGTTAATTTTTCATCAATCGTTACACCCAGAAGCTTCATTTCATTCGACATTTCGATGTCGATCCCCCCCATGCTCAGGCCTGGTGTGTCGTGCTTCAGTTTTCTGGTTATTACCATAGCAACTGTCTTGTGTGGTGCAAATTTAAGTTTGTTCTCGACACCCCACGCCAGTACACGGTTGAGAGTGACATTGGCATACGCTTCTATTTCTTGTGCAGAGTTTCCGTCAAAAACTAAAACGACGTCGTCTGCAAAAGCCTGGATGTACGCTCCCCTATCCTCTGCGGCCTTTATGAGGGGGTCTAGGATAAGGTTCCAAAAAATAGGGCCCCCAATCGAACCCTGGACGCAACCCTTATTTGTGGCCTTTGTGTATACCTCCCCACCGTACCTGATCGAGACTTTACGGTCTTTAAGATAACTGTCTACGACCCGCCTAAGATTTATCGGACATTTTTCCTCCGCCAGACGGATTTTTATCGCTGGCCACCATGCGCTATCAAATGCCCCCTCTATGTCCAAAGATACGATCGTTACGATGCGTTTTTGGTCGAGTTTCTTATGGACATGCTGCATGAGGTCGTAGAGGGCATCCTCTGTACTTTTTTGTGGCATAAAACCATACTGACGGGTACTCAGCTTTGGCATGAGATGGAACTTTAGGCGGGCCACCAGCATCTTTTCAAAAATTTTCCCCAATATAGGCAACAGCCCAATCGGCCTATATGATTTGGGGCTGGCGTAATTCTCTTTTCCAGGCTTTTTGAGAATCACGACTGTTGCCTCTTTCCAGGCAGTGGGGAAGCAGTGACATTCCAGGCACTTATTAAAGAACCCCAAAATCAGTTCCGGGTCATTACTTATGACGTGACGACAAATGTCGGCCGTAAAACCGTCTGATCCTGGTGCCTTTTTCGGGTTGAAGGACTCCACCGAATTTTTCAACTCTGCCATCGTAAAGGGTGGGTCGCAAGGATCATTTTGCTTCCCAGAATTCACGGCTTCGGCCTTTGTTCGTATGGATCGGTGATGTGCGGTGTCGCATTCCGCAAGGTCTTCCGGATAAAATGTTTCCGCCAGAAGCTTCACGGAACCTTTCGTATCCAGCACATCACCATTCCTTTCCAGAGGCAAGTCCTCCTCTCTACGTTGTGTTCTACCTATTACCCTATAAATTCCCTCCCAAACCCCCTCCTTATCCTGTCTCCCACAGAACTCCTTCCAACTCTCGGTCTGAGCTTTGGCGGCCTCTAACTCATACTCCTCTTTCTTTTTCAGGTACTCTTCTATGACTTTCGACTTCCGAACTGGGGCGGCACAGCGAATCCTGCGCTTCATAGTGACGACGGTCTTCTTCATCTCAACGAGTCTCTCGGACCACCACGACAAGGTAAGTTCTTCTTTTGCTTTTTTGGTTGGTATGGTTAGCTTACATGCTTCGTCTATTGCTTTTGTAAGGTTTTCTGTTACTTCTTCTATTTGCTCTATATTGTTAATTTTTTCTATTTCGGATTTGGTTATTTTAAAATCTATTTTCAACTGGCCGAATTTCTCATGAAAATCGGTCCAGTTCGCTTTTTTGGTATTATATTTGCGAGTAGTTCGCTCAATTTTGACGCCCTTTGATTTTTGCAAAAGAATTTTAAACGTAATGCCGTTGTGATCCGAGCTCGTGAGTCCTTCGTCAACCTTCCAGTCATCTACCATGTCTAAGATATCATTGGAGCAAGCGGTGATATCTACGTAGCTACTGTACCGCTTCCCTCCCCGGATAGTGTCGAATGTCGGAATTTCCCCTCTGTTGAGTATATTCAAGTTAAGCTCGCCGAGAGTTCCTGCCACCTCCTCCCCCCTAGGATCGACCGTTGGACTGCCCCACCATATACTTTTGGCATTGGCATCGCCTCCAACTATTAGTTTTTTGGAACCGACTGTATGCTCTATTTGTTTGAGATGTTCCAAATAGCTCTCAATTGGCTGGTCTGGCTCAAAGTAAAAGGAGACAAGCGTGACCTCCCAAACACTGGTCTGGATTCCCACCACAACGATGTTGTTTGTGGTGAGTTTTGGGTACTGCTTGACTATGAGGTCACTGTTAAAGACAGCTATTGCTGCCTTTACAGTCCCGTCTCCTGTTCCAGTGTTTTGGAAGATCCTAACGCCCCTGTGACTCCTCATTACCTTGGCCCCACCGACGTAAGGTTCCTGTAGAAGCGCTAGGGCTATCCCACGTTCCGTGGCTTCTATGAGAAGCTCATTGGTTGCTAGCTTCTTACGTTGGAGGTTTGCCTGTATTACTCCGTAGGGAGTATTTTCCTTTAAGGTGCCCTTAGCAGTAAGCAACGGTCGATCTAGCTATATCATCCCATTTTTTCCGCAGAGGACAGTCATGGCTAAACGCATTATGCTGTATACCATGCTCGAGTTTAGCCTTCACACAATTCCGGCAAACAGGCGGTGAACCCGAGAGCCAGTCCGAACACTCCGATCTCATATGAGGACCTCCGCAGTGGCCACACAGGTCTGCAGGCTCTTTGCAAAACCGCTTACCGTGTCCAAAGCCCAGGCAGCGGGTGCATTGAACCAGCGGGGTCTGATCTTCGACCCTGATGCGCTGAAGATCAATGTGGACAGTCCCAATATCCACCGCTCGCTGCCAGATGATGGGCGAGACACTGACTATCACATGACCAATGTGAGGGTTTTTTGTTCTTCTTCGGTACCTCACTTCCACCCTGTTCTCCTCAGTGTCGAGGCCATCAAAAACACGCTGGTTCTGGTTTCGTAACGCCCTAAGGATGTCTTCGTTAGTATTTACTACTAAAACATTCCTTAAGATCAGAAGCGGATCCTTGTTTTTGACTTCCTCGACAGTGAGGCCAACACCTTCTTTTTGGAGTCGGTCTTTTATCTTACCCCTTTCCTCCTCAGTTTGTAAACCTATTATTATTTTCCTATCCCTGGCTTTCCTCACCCTTTCCACTTTTATCCATCCATCTTTTGCATTCACTACTTTCCTAACTTTATCGAGCACCTCGTCCCCCGTTTCTGTTTCATCTTTGGACG